>OY720362.1:15362773-15962773 GCA_963082945.1 Cerastis leucographa | reverse complement strand
CCGTCTTACGAATTTTCGATTAGGACACGTGACCTGACGCGAATTTAACATTTTTCACCCATCACAAAAGTGCACAACGCCGCTAAAGAAGTTTTCACTTCAAAACTCGTATCATGGAGTGTTGCATTACAGTACGTCTACCATGAGTTTTAACAATCTATAATCGCTAGCGTCTGTAGTTAAAAAAAATGTATGAAAACTTTTACAGCGCCTCTAGCGGATAGTTGGGTACTAAAAAGCGCAGTATGAGTCACATAGTTATCTATCCTACATCACCGTGTAGTAAACTAAACTACAGCGACTGTAGCTTGGGCTTCATTTGCTTAGAATTTGGTAGTAAGCACCAACACAGATCATGGTACCATTGAAAAAGCTAACTATAGTATTTGCATATTGACGGAACTATTGCAGTTACGTCAAGCGATCTAACTATGACAACTCATGGTAGACGTACAGGTATATGCTTCAGTGACGGAGCACAGTTATATCAAAAGCACAAAATGTGATCCAATATCTCTTCTCTACATAATTTCTCTGCACTACTCAACACACGATTAGAACTTATCCGGACAAAATCTAAACATTTCTCGTATCCATATCTCTGATATCATTTAGTTACGCCTCGCCTGTCTAATACTCGTGTCATGACGTGATCTTAATCTCGAGCCTCCGACGAGGAACGGCTTTTACTTTAATTCCGCATGCTTAGAGCATAGATACGGGCATTCCCTACATCTTTAGCCTTACTTAGAGTGTATTATGGCGAGGAAAGTTGTCAAAATTGTTGTGTTCTAGGAAGTGTTTCTTGAAGAATAAATGTCAACTGGTCCTGGCATCGCTTTCCTCATTAAGTAGATTTAGTACCACTGCGAAGACTTCGTTTGTCCTCGGATGGGTCGACGCCCATTACATACCGAGTTTCTTACGTACCTCAGAAAACATGTTAAGCCGTTGGTCCCGGCTGTCAATTGTAAATCTTTGACAGTCATTTAGTATTCAGTGGCCCGAAAGTCTGTAAGTTTTACAAGTTTAAGTCTTGTGTAATAGGAGGTGAGCGGCGAGCCTATTGCCATCAATCGGCTACAAATCAAGACTCCGTGACTGCTACTGAGAAATTCCTGATGGAAAACCCCAATAACACTTTGCTCGACCTAGGAATCGAATCCAGGACCTTAAGCTCAGCAGTGGCGCTTGCTACCACTAGACCAACGAGGCAGTCGAACCTAAACTTAGTATGGGATTTTATATGTAAAACACATAGCAGGCAAACAGCTAGTTAGCTCGCCGTCCGTCCGTCTTATGACGACAGGCCGTGTCGACGCCGACGGCGCGTTCGTGTTTCACGCGCGCCTCAAGTTGATGTCAGCAAATCGGAAGGGGTCCGAGAGGGCCGATGCCTGCCAGAGCTGCGGGACTGTTCGAAAGAGATACCGTGGCCCTGGAACAAAAAGGGGTAAGAAGGAACATGGATGGGTTTTAGTCAGTAAATGTCTGACACTCCCTTCGGCTCCGCCCAGATCATGAGGGGCCATTTGTTGATTTCCAATCCCCAAAAAAAGGGCAAACAGCTCGTTACTCCACATTATACAAGTAAACGCCTAAGTTTGTAAACTCTCTACATAACAAGCGGGCACTTCGTTGAGTAATATTGGAATTCACCACGCTGCACACCCAAGTGAATCAATTCAACATGGCATTATACGCCTCGGTCGAACGCGAGCCGATAAGGCTTTGCAATTTACGCCCTAAGCCGTACTTTGATCCGTATCGGGGAAATCTTTTCTTCCGCTTAGATAAGTTCATGATTAAATTCCCGATACGTTGGTTATGATAGCCTGTTGTACTTTATGCGATAAAAATCTGAGCGGCGATGTGAGTAAAAATAGCTTACGTCCAAAGTTGCTTGGCAGTTGTGGATTCTGCCCCATCGAATGTTATTTCTTTTCAACCGACTTCTAAAAAAGGAGAAGGTTATGTTTTCTAGTCAGTAGCAAAAAAAGCTTATTAAATGAAAGAAAAAAAAGTCACCGACTTCCGAAAGTAGACATTTTCCAATTCTTTGGGGTTTTTTTTTGCAAAAAGTTTTTATTGTTGTTTTTTTTTTATTCAGTCAGTCTTAGTACACCCTTCTCTGTTTTCGTCTCATTCTCTTTGCCTAGTTTTTTCGTTTGTTTTCATACTTACGCATGTTAATAGTTTATTGGGATGGACTACGAAAAGCTTTATGGAATGGCGTCAGTCGAGTTTATATTAATGGTTCGTCAATCAACAATCTCGTATTTCTCGTTTTGTTTTAAGTTCTTATCAGTTTCAAAATAATTTGACTACATTTTTAACATAAGTGGAATAATTGCTCTAATAATTTGGAAAGTAGAATCACTTTGTCCCTTCTATCATACTAACTAATCATTTGAAGCTAACCGGAGTACCAACATAAGCTCTACACCACATTAAATTGATGACGTCACAATGCATGCTACTGCACCAATTTGCAGTCCGACACCACTCAATATTCCTCGACAGGGACAAAGGTAATACCCTCGTTCGAAAACAATGCTTTATCATTATCGCCTCTATGGACACAGAATAGATCAGTTGCAGAAGATATACTCCATACAATGCTGTGCAGAAAACAGACACTTGTAGAAATAGGGCAGACAAACTGAATCAAAATCACTAATTTCAAGGTTATGATCGTAAAGCACATCTCAATAGCATCTTATCGAGGTGGTAGATACAGATTTGACCTTTTCCTCATCGATGCTCTAAGAAGAAGAATAAGATGCCGGACAAAATGACTACATACTGACATTATGTATATATACAGTATGTAAGGTTAAACGAGGGACATATTGAGGGAGGGTATTCAGTATTCGATTCTCGTCCCAAATATGTAAAAAACCTATAACGTATATAGTAGAATTTTTAATGTTTTGTTTAGTGCCTAGATATTTTAGACTTTCCTAAGCCAGGTAAGTTTAAAGTATGAAGGGAAAATGGATTATACCTAAGAGTCATTGACCCGCTCACATGTTCTGCGATTAAGTCGCAAGCGCAAGGGTGTATACACGTTGCGTGACATTTGCGAAAATGTTGGTATGGTTCTGTCTGTTATTTATCATTGTTTTTTTTTTGTTTATATTTTTATTAGTATCATGTTAGCATGTACTATTTTGGGTTGAATATGTCCCTCGTTTAAACTAACATACTGTATACTATGTACTACGCTCTACTATAACATCTTAGAACTAAAGAATCAATATCCAGATCAATACCTGCGCTGATAGATCAGTCAGATCTTTTGGAGATACCACAGGTATAGTGGTCAATGGCCATAGATATTTCCCAAACCGATTACATACCGAGTTTCCTTCGTGCCTCGGAAGGGAAGTTAAGCCATTGGTCCCGGCTGTCATTTGTAGGTCTTTGATAGTCGTTACAGCAGGCAGTGACCCGAAAGTCTTACAAGCAGTCTTACAAAAGGTTATCGTACTACCCAGTACTAACTGGGTTATGCAGGACAGATAGGCAGTCGTTCCATTTAAAATACTGGTATTCAGCTGCATCCAGCTAGACTGGAAGCCGACCCCAACGTAGTTGCGAAAAGGCTAGGCAAATGATGAATAGGTAATTCTGGAAGACACCCATGCATAGTTAACCTTCTCTGCCTTTCCATGGTGCACTATTAGTCTCACTGATAGCACTATATTCAACCCTCGTGCCGTCGGGTCGTGACCAGAGATCAATAAGCCCTTGTACGTGACGACGCATGCAAACACGATTGTTTCCGATAATTGACTCGCTTCTGATTTAACGTAGTCGATGTAGGTGACCAGGGAGGCACTTGAACTTGCAAATTAAAGCCTAAATTAAAGTAAAGTAATACACATGAAAACAATGATGATACAGTATGCAGACTTGTGGCTGTGCGGTTTCAATATCTGTGATTTTTTCGAGCGTTATATCGAAGAGACTGACAAAAACCATGTTTTCAAAAATCAAAATCTATTGTAATTTATTCGTATTAGCCTTAAAAACAGTACTTTTTGAACTTCAAAGTTACGTGACACAGTCCGGCAAAACGCTTGCCTTGGTCACTGCTAGTGTTTTAGCTGAGGAGATAAAATCATCATTCAATCAAACACCCTCTTCAGCAGCCAGTACTGCCAAGGAGGGTGTTATTTTGTAAAAAAACAACATTTCTTTAGATATGTACAGGTGACCACATCGACCCAATAATATAATCTACATTAAATTTCTTCTCCTCTTTGATTGTTGATGATTTGTATATAACGGCTGTCAAAATTCTTTAACATCATTTCCTAATTATTTAGTATCGTATATTATGTAGTTTCGTTGATTGACACCTATGCATCAGCCTTCACACCCATGGCAAAATACAAATTAGTTCTGCATATTCAAAAAGACAGATGGCATTTATCTACCTATTTATACAATCTTAATGCCTCAAGGCGTCTCATACGTTAACTTTTATCATGGTTATACACAATTGGTCACGGTGTTTCTTACACCGTTAGAATTCAATGATGTAGTGTTTTTTGATGCAAATTGATAATAATTGGATATGTAAAGTTAATGAACTGTCGAGCTTTTATATGGTGTGATTCGTTTAAAATTAGATTAGTTTTGGTTGGGGTTAATAGGTGTCGTCATATTTTTATTAATTTTATTTGCAATGGAAATGTCTATTTCTTATGATATTAAGTGCTTAGCTGACTGGTGTGACTAAGGTTTCCTTTTAACTATCCAATAAATCTTGTATGATTTCGAAACGTTGTTACCTGATGATTCCAAAAGCTTTGGCTTTCATATGAAAGACTTTTACACTCTTATCTTCAGACAAGTCAAAGTGATTAGGTATTCACTTTATCTTTAAACCGTATCTTAAATAATGAGTTTTACTCAGGTGAGTAAAACTCATTATTTAAGAGGATTTAATGATTCTGTAGTTTAGTAATTGCTTAAAGTTTGTCAGTATTTCAGAATAACCCCCTTAACGTGGTTTAATGCATAAGAAATTATCGTATAATAAACGTTTGAGATTATTTGCATGTGTGGAAGCGCGGTTATATAGGGCGAGAATCTTTTTTTTTTTTTTTTGTATGGCATCTCGCAGTTCAACCTATGAGGTTGTCGTCTGCTTAACCGGACTATCCTGTGGGTGCCTTTAGAGTAAGGCCTCCAGCCAGGGCATAAAAATTTACAAACTAAGCGACTGCACGCTAAGGGCACCCTCTGTGGGGTACGAACCTCGGCTTAGGGCGTCGCTGGGGGAGGACTGCATGGGGACAGGCTGGATCTGAATGGTATCATTATTTAGGGGCTGATTTAAAACTACTGGCACAGCATCGCGGGCTGGCTCGAGCGAGGGTCGGGGAGGGCATGGACCGGGACGTCGCGACGGACCTCGACGGCGAGGTCGGAAAGACGGCGGTTTGAGTCGGAACTTTTTAAGAGTGCTAGTCTCTTTGCTACTCTCCTGGAGGAGGGTGATAGCATCATCTGGAGTGACAAGGGTATGCCTAGGACGGCGTACTGTACTAATGCGCGAGGGTTCGTAACGGGCGGCCGCTGCGATCAGGGGATTACGGTGTTTAATGGCGTTATCGAAGAAACGCTTCGAAAGACGTTTCATAAACTGAAGGACGGTGGGCATTCTAAGGTCTACGTGTAGACGGTCATTACGGACATAAAAAGGGGCTCCCGTGACTCTACGTAAGAACCGGTTCTGTAAAATTTGCATCCTATGGATGTACTTAGGCTTGGTGTGAGCGTACACGACGCAAGCCTACGTCATAATGGGGCGGATCACCGCGGTATAAAGGCGCAACTTGCACTTGAGTGACAACTTGCTTTTTGCCGAAATCATGAAATGAAGCCTACCCATAGCAAACGCAGCTCGGTCGCGAGCTGCTTTGATGTGCGCCGCGAAAGACAAGTGGTTGTCAAGTATGACTCCTAAGTACTTGGCTTGCTTCTCCCAAGGGATAGGCTTACCGTACATAGTGATCGGTCTGAGCGCGGGTGGCTTAATTTTACGCTGTTTAGAGAAAAGAACTGCCTGGCTCTTGTCGGGGTTCACCTCGATTCTCCATTTCCGGAACCAAGCGCCTAAGACGTTGGCTGAGGTTTGGAGGGTGCTATAGATAGCGTCGTGACTGCGGCCAGTGTAATAAATGGCCGTGTCGTCCGCGAACAGCGCTAACTTAGCCTTCTTGCTCTTGGGGATGTCACTGGTGAACAGAGTAAAGATAAGGGGAGAGACGACGGAGCCCTGAGGGACTCCGGCTCTAATGGGGTGGGGGGAAGACAGTGCCTCCCCGATGCGATAGCGGAAGGTGCGATCCGACAGAAAGTCTCGTAAGATGAGCACGAGACGGTCCGGCACTCCCAGTTTGTACAGCTTATATAATAAGCCGTTGTGCCAGACTTTGTCGAAAGCCTTTGCTATGTCGAAGTACAACACACCCGTCATCGCTCCTCGCTGGAAGCCAGCGCTCAAGTGTTCTACGATGCGATGGGCCTGTTGAATGCAAGAGTGTTCGGTCCTGAAGCCGAACTGCTCGTTGGGGATGAGACTCTTAGCCTCGGCGAAGTCTTTGAGTCGCTTATAAATAAGTCTCTCGTAGATTTTGCCGAGTGCGTTCAGGAGACTGATAGGTCTGTAGCTTGAGGGCTCAGACTTGGGTTTGCCTGGCTTGGCGAAACCGATGACAGTGGCCTCTTTCCATATTTGGGGAAAGGCGTTGTTGCTCAGGGCGCCATTGAAGATGGCCGCCATTAACACGACGAGCTGAGCGGGGAGGAGTTTTAACACCCTATTGGTGATTCCGTCGGAGCCGGGTGCTTTCCGCGGTTGAAGCTTATTAATGATGTCTTGCACTTCGTCAGCTGTGACCGAAGGCAGAGGATCATCAGGGTCTTCTACGGGAGGGAGGGCGGCTTTACGTTCGACGAATGCGTTCACCTCATCGAGATGTCGCTTGTCTACTGGTTGAGAGCTGGGGGAGCACTGGGACTCCAGGCTGTCGGCTAGGCATTCGGCCTTCTCAGAGTCGTCGAATACGACGCTCTTATCGGGTCGGGTGAGGGGAGGCATCGAAGCCTCTTCGGTGGAGCGCAACTTGCGTTGGAGCTGCCAGAAGGCTAGGTGGGTAGGCTCAAGCTCGCTAAGCGTCTTGTCCCATTGATCTGAACGATGCTCACTAGTGCGCTTCTTTACAGCACGCTGTAAATAACGCATGTGAGCTTTGTTCGCGTCGCAGGGAAAGTTGCTGTAGGCACGGATGGCCGCGTTCTTCTCGGTTATCAGTTCACGTACGTCAGCGGGTAGAATCCAGCGTTGATCGCTCATTGCTGGAACTTCCCGTGAGTAATCCTTTAGTATGGATTGCACGTGTTCTGTAAACGAGTTGATGGCGGCCGTCGTGTCTGCGACTGAGACAATGTGGTCGGGGATGGCCTCCAGGTGAGGCGACGTGGAGGATTTCAGCTTTTCGCTGACTTTCCTCCAGTCGGTTATCACTTGGGTCGGCGGGGGCTGGCTGGGGTCAGAGGGACCCGAGCGGGGAACTAAGTGCATGAGCACTGGTCGATGGTCTGAGTTAAGCTCATGTAAAGTCTCGATGGAATGCAACTTAAGGTTGACATTCTTGAGTAGCGCTATGTCGAGAACGTCCGGACGTTGGTCGGGGTCGTGGGGATAGTGAGTGTGCTCCATAGGAGCGATGGGATCGAAGTTGAGGGACTCACCCAGGTTATACACGTGACGTCCTCTGGCAGAGGTCGTCGTGCTGTTCCAGGCGGGGTGTTTGGCGTTGAGGTCGCCCGCTATGATAACGGAGTCACTCAAGCCGAAGAGGACGGCAAGGTCTTTGGTGAACAGAGTGTGCTCCTCGGACGTGCCGCCGGGAGGGATGTACGCGAAGGCGATAGTGATCGATTGATGACCGGTCATGCCTAGTCGACAAACTGAAGTCTCGAGCAGAGACTCCATGGGAGGGGGATCTAAGGGGATGCAGTGCAGTTCCTTTCTATAATAGATTAGAGTACCGCCCTTGTGGCAACGTGACCGATCGTTGCGAACTATGCGATAGTTGGCAATTCTCGGATCGCGGTGACTGGGCTTGAGGAAGGTCTCCTGTATGAGGAAGATATCAATTTGATGGTCACGGAGGAAGGTGGCGATTTCATCACGCTGGCCTCTAATGCCATTGGCATTAAAGTACCCTAATTTAAGGGATCGGGGTTTGGTACACGTTAATCTCGTATTATCCATTGAAATTAAAGATTAATGCCGCTGAAGGCTTCGCCTAACTTGATTAGGGACTTGAGGATAATTTTAAGCTTATCACCGTCAGTGTTAGCCTCCCTGAGATCTACCGCCATGCGGTCTGCTTCGGGGGTGACTAACTTTGCTAACGTTTCTAAAGTTACGTTAGGAGAGGAGACCGCGGCCGCGGGGCCGGGAGGCGCGGGACGAGTGGGCGCCGGTGCGCTCGCTTGGGCCATGGGAGTGGGGACAGGGGCATCTAATAGCCCGGGAATGGGGCTGGACTTTGCTTTGCCGAGTGCCGGGAAGGCTCTCTGGTGGTTCAGCGAGGTCCAGGGAGAGGGCCTCTGAGGGCTGAGTCTCTCCGGCATCTGTGCAGTTGGTAGCCTCACCGATGGGCTTTCTCTCTGATGGCGGGCGTTTGCACGCTTCGCCAGTTTAGAGGAGGAGCCTTTGGGGGCTTTCGGGCAGCCGCGGTAGTTAGCCGGGTGGCCCGACTGGCCGCAAAGCACACAGCTCGGTGGCTCCGTGCATAGCGATTTGTCTTTGGGACGGGGGCAGTCTGCCGTACCATGGTCGCCTAGACACTTTACGCATCTGTGCGGCGCATGGCAGTTGGCTTGGCTGTGTCCGTACAGCTGGCAGCGGTGGCACTGCCCTACAACGGTTGAGCGGTAAGGCTTCTCTATTGAGATGCCTGTGAGGGAGCATACCGACTTCACTTTGAAGATCGGGTGGTGTCCTTCTACTGGGTCACAAATGACCAGTACCATGTCGTACTGGTCGCCGCCTCTCGCCTTATGAAGGCGGTGGACGGCTGCAACCGGGATGTCCTGGCCTTGGAGGTCATTGAGGATGTCCTCCGTGGATATCTCCTTCGGGATCCGCCTGATCACCACGCGGGTGGGCGACTCTGGAAGGGAGTATGTATGGAAGGCTATGTGCCTTCCGATCAGCTGACGGGTTAGTTCCCTGAAGTCGGTGGTCGTAAGGGCGAGAATCAGACGGGCTGCTTATAAAATAGGGGTGGTTCACAGTTACCAATTTCCGTAAATAAGAAAAAAAAAAAATTACCTACCCATTTTATTATTGTTTCGGGTCGAGAATCATTAGCATAGTTATACCTCCTTGAATTTGACGAGGATGCAAAACAACAGCTTTCAGATACCTGGGTGACGAGTGACTGTTCCAAATGTGAATTCAAAATTCTTCGTTTAATATGGCAATGCGGCCCTGTGCAAGCTGTCACGATTGTCGTTCACCAAACCGTAGATTCTCACCGCCTCGCCTGCACATTAACCGGTACCTTACATGTGAATATTCACCAAATTAATTCCCTTACAAGTGAAACGTGTTCTCCAACTGTGTCAATGTATTCTGCGATAAAAATGGTAATTTGTAGTACTTGGTTTCCGTCCACGAAAGTATGATGACTTCAACGTTGACAGGGAGTCATAATTTTTCATAAAATATTGATGTGTCGTGATTGTTGACCAATGAAAGTTCGAGTATGGTGGTCCCAGCTTTATGTATTTTGTAAATTATTACTTTGATCATACACATGTCTTTGAAAACGTTTCTCATGTTACTAGGTTTAATAATATTGCCTTATGCTTAGTTTTTTAAACGCTTTGTAAGTATTAGACGATGATTTTACTATATAGTCTCTTTTACTGCGAAGTGTAGTTTTGAATAGGAAACACTTCGATAAAGTCCCTCGTTTCTGCCTGCCTCATTGGTGTAGTGGCCGTAATTGCGACTGCTGAGCATGAAGTCCTAGGTTTGATTCTCGGGTCGGGCAATTAATTATTGGGTTTTCCATCAAGAACTTCTTAGTATCAGCCACAAAGTCTGGATTTTTGTCCAGTTGATGAAAAGGCAAAAAAAAAAAAAAAAAAACCCCCGACAGAAACGCCCCGGCGGCGGTACCTATGGTGACAAGTAACCAGATTTCAAATTTCGAATCGAGCAGACCTGTGGAAGTTGTTTATTTTCCTTCAACTAGAAAAGAGGTGATGACCTTTAAACGGCTGAGCAGATTTTCTTGAAACATGGCTAAGAACACTCTCGATTAAAATACCTTTCAAACGAAACCAATTTTATCAAAATCGGTTCATCCGTTTAAGAGCTACGATGCCACAGACAGACACACAGATACACACGTCAAACTTATAACACCCCTCTTTTTTGGTCGGGGGTTAAAAATATGAGTGTACTATTAGGCACACCTCTGCCTAACCCTTCAGGGCTTATAGACGTGATGTTATGAAACACTTTGATAGACAGATGTTTCTCATTTAGTTTCTTGTAAACATTTCAAGTCTTATCCATGATCTAACCACAATCAATAAAATTACAAATTCACTTACTCAACCATGTAGGTCCACTCACTTTACACAGACGTTCCTATAAAGACAACCTGCCCATCAACTTATCTCTTTAATTCATGCAGCGACAACAATCGAAGGAGATAATGATAAAATTGTTAGCACGAAGAAAGGGAAAGTCCGAACACCGACTCTTGCGCATAAAACTGCCATAATATCCGACATTAACGTTTTCACGGCTCTGTCGGTCCTGAATTAGCGGTTATATGACGCCATAAATTTTACATGGAGGAATTAATTTGTATAATGCTGCTCTAAGTGGTGTGTGTGAGATAAGGGTTTTATGAAGATGTTTGGAGTGAGGTGGTGGTTACACGTGTTTTTGTGAATTGGGTGATGATTATAGTGTGGTAACAACAAACATGATAACTGGGCTACATCTTTTTTCCATTCAAAATGTTCGATTTTTTTGCGAAAATTTGGATCAAAATTAAAATATTTTATTTTACATAGGTCTACATGCTGCACTTAAAAAACATCGACAAAGGTGCACGGTTCGGGTTGGTCGTGTCCTATGGAGAAGGCAAGAAACTCCATGGTTACTCTTTTAAAATCATTTGGTTTTACAGCGTTAGTACTGAAGTATAGGAGGACAGCGTAGGCCCGACAATAAGTCGTTGCTTACTACAAAATTATTTACAAAGCCTACAATGTCCACACATTCACAAAAAATAGGTAAATGAAAAATAATCGATACAAAAGTAAAAATCATTTCAGTAACCACACTTGGCATTCCAACATTAAAAAAAAAAGATAAGTATTCTAGAATCTGCTACCTACTGACTTTCAATATGATTTACTACTTTACGACAGTACTTTTGCCACTATACCTAAACCACCAGAACCAATCAAAATTAACATACTCAAACTGCCACTTACAAAAAATAACCAAGTATAAGTATAAAAATCAATTTCTTCGTCGGCCTATTTCCATACATTGTGTTTCTCACGCAATTCTCAAGTAACTACCTGCCTACTGGCCCAAGGCAGCTTCCCCGCCCCTCTTGTTGGTAATCACTAAATTACTGAACGACTTTTGTATGCGAAACGCGAAAAATAAATACTTTACCTGTTTATAAAATGCAGGCTTAAAAAGCAACCAATTTTGTGATATTTCGTATAATGTTCAAGTTAAGGAGAAGCTGGTAGAAGATAATAATTACAGTGAATTGAAAGTTAAAACTGTAGTAGGTACAATAATTTAAAATTCTGAAATGTTGTCTTATGAACTTAGGTTAAGCAAGGTAAGATAGGCTGTATTACTTATCAAAAAAGGTCTAAAAACGATACAAAGGCATTTGGATGATCGATCCATTACAAGCAGCAATACTTAAGTACCTACGTCCAATGCATCCCAGGCTGGTTGTGACACAGCCGTGCAATCAATGATATTAATCAATGATATTATTGGATAATCTTTGCACCACAGCATGAACTATTTTCCTATAGTCCAGGTAGACTCAAGACTCGACAGCTTTTAGTTCTATTACAAGCTCAATTCCCCTTCCGAAGAAAATACATGGAGCCGGTAACTAATATCATAATTGATTCATTGCCACCACTCGACGCCAATTACCGCTAAGTGCTGTAGGTGGTAGAAAGGCTAAAGCTTGCAAAGGTCACGTCAACTGAGGTGGTGACATAGTGACAGTTAGAGAGACAAGGCTTGCTAGATATCAGACTAACAATTCGCTTAGTGAAATGATTAACTACAATCTTTAACTGTTGATTTTGTCTGTATCGTTGTTTATCCTTTCAATTGCAATGATGGAGAAATTAATGCCATTTTTGGCGAAATAAATTATGTTTCTATTTCTTAGCAAAGATATACTAATCAGTTTTGACTATATCTGCGTCTGCGAGGTTATATACAAGCCACACGCTATAAAACGCCTTTTTCACAAGACGTGTCAATAGTGTACAGGACTCGCCTAAGTAAAATATTCTACTGCATCACTTTTCATACAATTACGAAGACGCGCAGTAGCATTTACCTTTATTTTCTTTCAACAACATCGTCTATATTGAGCCGCCCGGAGCTGTTCACCTAGTAAGGAAAAATGACCATAAAAATACAAGCAAAAACAGAATAACCATCAATTCAGCTCCAGCCTTAACTGAAGAACACGTTTTTAGGCCAGTGAAGGGGCGCTAACTTGATTGGATGATTGACTCGCCCATAAATGGCGAAAAAAGCACATAAAAGCACTTAACAACATGTTATCGAGATTGTAAACAGAATTATAAATTTCCGACATTTTATACGCGTTTAAATTCAACCTGTTTATGTATGGTAAGACCGTAAAATGTTAGCTTTGCAAAATCAATATGGTGAAGTAAAGTTGCAATATCATAGGGCGTGAAGAAGTAAATATTGGAAGTGCTGAGTATGCTGACTTTAAGCTCGAGTTGTGTAACTAAGAATCTATTGTTTACTATGATGAAAACATTCTTGGCAGCTCGATGACCGGTAACAATGCTCACTTTTAACCGTGTTTGCCGATGTGTATGCTGGAATTTAGACTAACCGTTTTGGCATATATTTCACCTATAGCCATTTAGTGTTATTTTAAGATGTTCTGGGCGTTATAGTTTTCCGCAAAGAGCATTTAGCTTAGCAGAGGTAAGTGTAATAAAATTAGTGCACTAAAATAAGTTCTAACGATGAATTAAATTCTAACTAGGCCTGAGTTTTGTGGAAGCACTCACAACTATTCTAAATGTGAACAACTTAAATTGTGACGCTTCAACTCGGGCAATTTTCATATAGATTGTATCAAAACATTTTAAAGCTTTTTTTGCATAACAATCTCGTGCAAACGGTAAAAGTTTTCTGTGTTAGTTTTGGCATAAAAATATCAATATCAAAAAGATAATACCTTTGTTTTCGTGTTTTTCAGGTCAGAATAGAATTTTATCACCTGATCTTCAGGAAAATAGGATTTATTTTACTTTCATCAAGATTTAAAAGTTGCAAAATGTTTTATATGAAAATACCTCTGGAATGTAGGCGATCCTCTAAATATATTCCAAAGCCATAGATTTATCGTATAAGATAGAGTAATGCATAAAACAAAAGATCTATACCAAAGTTTATGGACTCGTAAATAAGAATAATTCTGATTTATATTTGTACTGTTTCTCTGATATTTTGTTACATTTTATGTAGATGTCATAAAATACCTAATAAATTTGAATCGGATATTTAAGTGAATGTTCACGCATAAAATAAGAATTAATCAGATATGCAATCCGAAACTAGAGGCCGATGAATTAGACCGTCTATAAATTCCGTTCAGCCATTAGACACTTTAGAAATAGTCTCAGAGCATAATAATTTGCTGGTAAAGTATTAACTTACACTTAAAGCAAATTACGTTTCTAAAAAAACGATACGTCTTTGAGTTTAAAATATACTTAAGTATCAAAAGTAACGCAAGAATACATGCCTCCGGGGCAGACGTCAATCAAGAGATCTTTTAAAGCGAAATAATATTAATTGTCGGACGATTTACAACGTTATGCACGAAGCTGACAGCGTACCTTAATTGGAAGTACGCACGGCTTTCCATCAAATACTTTACGATGGTATTTTGCATGGTTAATTGTTATACTGCTGATGTTTATACTTGGATGTTTTGATATCCAATGTTATGGGCTTCAATGCAGTAAAAAGAGGTATGAAAGATACATAAAATGCATTAGATACACATACATATACAGTTTTTTTTTTTATTAACAATCTTTTTTTAGATGAAAATAAGAAATTTTGGCTTGTCTATCAACATTGAACGCGTATACAAAGTTTCGTGTCCGTGCTGTTCCGTTTGCCAGTATTATCGTGAGAAAGCGATCCTGGCTGCAAGTTAAATAAAAGCTTTTAAAATATACATGGATGATTTAATTCTTATTTTTGTATCGCCTTAAAACCTCTCAGCATAATAGTTACTTACAGAATTCTCACTTATTTTCCCATAAGTGTTTGTTTTCAGCTTTGCATACGATCATGTTGTTTTCCATTTAACTGTACAGTTATCCGTTTTAATGCCAGAACAGAAAAGCGTGAAACCACGTATGAAACAAGTTTTGCATTAGAATATCGCAAGTAAGTATTGATAGTTTATCGATAAGCCGTTAAGCTTACAAGCGCCACAGTTAACCGTTTCTCCTTAATTGACTTGTTCGACGTGCGTGAATGATAAGTGGCTATTAAATACTGTATTTCTTACGTTAAGAAACTTGTGAAGTACTGTAAACATATTTTGTGCATATATTTGCATTGCCTTCCAAATTTCTACTTTTCCTGGTCAGTTGCAATTAATCGTTCATTGGCAGTCTTCGGTGATGCGGAGGGACGAATCATATGTTACTAAAATAGTGATAAATGCAAGGTGTTGTTTTGCATCCTCGTCAAGACATAAATAATCAATTAAAATTACGGTACCCAGTTATTTATTTAAAAAACGAATATTTTTTAGTTGTTAAAGTTTGTCTGTATTTCAGAATAACCGGCAAGGATTAGACGTGCCGCGTTTAAAACACTGGCGGTTCACACTTACCGATTTCCGTAGATAAGAAAAAAAATATAAATTACTTACACGTTTTATTATTGATTCGGGACGAGAATCATTAGCATAGTTACCTCCTTAAATTTGACGAGGATGCAAAACAACTCCTTGTATAAGTGTTGACGGATGGAGAGGAAGACCAAGGAAACGATGGATAGATTGTGTGAGGTATGATATGAGAAAAAAGGAGCAAATGATAGCGTGTCAGTTGACAGAGGAAAATGGAAGAAAAAAGCGCGATGCGCCGACCCCAAGTAACATGGGCAAAGACAGGAAGATAATGATTCCGAGTTTGGCAGTATTTTTCACCCACTCGTGAGTAGGTCTTCCTTTTGTCATGTTGCCCTGGTCTGTGTCAGTATTTCCCTCAATCTTCTGTAGGTCGTTCTATCTGCTGGCTCATGGTCTGCCAATACTTTTACTTCCATCTCTAGGCAATCAATTTGTTAGGGCTTGGCTTCACCTGCCGTTAACTGCGATATTTAGAGCTGGTTCCTTAAATAGCATTTCATTGACTTCAAATTTTATTCAAGCAATATAACCTGATTTGTCAAATCAGATGGCTCACTTTCATCAATTCTTGAATCATTACACTGATAATTTATGGAGATGTTTAATCTAATTCAATAGCAATCAAGATAGTTATGTTTTTATGTGTTTTAACATTTCTATCAGCCAATTAATTTGATACTTCCGAAACATTACAAAAAAGATTTTGATGTCCTCTATTTTGTTTAATGGCTTTATTACAAAACAAGTTCTTTGGCGAATTGAAACAAGTTTATGTGGAAGTGTTTTATGACTGAATGATAACTTGTTAACTTTTGGAAGTTATAAATTGGTGCTGTCGCCATTTTTATTGTATCATGTATGTCATGTAGGTTTTATCGTTTTTTTCTTCCGTTTATAACTGTCGTTAAAGATGCAGTTACTCAGAAAATTTTAACGAAATAATTGTTCCTAGAATTGCACCAATTTTCAGTTGTGACGATAATTCAATATTTTTAAATCTTTTTCATTTGAAAGTCAGGAATATTTGCAGAAAAATCTCAATATTCTTTTTTTTTCTTTTATCCATAATAATGCATTCAGTACCGGCAACTCTTAAATTCACAGTTGCACCATAATAGAAATTCGTGTTGATAATACAAAACACGAATTTGCATATATTTAGCTAGTTTCCAGACATATTCGTATAACAATAGCACCTGGTCTGGTTTTAAAACCAAGTGAAAGTTTGCTCGACCTTAAAAATAAAAACTATTGTAGGTGTATGAGCATAGCGGTGACGTACTGACGAAATACGAGACTAAAAATCACTGCTTCGGAAAGCATTATTTATTAGAACTAACATAACTACTGCATTGCAAAAGACAGGGATGGTGGAAGTCTTTGGAGGAGGCCTTTGTCGAAGGATAAGCTATTATGGGAAAAAAACGATCCTCAGTAACAAATTCATGTAGGTATTATAACTGTAATAATTTTAAACAGCAATAAAGGCTTATTTTACTTTTTTTAACTGCATAATAATGACATTGGCTGCATTTCTCTGTGAAACATAGATTAGGCTCAGGAATATCCAACACAGAAAAGAATTAACTAGACTTGCAGTGAGAACGAATTCTTGTGCATAGACAACATGGCGACTAGTGTCTAGAAAAGTATTTATTACATTCAGATTGCAAAGATAATGCCAAAGACCTGAGTTAGTTACAAAGAATCTACGATCAAGTCATGACTACTTGTGGTAAACTAACAAACCGAGAAAGAAATACTTATGGGTGTTTATACATATCTTCCGATATTTTTTTAGCGTTTGTGTCAGAAACGAAGCAATTCATGGAATTCCTTAGGAATTGGGATTTCCCCCACTTCACTGTCATACATAGAACCAATTCGGAAACAGATGTTGCCGACCGAATCATCACCTCGTATTTTATTTGAATCTGTTGTTTTTATAACCTTGAAACATTTGGTATAATGTGTTTCTAAATAGTACATAAACAGATGGACACTATGTTACGAAGTTTTATTGTGAATAAAAGATTTCACTATCGACTTTGCTGTCTGTCAGTTTGATTATTTTTGTCAATTTGCCAAAACAATAAATGGAACCTGGGTTTTATCCGTTCGATGAGTTAAAGATGATTCTGGATTGACAGGTAGTTGCGTCTTTGGTTAAAGCGAGCTACATTTGTGTTCGGAATTCAAAGACATGTTTGCCATCTTTTAAAGATAATCCACTTGGTTTATAAACGACTTTAACACTATTTGTTGTTAATTCCATAAGTAACTACATAATTGTTTTTGTTATGCCCGTTGTTAAAAGCTGTTGAAATTTTTATTACCTTTTTTAGGCTAACATTTTGTTTTACATCAAAGTAAGTACCAAATTAAAGTAGTGTTTTAACTGTGACAAAGTCAACTTAATAAAATCATTAATGTCGTCGTACCCTTTTCTTTATCTGCCGTAGGGATTGATAAAATTGACATCAATGAATCAAATTATTAACCAATCTTCTCCTATTTTTTCAGGTATGCAAGCCGGACATAAATTGCACACTAGAAGCTAACAAATGGAGATACATCGAAGAGTTCACGTGTCTCACTGACAGCGAGAAGATGCATAAAGAGATGAGGCTGTCCTTCCCCAGTGGACATTCGTCCTTCTCTGCTTATACTATGCTGTATTTCTCCGTAAGTTTATAGACAAATTTTCTGCCTGTTGGGGTCGGCTTTGAGATTTACGGTATTCAGCTAAGACTAACTTAATAAGTTCTATCCCCAGCCTTAATAATCAGGCCGGTTTCGAGGCGAGTAGAGACGTGCAAAATTCGGCCAATTACAGGAGTTTCGCAATATGGACTTCAATAAATGTAATAAGTCAATTCCTGCACGTCTCCTCTCCAGTTCACACATTTTCAATTTGGTGGAAATCGGGCCTTAAAGATGACCAACCAGGCTAAATAGCCTGTGTTTGCAAACCACAGACAACAACTGTCGTAGGAAAAAACTGCATACAAGAAGGTTTACTCGATGACATTTTGTAGCTACTTCTTTTTGTTAAGTTGGCTAACAGGCCATCGGCCTACATGATGGTAAGTGGTTACCACCGCCCATAGTTACGTGCAATACCCCAGGGGCTATCGACAAGTTGCCAACCTTAGTGGCAATGTTGAAATGTTACCTGTAATTAAAGCAGCACCCAACACATTTCTTGTATTAGCCAACACATGTTGCATAGCGACAGAATTAACTATTTCAAACATTTGGTAAAGCAAGCGTCATACCAGATTTCAGTTAACACAACACATGAATATTTTGTATAATCAGCCTATAGCAGTCCCACTACTGGGACACAAGCCTCTCGATAAGAGGGAGATATTTGCGCACTTATGTGAGACGTGTGTGAACTTATACCAATCAGAAGAGAGCCGATAGCCGTGATGTGATTAATCGGCTCCTCTCCGCTCTATTCGTATCTTCTTCGGTGAAAACTGTACCGTAGATGTGGGCTCAATCTTACTTCAATGAAACATTTTGTTCTTGTCACCCCTAAGCTGCGGTCAAAAATCACACGAAACCTACACGCGTTTCATAAATAACTCCTATCCCTTCTCCAACAGATGTACCTCCAAAAGCGCTTCACCTGGCGCGGTTCCAAGCTGGTGAAGCATGGGATCCAGTTCGTGCTGATGCTGTTCGCGTGGTTCACGTTCATGACCCGCGTGTCTGACTACAAGCACCATTGGAGTGATGTGCTCGCTGGGGTCCTCGTTGGGTTGCTTTATGCTGTTGTTATTGTGAGTATCTATTATCCATCATAATAGCCAACAGTCTTTTTACTTAGAATGTCGGTGGCAAACAAAAAGCGGGTTTTTTTGGCCTCGCGAAATCTGATTACAAACGCAGTCACCAGGTCTTCAACTGTACCTACCTTCAGGTAGGACAGGAAATGCGTCTCATACATACTCATACTACACTTATGTTGGATAATCACCCGATGCTAGTTTTTCATCACAGTTTTGACTTGCTGTTTGTAATTTGCCACTCAACTCAAACCAGCTTTAAGCTAAGACAATTTTTTTCCCGCTGTAAAAAATTAAAGTTAAACTCATGATCATCTTTAGATAGTTATTACAATTATATTTCATTTTTTCTAGTTCGCCTTCGTATCAAATCTCCGCAAGACTCCCCGATCTCGGCAGCACAGCCACGAGGCCGAGCTGCGAACTACCAACGGAAACACCCGAGTGCAGGTTTGACAGTCATCCCCCACCAGCTCCCGATGCGAAAGCGACGCTGAAGAACTCTGATACGAACAACCAACTGTCTCGTGGATCTCCCATGAGTACATCGATTCCTGTCAGTCAGTCAGGCAGTCGAGAGAACAGTGAACTTTGACTCGAGTGAGCACAAATTCTTTGAAGTGAGTGTGGTGAAATTACGGATGGATGAACTAATAATCTTGGTCTAGCTAAGTAACGCATTGTGATGCGTGGCACTGTCTTCTCCATGTCGGTAGGTGTCTAAGAACAGCTCAAGCATTGGAAAAAAGCCCTTCAGCAAAGGGGTTGCAAGGATGACAGCACAGAATACAATTAAGTAGCTCATCTCCTGAACGCTATTTCGGTGCACCTTTATCGCAATACTACGAAAAATTTCTGATCTTATAAGATTCGTGTAGACCTAATCCGGCATGATTCGGAAGAGGCCAAACTCGAATGTATACTTAGCCACTCGGCTGTGCAAAATAGTGCTGAATCAGGCCCACCTAAACCTGATGTGTGGAGCATACTTTACTTTTACGTAAAGTAATCTCACAGAACGACATAAGTAAACATCAGGCAGTGATCCACAAACCTTTGCGTTACTCAGTTACGACAAAGGATAAAACAACAGCCAAGTGCTGTAAACTTATAATTTTAAGTCATTTGAAAGCTGCTGTCAAAGATTTTGACAGCACTATAGTATATAGAATATCTATGTTTTTAGTTGTCTATGAGTTTGAGTATTTATTTTGAGTTTTGCATAGATAGAGAACTTACGCTTCTTTTTTGGAGTGTGCTATCAGAGTTTTATGATATTATAAATTGCGTAAACTTTGACTGTCGCAGTATTTTTTCTTTTTTTTTTATGAACTTAAACTGTTTTTTTTTTACGGTTTAAAATAAAAGAACATTTGGAACCTGTATAACTTCACATTCTTATTTTATTTGCAGACTTATCTTAAATTAGATAATCTTTTTCATAATTTATGTACAAAAATGAGTATTATGATCAAATCTTGTAAAAATGGGTAAATGCTACGTATTGACAGTCAAATGTTTATGTAATGAAAATAATTATGATATTTTGAGGATTGTGCAATGTTATATAGGAGTTGATAACAGAATGTATATGTATATAATTTTATTAACACTACCGGTACTAGAAGTATTAGGTACTAACGAAACTCGAGACGGTTCGTTTTAAGATTTCACTGTATTATAAACACAGACTTGAAATTCATTGGAAATCTTTCAGAGGTAGGTACAACTTAAGTATGGGAGCAAATTCCATTGTTGCAAAAAGAAACCTGTTTCAAACTTTTCAATTATCTAGGAAACGTTAGAATTATTTTCAATATTTCCGAGATGGTCCGATTGAAAATTTCTTCATACTCAGAAATAAATCTGCCCCTGAAAGATAGCTGATGATTTTAAATTCAGCCTGTATTTATTTTAAGTCGATTAAAGCTGGATTTAGGCGGCTATGTTTTAGGATAATAATTATGGCCAATTTTTGGGTAGTCACTTCAGTCAATGGGGTTGGTAACCGTGGAACTGATGGCGCTAAGAAAGCTAATTCCACGAATCGTCATTGGTTAAAAACCTGTTAATGTCATTTGAAATTTCAAAATAGGTAGACCTCATTGGTAAGATTTTGACCAAGCTTTAGTAACGCCATCTACAATGAGCTTTGACAGACTTTCCCCATTGTCTGACTGTCAGTGTTGCCTGTCTTAAGGCAGGTATTGTAAAAAGGTTGGATATTGTTTTCTTTGATATTAAAAATATTAATAAAGGCCGATTCACATAGTAGTCAGTGTCCCATACTGACTCCTGCATCACAAAAAGAATAGGGAATGAAAGGTTATGCTGGGCTTTAAAATTAAATAAGTGCAATAATGGTTTCAATAACAGAATTATGTGAATCGGTTTTTATTGGTACAGAGTTGAATTTATCAGATTATTTATAATGTAGATAGATGATAATTATTTTGTAGTTTTATCTAAAATTAAAAAGTTTAAAAGGACGTCCAACGATTTTAAAGATCGAAGGATGACAGTTCCAGTTGCCCTGTCATTTTGAAAATGAAAAGTGGAAAGCCGGGTACAAATTGTTTGGAACAAAACATGCAATGCAACATTTTCCATACATTTTGTACGTTTGCGAACACACTAAAAACCACTTCCCGTACGCTATGTGCAAGAAAAATGTTGCTTTGCGTGTTGCATTATATGTTATGTTGCGAATCATTTGTACCATTCTTAGGAGTGGAGTATAAGGAAAAATATCTCGGACATAATAAAAATAAAAAAATAAAGTTTCTGAGTCTGAAAAGGGTAATTCTGTACATAGATAGTTGAATAATTGATCTTAAGGTATTCTACCTTAGAAATATGGATATAGAGTAGAGAATCAATGAAACTCGCACTAAATAAATGTACTTTTTTTTTTAATAGTACAATTTATGTTGCTTGCACGTGTATAGTTTTACTTTTCGATCTGTAGGTATGTTACATACGATAAGTAATGTAATTAAAAAAAAAACTTTTCATACAAAATGTTTTAGGTACCTAGGTACATATTGGTAGCCTAATTCTGAATAGTTGGGTATGTATATCATATTTAGATGTGCCTGCTATTCTAGAAAATCTTATGTTTTTTTATGGATTTAAATCGAAATGTGCGTTTTATAAACACAAGAAAAGAAGCCTCTTTTATGTAAAGCAATTATTGATAAACAAGCTGTTGTTTTGCATCCTCGTCAAATTCAAGGAGGTAATTATGCTAATGATTCTCGTCTCGAATCAATAATAAAATGGGTTGGTAATGTTTCTTTTTTACGAAAATCGGTAAGTGTGAACTACCCCAGTTTTAATCGCGGCCCGTCTGATCCTCGCCCTATAACCGCGCTTTCATACATACAAACGAGTTTATTCGATAATTTCTTATTCCCTAAAACACGTTAAGGGGGTTATTCTGAAATACGGACAAACGTAAAAAATCAACTTTTATTAATAATTAACTAGGTACCGTAATTTTAATTGATCATTTATATCTTTTGTGACATCCTCTTGAATTTTCACGAGGAGGCAAAACAACACCTTGTATAATAATCAATCCCCTTTTTTTTTTTTTTCCGGATGGGAAATCATCATATGACTTCTCCCGCTCTGGGCGGAGCGGGAGGGAGTGTCAGACTTGTACTGACTAAAACCCACCCATGTTCCTTCTTCGCCCTTTGTGTTCCGGGGCCGCGGTATCTCTTTCGAACAACCCGCAGCCCTGGCAGGCATCGGCCCTTTCAGACCCCTTCTGGTTTGCTGACATCTCCTTGAGGCGCGCGTGGAACACGTACGCGCCGTCGACACGGCCTGTCGTCATGAGACGGACGGACGGTGAGCTAGCCCATTACTCACCGTCCACAGGCTCGCGCCTACGGTGGCCGGGGGCCACTGGTTGCCCCCCGACGCCCGGGGCGTCTCCCGCGGCGGCTGGGACGTGAGGTTCTCTCCCTCTCACGTTCCGCCACCTCCTTCGCTAGCATGACTGCTTCGCAGAAGGAGGCGACGGCATCCCATTCCCTCTCGCTCCGGACCATGGATTGAATCAGGGCCGGACGCGAGAGGTCGCCGCCGCCAATCGCCGCTACGAGGACACGGCGGTACTCAGCCCAAGCGGGGCAGAGCTCCACGGTGTGCTCCACCGTGTCCTCCGGCCGATCCTCGCAATGGTAACACCCGGGCGTTTCCTCCCGCCCGATTCGGTGCAGGAACCTCCCGAAACAACCGTGTCCGGTGAGGACCTGCGTCAGGCGGAAGGTGAGGGCGCCGTGCCGCCTCTCTAGCCACTCCTCAAAGAGGGGACTTATCGCCACTATTGTGGCGTGCCCTGCACGTGGTTGCGATAGTCGCTGTCTCCATGCCACCATGAGATCGCGCCGGAGGTCTGTCCGCTGAGCGACAATTTGCCGCGGCAGCGGAGTTTCCCCCCGGCGTAGTGCCTCCGCGCGCCATTCATGCAGGCGCGCGAGGACCATCGCCTCCAGATCCCATGGTGGCAATCCGGCCAAGAGGCTCGCCGCCTCGCCGGAGATCGTGCGGTACCCCCGGATCAGCCTTACGGCTACCACCCTCTGGGGCGCGTTCAGGTAATGGGCGGCTCGCCGCCTCAAAGAACGCGCCCATACCGGGGCCCCATAAAGGGCCATGGACCGCACGACCCCCGCGTAGAGCCTCCGGCAGGAGGCGTTTGGGCCCCCCAGGTTGGGCAAGAGCCGCTTGAATGCAGCTCCTGCCCGTTCCAGTTTTGGGGCCAAACGTCGGAAGTGCTCCACGAAGTTCCACCGGCTGTCGAGGACAAGCCCTAGGTACTTCAGCGTCGACTCGACGCCGATGGGAACTCCTCCTACCGTCAGTATGGATCCCGACGGTGGCGCATTCCGAGGCCCATGAAAGCACATGGCCTCGGACTTGTGCAATGCCACCTCGAGACCCAGTTGCCGGATTCTCTCCACGACTATCGCAACCCCGCGTGTCATTAATTCGGCCGCCGCCTCGTGCGACCTCCCCTGTGCCAGCACCAGCGTGTCGTCAGCGTAGCAAACTACGCTGACACCACTAGGGAGGTCAGCGCGCAGCACCCAGTCGTAGCCGATGTTCCACAAGGGCGGCCCCAGAACCGATCCCTGTGGAACACCGCACGACACCTCTCGCCGATTCCATTCTCCGGTGCGACCGGGGTAGATGACGGCCCTATCCGTCAGGTAGTCCCCGACCACACGACGAAGGGATAATCAATCCCCTGGCACTGAATAATTAAATTATTGTTACATACATCTCACCCAATTGGTATTAAAGTCTGTAGCTGTTATTAATATATTTAAAGTAAACATGTTTTTTTATAACTTTAAAGTAAATTCCAGTACACTTCTACGCTACATATAAAATGGCGTCGAAACAACCAACCTACTTAAAATAAAAATACAGTGAACTATAGCGAAAAGTTGTGGTTTCTGAAATGCTAATAAACATCACAACGCGCGTCGCTTGGCCGCCGTAGAAACGAGTTTTGTCTGCGGAAGAATCGACATAATGACAGATAGACAATGTGTTAGTTTGTCGATTCTTCCGTCGAGATAGCCCGTTTCTACGGCGGTCATGCTACGCGTGCTAGGGTCGTACATGACCTCCAATAGCAGTGTTTTTGTAATGTAACTTCAGTGTCGGAAAGAGATAAAACTAGATTTTTTGTATAACCCCATCTCTTTCACGGACTGAAATAAAATTAAAGTAATTCTGCTAAAAGACGTGGTGGAAGAGTCTCCCTGTTGTTGTGCTTATTAGCATTTCAAAAAAACGAATTTTCTGGATATCTTAGTTACACATTTTTTTTTTTGTTAAAGTACAACTTATATTAAGATACCTACTTATTACAAGTAAATATCACATGTATGTTTTTGTCGAAATTTTTACTAATCTCTAAAGCTGGAATCTTTCTCCATATTGTGCTACTTATCACTTTTTTTTACAGTAAACTTTTTTAAGGCATAAGTCATAATGAATGACTCTTTTGGGCTCATAAAAGTAACTTCATTAGAAAAATAAATTGAATAATATGCACACTTGGGCGAAAAACCCCTACAAACTCTCTTTGAACGCAATATGGAGTAAGTTTAATCGCATTTATTTCAATGTTTGTTAATAACATGTATAGGTATTTTTTCTGAGTCTCACGTTATGGAGATGGCAAATTGACTTTTTTAACCACCTGCAGGTGGTGGAGTACGGCCCACTCGGAAAAGGAGTGAGCCGTAATCCCCCTCGCCTTCCATTCCCTCTTAAAGAGAGGAAGAATAAAGTACCGTACACACAGCTCATGTATTTATGTTAGTCATAGTAAACGTAATATGAAGTCTCGAAGACAACTGAAACGTATTTTTTTATACTGTGATATAGGCTTTTAAATAAAAGGAATAATAGATCTGAGATGTGTTAAAAGATGGCTAGTCAACAACCTTAAAAAAAACCATTGCTAAAAAAACCCGCCATAATTTGCAATACACGGTGTAAATCACCTCATCACCAAGCCGTCAACCAAGCATTCTGTACATGAAACTAAGTAACTTTACGCAAAAATTATTGCTGGGAAACGACTTTTTTTTGGGGGGTGTAAAATCATGTTTTGTGGTAGAACTCAATGTAACGCACTCAAAAAATTGTGCTGATGGACGGATTGAATAGTACGGGGTTCGTGGAGGTGTTAAAAGTAAAAATCTTACATAAAAAAATACTTGTCAAAAAGTTGGAACTTTGACCCCTAATATCTCCGTAACTAGAAGGTTCCCAGGTATGGTGTAGAACAAAAAAATGATCCCAATGACAGGGAGAACCAGTGCCTTTCGGCTTCGTTAAGAGGTGTTTTACACCCTTTATATGGCTGACTTCAATGATGCTGACATTGACAGTTCTTGTTTTTTATACAAAAAATGAATTCATTATAATACATATATGTCAGTTATTTAATTTGTCGTTTGGGAGTTGACCTATATCTAATTAGCACATCTCTGTTACAAAAACCGCATAGAAAATTAGTTTTAGATCCAATTAGGTGCTAGATAATTTTAAAATAGTTAAAAGTTATTTGTACTCATTTTGACGCAAAGATGTCTACCGTTTTTAAACTATTTTAAGTAAATTACTTGTTTACATGTTTTTTTTTTTAATGTATAGTAGAACTTAAAATGCACTGCCTTAAGAATTCTCGATGTATTTTAGTTTTGAGGCAGCTATTTATTTACTTATTTTTTAATGTGGTTAAAAGTTTATGAAGCATAATAATAAATCTGTCTACAGTGTTTATTTTTTCTATCAATCGTCAATCCTACCCTAAAGAATTATTGAAATTGCTAGCAACTAACGCCATCTGTATTCACAGAGACGAACTGAAAACACGTACATCCACGACAGTTCCAAAAACAAACCACAGATGGCGCTCTCCTCAAACTTTACAAAGAAGGTTTTATATCAATACAGACTAATTTAATTCACAGTCACAACAATATTTACAGTCTGTTAACTGAGTACATAACTACACAGTGGCGTTATCGTTAACAAGATGAAATGTAATAGAGCAAGGACCTCAGTAACGGTTCTTTTTGCAATGTTTGACAATGACTAAACACCGCCTACAAAGTTACCCACAGATTACGCATTTTATCAGTATTGTGGCAGTCTTTATCGTGGTGACTGTGTCTGAGGAAGCGTGCTAGTGAAAAAATAGGTTTTACGTAAATAATAGTATGTTATTATAGTGTAACAATGGCGGTTGACAGATTAATATGGAAGATTCTTCTGGACTTCTTTGTCTTAGTATGCGGTAAGTGAGATTTGTCACTGTGGTTAAGTTGGCAATATGTTTCATTGTTGTGCTGTCTTGTTGCCTTTGTAATGTCGAAATTATATTTACCTAATCAATAGTCAATTTGAGATTTTGTTTATCTTGGTTTTACTTCCGTGCCTAACAAGTTATTAAAATTTATGTTGATGTTCATGAGTGTTTTTTTTTAAATATTTAATATATTATTTTACTTTCACAAATTATAGTACTTACATTGAGTTAGAGCTATTGGAAGTGATATAATTAAGTTATCAATTTATAATAACTACCGCCCAATTAGTAAATTTTAGCGGAAGTGACATACATCCTTATTTGAGAATTCGGATAGGATATTTATATTGAAAATAATCACTGATATACTTAAATCAAATTGGGATAATAACTACCAGATTATGTTGTTCTTTACCAACCAAACAAACTTATAGCCGAAATACTTTTTCCTCGTTCAATGCAATGACCTCGTAAATCAATCAAAAGATAGATAATAGTTTAAAATCTAGATTTGCGTGTTTTATCACAATTAAAAAAACAAAAGACGGCAGTAAGTCAGACCCAATATTAGCATAACGTTATTAAGTAAGTACAAGCTTTTCCCGCGGTTTCGCTCGAATGTAGGTCGGAAAATATCCCATGGAAACCGCCTACCAGGATATAAAATATCATGTTATGTTATTGTTGTTTCTGTCATGCTAATTAACATCGAAATCCAATCAGTCATTAAGACGTGACAAATAAATAAACAAACTCACTTTCACACTCACAATGTTAGTTGAGATTATTTTTTGTCAGTCAAGCAAGCGACGTTTACTTATACATATAACGATAAAGGACTTCGCACACTGCTCCCGGTGCGTTGCGGAAATCAGTTCGAACCGCGATATCGCACAATTTAATATTCATTGACCTGCATTCAATAGGTTTGTCAATACATAACAGTAAATCATAAAAAGTGTAGTGTAAGGTAATAAATATATAACATAATAAACGCACAAACTCCTGTGTGATGACTCTGATCATAATACTGAACCACTTTTGTTCTATGACTTTTGGAAAATCATAACTTTTGAAGTGAAACTTCTTAAGCGACTTCCAACAAGTTTAACGATACCATGGAGGGGGAATATTTTCTATTACTCACTAAGAGATGGCAGTATTACAAGATTCGTGACTACGTAGTTTTACTAGGTACGCAAGATGGCGTGCAAACAGTCATGCATTCGACTCTTCGGTGTGACCAGCCCTCGCTCAATTTTGCATGTGTAGGTTAACCTCGATAAACGAACGTAATAAAAATAATACAACAAGAAAACAACAAAATATTATTCAGAAGCTCAATAAAATAACGAGAGTGAATGCGTGGCACTCGAACGCAAGCGTGTAGTATTACGAAGTTTCACTTCTTCCGCGCGGAGGGACTCCACGCACTGTTTTTTTTTTTAGTTTTACCATCAGATTTATTTACCTTCAGCTGATCGCGTCAATTCTTAAAGAAAGTTCATTATTTTTATCAAGATCTCGTAGAACAAAAGTTGTTTTGTTGGTCCCACACACTAACTTAATAGGGTGACTGGTGATTAGTGACCGATACTTAAACACGTGATTGTACTCATGATAACAAACAACTTTCCCAAAGAAAAAAATTACTTTCACCCTTATCATATTAACACAACAGCCGTATGGAATTCGCGCGCGCATGCCTCTGTGACCTATCAGCTGTTAGCCGCGTTACGCCGTTGTGTCTCATTATTATCATGCCGTGCCAAAGCGGGTAGCCAGAGCACCAGCATAGCTTGCAACCCCGAATTTCATAATTATGGCTGTTCTGTTACTGTGATAAAAGTGAATGATTATTCAAAAAAATGTTTCTTTGGGAAAATTGTTTGTTATCATGAGTACAATCACTTGTTTAAGTATCGGTTACTAATTACCAGTCACCCTATATGTTATGTTAGACCTTGTAGACTTGATTACGTCTTCGCCGCAATGCGCTAATACTAGCGCAGGCATTGTGTGTGTGTACAGGCATTGTCAACAAAAGAATTAAGTAGGGCCCAGGGGTAACTGTACGGTATAGGTTAAAAATAGACATCTTCCCACCATTCTGTGCTATTAAATTAATAGCACAGAATGGTGGGAAGATGTCTTATTAATAGGTAGGTAGATAATATTATATAGGGACATAATGTAATCTCAGAATCAAACAGTGACTGAAAATTGCGTGGTATGTTTAAATATATATAATAGTTTGTCAATTATCATGGTATACGATGTAGACTCTACATCCGTTATAGTTTCTTTTATTCCTCTACATTGTAGAGGAATAAAAGAAACTAGCTGTCCCGCGCAACTTCGTCTGCGTCACATTTTCCCCGTTTTCGCAACATTTTTCATTAATGCTCCGCTCCTATTGGTCGTAGCGTGATGATATAGCCTATGTCCTTCCCCAGGTTGAAATCTATCTTCTTGCCAAATTTCATTAAGATCCGATCAGCCGTTTAGTCGTGAAAAGGTAACAAACATACAAACAAACAGAGTGACTTTCGCATTTATAATATTAGTATGGAAGTATGGATGTCGCGAGGAAAGTTTTGAGTATGATTGTAGATGGCTATAAGAATAGGAGAAGACCAAAGAAACGATGGATGGACTTGAACATGAGTTGGCTAGATGGATTTCTAGCCATCTCATTTTTCAGTTATTTATTTATTTATTTTATTTTATTTATTTTCCTTTATTGGCCAACCAAAAATTGTTTACACTTTAACAATTTTAAGTACCTAACTATCTACCATAATTTAGGATAATGTAACAATTTTTTACGGGTTAGCACCGCATGCCCCATAAACATAATAGGTGT
Source organism: Cerastis leucographa (assembly GCA_963082945.1). Lineage (NCBI taxonomy): Eukaryota > Metazoa > Arthropoda > Insecta > Lepidoptera > Noctuidae > Cerastis > Cerastis leucographa. The sequence continues at coordinate 15,933,001 of OY720362.1, read as the reverse complement.
GCCACAAGCACTGTACTATAAAATTAAAATTAATATCTAATTAACTAAAACTTAAAAATTTTAGTTAGTTAGTTATCGTTATTATGATGATTAATAGAGAAGTATCGAAGAAAAAGACATGCTGCGCCGACCCGAAATAGGCAAATTGGGATACGAACTGGAGTATGACTAATGTGACGAAACAGAAGATTTTACAGTACCGTCTACCTAGGTATTCAGACATTAACGCTAGGCCGTTCAATTTTGATGCATTTTAAATCAATACTTTGTCTAATGTCGTCAATGTGACCCATATCACACGATAAAGGGCGGTGATAACATTTAATCTGATAAAGGGCGAGCTTATCTTTATTACGAAACCCCCTCTGACGTTTTTTTGTTTACATTCTAACCTGAAAACCGATACGAGCATCACAAGCTAGGTTTTTCCATGAAGATAGCTGTTGTCGTGCAAAAAATGCTGCAGTATGGATACAATAAAGGGTGTAAAATACCTCTTAACGAAGCCGGAAGGCACTGGTTCTCCCTGTCATTGCGATCATTTTTTTGTTCAACATCATACCTGGGAACCTTCTAGTTACGGAGATATTAGGGGTCAAAGTTCCAACTTTTTGACAAGTATTTTTTTAAATACAAGTTTTTAATGTAAGATTTTTACTTTAAACACCTCCACGGCCCCCGTACTATTCAATCCGTCCATCAGCACAATGTTTTGAGTGCGTTACATTAAGTTCTATCACAAAACATGATTTTACACCTCCCAAAAAAAAGTCGTTTCCCAGCAATAATTTTTGCGTAAAGTTACTTAGTTTCATGTACAGAATGCTTGGTTGACGGCTTCGTGATGAGGTGATTTACACGGTGTATAAAACCTTTGTCAGCTACCTTCAAGATTAGAAGAAAACTCTTCGGGTAGATACAAACTAGTCAGCAAGTTGATAATGAGGCTGTCTGTCCAGGGTGCACCCAAGCACAATGGGTAGTTTTGAGCCTACGATATTAGGTGCAATACGGGTAGCACCTAGCGTAGTTTAGTGCCTACGCCACTTGCTACGAAACGCGTAGCTCATGGCGTAGTGGCGTAGTTTGAGCTTACGAAATTGTAATACTACCACCACAACCCTTCCTTCTACTCCCAGCACGCGTAGCATGACCAGTTTAAAAACGAGTTTTGTCTACGGAAGAATCAACATAATGACAGATAGACAATGACAATGTGTCAGTTTGTCGATTCTTCCGTCGTCATAGCGCTTTTCTTCGGTGGTCATGCTTCGCGTGCAGGTCGCTGGGTTGATTATCAAGCAGATTGTACTATTACCAGTCACGTCGAGGGCTTGTGTTCTCCTACAATTACTGACCTAGCATGACCGCCTAGCATGACCGCCGTAGAAACGGGCTACGTCTACGGAAGAATCGACAATTTGACAGATATTTCTATCATCCCAAGTATGGCGATATTAAGAATGTAGAAAAGAAATGTTTCTTTTCTTCTGTCGACATAAGTCTACAACGTCGAGCATGACGACCATATTTTCTCTTCTTATGACATTTGGGGGTAGAAACATTTCTTCTGACAAATGTCACATCGGACCTAGACAAGATTCTTTTTGTAGTTTAGTATTTGTGTTTTTTCGCTTTCGTGATTTTTAAAAAACATGTCGGGGTCCTCGAATTAATGTGAAAATAGCGTCGTCCTGTTCTATATGCGGTCTCTAAGACTGCCTGCAAAGCCACAGGCTCAATCTTTGCTCAATATTATCACGTTAAGCTTCTCTCCCTTGTTATAAAAATAACATAAAGACCGTGATCTTCGGAAAAAATAGGCAGAAGTTTTTTTTTTTTTTTTTCTTTTTTTTTTAAAAACGTTGCCTCACACTAGGAATTTCTCCTGTATCGTGGGTGCGTTTACAAACATTTAAACTCACATACACAAACAGCCAGACCCGAAACAACTATCCGTAGGCCATACAAATATTGGTTCCGTGCGGGGATCGAACCCGCGACACGCAGCGCAGCAGTCGATCGCTAAACCACTGCGCCAACTATGTCGTCAAACGTCGTTTACCCTTGTATTAAGCCCACATTTCGCCCATTATGTTTAAAAATCCCGTGTAATCGGGTGCCAGCCTATTGCCATCAACCGCGCACAAATAAATACTCCGTAAATGCTACTGAGAAATTCCCGATGGAAACACCCAATAACAATTTGCCTGAACCGGGCATCAAACCAGGGACCTCGTGCTCAGCAGTCGGGCTTTCGACCACTAGACCAATGAGGGATTCGAGGTGTTATTAATAATACCATAAAACTTATCGATAACTACATGAACATAAGAGTTCAATTGGGCAAAGAATTAGCATTGCCATTCAACGTGGCAATGCCGCCAGTCTTCTGGGCACGTTTCCAGATGACAGCGATGTGGAGGAGTATTTTGACGCCTTAACGTCCTGTTGTTTTTAATTTAGTTTATATTTAGTTAGTTAGTTTATGTAAATACTGTTATTAGAGTTCAATTGATTAATATTCGAAAGCTGCAATTATCATAGAAATGCTGGCTTACCATGACAGTACTTGAAAGTTTGTTTAGAATGCCGTAAGCTGTAAACGCTCTTAAAGCAGTATTGTTTCACTCTTATTCATATGTGGGAAAGAGACGGAGCTATACAGGATGTCTAGCGCCATCTCTTTCCCACACTGAAAAAGGAGTAAAACAATAATGTTTTAAGAGCGTTTACACCTTACGGCATTTCAAACAAACTTTGAAGTCCTTATTTTCCGAAATGAGTGAACTGATTTTAATTAAACTTAATACGCATCAGGAGGATACACAAAAGATAAGTACTAAAAACATTTTGTAATGTCTTAAAAAAAAAACAATCGGAAATTTCTGTTTTTTTTTAGAAAATTTATATTCGGTCTAATTTAGCAGTTTTTTTAGTATTTTTTTAGACCTATGTATGCTGCTTATGCAAAAGAAGTTTCATTAAAATCGGTTCAGACATTTCGGAAATTAAGGACTTGAAAGTCTGTATGAATTGTCGTAAGACGTAAACAGCTGGTCTTGGTCGGTTACACACAGCGATGAGATCACGTGCATCCAAATAACTGTGATTAGTCGTCGCTGAAAAATGCAAATTCGTAAATATTGAGACGTATAAAGAAGCACACGTAGGTAGTAAAAGAAATAACGGCTAGATGTGCACCTTGTTTCAAATAGATTTATAAATAAATCTATACTCACGTACGTTGACTGAAGGTTCAATGTCAGACAACAGCATCAGAGTCTGAAAGCAATGATTTAACAGGTAACCTAAAACCTTTACTTTCCGTGGCACGGATGAAACTCGGTAGTACCGTTCTATTTAATAGTAATATCTTGTAGTTATCTGCAAGACTACCTTTACCTAAGTGTGCATTGCTTGAAATCAGGAAACAATTAAATCACTCAGCTGAGCAAAGGGACCGTCCATTAATCACGTGAGGCTTGAAAGGGGGGGGGGGGAGGGGGTTTAGCGAAAATCACGAAATATCACTAGGGGGGAGGGGGTGTAGTAAGATATCACGTGTATTTATTTTTTCAAGCGGCTTGTAGTGTGACCTTGACTCGCCGTTGCCAGGCAACGAACGAAGTACCTGTATTTAAAGATAATATTCTAAAAATTTTAAGATTCTGTGTAGGTACTAAAAATACACGTGATTATGGGTGGGGGCGGGGGGTTAGTCTTAAACCTCACCACGTATCACCTAGGGGGAGGGGGGCTTAAAAAATGCTAATAAAACATCACGTGATGTGACAAACTTTAGAGCACTTGTAGGCGCCAGTCCAAAAGTTACCGGCTTCAACTATTAATTTATTTTATTTTATGCTTTTCGGGAAACTTGCAGCTTATAAAAACAAAGTCCCAAACGATACGAATTTGAAGGCCATTTACCAGTTTCCGCAGTTAAACGTAGTTAAAAACAACAAGAAACACAAAAAGGTAGGCACAAAATACCTACCAAAACTGTACAGCGAGACAGAACAAACTACAAACTAAAAATAGTGCGTGGAGTCCCTCCGCGAAGTGAAAGTTCGTAGTACTACACGCATGCGTTCGAGTGCCACGCATTCACTCTCGTTTAACGCAACCTTGTTGGAAGTCGCACAAGAAGTTTCTCTTAAAAAAAAACTAAAAACTACATTCAGACACAAACAAATCACTTATCAGTAAAAAAGCGTTTAATGGATTAATATCAAAACGAAAATGGATTGAAATAAAGGGAGACTATATTGAACAAGAATATTACATTTGAAGTGAAACTTCTTATGCGACTTCCAACAAGTTTAACGCTACCATTTCTAAAACTCACTAAGAGATGGCAGTATTACAAGAGTTGTGACTACGTAGCTGTTCAACTAGGTACGCAAGATGGCGTGCAAACAGTAATGCATTCGACTCTTCGGTGTGACCAGCCTTCACTCAATTTCCTTACCTAAATAAACTTATGTAATAAATATAATAGAACAAGAAAACAATTATTATTAAGAAGCTCAATATAATAACAAGAGTGAATGCGTGGCACTCGAACGCATGCGTGTAGTATTACGAAGTTTCACTTCTTCCGCGCGGAGGGACTCCACGTACTATTTTTTTTTACTGTGGGTCCTGAGAAACTTCGTTTTGTATCTTAGGCCGGAAACTTTTGGAGCTTACCATCATCAGCATCTTATCTGCCTAGCCTATTCCTAACTATTTTGGGGTTGGCTTCCAGTCTTACCGGATTTAGCTGAATACCAGTATTTTACATGGAGCGCTGCTTATCTGACCTCCACAACCCAGTTAGTACTGGGTAATACAATACCCCTTGGTAAGACTGGACCTCACTAAGACCTCACTTTAGACCTTATCATGCATTGCTTTTGTCATGACTATTCCAGAATACTAAATATTGAACAGTGCCACCTACTTAGTGAAAATAGATTAATGTATGGGAAACTAACACATGTCGAGTTGGGTACCTATCTATGGATAGATACATAAATGTGGAATTGTAGAAAGAGAATGTTCTATTAGCCATGTATCTAGGTTGTCTTTTTTAGTATCGGGTACGTTCAGTAAGGGGCCATCCATAAATTACGTCACACGATAAGGGGTGGAAGGTTGCCTCAATTTCATGACGTGACGTTTCAAAACAAGAAATTTGATCTATAAGAATTAAGTACCAATGAAATTCGTGTGACGTAGTTTAAGGTTGGCCCCGAACTGGTAAGTCCATCAATAAATTACTTTAGATAGTTGGCCTTCTGCCCACCTCTTAATTGACCTCCCAAATTACTTCAACCTTAAGGTTAAAATAGGAGGACAGAGGAGGAAAATTACACACATCATTAAAGATGCATAGCTAAAATAGTAAAAACAATCCAAGTTTTTAAAATTAACGGTCTTAAAATGAACGGGGTATATGTCTGCCTAACCCTGCAACAGACATTATGTTAAGTATTTTTATGGAGGATTAAGAAAGTACACAAACCCAAAAAAACATCCCATTAAACTCTATGCAACCTAGTGTACAAAGACCTTTATAATCTGCCGTGCAAAGTTATTAATTCATTACTTAAATTGGTTAAGTGGGTTAACTGCATTATGAGACCGATTACCTTTATGACCTCACTATGTCCTTTATTATATTTATGTTTACATAGACAGAAAACTATCTCACCTACTTTTTATTTACCGTTCTGATTAGTTTGATATGGATGATTCATGCTGGTCTAGAAATAATGTAGGTACAATAGAATGAAACTTAGAGAGCAGCAGTGGCCCAGTGGTGTCAGCCCCGACTTACGAGCAGCAAGCCGTTGTTTCGAACGCAGGCAGGCGCATTAATTTATTTCATCACCGCTGCTCTCATAAAACGGTGAAGGGAAACCGGCATGTCCTAGAACTAAAAATTCGAAGACATGTGACATCAACCAACCCGCACTGGGCCCGCGTGGTGGATTACAGCCCACTCCCTCTCATAGAGAGGAGGCCTGTGTCCCAGCAGTGGGAACATTATAGGTTGATGATTGATGATTTGATGATTTAATGTTTTGTTTGTCGCTTCAAACGCTAACTGATTCTAATGATACGAACTAGGTTCCAAACTTCCAACAAAAATCAACTGTTTAAAGCAATTTCCTTGCATTACTACTTTCTTCAAATCGTCTTCCCATCGCTTGGGCTGTCTTCCTCTACTTCTTCTGCTTCTGGTCCAGAATGGTTACGTACAGCAAAAGACAGGAATAAGTGGAAATCCTTAGGCCTCCTGCGGTTGTCGAAAGACAAGCTGTTAAGACGGGATAAACCGAATGCCGAGAATATGTTTGCTAACCTGTATTCAACTCTATTGTTATAAAAAACAAAGTAATGTAAAGTTAAAATCTAACAGCAATAAAGGCTTATTTTTTTAAGGGTTCCGTCCCAAAGGGTCAAACCGGACCCTATTACTGAGATTTCGCTGTCCGTCCGTCCGTCCGTCTATCACCAGGCTGTATCTCATGAACCGTGATAGCTAGCCAGTTGAAATTTCTACAGATTATGTATTTCTGTTGATGCTATAACAACAATTATTAAAAACAGAAAATAAAAATATTTGGAGGGATACAAAAAAGCGATTATTTGCTCGTTTTTATTAATAATGGTACGGAACCGAAAACATGCGCGAGTCCGACTCGCACTTGGCTGTTTTTTTTTTATCCTTGCTATTTGCATATGCATTAAGAATCCTCTCCATCTACATTATCTGCATAATCCTCGGGGAATTACAAGCCTGATGTTTTGTTATATTTTATCAAACGAGATTTTTAAATCGGTTATGGGGCTATTGACTGAAAAATCTCTTAGGTAAAGATTTAAAAATCTTAAAAGTAAAGATATCAAGATAGTAGATACTATCTTGATATCTTTACTTTACTTATCTTGTAGGTACTCATGTATTGTAGGTATTTACAGGTACACACGATGAAACATCAATCTTTAAATTTCCAGTAAAACATTGCCTCGCTTTGTATAGTTTTCTCGTGCAATGAGAGATCCGCAAAAACTGGTTTTGTATACAAGGTGTTGTTTTACACCCACGTCAAAATTCAGGAGGTTATCACAAAAGACAAATAATTAATTTAAATTACGGTACCTAGTTAATTATTAAAATACGCTGCTTTTTGTTGTTGGTTAAATTTGGCAGTTTTTCAGAATAACCCCCTTAACGTGGTTTAGGGAATAAGAAATTATCGAATAAACGTTTGAGATTGTTTGTGTGTGAAAGTGCAGCTATAGGGCGAGGATCAGGCAGGTACCGTTTAAAACACGGGTGTTTCACACTTACCGATTTCCGTAAACAAGACAAACAGAAAGAAATACGAAACCATTTTATTATTGATTTGGGTCGAGGATCATTAGCATAGTTACCTCCTTGAATTTGACGAGGGTGCAAAACAACATCTTGTATAGCTTGGTCGCAGGGCGTAGGTACCTATAGGTACTACTGACAATAGATAATGTCACCTGAACCCTCCCGTCATTAGTTCTAATGGTGCATTTACTTTAATTGAAACTGCAACTTAATATCACGATCTACTTAGGTATGTCGTCCTTATGTTTGCTATACCACCTTAAGGTTGAATGTCGCTTGCACGTAATAAAACGCCAAGGTATATTTTCCTGACTAGCTGTCCCGTGCAACTTCGTCTGCATCTGCATATTGGTCGTAGCGTGATGATTCACGCTACGACCAATAGAAGCGGAGCAGCAAAGAAAATATGTTGCGAAAACGGGGAAAATGTGATATATAGCCGATAAATGGGCTATCTAACACTGAAAGAATTTTTCAAATCGGACCATTCGTTCCTGAGATTAGTGCAAACAAACTCTTCAGCTTTAAAATATAAGTATAGATAAGACCAATGTTACTATGTGCCCCTATTAGAAAGATTCAACCTTAGTTTAGTTTCACTTGAATTGTTTTTGTTTGATTGTTTTGACTGCCTAATTGGTCGAGTGGCACGAGGTCCTAAGTTCGGTACCCGGGTTGAGCAAAAAGCTATATGGTTTTTCCATCAAGGAATTTCTCCGTAGCAGCCACGGAGTCTGGATTCGTTAAAGATAAAATTATTCTATCGACTTCTAATTTTAGAACTTAGTACATTTAAAACTTGTGTGTATGACTAACTCGTTCTTTTATGTAATACTAGCTGTCCCTCGCAACTTCGTCTGCGCCACATTTTCCCCGTTTTCGCAACATTTTTCATTGCTGCTCCGCTCCTATTGGTCGTAGCGTGATGATAATATATAGCCTATGTCCTTTCTCTGGTTGAAATCTATCTTCATGCCAAATTCCATTAAGATCCGATCAGCCGTTTAGGCGTGAAAAGGTAACAAACAAACAAACAGAGCGACTTTGGCATTTATAATATTAGTATAGATTGTTCATAATAATTGAGACTCGCTTAATTGTCTCGACATTTCATAATTTAAATTACAAGTGTTTTGTTTATTTTCCAGTGAAGAAACACTTCAGTTTCCAACATTACTTGTCACTACTACGTTTTGAAGAGCGTATTTACTCTTCATCAGTCAGTCAAGCGCGTCATTTCTTGGTACTATGTTTTTTACCGACTATTTACATAATTACAATGCCAATAAGCATTGGTTTTCGTACTCCCCCGTTGCTCTTTTTTAATAGATTTTTATGGGAAGTAATTATAAACAGACTTAAATTTCATAGCATTTTTTCCTCCAAAAATTACCTTGTCCTATAAATTACTAATTAATATTAATTATGACTAACTCGTTCCTATTACAAAATATTGTTCATAATAATTGAGACTGTCGCTTCATTGTCTCGACACTCTTCATGTTGGTCGCCAGTCTAAATTTCGGTTTACGGGAGTTCCCGTGATTAGGAGTGACTTTTTTTTTTTTTTTTTGGCAGGAGGGGAAATCTGGTCGGACTAACACCCAGGCTGGCTCACAGATCGAGCCAGTCCGGGTAGTGTCAGACTCCAACTGACTAAAACCACCTCCTGCCTAGTTCGTGTCCCCCTGACATGGTCAGAGACCTTGATAAGACGTTGATAGTTTCACTGCATTTTTATTTACATTACAACGCAAAGTTTATTAGGAGTGACTGTGGGGGGCTTGTCTGAAGCAGAAGATTAGTTTAGATGCATCTGCATTTCGCCAGTTAGGTACATAAAAGTCCTACCACTCCAAACACAAAGCGGCTATAATTAAGACTAGAAAAATCCTATACTAATATTATAAATGCGAAAGTTTGTGAGGATGGATGGATGTTTGTTACTCATTAACGCAAAAACTACTGAATGGATTTGGATGAAATTTGGCACACGGGTAGCTTATAACCTGGATTCATATTCATATTCATATTCATATTTATTTATTTGCGTAAAACATGGTATACAGAGGTGTTACATGAGTTAAAGATAAGTTCATACATGTTTTGCTTAAGACTAAAGCATGCAAATTGGTTAACACAACTTATGTTCAAGGTATTCCTTAATGCTATAAAAATTATTATCATTTAGCCATTTAAACAAGTGAATTTTAAACAGTCTGCCATTTAATAATTTAAGTTTACATGGTAATTTGTTATATATACGTACAGACATGGCTAAACAGCTTTTACTATATTTTGTTGATCGAGGGAATTCATCTAAAACAAGTCTAAGTTTGTCACGCCGATTTCTAGAACTTACATCTGCTGCTGTTCTGAATAGGTATTTGTGTTTGCGTACAAACATACATGTTTCATAAACATATAGTGAGGGTAGTGGTAGCAGACCGAGTTTTTTAAATAATGGTCGACAAGATACGTCTGGTGGAATGCCCTGAATGGCTCGAACACATTTCTTTTGAGCGATAAATGCTCTATTATGGTCGGTACTATTTCCCCATGCAATTAGTCCATATCGCAGCGAGGACTCCACATATGCACGATAGGACATTACAGCTGTTTTAATATTTGTAACATTTTTAATCCTTCTAAGAGCGTATACGAATTTATTGATTTTGTTACATATGCTATCGATATGAGCTTTCCAGTCTAGATGTTCGTCTATGATCGTTCCCAAAAACTTAGTTTGTGCTGCTTTTTGAAGTTTTAATATATTCAATGTAAAATTAAATTTGTTATTATAAGATTTATTAAATTGTACATATACTGATTTATTAAGGTTAATACATAAATTATTATTATTAAGCCAACTTATAAGATTTTCTATTGTATTATTAATATCTGTTTCATGATCAGTTATTGATTTACTTTTTTTATCGGTAGACACTATTATCGAAATATCATCAGCGAACAAATAGCATTTATGATTAGTTATGGCAACAATATCATTCACATAAAGGAGAAACAAAATCGGGCCCAATATACTGCCCTGGGGAACGCCTCGTTTGGTGGTTTTAAATGCGGAGTGGTAATTAACACATAGGATACTTTTTATCTTGATAGTATGTTCCCGTGGGACAATTATCGAACACCACGCGGGCGACGCCGCGGGCATAAGCTAGTCCAATATCATTTTGATATTATTTTCCCCTATCGACGATCATTAAAATATTCACTAAATAACGTTTATCAAAATAGTTTTTCCTGCTCAAAATACAAATTCCGACTAGGTAGGTTGCTTATATTAATTAAATTAATTTTATCAGCACTTGACTACCCAATTGTTATTATAGATTAGAATATAGCTGCGTAGGACGATTCGAAGCGAAAAATTATTAATACTCTTGTATTACCTTTACCTGTAACCAACTATTTAAAAAAAATCTTAGAAGTTAAAGTTTTATTGTTTAAGACTAAGTTGACTTCGCCTGCATGTGCATCCTGGGTCCCTTATGTGAAGTCATCGTTATTTTATGTTGAAGTTGCCAATTTAAGAAGCAAACCCAAAACAAACACAGATCTCTTCCAAACAGTGCCTCGTATAAGGTATCTTGCTCGTTTCAAAATTTAATCTCGCTGGCCACATCACTGATGTGTAACAAAAATAATTACCTACAAGTGGCCTATTATTCATTGCACTGTTTTGAGTGCTTCTATTTATTTTCAGAAGTACTTTCTTCGAGTTCAAATAATTTGTGTTTCACTGCCACTTGGATAAGACTTCTCATTTCGATGGGGACTTACCTGTTGTATCATTTGGTGTTGGGCACTTCCTAACACGTTCTGCTACTTAGGTATCGCCTTTTTACTTTTTCTAACTGATGTCATTGTTATAGCACTAGCCTAACTTTATAAACTGGGTGGGTTCAGCCATAATATCGATACTACTTTTTTAATATCCTGCTCTGTCCCACTCCTGGGCCAAGGTCTCCCTCCACTCCTTCCACTTCTCGCGAACCCACACGTCCTCCAATTCTGACGAAACCTGCCCAGCACGCGTAGCATGGCCGCCGTAGAAACGGGCTATGTCGACGGAAGAATGGACAAACTGACACATTGTCATTGTTTATCTGTCATTATGTCTATTTTACCGTAGACAAAACTCATTTCTACAGTGGCCATGCTACGCGTGCAGTTCGTCCCGCCATCGCCATCTCCTTCGTAGCCTGCCGCGACCCCGCCTCACTGTGCCAGGGCACAAGTTTCCTGCTTACCTTAGTAAATCATACAGAGAGCTTGTTGGTGAGGTTCTTCAGAAATGTCCAGTGCTACTGTACGGTCAAAGTACATTGAACTTACTTCTGGCTGACAAGGCGAATCAAGAGGTTTACTTGTTACGACTTACTTAGTGTGCAATTTACCAACACGCGGACCAGACATATATGTAGAAATCACCAACCTTTACGGTATACGACATTAGAACTAAATAAAGTTTTGGTTTACTATGTTCACATACTTGCTGTACATGTTGAACCTAAGACACAAAGAGCTGTTATAGTGTACAGTGCAGCAACTACTCTGTCCCGTACAGCTACAATAAAAAAAAGCTTTTTCCTTACAAAACAGAGGTCGAAAACTAAGCGATACACGTCAAACCTAATTTACTGTCTACAATATAGGCACATAATAATATAACACATATAACGTAGATAACATTAAATAGTGATAAGCTGACTCACTGATAATGACACAAAAGTTGATATCAGAGACCCATTGATAATGTGTAAATTAGATATCCTGTATTACAGGTATTATTCATTATATTTCTTGAAATGCTTGTTGGATTCCGAATAATTTGCTGAACCGATAAGAAATGATAGTGTGGTGCTTAGTGCATTTACGTGTCTTACTTTTATAGTTCTTATGGGTTATAGTTACCTACTGATAGTGGAATACTCGTAGCAAGTTATGTTTCTACTTGATTTTTTGGGTTATGTTAATTAGGACCCATTTTTGTAATAAATAAAATAAATTGCTTTTAATGCCAGTAACTTAAGAGCTAACGATTACATTACGGATCAAATATTCAATGATTTCATGCAAATAATAAATTAAAAACAAAATTGGAAAAAAAATGAATTAGTGAAAGAATTGGTAATATTTTATACATTCATCATAACTATTTGATTGTTTTGTGAACATGCAAAATAATCTCTTAACCTAATATTTAAGGCAACCAAATATAAATAATACTTTAATAAATATTAGCAGAATTTTCGTGGCGATGCTTAAATGAGACCACATCGACTATCTTGATATGGACATGTGATGAGGAGGAATGAATCGCATATGACTAAAACAGAGATGACGGAGAGGGAGACGAATGGATCGATTGTGTGACGAATGATATGAAAAAAAAGGGGGGTTTGTCACCAACTCGACACGAAAGACACGCGACACGCGTGTCCAGTTGGTGAAACTCAAAATCAGTATAACTTATAATTTCGTCATCTGGACACACCAAGATTTTTACGTGTCCAGATAGTGAAACGTAAATTAAATCGCTTTTATGTTTCTACCAACTGGACACAGGCTCGCATTTTACCCTAATTCATGACAAAGTACAGTCGTCAAAATCGCCATCGGCCACTAAACGTCTTTGATTGATGAATGATATTTTTTGTATTTTTTTTTTGTAATCCTATCTTATTCTATCAACACACATCTAGTTACCTACCCAGAACAGGTCTACCTGCTTATCTAAATAAGATTATCATCTGCCTTTACTAATTAAGCTAGGGCAGCGGAATACCAACATTTAACAAGGAACGACTGCTTATCTGACCTGTACAACTTTGGTCTGTCTATTTTACATCATAATCATTATTTTGCCCTTATCCCAATTTATTTGGGGTCGGCGCAGCATGTCTTCTCCTTCCATACTTCTCTATTAATTTTCATTTCTCCTTTGTTGCCATATCATCCTTCACAAAGTCCATCCATCATTTCTTTGGTCTTCATCGACACTATACCCATCCACATTCATACTCAAAACTTTCTTCACGTCATTTTCTTCATTTTCCTGGTCTACCTATATACCTAGAGATATTAGCTATAAAAATATAAGTACGGTAGATAAAGTGCAAAATATCGCTATCACGAATTCCAATGCGGCATTTAAGTCTACTATAATATGATAAAAGAAAATATCGTGTATAATAAATTAACGTAATTATGGCATGATAATACCGACAAAATTTCAACTCAATATTGACCAAGTCAAAACTCCTTATTAAGGAGATGAATGAACTGAGATAAGGAAACTAGACTTCTTAGTAATCTTAGACAGTTTAGGCACAAGTCAACTTTATCATGGGCATAGAATACATCCTACGTCATTAGAAAGTTTAGATTTCTAAAGGACCACTGTCGTTAACTGCCTCTGCGATCTGGAAGGCGAGTATACGTAGCAAAATCAGCCTGTAATGTTCCCACTGCTGGGATAGACTCCACTCTATGAGAGAGTGTAGGCCTTCGATCGACCACAATCTAGCAATCGGTTGCTCCTACCGGTCATTAATTCCTTAAATATTGTGTTTCCAGTGTCCTTCCCGCTTCTGGGGATTATGCTGTGGGTGGAGCCCTACGAGCGCGGGTACTTCGTCAACGACACGTCTATCCTGCTACCCTATAAGGAGGAGATGGTATCTGTCGCAGCCCTCGCTGGAGCTGGGTTCGCCTTGATTGTTGTTACGGTAAGACTATACCTCTACTGCATAACATCACGCCTGTGATTCCCGTAGGGTTAAACAGAGCTGTACGGAATAGTACACCCTCATTTCGCCGGTTATGTTTAAGTCAATAAAAAATCAAAATATTTTTATTTCACACAAGCTGTCCCCGGCATGCGTTGCAATGCACTTTTTACCTACCCTATCTACCTACCTACGATACCCTACCCTACCTACCTACCCTACTCTACCTATTTCACCTTTTAAACTTTCCCTGGACTACGACAAACATTTTAAAACCAAAATGAGCTAAATCGGCCCAGCCGTTCTCGACTTTTAGCGAGACTAACGAACAGTAATTGATTTTTACATGGGCACTTGTAAAACGTCGACAAAAAGGTGCTCGGTTCGGGTTGGTCGTTTCCTATGGAGAAGAACCGGCAAGAAACTCCATGGGTACCTACTCTTTAAAAGGCCCATGGAATAGGGGGCGAGCCTATTGCCATGAACCGTGTATAAATCCCGACTCCGTAGTTGCTACTGAGAAATTCCCGGTGAAAAAACCCAATAACTCTTTGCCTGACCCGAGAATCAAACCGAGGACCTCATGTGCAGCAGTTCCGCTTCCGTAGACTCGACCAACGAGGCAATAGGGATGGTGACTATTTTTTTTTTATTTGTCCGTCGGGTAGTTTATTGAAAAGTATTGAACACGTATTTTTTCTTTTTTCACGTAATCGTAAAATCACGGAGATATTTTGAGTTGAAATGGCGCATGACGTCACGGCTCAGTACATTTTATACCTAGTTGTGACGTAATGAGCCCCCACTCTCCAACTTTAATGCGTTTTAACTAAGTATTCTTTTGATATTTTGATAAAACAAAAAATACGTATCTAATATTTTTGTATTACCTGATTGACGGACAAAATAGAATTTCGTTTTCTTTACCCAGTCATCATCCCTATTGTTGATAACATTCCGTCGAAGTTCACCGAATGGGTAAGGGTGATGTGTACTTACAAGATGTAAACGGATCTTTCACGATGCCGCAACTATGCATTCTGTACATTAAACTAAGTGGGTAAGTAAATTATTATTGCTGAAGTAACCACATTTTTGTCACGGATTCCGGTAGGACTCAAAGGAACGCATTCAAAACATTGTTCTGACAGTAACTTGTATTTAGTTTTAAACATGTTTGTTGAGGCTAAATATTAACAGCCGCATGGATCGATCTTCAAGGTTAAGCCGTGCTTGCCGATGTTGGTCGTGGATGGGTGACCATCATTACATACCGACTTTCTTCCGTGCCTCGGAAAGCACGTTAAGCTGTTGGTCCCGGCTGTCATTTGTAGATCTTTGACAATTGTTACGAGTTGTCAGAAGCCGAAAGTCTTACATCCAGTATTACCAAGGGGTATCGTATTACCCATTCACTGGGTTGTGGAGGTCAGATAGGCAGTCGCTTCATGTAAAATACTGGTACTCAGCTGTATCCGGTTAAACTGGAAGCCGACCCCAACATAGTTTGGGAAAAGGCTAGGCAGATGATGATGTTGACCTCTCTATACAGGGTGTAACGGAAAGGGTATATAGTAATATACATACTTAAGGGTGTACTACAGACGATCAAACTGAACATGTTTCTCATCATAAAACATGTTTTTCAGTGAAAAAATTATCTGCTGCCCCGTACAAAATTACAATACCTATGGGGAAGCTGATATTTTTCGCTATTACGATATTCGTCCAATGGAGAAACATGTTCAGTTTGATCGTCTGTAGCACACCCTTAAGTATGTATATACCCTTTCCGTTACACCCTGTATATATCTCGGTAGTTAGAATGTTGTCAGGTATACAGGTAAGAGCAACGAACATAAATCAATTCTCATACAATGTTAGTAAACAGATAAGAACATTGCGTTTTTAAAAATAACAATAGAAAATCAAATTATTCGCATAAATAAACACAATTCGTCACAATAAAAATGAAATTAACTCGCATGAGCCGCCATTAAGATTATCCATGTAGGTAAAACCCACTTTTCATAAAGTGCTAACCAAATAAACAATAGATGATAAGAAAGTAAAGAACATTAACCTACAATGACATAAAAATAGCATAGACACGACCTAATCAGAATCGGAAAAAAACAAAAACTAGAAATCTTTTTCTTTCTAAAATTTTTAAATCTCATTTAATTTTCCAAAACGGACTCGTTCTTAGAATTTGGCTCAAAGGCGTGGCCAGAAGACCATAAGCTACACGGCCTGAAGTGGGCGTGCCTGAACCAAAACGATTAAAGCCTCATTTACACGATGTGAGAACTTGCTTGCGAGTTTCATTACATTGCAGACTATTGACGGGCAATTAATTCAGTTAATCAAACAAAAACAGTAATGTAGTGAAACTTGCATTGTCTAAATCTGGCTTTAAACAGGCAAAAGATCTCGAAGATATTGTGGCCTTTCACTAAATCTGTCTTCAGAGATCAGCCCATTATTCGATTTTAGCTTTTTTTTTAAACTGAAAGAGGTACGCGCGATGCAACTTGACGAGACGGATCCGTGGCTTACCCCCCCAGTGGTCGAGGCGCACATGCGATGAAAACAAGTGACACACGCGCGAGTCGTTTGTCGTATGACGCGAGTCGAATCGCCTGGGGCTTTGAAAACCTTATTTACTCTCTTTCTCCCTAGTTTTTAGCAATCAAAATGAAGCCTGGACCTAAAAAAAACTTTAATGAATTTCAGGTACTCATTGTCGAGATAATTCGGGACAGAAAAGGCACTGGCATCGGCGAGAAGTTTCTATCTGGCTCAGTGATCCCAGGCTGGGTGTGGGAGAGCTACCAAACTATAGGCATCTTCACCTTCGGGGCTTCTTGCCAGCAACTGACATCTGACCTCGCCAAAAACGTCATTGGAAGACTAAGGCCACATTTCATTGCTGTGAGTATGATCACCATCTTCTTGCACATTTGTTTTTTTGAAGTGAGAACTTCTTTAGCGGCGTTGTGCACTTTTGTGATAGTTAAAAAATGCCAAACTCGCGTCAGGACACGTAATCACGAGGATCTAAAATTAGCAAGACGGATTGACATTAGAATACGAAAGAGTTTGAACTTTATGACATCTGTCATTGAGTTTGGGTTTCCAATACTATCCAGTATTGGAAATTATCTTATGCACAAACAAAACCTTCGGTTTCCCCAAAGTAATATAAAATTGTTTGTGTGTTAAATTTTTAATGTAATATAAATTGTCATGTTTGTGTATAATAGCGCAATAACTGAATATTGTATTTTATTACATAAATGATAATACTTTTGTACTGATAATTAAAGCAATTCGTGCAAAATTATTCCCTAATCATTCCAAAATATCAAAAATGCACAACGTTAATATTCAAGCTTTTACTTCTGCCGGCGCTCCCGGAGTGAAACCCGTTTTTCTTTATCATTCTAATTCAACACACGCTGAGCAGATCATTATTAACATTTTTTCAAAATCCCAGTAATATTATGCCCAACCTAGGATCTCATGCTAAGCAGTAGCACTTGCGACCTGCTACGCTAGCTAAGACGGCTTCTTGCATTTATCGTTATTATTTGGGATACACGCACACAGACAGTGCTTGTCTTCTTCTTTTATAATTAAATCACTATTAACTGTCATTTTAGTATCGTTATATATTTTTGTTAATTTAGTCTTCCCTTAAACATCGTCATGACCAAATCAACCGATTTTCGTCTAATTACTTAGTAAAGATTCGGTCAAACCGAAGTGGATCTGCCGCAGACACTAGATACCGACACTGACAAATACATACTTCAGTAAATTTTATAGCAATATCAAGGCGCAAAATAATTATACAAAATTATATGTCCGGAGCTGCGTCCGCAATTTGTACATGCAATTCTGACAATATTGCATACACAAATTAAAAGTTAGGTTAAAATAGGTAAGGTAAGGTTACAATAACAAAAAGTATTCTTAAATTTCGCAGGTTTGCAGACCATTTCCCATCTTGGGATCTGCACAAAACACTCTAGGGTACATCCAGGACTATATGTGCGCTGAAAACGACAAAGCCAGGATAAAGGAAGCCAGGCTATCGTTCCCCAGCGCTCATGCCAGCTTCTCCATGTACTGCGCTGTGTTTTTCATTGTGAGTATTTTTTTGTTTTTGGATGGTAAACCAAATGAGGACGACCCACTTGTGCCTGTGTACAGGTGGCTCCTTATTTTGAATCATATTCCACTTGAAATTTTCTCAGGATTTTTAAAATATTTCCTGAGAAAAATATTATTACACGTTTATTTTTATGTAAAATTACATTCTCTGTAAGCAGCACTCCATTTATGTAAATAATACAGATAAAATAAAAATAGAAACAGCAATACCAGTTCGGTTTGATATGTCAGTGACTTAGGGCTCTTTTACAGAGATGCCTTAAGTTTCCTAAGAAAAATCCGTTGGAATATGATTGATAAAACAAAATAGCGGTCTTTAGAATGATTTACTGAAAAGTGGTTACCGTTTTAGAGTCGGCGTCTCTTCCACCCTATATGCTTATCATGCCAATTATTCCAATAACGCGCACACATCGCGTCGGTTTCGAAATAAATACAAAACCACTTCTCCAGCAGAACTCTCCAAAAATACCTTTATTCTGTTCCAGTTCTACCTGCAAGTAAAAGGCAAATGGCGCGGCTCCAAGCTGTTCCGTCACGGCCTGCAGTACGCCGTCATGATAGCGGCGTGGTTCATCGGCCTCACGCGAGTGCAGGACCATATGCATCACTGGAGCGATGTCACCGTTGGCTTCCTCATTGGGGCCATCTATGCTTGTCTTGTGGTGAGCTAATAATATTTAATAATTTGTTAAGATCACAGGTAGTATCCCCAATTGTGAAAGGTAGTCAAGGACCCGAAAGTCCGACAACCAGTCTTATCGTATCGGGTATCGCATATCCCAGTACTAACTGGGTTGTGGAGGTCAGATAGGCAGTCGCTCCATGTAAAAACTAGTACTTAGGTCATCAGCTGCATCCTTTTAGGCTGGAAGCTGATCCGAAAATAGTTGGGAAAAAGCTAGGCATATGATAACTTGTAGTGTCCCCGATATGGTTTGCAATTAGGAAAAAGTTAGTCATATGATAACTTGTAGTGTCCCCGATATGGTTTGCAATTAGTAAAAAGTTAGTCATATGATAACTTGTAGTGTCCCCGATATGGTTTGCAATTAGTAAAAAGTTAGTCATATGATAACTTGTAGTGTCCCCGATATGGTTTGCAATTAGTAAAAAGTTAGTCATATGATAACTTGTAGTGTCCCCGATATGGTTTGCAATTAGTAAAAAGTTAGTCATATGATAACTTGTAGTGTCCCCGATATGGTTTGCAATTAGTAAAAAATTACAAACTTACTACAACCATGCAAACTTTCATCCCTTAGAGTTAAAAAAATACAGTACGTCTACCATGAGTTGTCATAGATAGATCGCTTAACGTAACTGCAATAGTTCCATCAATATGCAAATACTACAGTTAACTTTTTCAATGGTACCATGAGCTGTGTTGGTGCTTACTACCAAATTCTAAGCAAATGAAGCACAAACTTGCAGTCGCTGTAGTTTAGTTTACTACACGGTGACGTAGGATAGACAACTATAGTGACTCTTACTGCGCATTTTTAGTACCCAACTATCCGCTACAGGCGCTGTAAAAGTTTTCATATTTTTTTTTTAACTACAGACATACAGATATAGATTGTTAAAACTCTTGGTAGACGTACAGGCGTAGTAGCTATACTTGGGATAGATGAGTTTTAAAATGACAGACAAGTTTTATAAAGTGCTGTAAAGCCACCACCAAAGCTCTATTAAACAGGATCTTATACTTTGTGTTAATTGTAAATTGTATTATTCTGCATGCCTTGTGGTGCAGTGATCCCAAACGCGACTGCTGAGCATGAGGTCGTGGGTTCGAGTTCCGGGTCGGGGAAAGTGTTATTGGGTTTTTCATCAATTTCTCAGTAGCAACCACGGAGTCTAGATTCGTGCCTGGTTAATGGCAATAGGTTCGCCCCCTATTACATAGGATTCCAACATAACTGGCGTGATATGGGTGTTCTGTTAGGTACACCTATGCCTAACCCGTCGGGGACAAAGCGTCATGTTATGTTACATTACCACAACAGCTCTCAAGACCGTGAAGCCCCTGCACCCGAGTGATGGAATATGGCCCACTATCTCTCATAGAGAAGAGGCCTGTTCAAGGAGAGGAAACAAACAGGCTGATAATACATTTATAATAATAATAATATTCATTTATTATCAGGCAACTTTGGCCCATAGATAAATACCTTACAGACTAACATATATATAGTAAAAATACAACTCTTGTTAGTAAATAGAAACTTAAAAACTATGTTAGTAGCACTTCACTGCACTATGACACTGTGCGTTCATGTATGCTTGCTATTCATTAGCCCTCCCGTATCTGACGTAATGCTTGTTCAATTTTCAGTTTATCTACGTGCTAAAACCGAAGAAGTACAGCCCTCTGCCGATGACCTGGGAGGAGCCACAACTGTCCCAACCAACCAACCCACTCCCAAGACCTGTGCTGTCGCGATGACCGTCAACTACAAGCATAGGTCCTTAATTTTAACAAACATTTAAATACAGTGATCCTAAAATGTTTTGCGGGAAGAACTTTTTTTGATCAGTGTAATATTCATCAGATATAAAATGCTTTACTTAAGGAGTGACTATACTTATCTTGGCAGGAACAGATCATGTCATCACGACATAAAACTTCTTTATCGCCTTAACTGCATGGCCAATAAGGTTCTTTTTGCTGATTCATATTAACTCTGCTTCGATAAGTTTCACTCCCTTAGAGTAGACATTACGAGTACAACACATCTGCTTAAAACGAAACGTCACTAAGCCGTTTTTGTCGTGAAGTGACGCCGTACTTTATAAATTCTGTATTCAAAAATGTCTTAAACCAATATCCTTTACATTTCGTTCTTAAAATCTTCCTGTTAACCTGCCTATTTAATTCCGTAGCTGCCCCATTCCTTAATATGATAAAATAAAATACTAGGTAGTCAATTATAAATAAATATTGATGTTTGACGGTTGAGTTAAAACGAAGTTAGCTAAATAGGGCCCAAAAACTATTGTTCTATTATTTTAAGTCAATGGTGCTGATGAATACTGTCAATGTATTGGAAAAGTGAATAATTTTGACTGTATATCAAACAGCTTATTCGACTGTACAAAAAGACACATAAAGCTAAGCTCTGGCCACATTTGCATTGCGGCGAATGCCACGTGGGTATGCAAAACACGACTGCGAATAGCAAGTTCGTCTTGCATCCAACGCGTGGTTCGCTTCAGTTTGGCCACGGCTTAAAGAAACGCATTCCTTTAAATATTTTTTGTTTAAAATATCCTTAAACCTGATGCAGCTGTAGTCTAAATTCTTATTAGTTCCTTATGCGAGAAGATGTGATAGTCTGAGATTCGTGAAGATTATTTTTCAAAGTATTCCTACAAATGATGCATTTACATACAAACGAATTAAATTAAGCCATTTACGCTGGTTTCTACAAAGCTAATTAACAAAAGTAGCTGTCAAACTCCTGTCAACTGTATTTCATCAGTTGAGAGAGTTTCGCTGCTACTTTTTTGGATGTCAGCTATTCATAGCCGCCGACTGAATTTGTCAGGTTTTGCCTATATCTTGTTGATAAAGAACCTTGAACGCGTAGCAGTTACCTTTTCAGAAGCCAGGGCCTCAACTGCGTAACACATTTTCTACAAAAATACGGTAAACTTTTAAAGAAGCTACTAATCTTGATCATATAGATATTTATAAAATACGACTGCGCAACACGTTAAAAAAGATTCGGGAGTTGCCATTAAAAGTGTGTTACGCAATAGGGATGGTGACTCATTTTTTTTATTTGTCTATCGGGTGGATTTTTAAAAAGTATTTGACACGTATTTTTTCTTTTTTCACGTAATCGTAAAATTACGGAGATATTTTGAGTTGAAATGGCGCACGACGTCACGGCTCAGTACATTTTATACCTAGTTGTGACGTAGTGAGCCCCCACTCTCCAACTTTAATGCGTTTTAACTAAGTATTTTTTTGCTAACTTAATAAAACAAAAAATACGTATCTAATATTTTTGTATTACCTGATTGACGGACAAAATAGAATTTCGTTTTCTTTACCCAGTCATCATCCCTATTAAATATATTTAAATAAAAAAAACAGTCGACTTGATAACCTCCTAAGTTTTTAAAGTCGGTTAAAACTAATGTGCAGTATTGAAAAAAAATAAACGAACGAAAGTAGAATTTAAAATTAAATTGGCGTGGGAATTTACTAGATTCTACGTAATTATCGTGTACTTATATTAGGCTTTAAAAAAAACATAATTTGTAAGCAACATTTTGTATTTTTGACTGAAATGAACAGTGAGCAAGAGCCATGTATTAATACAGGGACATTAAATTAAGAAAATTAAAACATTCCTTCTATACTGTATTCAAGTATTTGTTGTCAAAGTAACAATGCATAAAATGTACAATAATGTTAAGTAAATTATTTATGTTGTTAATAAATATATTTTTGAAGTTACCGAAGTTAGAGATATGTATTTTTGAATGTAAATTAAATAAAATTAAGTTTTTATTACATATACGTTATTTTATTTTGAGCAGTCGTTGCGAAAAAGTGAGAAAGCCCGTTGTGTGCTAGGGGCTGTAATTTTTAACGTAAAACACTGTAAAACGAGAACTGCTTACCTACCTTATTGCCTACTTCAGTCTTACATATCTATAAAATCAAAATAATTTATTTCAAGTAGGCCAGTTACAGGCACTTTTGAATAGTCAAACAACAATAAAAATGAAGCTACAGTCCCAGTCACAAAACATAATAACTGTGAAAGACTGTAGTTGCCCATTCCAAAGCGTAGATCTCTATGGAGAAGAATGGGCAAGAAACTCCATGGACACTCTTTTAAATCAGAATCTTGTTACAAAAACCTTGGTTACATCATTCATGTTGAGATGGTACAATAAGTGAGAACGATGTAGCAAGACGTGCACGTTAAAAGTGTCCATAGTAAAAACAAAAAAGGCCGTTAAATAATATAAAATAATTAGTCCATGGCAACTAAGAGATGACCAGGCACAACCATTTTCAAGGGAACTAAATGACCCGAAACACTCGCCACCATCAGGCCGCGATTAAAATACGGGTGGTCCACACTTACCGATTTCTGTCAATATGAAAAAATAACAAAAATTACCTACTCATTTTATTATTGATTCGAGACGAGAATCATTAGCAGAATTATGATTAGAATCATTAGAGAATAGTTGCCTCCTTGAATTTGACGAGTTTGAAAAACCTTACACCTTACACACCAACACCAATATTACATTTTCTAAAAAATTTGTTTGTTGCTTGAACGCGCTAATCTCAGGAACTACTAATCCGATATGAAAAATTGTTTCAGTGTTAGATAGCTTATTTATCGAGGAAGTCTATAGGCCATAATAATATATCATGCGCTAAGACCAATAGGAGCGGAGCAGCAATGAAAAACGTTGCGAAAACGGGGAAAATGTGACGCAGACGAAGTTGCGCGGGACAGCTAGTCACATAATATAATTACGCCTGTACCTGATTTCAGGTGTTTAACCATGTTTTGGGGGCGAACTTATTGTCATCTACCGGGCACAGATATCCTGACTCCGTGGCTGCTACTGAGTAATTCGGAATGGAAAAACCCAACACTGCCCTACCTGGCAATCGATCCTAGGACCTGGGGCCCTATGACGTCTTGAAGCATTATTGTTTTAATGTCATTCCAATGTGGGAAAGAGACGGAGCTATAGAGGACGTCTAACGCCATCTCTTTCCCACTGTGGAATAAAATAAAACAATAACTGCTTTAAGACGTAAGGCCACCTGAACGGGACATTTTCATGTGTTTCTTCATCATTCCAAAAAAAGCCTATTAAGTTTTTGTTTACTTTCGCAATATAAAAGCTGTTCTGCTAGCTGTTTCCTGATAGAAAAAGCCTAATAAAGAGTGAGAGAGAAAATAAAAAATAGTAGAAACAATACAAATATTTCGCCGTTACGTTGCGTATATGAAAACTAGATCAGCTACACTACCATGACGTCTTAAAGCAGTGTTCATCATCATCTTCTTGCCCTTGTCCCATTTTATTTGGGGTCGGCGCAACACGTCTCTTTTCTCCATACTCCTCTGTCATTCGTCATGTTATCATTTACTCCTTTTTCCTTCATATCATTTTTCACACATTCCATCCATCTTTTCTTTGGTCTTCCTCTCCCTCTCCATCCATCCACATTTATATTCATCACTATTTTAGTCACATGTGTTCCATCCCTCCTCATCACATGATCATAGCAAGACAGACGACTCCCTTTTATCTTTTCTGTAACAGGCGCCAATTTTTAAACTTCCTCTTATATGCTCATTTCTAACTGTATCCATTTTAGTCACTCCACACATCCATCTCAACATTCTCATCTCTGCTGCATGCAATCTTTTTCATCCGTCTTCTTCACTGCCCAGCATTCCGATCCATACAGTACGACAGATCGTATCACGGACTTCTATATTTTCCCCTTTAACTTGAGGGGCATCCGTGGGTCGCTGTTCCAGTGACCTTTCGCCATTTCATCCATCCTGAGTTGATCCAGTGCGTTACGTCCTGGTCACATCGCATTTCCTTGGACAAACGACCCGAGGTACCGAAAAGATCGGTATAAGCGATCCAGAAAGGGCTTTAAGCACAGGACTGGAGAGACCGCCGAAGTCGCAAAACAAGTATTTCGTTTTGGTTCTACTTATTTTCATGCCAACATTCCCCAATCTTTGCCACCACACCTCCAATCTGCTCTGGACCTCTAGGCCACTCTCGGCAACTAAAACAATAATAATAAATTTAATAAATAATAAATTTATTTATTGGCACAAACAAGTAGTTTACACAGTTGTGAACCACTGGTGCCTGTGGTAGGTAGTAGAACACCTGTATTACAATGTCGTCAGCAAACAGCATACACCAGGGAGCCTCTTCCTGTAGGTACGTCCGACGTAAGAGCATCCATTATCACCAGGAAGAGGTAAGGGCTTAAAGCCGACCCTTGGTGCAAGCCAACTGCCACATTGAAGCTGCCGGTAGTGCCCGCTGTAGACCGTACTTGGGTTTGACATGGACTGTACATCGCTCGGATCAACTGCACATACTTTCCAGGCACACCTTTCTCTTTAAGAGCCCACCACAAAACCTCACGGGGAACCCGGTCATATGCCTTTTTTTTTTCTGAAAGCAGTATTGTTTTACTCTTATTCCAGTGTGGGAAAGAGACGGAGCTATACAAGTTGTCTAGCGCCATCTCTTTCCCCATAATGTTTTAAGACGTCATGGTAGGTCAGCTGACGTCTGTAAAGCCGAAGCTATTGTTATGATTTTATAATATCGAATGACGTTTAATGTTTATAATTAATTTTATTTAAAATATAAACTTCCATTTGTAGGTACTGTTTGTAAAGGAAATGATGCAATATGAGTAGTTCAACAATTGCTTTGATAACGCGAGAAAACAGCCGCTTACAGATGTAATTGATACCAAACAACTCAAAAAAGGGTGACCATGAATACTTATGATACTGCTAGCCTGCGTCATTCCACTGCTGGCCAAAGGGTGCTCCCCATGACTTCCAGTTGAATGCTCTGAATAAGTAAAAGAAGCATGTCTTGGGATCGCATCAGGTGGCGACCGCGGTACGTATGCTGTAGCACTGTCTGGCATTGCACCTCCAAAAGTTCATAAGACTATAGCCAGCGGCATTAAAAGGACCAAGTTAAAAGCTGAATGTTTCGTGTGACGATGCAAGTCGGTGTTAAAAACAAGGTTTTTTTACTTTAGCCTTTGGGGTAGGAGGAACAGGGTGTAAAGTTCCTCGATACTCCTTAGAAAAGGCAGGATCGTCCGACCAGACAGGTGTTATGTCTGGTGGGTATCTGCCCGACAGTTGTTGTCGGGTTCTTCTAAAAACTCTTAAGTCAATGTAAACTTTGCTTGCGCGATTCAGACCATATTAGTTCTTCTGTTTTTCTCACAGATGGCGCTTTAGTATTTTTTGTTGTAAGTTGATTTTTGTAGGTCGCCACCCCATAGCCTTGCACTTTTCTCTCCGTGCGGTTTTCTCCGGCTAATCTCTCACAAACGCCTCTAAGTCGTCACGCTAGCGTTTTCTAGGGCTATCTCGAGAACCACGCCCGTCGTTTAAAAAAGTTAGAGAAATTAAAGTAAAGAAAGAAATAAATTACACGTTTTGTCCTGTCAAACGCATGGTGACTTTGAGAAATCGTACGCTATGACTTTGTGTCGACAATTCCAGCCACCCTTGATCTTCACCTTATCTCTCAAGTTATTTGCGACTAACGTTACCCGTACTTTGATCTAAGTTCATAAATTAGCTACTTTCTGTTTCAAGTCTAAAAGTTAGACTGATCAAAGTCCATGCATAAGTGATTGTTGTTTGTGTTTATGCTGTCAGAAAACTAATCATCTCAGATTTCATGATACTGTGGACTGAAAAATTATAGTAAAAAATTATAGTATTTCTTTGATTTAACTTCGCAACTGTTCAATTCCTTTACATCGCGAAGGACAGCGGGTACTTACAGACAACTGAAAGTTCCCAAATTCGGCGCAATAACCCCAGAAATCAATATTACTGGAAAAAAGTACTCTTCGTGTTCCCATTGTATTATGAAGGAAAATCTGAAAAACATACTGGCTGTCAAGCAATCAAAGGAGGCACAGCTTTTGAAATGCGGACGTTGTGGCTAAACAATTAGTCGATGTTCAAAGTGAAGCATCGCTTGCCAAGGTCGGTTCGTGGATGGTTGATGATCCATCAACGGAGCACACATACCGAGTTTTCTCCGTTCATCAGAGAGCACGTAAAGCCGTTTTTTTTGTGTTAATACAAATCTTTATTTAAGAACTATGCCGCACAAAACCGTTTCCACGGTTTGTCTGTGGGAACGGATCAATATGTTTAATGTTGGTCCCGGCTGTAATTTCAAAGTCAGTGGACCGATAGTCTGAAAACCAGTCTTACCAAGGGATATGATATTACCCTGTAGGTACTTACTAGTTGGAGGAGGTTAGAAACGCATTCAAAAGACTGATATTCAGCTGTTTTACTAGTTCTAGATTAAGCAGGTCTAATGCGGATTAACCATATAGTTCGGTACGGGCCCCCGAAGGGGCTCGACGCTCATACTACCGCTGGCTTGGTATCGGCCCCGAAAGGGGCTAGCAATTAAGTCATTTGTCGTCCTCATTATTTATGTAAATATTTAATATTCTGATTATCAAATACTACGAGTGTGCGTTAATTAAGGGAGTTGGATAAAAATCTCATATATCAACGCCATTAAAACTTCTGTATTTAGCGCGCAAGTTTCTTAATTTGCCCTTATAAAATACAAGTGCATAAATACGGTCATCGCCATTTTGACGGCAGTGCCGGTCGAGGCTAAAAATCATAAAAATTTTGGTTTTTGAACATTCTATCTCCACTATATGGACAATAATGATCTCTTCATTTAATTATGGTGCGAATTCATCCATAGTTCAATTTAATTAAGCAGTGGTAATGATGAATTTTGATATCTAAAGTCGAAGTTTCGCGCCAATCGTGCGTGTTTACATTTTTATATTTCACATATAACACAAACACGCGTATAGATTCGATAACAATTATGACAAATATCATTCCAAATATTATAAACCACATGAAAATGCCCAGATCTTAGCGTTATTTACTAAAACAGGACCAATAACACGTAATCTTCATTACCACCACTCAATTTGAATTTGAAATAGACGACCATTTGTTTTTTTTTTTTAATTATTGTGATGTGTGAAAGCGATTATTCCAATCGATTATTTTTTTATAAACAACGATTTACTCGAGTAATTAAATTAAGGAATTTAATAAATCTATGGATGAAAATTAAAATTAATTTATTTTGAGCGTAAATACAATAAACATTTTTTTTAAGCTTTATAATGGTGATCTTAATTGTTTTTCGTACATTCTGACCCAACAATAAACAGCACAACCTGATATTATGACTAAATTCGCGCCGATTTCTTTTCCATTTCAAAATTTAAATTAGGTTCGTTCTCTGTTCCAATTTATTTTGTAGGTATTTAAATTTACTATTTATATGTTATTATTTCTAATTTTCTTATAGATAATTTATTGTGAATTTTGTTTTGAACTATCCGAAGGTTGGTAGAATGCCGAGGATCTCGGTAGGCATAGTTGAATAGAATTATGTAGTTTGATTATTGGTTAGGAGGTTGGGTTGGTTAATGGTTATTTACTCTTTTATCAGCCTGCTCTGTCCCACTGCTGGTTAAAAGCGCCCATGTCTATCCAATTTTGTTTATCTTTTGCGTTCTCCGACCAGTAATTTTAATCGATACTATTTTTTGATACCTACTTAGATAAGCTTGGGTATAACAACCTCAAAAACTAAAAATACAATTTTAAACACAACTCTACAAAATATACGAGTAAGACTCATGTCCTGATGGTTCTGGTTCATATCACGGATATTCACGGTATATGATGGATAACCTGAAATTGGCAGATATAAAAAAAAAACCTTTTTAGAATGTACAGTGACCCGCTTTGAAAGAATAAACTAATCTTCCTTGAAACAGCTTATGCATTGCTGATTGTCAACCATCATCATCATCTGTCTGACTAGCGTCTTCCCAACTTTGTTGGGGTCGGTTTCCAGTCTACCCGGATGCAGCTCCATACCCGTACTTTAAATAGAGCAACCTGCGACTGCCTATCTGACCTCCTCAAACCAGTTAATATCGGGTAGCACGATACCCTTTGGTAAGACTGGCTGTCATACTTTCGGGCCACTGACTACCTGTAACATAACAATAACCCAACTATACGATACACAATCTTGGAAGAATATAATTTATCTTTGGTGGATCAAAAAAAATATTTACCACTAACTGTCCCGCGCGCGTATTGGCAAACTGTATACTAACCCAGACTGGGGTTGCTCTGAGTTTGATCGCAGTTTGCCTTTTTAGTTGAGGAGCAAACTATATACTTATTCAGAGAGTGTCTGAATCAATATACATTTTGCTTTAAAATACTAGAGCAAAATACATACGAGTCCAGACGGCGAATTTACAAAGGTTATACTATTTGAGTGATGAGCCAGACTCTAATAGATGAGCTTTTGTTTATGCATATTACTCGCCAAAACCTAATCTATCTCAGTAAATTTACTCAAATGGACTAGCTTTTTGCCTGGATATTTTCAAAGAAAGTGCACGGACAAAAGGGATGATGACTGGGTAAAGAAAACGAAATCCTATTTTGTTCGTCAATAAGGTAATACAAAAATATTAGATCCGTATTTTTTGTTTTATCAAGTTAACAAAAAAATACTTAGTTAAAACGCATTAAAGTTGGAGAGTGGGGGGCTCACTACGTCACAACTAGGTATAAACTGTACTGAGCCGTGACGTCATGCGCCATTTCAACTCAAAATATCTCCGTAATTTTACGATTACGTGAAAAAAGTAAAATACTTGTCAAATACTTTTTTTAATAATCTACCCGATAGACAATAAAAAAAAATGAGTCACCATCCCTATTGTACACATCCAGGAGAATTTGGATGCAAGAGCGAGCGAAGCGAACTAAGACCACGACTTCCCCTTCGTATTAGGTTACTGTAAACCCTGCAGACAGAAATCGGAGCTCCGCGTAGCGGGACTACGTCGACTATGCTTTATAAGCGAATATAAAATGTTTTGAGGTGTCACAGTTTGCTTTACATATGCATACATTAACAGATTGCTCTGAGCTCGTATGCACTTTGCACCAATTTATTTGTGATTTTAATGAGCACGATGTAGTTCAGTACAGACTACGGGTGTCTGGGTCAGTATACAGTTTGGCAATACGCGTCCCGCGCAATTTCGTCTGCGTCATATTTTCCCCGTTTTCTCCTATTGGTCGTAGCGTACTTCCTACTAGTAAGAGATCTAGATCTAGATCTAGTACCTCCAAGAATATGTGTAAGAAGTTTCATGATGATCAGTTGAGTAGTTTTCGCGTGAAAGCGTAACAAACAAACTTACTTTCGCATTTATAATATTAGTTAAGATTCCTTCCAAGATCCTGGTCATTCTTTAACCAAACATCAGATATTCCACAATCAAATTCTCAATAATTATGTAGTAAAATAAATACTTATTTTAAATTATGAGAATGGCGAGCGCATTCTTAATTTAAATTTTGAAATAGAAAATAATCGGCGCGAATTAAGCCTAAGGTGCTGTCTGTGCTTAAATTTGAAAATCATTCTGTTTTCTGTTTTTTTCTTTGCTTGAACTTTGAGACTTAATTTCTTGTTATATTTCACGCTGCTAGTTCAACGGAAAGTTTCTTCTATCCTTAAGTTTCTCAAAGAAAGAAAATCATCAAAATGTTGATTTGGTTTTTTTTTGGGGTTACAGACTTCTGTCGTTCTTTTTAGTAATAAATTTCCTTCTCTTGAAGTCAACGTTCATTAATTAATTATAAGATGCTTTCGATCTAATAATTACGTAATGAAATTGTTAAAAAAGATAGTATTTTATGACCTATTTCTACATTAAATAATTATTTGAAATTATACCAATGAGTTTTTATTCAGTCTCAACTCTTTTTTCGAAACTCGATTTTATTACGATTATCGATTAGGCTGCACCTTATTAATCGTAATTATGAAACGGGTTTTCGGTCAGCACTAAGAAGTGTTATGTAACAACATAGTTTTTAGTAATATTTGTCAATACTTTGATTGTGTTTTTATTTGAAATTGTGTATGAATAATGGCAAAAATAAGACCGGAGATAGAATGTTACTGTTTTTATTTTGCCTTTTCGAATTATTTTAGCATATGAGAAGCTTGCCTATGTACATTATTTCCAGCGCATCTAAGGTATCTACTTTTTGGAAGGGTGTAGTAATATGTATTTTACACATATTTCGCAATAGATTGACTCCGTTTTAGCGACTTCAACTCGATATTGGAGATATTAACATCAAATTTATCGTATGAAACAGATCCCATGACATATTTTTCACATTGAAATTGAATCCTGAAAGTTGATGAAAATTTCGTGAATTTCATGACAATTCGAATCACCCCGCCGAATCAGCTGATGTGTCATGTGTCAAAATCTTGTCGGGCATAGTGGTGCTTTTTAATCATTTTGTAATCCTTCTTTTCTCTTTGTTTGGTGTATCAAGGTACCAAAATTCGTACTAATAGCTCAAAAATTAATAACATATCTAACGCCGTGCTGTATTAAAATAATAACCCAATTAATGCCAATCTGTCCATACCTACTTAATAAAATAAGTAAGTTTAGAGTCAAGAGGTCAAATACACGCAAATTGATGTGTTTTATTTTTAGCACTATTACTATTTTTACTTCATCAATCTTATCTGTTAGTTTACGATTATTAAACAAATGGAAACAATTTCTGAATAGAAGCCACGAAATACTCTATCTGAATCTGGACTTGGGCCCGGTTGATGGCAATAGGCTCGCCCCATATTACATGGAACTTGAACGTAACTGACGATATATGTGTGTAGGTACTATTAGGTACGATTCTGCCTAAATGTTAGGAGATTATAGGCGGATTAGAAAATGTTTTTCTTGACATCCATTAGCATGTAAAGAAATACTTTTTGTGGCATGTATGTACGTGAGAAGTGGTTTTTTATTTGCCGGTAAAAAGTGGTAGGTATACGAAATACTTACGAAGACAAACAAGGATAATGTATTCAATGAACAACAACCGGAGCTCAAATACGTTGATGATAATTTTATTTTATCTCTTGCTTCCAAGTTTTTACATTTATAAAGGGTGTAAAACACCTCTTAACGAAGCCGAAAGGCACTGGTTCTCCCTGTCATTGCGATCATTTTTTTGTTCTACACCATACCTGGGAACCTTCTAGTTACGGAGATATTAGGGGTCAAAGTTCCAACTTTTTGACAAGTATTTTTGTAAATACTCGTTTTTAATGTAAGATTTTTACTTTAAACACCTCCCCGACCCCCGTACTATTCAATCCGTCCATCAGCACAATGTTTTGAGTGCGTTACATTGAGTTCTACCACAAAACATGATTTTACATTTACACCCCCAAAAAAAAAGGCGTTTCTCAGCAATAATTTTTGCGTAGTTTCATGTACAGAATGCTTGGTTGACGGCTTCGTGATGAGGTGATTTACACGGTGTATATATTTATACGGGGTGTAAGAGACATCGACGCGAAAAACGCTAACAACTTATTCAGTATATCATTTTCCTATATGTGGGGTTCAGATTTGGCAATCTTTTTCGTGTCGGTGTCCCTTCATCATCATCTGCCTAGCCTTTTCCCAAAATATCTTGGGGTCGGCTTTCGGTCTAACCGAATGCAGCTGTGTACCAGTATTTTACATGAAGCGACTGCCTATCTGACCTCCGCAACCCAGTAACTGGGTAATACAACAGTAATTGGGTCCTCTTGGTAAAAATGAATGTCAGACTTTTGGCGTCTGACTACTCTTAACGACTGCCAAAGATCTTTTGTCGCACAAGCGTGCATTCGACCTATAGTGAGTCGCAGTACAGTTTTGTCGCACAAGCGTTAATCGCGCTTCCGGGTGTCGACCTCACGTTATACACTCCTACAAATGACAGCCGGGACCAACGGCTTAGCGTAAAACAAAATAGCGACCGTTTACAATGTTATTTTAGGTAGATGTTCCACAGCTTACGATGAAGCAACTAGCCATTACTTTGTAGTCGTTGTTTTATAAATCTTTTGTTTAGTTGGCGAATCGGGAAAGTTACCAAAGGAAATGTAGCCGTTTGTGCATCCCATTCCATTCTTTATATTATTAGTTTATCACTTCGTTTGCTTTAATTCCTTTTCCTTTTACTATATTCCTTATAAGTCGATTCCTTGATTGCCAAATCTCACAAAATTTTCAGTGAGTACTTGATAAAATATGTCCTCTCTCAAATAAGCTGACTTTGATTTAGTTATCACTAGATTCATGTCGCACCACCGTGAGGTCGATCTTTAGTTTGTCGCACTAGGGTGATGTCGAGCTACAGTTTGTCGCAAAAGCGTGCATTCGACCTATAGTGAGTCGCAGTACAGTTTTGTCGCACAAGCGTGTGTCGACCTCACGTTATACACTCCTGATTTGTGACGCTACCTGGCGAGGACTCTGTGAACAAACAACACAAACGACTTGCTTTTGTTACTAGCTCTATTCGCTTGTCACTAATCGCTGGCTGTACGACAGATTCCTTAGAGTGATTTAAAAGTTAAACAAAAAACATATCTATCTACTATATTTAATATGAATCAATTTCTTTTAAATTGAGTCATGCATTCCTACGCATTACTACACATACGTGACGTAAATATAAAGTCACTGACTCTTACTATCGGATAAATACTGAATGAAAATATTGTTTTAGGTACAAATTGACTGAATACGTGTGTCGTACGCAAACAGCCTTTATTGCCTAAAAACGACAAACTACGTCGTCGTTGTGATTTCCAGGTTGGGTAAAGTGTTTTTGAGGTTTTTAACCGAAACTTCTTAATAGCAGTTCGTAGTCTGGAATTGTGACTGGGTCCACCACCTTTCACGGGATTGACCGCTGAAACGTAGATGAACTTACAGGATTAATATGTTTGGGTACAGATCAGTAGGTCAAGCTCCCCAAAGCTGACAAATTATCCCAATAAACCTTGAACCGTATTCTTTAACAATAAGGTTGTAAATCTTTTAAAGTTTGACAGATTGTTGTAGGTTGCTGGCATCTGAACCTCGGCGTATACCTTTGAGGAAAATAAAGATGACGTTGCGTATAAGTTTAAATAATGAATTTATCTATACTCTATACAATACTTACATACAATACTACCAATAAATAAAATTGAAGTGTCTGTTTTTAATATTAAAATAACCGCTTTTGCAACATGCATATGAATGTATACATACGGTACATATACCAAAACAACATTTTTTACTATTTTTGTCTGTCAGTCGGTCTGTCTGTTTGTTCCGACTAATCTCTGGAACGGCTGGACCGATTTTGACGGGGCTTTCACTGTCAGATAGCTGATGTAATAAGGAGTAACTTACTTACCTACTACTACTGTTTTAGAAAAAAATATTAATCCACGCGGATTAGCTAAATAGCTCTTCATTTAAAGTCTAGTCATAGGAATTATTATTAGGTTTCTCGTTTTTATTTTGGTATTTGTTATAATATATATTAGTATATTGTTTTTTTTGTATAATGTGTATTAGTGTCTACGTATGTCTATGTATTTTCGAAAACTAGTAGTTACTTGTAAATATTTTTGTACCCTATCACAATGTTTTCGTTTTTTACCCTATGGTTGACTGGTAGAGAATGCCTTGTGGCATTAAGTCCGCCTATGTACCACTTTTGTACATGAAGTTTAAATAAATTTTTTCTGTTTCATATATTCCATTTACTACATGTGGAAACTTGTAATTGGCCATATTATGTTTAAACTATTGCTAAATGTCTGCTTAGCTGTAAGTTTTCCTAAAAATTCAATAAATAAATAAATAAATAAATTAGGTCGCGGGCACAGCTAGTTCTAAATAAAAAATAAACGCAGCCACTTGAGAACCTCCTCCTCTTCCGGGTCGGGTAAAAAAAGTTGCATCATCTAATACACCCCGCGCCGGCATGCGGCACTTCTCTAACTACCCAGTGGGGCCATCCCGATAACCGTGAAGATAACTGACAACGATGTCTCACAAACAAGTCGCGTTGGTTAGGGTTAGCATTTCTAAGTTTAGGAAATGTCCGGCTTGGCATCATGGTGAAATGGCTTTTGATCATCATTATCAGCCTAGCCTTTTCCCAACTTTTAAAACATTGGATCGGCTTCTAGCCTAACCTAATGCAGATGAATACTAGTATTTAACATGGTGTAAATGCCCATCTGACCTCCACAAGCCAGTCACAAGGGTAATACGATGTCCCCTCTATTGATTGTGACGTCACATTTCCCCAGTTTTTGCAACATTTGTCATTGCTGCTCCGCTCCTATTGGTTGTAACGTGATGATATATAGCCTATAGCCTTCCTCGATAAGTAGGCTATCTATAATACTGAATTTTTCAAATCGGACCAATATTTTCAGATATTAGCGCGTTCAAGCAAGCAAACAAACAAATAACTCTTCAGCTTTATAATATTAAGTATAGATTATGACCAAAAACGGTTCCTCATATTATTATTATCTCATTGCACTTCAGAACATGGGTCTCTGGCAGGTTGCGTAACAAGTCAACAACACCATATCCTCCGCCAGCTGTATCCAGTACACCTTTTGGAAACGGTCTTTCCAGCACACCATGAAAGGCAGTCTCCAGTCAAGGACTCTTTAGCTCCACAAAATGGCCAGCCTATTACCATTTCATTTTGCTTATTCTGTAAGCTCTGTTGGTAAGGTTAAAGACAATAATAATAAAGACATAGATCCACCTAGCCAGCACCTAGCATGTCATAAGGCGCTCCCTCACCGGAGCATTCACGATGAATGTAACAATCCAAGATTTTGAGCATCAATCCCTAACCGCGGTTACGGAGCGCCCATAGAACAATACTGTGGATTGTCAACCCTAGTTGGGTGACATAAATGTAGCTCTGTTATCACACTACATGCGTCATCACTGGCGAGCCGCGTTGTGATTGAAGCGTGGGGTGGGCGTGGCACGAGGCTGTTTGAGGTAGAGTTGACAGTTGATGGGTCTAAGACATAAATTAATAAGTTTTATTTTCTTAGCATGATCAGACTCTCTCGTGAGCCCCAAAGGCTTCCCACCATTTACTTCATTTCTCTGATTTGATGAAAATGAGGATGACATCGAAAGCGTTTCACCATTTTCTCATAATTTAATAATTAATTCTATTTTCTTAAAAGAAAAGCAGAGAACTTGAGTGACCGACTTAGCATACATTAAATAATTATGTACTGGGCAATACTACTAGCCGAGGAACCTGTGATCATTTAGGAAATGTCTCAACCACTTTCAATTTTTTACTACAAAATTATCTATCGGCAAGCTTAGGGTATGATGTATGTTCGGATAATACTGACATGATTACTTCAGAAGGCCGATAAACCGGATTATTCCGATCTGTCACCCCGCTTTGTCCCCTTAGGGTGACAGATAGGAAAAAAAGTTTGATCTGTCCCCCTGTTAGCAATGAGGGGACAGTTCGAAAGAAATATTTGTAACTTATTTAAATACAGAGGATTATAAACCTAAACCACTATAGTCTATAATTTAATGTAATGTTGCAGTATATGTGGCATTACTTTTAAGAATTAATTTTAATTCTATGGAGGACAAAACGGAATAAAATGTTTTATCTGTCCCCGTATCGGCCGTATCAGTGATAGGGGACAGATGAAACCGTTAAGGAGTGAATAAAGTTCGAACTGTCCCCTCATTGCTAACAGGGGGACAGATCAAATTTTTTTTTCCCATCTGTCCCCTTAGGGGGACAAAGCGGGGTGATAGATCGGAATAATCCGATAAACCTAACTGTAAGCGGACGGGGAGAACGGATCAAATAAAACTTCAGTCAGAAGAACAAATGTTCACCTAAAAGTGATATAACGAAGGAACGTAGCGAACCACAATGCAACAACAGAAGTGACGTATTTACACTAGTTTAGGGGGACCTGTCGCACGTACGCAGATTTTAGTGTATACAGGGTGTAACGGAAAGGGTATATACATCCTTAAGGGTGTTCTACAGACCATCAAACTAAACATGTTTCTCATCATAAAACATGTTTTTCAGCAAAAAAAATATCTGCTGCCCCATAGAAAATTACAATACCTATTCGACCCAAATGTATAGGCAGCTGTTTTTTTTTTTTGCTGCATTTTTTTTTTATGTTGAGAAACATGTTCAGTTTGATGGTCTGTAGCACACCCTTAAGGATGTATATACCCTTTCCGTTACACCCTGTATATAAACAGGAAAATGTGTAATAAAATATTTTTATTGTTAACTTCCCGCAAAATGTATCAACTGCGGGTATTCACAGCTTTTGTTACATAATACAACCTTGAGTGTGATGTGTTTGCGGATGATCACAAGATACAAGCGATACTTTGTTTGTGGCTCACCGATTTGTATGACAAAACTGTTTTGTTTCTTTTAATGAATAATAAACGTATTAACCAACTTATAAAATTCTGGTCTCGATACTCCCCTGGCTTCCAATTCACCCTTCTGTGATCCTGTTCACTAAGCAAGTTCTCAAGAAGCCTTTTGTTTTAAAAAATTTAATATCTATGAAACTGAAAACTAGTTCATCTTTAAAACTGAAAATAAAAAGACAGCGATTTATCTCGTCTTGACCTAATAAAGATACATAAGTAGGTACTTATAAGCTTATTTTCCTTATTATTATGTATTGAGTTGCGAATAAAAGAAACAGCTTGTTACTTAATTTAATCTAATTATTTTCCGCATATAATGCAGTGGGAATTTCCCTGTTGGATTCGTGTCGTACGGCACGTATGACATTTTAAAATCCGAATAGGTGTAATGCCATTATCCGGTACCTAGATAGTCTAGGTACTACATTTTACTGACAATTCGTACTACAACGCAATTTACCTCAATTGAAATGACGTATGGAATATTAAATCCCAATTAATCAAAAATTAAGTTTTGGTAATCTGTCCTCATGTTTTTTTTACTTTAATCCGATGTCGGAAAAATATAATGGGGGTTCTCCATCAAGAATATCCCATTAGCAGCTACGGAGTCTGAATGCCCCATTGATGGCAATAGGCTCGCCTACTATGACATTTTAATGGATCTAGATTCCATCGTATTCATTCTATTTTTTCTGATCTAAAAAATGTTGGGAATGGCTTATTTATGTAGTGACAGAATTAATAATCATTATCCTATTACGACCATTCTTTAATCAACACCAATCAATCAACACGTCGCATCCCACCGCTGGACCTAGGTTCCTCCCGTCCAGAATAGACCCTGTCCTACAGCTTCCGCATCTGTAGTAGACATTAGTAATAACTTTAACTACCAACTAATCCATTCACGTCCTATACAGGGTGTAACGGAAAGGGTATATACATCCTTAAGGGTGTGCTACAGACCATCAAACTGAACATGTTTCTCATCATAAAACATGTTTTTCAGCAAAAAAAAATATCTGCTGCCCCATAGAAAATTACAATACCTATTCGACCCAAATGTATAGGCAGCTGACATTTTTTTTTTGCTGCAATTTTTTTTTTATTTTGAGAAACATGTTCAGTTTGATGATCTGTAGCACACCCTTAAGGATGTATATACCCTTTCCGTTACACCCTGTATATGTGTTGGACATTGCCTGTCCTGTCATCTCCACTCGAAAACACGTTGAGACTGATCATGACACACCTCTTTTTAATCTTAAAATCACACACTTAAAAAACTGTATGAAACAGTTTATCCAAATGTTGTTATTTAAATAATAATACTTTATTTTCGGACAACAGTGTTCCAGCTTGTTAGTAAACAATAAAATAACTTAATACTAGTGTTAGTACTTAAACTACAACACAGAAGAACACAAACAGACAAGATAGCATTGTCAAAAGGATATCCTCAAATTAATGTTTATAGTTGTAATTATGGACTTTCTCAATTCCGTGTGTTCCTCAGGAAATAACCGCTAATAAATTTTCTTTTGGGCTTTGTTCGTTCATCTCATCATTATTATCCTTGTCTATGGCAGCGCTTCTTCTTTCTTTCTTAATCGTGCGCTTAAGCTGGTATCAGAAGTTGTATGCCGCCCATGGGTCTCTGACTTAGATTCACATAATATGCCGTCGAGAAATACATGTCCCTCAGGCATGCTGGTTTTCTCACTATGTAAGAGATCTATTACTGGGCAGTCCAACGGTCATACCACAAAGCTATCACTGCTTCTAATGCTCTTCTAGATATAGGGATCTCCAATCCCACTCGATCCTCGGTTACTCTCACACAGGAGCCATCAATACCTGTGAAGACCACGTGTTAATGAGTTTGATTGCCATGAATGCTATCCCTTGTACTATTGACTTGACATAGCTGATTTAACTGGTGTTGGACCAAATGTTCGGTTTCGGTCGAGTTTCGGCAAAAAAACGAGTTTCGGTTTCGGCGGCAAACCAGCCGAAACTACGACCAAAACCGAAACTGCATTCGGAAGTTGTCGCGCTGCGATCGGTCATGTTCGGCGCGTTGAGTCAAGATAAAAGTGATTTATTTAGTTTTGTTTTTTTTTTATTACTTAAATATTAAGTACTACCTATGTCGAAGACTGCATAGCTATGTGATAAAAAAATATGTGTGCGAGATAAAAAAATAACGACGAGAGAAAAATTAAGAAAACATTATTATAATCAGTCTAATAACGTTTTCTTCA
Organism: Cerastis leucographa; assembly: GCA_963082945.1. Classification (NCBI taxonomy): domain Eukaryota; kingdom Metazoa; phylum Arthropoda; class Insecta; order Lepidoptera; family Noctuidae; genus Cerastis; species Cerastis leucographa. The sequence goes on along the minus strand of OY720362.1, from coordinate 15,893,182 downwards.
TTTTTCGGTTTTGGCCGAAACTGAGACCGTTGCTGAAATTCGGTTTCGGTTTCGGTCGTAAAAACCAGTTTCGGTTGGACACTAATATTAACTAACTATAATAAGCATAGAAGCTTACTAGAACCAACCTATGCAGCCAGTGTTGCCAGTATTCTTTATTAAAACAACAGGCAAGTTCTGCTGCCCCGATACTGAGGCGTGATAGCTATTATTTTCTTTAGACAACATAAATTGTGTGAGTTGACCCCGCAGGGGTTCTTTCCATTCATGTATGCCACTTAGATAAGCCATAGCTACATGATGAACGGACAAACAATTATAATACTTTTTATAATATTTATAGACGGCTATTTTTAGAATACTAATAGAGTAAGGAAAGTTTCCTAAGCATCACATCATATTATTTCGCATGTATTCTTCCGAAGAGCTAGGCAGAGATGGTACATAGTACACTCACATTCCGCACATTAATGTTTTAGTTATTTGTTATAAGGGGCGAGCCTATTGCCATCAACCGGGCTTTTTAGACATTTATCTGTCTAGCCTTTCCCAAATCATCTTGAGGTCGGCTTCCAGTCTAACCAGATGCAGCTTAGTACAAGTATGTTACATGAACGCGACTGCCTATCTGACCTCCACAACCCAGTAACTGGGTAATACGATACCCCTTGGTAAAACTGGATGTCAGTCTTTTGGCTTCTGACTACTCGTAACGACTGTCAGAGATCTACAAAAGACAGCCGGGACGTGCTTTCCGAGGCACGGAGGAAACTCGGTATGTAATTTTGGGCACCCATCCACGGACCAACCTCGGCAAGCACGGCTTAACCTTAAAGATCGACCCGATCGAGCTCCTCGAGGCTTTTTAGACATGCTTAAAACTAGATAAGTATTTTTTTGGTGGTTCAACTTCCATAAGGGGCTACTTACTGCCAATGAGCTGTTTTCTTCGTCTAACTACTCTTGGATAAGTGAATATAAATGTCCAAAAAAAAATATATGTTACTCATTAGACCTTAAACTTTAATTTGTACATTTAAAATGACTATTAATAAAAATAGTGTGTGAAAAAACTATCCAAAATAGAGCATTTTCTTGTTTGAAATTTCGTAAAACTACGTCTAAACGGCATGGAGTTTTAGTATTTTTCTTTCACAATAATATTTTAAAAGGTTTTTGTCACAAATTGTACAATTGGCGAGACAAGGCAAGTTCTTATTTAGCTACAATTAATTAATCACTGTGTTCTAAATGAAATGAAATGAGCGGGTCCGTGCGCGGGCGACGGGCGGCAGTGTAGCTCGAACTGTCGGACGTGGAGGTTGTGCTGCTCGTTCTCTAAAATTGTATTTACCTGATTCGCGCAAGGACAATTTACCATTAGTACTAAGTTTGTTTGTTTTCGCGATTTGGACGCTTGTTTAGTCAGTAAGGATAACTCGACGGCACGGTTGGCGCAGTGGTTGAGTGATTGACTGCTGCGCTGCGTGTCGCGGGTTCGATCCCCGCACATATTTGTATGACCTACAGGTAGTTGTTCCGGGTCTGGCTGTTTGTGTGTGTGAATTTAATTGTTTGTAAACGCACCCACGAAACTGGAGAGATTCCTAGTGTGGGGGCAACGTCTTATTTAAAAAAATAAAAATAAACTTTTTATTTTAGAAAAGTGTAAAAGTGTTGTTTTGTGTAGTGCTATCAAAATGCCGAAGAAAAGTAAACAGAGAGCTCTAAAAGCTGCTAAAATGCATATAACTACCTGTATATTCTAATTATTTACCTTTACTAAAAATATATAAACACAACATAGTTAGTCAATTTTTACTATTATTTATAGTTTGTTTATATTACTAGAGGTTTAATTATTGTTTTGTTACAAATTTGAATAAAAATACAGTGTGCTCTACATAGTTACCTGTCTAGGTAAAGGAGCTATTTCACGACCCTATTTATAAAAATTCTAACTAGGAACCTAAATAGTCAGCTAGTGATCATACTACACTACTAAATAGGATTGTAAATCGGATCCTAACTAGGACAGGCAGAGACTAGTTTCGTGTTTATTAAAGACGAACTGTTTCGGTCTTCGTCGTTGAGACAGTTTGTCTTTAATACATTTTCAACTTTATGTAAAAGAATATAAAGTTCACAATCGCTCATCGTAGAGTCTTACAGAGCGGTCGGAACCTTCTTACTTCCTAGTTAGGTCACTAATTCGGATGCAATCTGTTCTAACTGCGATTACACGTTCCTATTTCCTAGTTAGGATTCTAAAAATAGGATAATGAAATAGCCCTTTTAGTAGAGATCTTGTTTGGCAAGAAAATCAGACTCGGAACCCCGAGTCTGACTCTGACTCCGAGTCTGACTCTGACTCTGACTCCAAGTCTGTCTACGAGTCTGACTTCGAGTCTGACTACAAGTCTGAATCCGAATCGTACTCTGACTACGAGTCTGACTCTAACTCCGAGTCTGACTATGAGCATGACCACGAGTCTGAATCTAACTCCGAGTCTGACTCCGAGTCCGACTCTTACTCCGAGTCTGACTACGAATCTGACTGAATAAAACTACGCTGAATAATATTATCTCTCAATTAGTGAAGGCGGACGTCTAGTCTCGTCCTAGGAACCCATTTATAGGTAAGTACGTCAGGACAGCGCGAGCGCACCCAAACATAGGTACAATAACAAAAATGCAATAAAAAGATCCGCGCATCACCGAGCTACGGACCGCGGCGCGAGCGGCTAGTTGCGATGAGCGCGGATCGCGCTCTGCGCACGTAAAAATGAAGCGGGGGTGCGCGGTTAGCGCGGGGAGAACGTCCAGATACTCAAGGCCGTTTCACTGCTACAGGGGCCTTAAACATGCGTTTCTTACCCTGTACTCGTAACTCGTATTTGACTTATGCATATTCAATTTTTTTATGATAGCCAGTGTGGACAATAAATAATTAGTGGACCATTAAATAAAATAAAAGTGTAAAAGCCTGCCTGCAACTCGTAACCATAAATAAATCTTGGGTCTAACCTCTGGATGACTACCACTTCTCATTTTGAATGAATACTTCTACTGAAGAAGCAATCTTGTTTTAAAGACCTATTGCTAATTTTAACTATCACTAGTGAGAATAACATTTTGTTATTAGATAAGAAAACCAAGATTTTTATTAACTTAATTCCTTTATCTATTAAATAAATTAATGTTATATGTACCTACAATAAAACATCTGGTTACTTATTTGTGTCGAATAAGATTATTTTTGCATTTTATAACTGTTTACTCATATAAACTGTTGAGTGTTTTATTATAACTTAATTGTTATATAACACAAACAAAGATAACAAAGCAAACTGTAGATTCGGTCTTTATATTTGTTGTTATTAATGACAACACAGAACTAAAATAATGCTTCAAGTTTGACATATCGATGCATAATTTCTTGACAAGCTGCATACTTAAATTGGTTATACTGTACCCGAGGACGATAACGGGAAAGTCAAAATTGTATGTGACTGACACAAGATAAAGGAGATCCTGTTGAAAGGCCGTCTAGAAATACGAAACGGTTTGCCAATTGTCTATGATCTCAGAAGTCAGGACCTACTGAAATACCTACTTAGACATAGATAAATAAATATTCTTTAATTTATACAAGAGAATCCTCTTGTCTAAATTAAAGAATATTTATTTATCTCTAGGTCAAGTTTTTTACAAAAAAGTAAGTAAAAAGAAAGTAATCTCAAAAATCCAGGAGAACACGTACTTATGCATGAACTCAATACAAAGTTTTAAGTTCTTGTTTTCGGGGTGCAGGTAACTTCGCAGACACTTATTTTCTGCCTTGCTTTTTCCAATTGTGTTAGAGTCGACTTCCGAATGCAGCTGAAAACCTGTATTTCCCACATTACCTCCACCGTTTTACCACTATTTAGGTATTTGTAATAGGGTTAGATCTTAGCACTGTTCCTAGCAGCTACAATCAGTGTCATATCAACACTTCATTGATGATTATAGATTAGATATAATTTCTAATACAGGTGCTCTAGATTTAAATACAGACACACTTGAATAGATAACAATCATGAAAGGATTAAGTTGTTATGTCAAGTAAGCTTTCTGATAATTTTGAAGGTTATCTACACAAACAAACAAAACAATATCAACAGATCTCCAAGAAACCGGTACCTGCTGCCCGAAGAAGGTGTCCATGTCTAGCGCCGGACTTCTGGAGTGGCATCAGCAATTAATTTGTTTAATCGAACCTTACAGGATCCGTTAAACCGGGAAAGACCGGGACACGATCTTAGATACGTTCACCCCCAGCCAGAATTTACGAATGCGGCTTTGACCGATCTTTTACGAAAACAGAAAAAAAACATCGGAACAATGTTCCATTTGAAACGCCTAATCAGCTAAAAACACGATCAAAGCAAGGGTCATCAGTTATCAAGCGAGCCCGCCATGCCCCGCCCACGCGAGCTTGTCATGGTGACATTAGGTTACCCATGCTATCATGAAGCCTTTATCTATTACAGCCAGCAGATCTTTGGGAGCGGCCACACTTAACGCGGCATCGGCTTAGACAGGTCAGTCTGGCGTGATTTCTAGTCGCGTCGCCCGAACCGAAACGAGGCGAATGGTGGCTCAAGCCGTTTCTGCGTCGATATATGTGGTCATATCGATGATTTGTATTGATAAAGTTTAGTGTTTACTAAGGTAGATAAGTACAGTGGGTAAGGACAAACCCACCACCTCCCATGAATCCATCGACGGCATATCATATGGGCCGAATCATCATGGAGAAGACTGCGGACATAGCCTGCCTAGATGGTCGTACTATCGCCGTAGCCGCTTCTTGACAAAAGTAAAAAGGAATACAAAAAAGGATAACAAATTCCCGTCTAGTCCCTTTTTTCCTTTCTCCCCTTTCTGGTGCGGCAGTGGGTAAGGACATTGGTGTAAACGGATCAGAGATTAGCGAGTCAAGTCACTGTCTAGGTTTTCGCCACTCGCCACTGTACTTGTAGTCGCTACTCGCCAGTCCTTGAATAATGTGAGCACTTGCGCTGCGATGAGTTACGCGAGACTGCGGTACGGTAAAATATTGTTTGTATGGAGTAAGACGTTTATTGAGCGATGTGGCAGACGGCATGGTAGCTGAAGGTTCGGAAATCTGAAGTCAATGACATTGTAAACAAACAAAAGCCACCGATTTTGTTTTTGCTTTTTTGTAATTATCCTAGAAGTCGGTTGTATTTTTACAAAAAGTTTTATGTTATTATGACATTGCATTACCTACATTGTAACTGGAAGTTCTTATGATATCATCATGTCATTAACTTATCTACATAGCAATAATAGCAAAGATATAAATAGCAAAGAATCTGTTTAACAACAAATATTATTTCTGAAATAAAGAAAAATAATAGCGTTACTTAAATAATTGTGTAGTTTACAGAGGATTTTTGGGATTGCAATGGAAATATGTTAAATCCAGAAGAATTACTCTCAAAATCTTCATATTTACAACACTAAAAATATTTCCTCTCCTCCAAGCAAAATGTCACATTTGTTTAATGTATTCATGTAAATAATATTATTTTCAACCATAAAAAATAGCTATCATATGATGTGGCAAAAATAAATTCAGATTATATAACTTATTTTATTTTTATAAATCTCTTATCTCAATAAAAATAGGTCTGACGCATTTTGTACCACAAAATATTTATCATATGATGATCTGTTTCTAAATATTAATTTAATAACATAAATTAATAAAATAGTCATTCTATCTGTTGTCAGAAATAGGGGCCAAGCTCAGCGGAGACGAGTCAACGACGGAGGAAATATTTCGTGAACAAATATGCGTATACACAGGTGCACTCGCTCTCTTCCCTCACTCTCATAGTCCAATGAGATGGTAATCTGACATAAAACAGAATATGACCTTCCGAAACACGGGGATATCATACCCAAACTTCCAAAGCCCGATCTGTCACAAATGGTAAGCGGTGCTCGCAGCGTTGCTCGCCGCGTTGCACGCAGCGGATCTTGTAGCGTGTAAGCGTATCTACGCAACCGACATATATATCCATAATATTCAACTGTTTGACGTCATGTATTATTTCTATGCATCATACATTTTAGTTAAGAGAAATGCCACCGAAGTAGCCTGATGGCTCAGCGTCAGCCCTGAAAATCAGGGTTCGCAAGTTCGAATCGTAGCCAAATAATGTATTTAACGCACGTGTAACCGCTTCTCAGTAAACCATCATAGACATCCTCATATGTTTGAATTGAAATCGGGCTGCACCGTGTTTCAGAAAGTGAGCACTTAACAATCACTTATTTCTGTACAAAATCGAATGTAGAATTTGTTACCACTAATAGCGAACGCTCGCGAGGTTGTGGAGGTCAGATAGGCAGTAACTCCATGTAAAACAGAGCTGGAAAAAGGCTAGGCAGATGAGATGACTAACGATTGCTCGCATGAGGGAGCGTGTTAATGGAAATACCCATAATATCTTCTTTACACAATATAAAACAAAATCGCTTCCCGCCGTCGCGTCGGTACGCTTAGGGTCAGCTCACACCGAGACGCGACGCAACGCGACGCTGCGCGCACACTTTTAAAGAGCGATTCAAAATATAACTTTATTTACTACACGAAAAGATACACATTTCGTTGTGAGAATTCGGAACACGTTGCGCAACGTATTCTGAATTCTCAAGGTGCGCGCAGCGTTTCGTCGCGTCTCGGTGTGAGCTGACTCTTAGATCTTTTACGCGACGCACGCACTCGACGCTTTTACTACGAAACGGATTTTGATGCAGTTTCCATCAATATACAGAATGGTTCAAGAGGAAGGTTTATAATGTTTAATTTATCCCTGAAAAACACATCAAAATTTCCACACTAGTATAATTATATAATAACACTTATAGACAGACCAATACCACTTTTTATTTGTATTGTTGTACGTGTACTAAGAGTGTGTTCCTGTGCTTAGGTTACTTAAGTCCACGTCCAATATCTTCCACCAACCTTAGTCCGCAAACAAAACATAAAAAAAAACTCCAATGTTCTTGAAATCGAGAACTGAAAACATAAATTGAATTCTTTTGTCCTACTTTCATAACGACTTTGATGATAATTAGTAAAATGATTGTAGGTATTTCAGTGTATTTTAAAAAGAACCAGATAAATGCATTTTCATCTTCAATGTTTAATTATCCTATTTACATTGCCGATTGCCTAGAGGTAAGATATTTTCCTTAAGATAAGGCAACATAATTTCCAGGTCACAAGTGTAAATGTTTTTAAATAAGATATTTTCTGTGCCTCCCGGTTTCACTCACCGCTCGGCTCCTAAGGGTCTTAACGTGCCTCAAGGAGATGTCAGCAAACCGGAAGGGGTCGGACGGATGAACGGTAGCTCACCATCCGTCCGTCTTATGACGACAGGCCGTGTCGACGGCGCGTTCGTGTTCCACGCGCGCCTCAAGGAGATGTCAGCAAATCTGTAGGGGCCGAGAGGGCCGATGCCTGCCAGGGTTGCGGGACTGTTCGAAAGAGATACCGTGGCCCTGGAGCACAAAGGGCTAAGAAGAAATATGGATGGGTTTTAGTCAGTACAAGTCTGACACTCCCTTCCGCTCCGCCCAGAGCGGGAGGAGTCATTTGATGATTTCCCATCCGAAAAAAAAAACGTCTTAGCGTGATGTCATCAATATAAATAGCCTATAATCTAACTCAAGAATGGGCTATCATATGCAAAGAATGATTTTCAAAATTAGATTAGGAGTTCCCGAGATTTACACGTTTAAATAAACAACCTTTTCTTTTTAATAGCCTGTGCTGTCCCATTGCTGGGCAAAGGCCTCCCCCGATCCCTTTCATAAGCTCTTTTCCAACAAACTCTTTAGCTTTGCTTATTACGTTCCGTATCCGTTTGTTGAAAGTCAAATTGTCGGAAGATTAGTTGCTGATTTTAGGAATGATCTGTTCGTCATTCATCATCATCTGCCTAGTTTTTTACCAAACTATCTTGGGGTCTGCTTCCAGTCTAACGGGATGAAGCTGAGTACCAGTATTTTACATGAAGTGACTGCTTAACTGACCTCCACAACCCAGTAACTGGGTAATACGATACCCCTTGGTAAGACTGGATGTTAGTCTTTTGGCTTCTGACTACTCGTAACGACTGTCAAAGATCTACAAAAGACAGCCGGGACCAACGCCTTAACGAGCTTTCCGAGGCACGGAGAAAACTCTGTATGTAATTATGGTCACCCATCCACGGACCAATCTCGGCAAGCACGACTTAACCTTAAAGGTCGACCCGTGCGGCTGTTAATTATTGTTTAGCCACGAGCTCTTCAGTTATCTGTTCGTCATACTGCCAGGGTAAAATTTAATACGGACTCCGCCGTCATTACCGACCTCTGTGGCGGCTGTCATTAGCTGTCAGCCTGTCATAGAGACAAATGTTTTGAGACGAATTACCAGAGCAGATTAAAATATGTAATTTAGTAGTTGTGTGATAAAATATAACGTTTTCGAAGCAGGAAGCCCTTTCCCTGATCTGACCCCCATCAAATTACCTATGCTACTCTAGATTCTGATTATCTTCCAAACCTTTGCTCTTAGGGAATTCCTAATATCCAGCAGTAGTTAATTTATTGCATAATAATCTTATTACAACATTTTTAATTGCTGATGTGACGATATTATGCGATATACGAAACAGCTTACTTCTTTCAAGAAAATAGAGTAAAAGTCACGCAAAATTTAGTAAGTTTTATGGTACATTTTATGGCCATTGTACGTATGAAAAATCCTCTAGTTACTCCAACCATCCCAGGTCCTCCCAGAAAACTAGCAGCCTTTTCAAGCTGCTGCAGGCATCCGGGAGCGATGCTGGTGATTGAAGAGTCAGTGCCCGTTCGGCCACGCTTCTGCACTCCATGAGCACGTGCTGTGATGTTTGTTCCGCCTCCATGCATCCTCTGCAGAGAGGGCTATCCGTCACACCTATGGTAAATAGGTGTTTGTACAGGGGACAGTGGCCGGTTATAATAACTATAATCTTGCGATTTTTTTCCCGTTTCAGTCTAGTGATGCTGCGGGCAAGTCTCGTTGAGGCTTCCGGAACTGCACTCTTTGTTTGCCTGCTGGGTATACTGTTTCTCCGTACAGGTAGTGTTTTTATCGGTTATTGGTAGAGAAACCTGCTTGACGAATCTTGTTTTTCATTGCATACTTAGAAGCATACATAGAAGGTAATGGTAAAATAAGGTTTTATAAAGGTACGTGCCATGCCCATGGGATTTTCCAGTGGAAAAAAATGGCGACCTTCCCTCCCCTATTTATCCTTTAGAGGGTGATTTTTCAAAACGCTGTGATATTTACCGAAAGCTGCGTTTTGACGGTACGTTGTTTACATGTGAATAGAAGATTTTAATTATTATACATATATGTTATAATAATTAGTCTTTTAACTAACCATTACGAACAAAACTGGTTTTTAGTTTATTATTACTCAATAAATTACCAACCAGTTTTACATGACCACAATGAGAATATACTTACGCTTCACCCATGTGGGCAAGTAGTTCCCGGGACTTCGCAAAAATCTCTTCTAGCTAATTTAGTGCAGTAACTTTATACATCTGTGTTTCAAATCGTCAAATCTGTTAGTTCTGATTCTTTGCAGACTTGTTTATGGTGTGGGCCCAATGAATAATCCAAGTTTGTGACCTCGAACGCCGAACGCAACTTAGTCAAAAATCTAAAAAACTGCGAAAATTTCGGTTTTATTTTTTCAGATTTTGGCGATTATAACCCTAAAGGTTATATAGAGAGAGTAGAAAGAAATTAAAAAGTAATATCAAAAACTATTTTTGATATTATTTTTTGCAAGACATTTTTAAGGTAGACTAAATTTGCAGTACAACCACCGGTTTTACAGAGACAATTCTAGTCTCATATCGAGACTATATGAGACTACAATTGTCTCTGGAAAACCGGTGGTTGTACCTACCTGTGTTTATTGTTTTATTATATTTTTGTAATTTTATATGCACGTCATGTCCTTGCGACAAATAAATATATTTACTTTCTTTTTTTCTTTAAAAACGTTGTGACAAACGTGTTTTGTGACAAACGTGCTTGCTCCTCGTGATAAAAAGAAGTAAACAGATTTGTACATTAAAAGAAAGCTATAAGGGGAAAATGAATTTAATAAATGATGATATGAAAAATACAATAAATTGTTCAAAACGTTCCCGGTCCCAACGTGGGGCGGTACGTGTCTGCTGGTGGGTCCTGCCAAGTCGCCCTGCATCAAGTTCGTCGTGGTCAAGCTCATCTTGATCAAGCCAGCTTTCTACATTTGGATGTTTGTCTTCAGTTACTATCACGCTCAGAGATTTGCGGAGACATTCAAAACGTTCCCGGTTAACCTGCCCTTCACTTTTTTTAAATAATTTATTGTATTTTTCATATCATCATTTATTAAATTCATTTTCCCCTTCTAACTTTTTTTATGTATACAAGTCTGCTTATTTTCTATCTATAGGAGCAAGCACGTTTGTTACAGAAAGTATCCTTTAGGGTTATAATCGCCAAAATCTGAAAACAAACTAATTTTTTTGCGGTTTTCCCGACTTTTGATAAAGTTGCGTTCGGCGCTCGAGGTCACAAACTTAGATTATTCTTTGGGCGAACATCGTGAACAAGTCTTCAAAAAATCAGGACTACTAGATCTGACGCAAACTATCCCGTACTTTCAGGCGACAAGGTTACTGGCCTAATATTTTTGCAATTGCTTTCCTGTAAAAAAAAAAACCGCAATTCTCTGGACTTATTTTTGTTTTTAAAATTATATTTGTAACCCAATGACGTTATCAGCCGTAGATATGCGCCGGTATTTAAGTCGAGCCGGCCAGTAAACTACATCAGTATAACCGACGAACCGCTGTCAAACGTACGCGCAAAGCATCTATAAGAACGGGTGAAACTCGTGCGCACGACGCGAAAAGTCGCCAAGAAAAAATAATACGGGAAAAATTACCTTAGTATTCAGGAGTATCCGTTAGTATCCGTCTACCGTCTACTTGAAAGGATATTGGCCCGTGGTTGGAGGAACGTGAGCGCGAAGAATTTTCTGAACGTGTGTTTTCGGCAGATATCATCAATCGAGCAGCATGTCTAAAGAAGAGGCTTCCATTCATATCCTGAAGAAGTTCGTCATCGACTGCTTCCTGATTATTGGATGTAAGTTTTTTTAATGTTTTTTTTTTATTTATTAATTTAACTTCTAATAGGACGTTGAGCCGGTTTTGCGATTACTTACGTGAGAAATTAACATGTAATTGGTAATTTAATTAGTTTGTGATAAAAATGACAAAATAATTCTGATTTCGTTAAATGTTCTGGAAGTAAATATTTTATCCGCTTTTAATAAGACTCTACAGGCAGGCTACACACGCACGACACGCTATAATTTTCAATTAATTGTTAATAAAAAGACACAAAAATATTCAACAGTTAATCTGCTACAATACAATGCTTAATTGTATAACTAATGCTAACGTTATTCAGATAACTAAACGTTTAGCACTTAACTGACCGATCATAATATATCGTTAATGGCCTAAAGCAGTGTTTCCCAAACATTATTCTGGCATGGCCCGGTAAATGTCACACTGGCCCTTAGTGAGTGACCCACTCAACACTTTAAAACCACTTCCCCCCGCTGCCGCTGATAACATTAATTAAAATAGATCGGTATAGCGTATTTTGTGCGAATGGAGGATTTTTTTCTAAAGTGGGCTGGGAGAAAATGCCCAAGGTAATAAGCCCGGCTTTAAACAGTTGTGCATTAAGTTTTAATAAATAAATAAACTAGTGCCTTAAGTTTTTTTTTTTTTAAATGATGCAGTAATCCTGCGATCCGGTAATTTTTTATTTTGATGGCCCGGTATCGGGTCGCGACCAACCAGTTGAGAAACGCTGGCCTAACGTCAGCTAAAGTATTACAGCGATCTTTTGGCTTAACAAGCATGAAGTATAAAAACACCATTGGATAATTTTTTCTGTGCCTGTGTCTAGATTGACTTGTGTGTTGTATTTCTGTTTTTTTTAACTCGATTTTTTCATGGCCTCTTTGGTCTAGTCGTTGCAAGCGCGTAAAATAAATTTAAGTAATAAAATAATAAATAATAAAAATAATATCGTAATTTTGAAATAATTTCGTCAGTATAATATTTTTTTCTGTGCCTGTGTCTAGATTGACTTGTGTGTTGTATTTCTGTTTTTCTTTTTTTTTATCTTCGAGTTTTCACGGCCACTTAGGTCTAGTGGTTGCAAGCGCGACTGTTGAGCATGAGGTCCTGGATTCGATCCCCGGGTCCTGCAAAGTGTTATTAGGTTTTCCATTAGGAATTTCTCAGTAGCAGCCACGGAGTCTGGATTTGTGCCCGGTTGATGGCAATAGGCTCGCCCCCTTTTACACGTGGCTTAAACATTGCTGGCAAAATGTGGGTGTACTTTTAGGTACACCTCTGCCACTGCCCTTTGAGGATTACAAGCGGGATATAATGTTATGTATATTTATTTACATGTATTCAATGAGTTTTCCTTCCTCTGCCATTATCAAGGTGGTACGCCTTGTAATTTAAGGCTGATGACAGATTAAAAGAAAATAGCACACTTAAACGAACCACTTAAACTAACCACCACTTAAACTTGCAAAACTATACAGTTTTGCAAGTTTAAGTGGTTTTGGCAAACCAACGAGCAATATGAATTTTTCAAACTTTTGATACACAAAACAAGATATTCCGGAATTAAGGTATTCCGAAAAACCCTTAATTCGTCAAGCGATAGCTTACACTCCGTCTCTCCTCGTATGTTTTTACGGTTGTAACGTTTATATTTATTCTCCTTTTTAGTACATTTGTCTTACGTATTATCGTGGGTTCATACCACATTTGTTAGGTTAGTTGGCGAAAACATTAAAAAAATAGTTTTAGTACAACAATAAAAGACCACCTTGTCTATAGTCGGTAGATGTATACCTGTATTACATAAAGGGTGTAAAACATCTCTTAACGACGCCGAAAGGCACTGGTTCTCCCTGTCATTGCGATATTTTTTTTGTTCTACACCATACCAGGGAACCTTCTAGTTACGGAGATATTAGGGGTCAAAGTTCCAACTTTTTTACAAATATTTTTTCAATACAAGTTTTTAATGTCAGATTTTTACTTTAAACACCTCCACGACCCCCGTACATTCAATCCGTCCATCAGCACAATGTTTTGAGTGCGTTAAATTGAGTTCTACCACAAAACATGATTTTACACCCTCCAAAAAAAAGTCGTTTCCCAGCAGTAATTTTTGCGTAAAGTTACTTAGTTTCATGTACAGAATGCTTGGTTGACGGCTTCGTGATGAGGTGATTTCCACCGAGTATAATAAAAAAAAAAAACCTAGTAATGGACTCCAAAATAAATCTTGTATAACACTGATGTATGCTAAGTTACCTCTAAATCTGGTTTTGATATTTGAATAAAAAAATTTGGCATAGTAAAAAATTTTGACACTGACTCAGAGTCCGTTTTAACAAATCTCTAAATCACACCATCTCAATTTTTTATACTTGTTCAATATTTAACCACGTACCAGGCGTTGAGATTCAATTTGCTAGGCATTTAATAAGTAATGACAAAGATATTTTACCTAATTTTACTTATGTGAATAACTATTAAAAGCCATAAAATTGGTCCCAAGCCAACAGATAATATTAAGAAACTGGTTTTTCGTTTTATTTGCCTAAAACTCGTATGATATAGCAAAAAATCGACATTCTTAAAAGCATGTTTTTAAATAAGTAGATATCAAATACTATTTAGTTTTTCTGGTTTTCGCAGTTTATGTTTGTCATCGTACTTATACGCGAAATATAGGTATGACGTGTTAAAAACAAACAGTTGAAACTTTTTGAGCAGCATACACATCATCTTCATCTGCAGTATTTTACATGGAGCGACTGCCCATCTGACCTCCACAACCCAATCAGTACCTACTGGGTAATATGATACCCCTTAGTAAGACTTGTTGTCAGACTTTCGGCTCACTGACTGCCTGAGCAGCATACACAATCATCAAAATCTGTTGTCAAAGAAATATCCTGCCACTGCGCATGCACTAAGCAATGAGCCTCTTCTTAAAGAGAGAAAGGACGGGTTTTATGCAGTACATCATTATTATATTTAGTACATCATGTAACCCCTCCCCCGAAACAAAAACAGCTTTTCCATACATTTTGACAGTGCGCAGTGTAGGTAGTGCACTTTTGTAGGAAACAGCAGATTTTTTTTTAAATGAAACTTCTTATGCGACTTCCAACAAGTTTAACGCTACCATGGAGGGGGAATATTTTCTTAAACTCACTAAGAGATGGCAGTATTACAAGATTTGTGACTACGTAGTTCTACTAGGTACGCAAGATGGCGTGAAAACAGCCATGCATACGACTCTTCGGTGTGACCAGCCTATAATTATGGAATAAAAATAATACAACAAGAAAACAACAAAATATTATTTAGAATCTCAATAAAATAACGAGAGTGAATGGAATCGAACGCATGCGTGTAGTATTATGAAGTTTCACTTCTTCCGCGCGGAGGGACTCCACGCACTGTTTTTTTTTTTTAAATTGTTTTATGCATAATTGTAGAAAAAATAATATTGTAGAAGAAAAAAGATGTACTCAATGCGTGGTATTAATTTATGCGTCGGTTTCCCTTCCACCCCGTGTAGAACTCTTTAAATTTGATTGCCATCCAGGTTTCTTCACGGTGTTCTAAAAGTTATTTATCGTTTGTTCCAGTGGTACTATGTTTGTTTGGGACGAGTTTGCTCTGGCAGCCCTTTGAGAGGGGATTCTTCTGTGGAGACCAGAGCCTTATGTACCCGTACAAGCCGGACACCGTCACTGTTCCCGTTTTGAAAGGCGTCGGTATCATTCTGCCTGTAATCGCTGTAAGTACCAATTTACGGACTAAGAAGTGCGAAGCATATAAGCGAAGACCTTCACATGACTGGTCGCATCTGAATGAGAGTTCTTGAGCTGAAAGGCGGGTGATTAGAGGGGCCTCCAGCAGCGGACTGCTGTAGGCTGATGAATAAGTATTTGACGTAAAATAAGCCCTAAACATAGGGTAAATTGGCAAGAAAAATAAGGCTTATCAAGAGCTTGGAAAAGTTGCTTAGGTATTCTAAAAACAAACCTCAATGAGCTTGAAAAAATACTTATGTATCGCCAAATGACACATATAGCGTGTATCAGAAATGCTTGGTCGTATTTAGGGGAATTTAGGATCAGACAAAAAACTAAACATTACACACACATATTTTCTATATGAGAAATAGGACCAACTATGTTATCGCGAAATATAATCAGCTATCCCTATACATTTGGGTCGAAGAGATATTGAAAAACAACGTTTTGCCTAAGGAAAACGTTAATGCGTCGCTATATGTATAACACTACGCGACAGTTTCCTGTTTAAAATACCATTTGCTACTACCGTAAATGCTATCGAAAGAAAACAAACCGATATCTGAATCTGATAACAGTTTATCAATGATTTTTGTTCTGATAGCTCATGTCAGATCTCTTTTTCCTACAGTAATCTGAGACAAGTAACATAAAATAACCTCTAACCGCCATACAATCTATTTCAAAACAAGATTAGAAGTTAATGAGTAATCTTAATAGCCTGTTTTCAATTAGCAGAATAGCCTGATGAAATGGCACAGCATAAGCACGTGACTAAAGAAAATAGAGGTACAGTTGTACAGGATAAAAATTAGGTTAACATGAAATGTAATCCTCGTTTTCACACGATCAACATGGAAATAACATGGTTTTTGTTTTTAATTTAAATTGATATGTATTGTTTAAATATTATTGAAGAGAAAAACTTCATTGTATCACAAACTATCAATCTCCACATTTAAAAAAATAAAGTTGATTCCCTCCTCTGGGCGCTTAGATCTTTTAAACTACGCATGATGATTACGACTACGATTTTGATGCGATTTTGATCAGCGGACAGAATAATTCAAGAGGAATATTATCGATAATTTATAAAAAAACTCATCAAATCCCACGCGAACGTAGGAACAGCCAGCTAGTACAAAATAATATATAATTACAGTACTGTCAAATTATTGATTAATTGACTTAAAACAAGCTCAAATACATTTGTTTGTTTGTGATAAAGTTGAAATTGCGAGGGTCTTTAAGACCTTTTTTCAACCGTTTTTGTACTATACGAATATTTGCGATGCACAATATTTATCCTGTAGCACTGTAGTACAAGTTGATGTAATGTCATACACAGCCACACAGCCTACGCACGTGGCTTAGAAATTGATAGTTAACTGCACGTTGGTTGTACATGCATTTCTAATTAGACTTGGAACTAATTAATTTGTAATATTCCGATGTTAACATTACAAAGTGTAAATAAGATAAAGGAATGCTAACTTAATAAGATAAAGGAATGCTAATTTAGAGGAAACGTTAGTAAATATTGAATATGTTTTTTTTTTACAATTTTTATCTGGTTTTTAATGATTGATCAATCAAAGTTTCAAATTGTTGTAATTACTGAAATATCAACCTAACAGTTAGGAAAAATTCTAAAACGTCTTAACATTAGTCTCTTATCGTCTCTTATCTTAATAATCTATGATACTTTGCGTTTCCGTAATGAAATCTTTTGGAATCACGGGTTTTACTGCTCACAACAATCTCAGCGGTGGTATTTCTTTTTTTTTTTATTGGTCCATCCTGTGTGAAAATATAGCACATGTTAGTAAAATCTATAAAAAAAACATGTCAGATAAATAATCAGATTTTATTTCATCTGTATTAACGCCGTTACAAGTATTCGCACCGATATTTAAGGCCAGGATGCAGTACTTTTAAACATTTTTGAACGTCTGAAAATCCAATTATTATAAATCATTATTATAAATCATTTTTAAAAAGCTCATATTATATGAGCTTTTTAAAAATAAAAAATCACTAAAGTAAATCGTAAAAATAGAAACGCCATTTAGAATGATTGGTTTTCTTTTTATTAAACATGACACTAAATCTCAATTTTAAACGTGGTACTGATAAGAGATTTTATCATAAATCTAGAAGAAAGTTATATCAATGTATAGAGCTTTTTATTTTATAGTAAATGTTGAAAACATATTTTATAATTTCGTTATTATCTTTCACCAAGAGGAAAGAACAATCAAAATTTTGGCATTATATCGCTCGCACATAGCGAACTGAAAAAAATATTGTAACAAAGGAAATTTTTTATCAAGTATTTAGTCACCAGTTAAGTCAACATCTGCGATTAATACTTGAAACTGTTTGATTAAAACACGATTTAAGTCAACTAGATTATTTAATTTGTGTTTTTCGGATAAACATAGTTGAAAAAAAAACTGGATAAGTCATGTCAGTCAATTTATCTTTGAAAAGATGCAATAGGATTGAACATTTTTGCGTAACTATTGGAAAACAATTTACTTATGTTTGTGTTTTGCATAATTGCTAAATACAACATTTAGAAAGAAAACCTTTTAGTCCTGTTGTTGTATAGGCAGCTGGTATTTCCTGTTTTCGTATCAATCAAACACTAAATTGATGATTACCTGCACGCGGATCATGACCACCATAGAAACGGGCTCTCTCAATGAGCCTGTTTCTATGGCAAATAATGTTTCTATGCCAAACTGACGCATTGTCATTGTTTATCTGTCATTATGTCGTTTCTTCCATAGACAAAACTCTACAGTGATCATGCTACCCGTGCTGTAAAGACAATACGATAAACAAGTCCGATAATACTGGTTAAATGTACGTAGGAGCGTTTAAACAGTACACATCCACGTCATCCATGCAGTAATAGCAAGAAATTGACACAATTCTCTGTCTGCCTGTCTTCCGGACTGCTCGAAACTCTCCATTGCATTGTACACACTGTGACACGACAAGCCATACATCCTAGTTTAACATGGCCCGTTTTTTTATACATTTCCCGTTCAATAAGAGATCCGTATAAACTGGTTATATAGCTTGATCGGTCGTATTGTGGACTCCAACTACGTCCATTTGGATGCACTTAGCCTATTAAAGGGACAATAAAGGAGTACTGTTAGTAGTTACTATGTGGTGGTAGAAAATACCGTCGCATTTGAGTGGGTTGTGATAACAATATCTAGGTCGTTGTTTTGTATTTTGAAAGTTATATAGCCTCCTTATGAATGAGTATGTTTAGACCACTAAAAATGTAGGTAGGTAGACAGGTAGGAAAAAGTGCATTGCAACGTATGCCGCCGGGTACAGCTAGTACAGTATAAAACTTAATAACTAAAATAACAATAAACTATAAAAGGGCGTCAAAAAACTCCTCCTCAACGCTGCAGCAATGCTGCCAGTCTCTTGGGCACATTACCAGCTGACATACGTATACGCTGGTATACGTTGTTAATACGTAGTTTATTGTTATTTAATTTATTATTTTGATAATCGTTGTCGTTGTAATGTATAAAGTAGTTATCACTACATAGGATATAAAAAAAACAAAGTCGCTTTCTCTGTCCCTATGTCCCTATGTATGCTTAAATCTTTAAAACTACGCAACGGATTTTGATGGGTTTTTTTTAAATAGATAGAGTGCTTAAAGAGGAAGGTTTATATGTACAATAACATCCATTGAATAGTGGAGAAATACTGTTATTTTTGAGGTTTCTAATGTGATGTCGTAAATAATTACATTTTTTCCGCTTACATTGCAAACGCAGGCTGAACCCTACGAGATTTATCAAAATAATGTACTAAGTATTGTACACATTGAAAAGGTCTATAGAAAACTCCGCGATGGTATATGTCTATCTCTTATGGATATCCCACAATAATTTTTTTTTGTCATTTACTTTTTACGACAAATAATGGCTAATTTTCGAAGCGATTTTAACCAATACAGCATTAATCCTTATCCAATTAAATACCTTAAATACATTGTTGATTTAATATATATCTATATGGCTCTTTACAGCATATGATTTAAATGAATATTTTCGAAGATATTACAGACTAGCTGTCCCGCGCAACTTCGTCTGCGTCACATTTTCCCCGTTTTCGCAACATTTTTCATTGCTGCTCCGCTCCAATTGGTTGTAGCGTAATGATATAGAGCCTATGTCCTTCCCCAGGTTAAAATCTATCTTCTTGCCAAATTTCATTAAGATCCGATCAGCCGTTTAGTCGTGAAAAGGTAACAAACAAACAAACAAACATACAAACAAACAGAGTGACATTCGCATTTATAATATTAGTATGGATTTAAAAATTGCGGGACGTAGCTTTTGCGACGGTACCGGCCGGCCGGGGCGGGATGTTTGTATTGTCTAATGACAAGAAAGCTGTGAACGTTGTTTATAAAGACATTCTGTAATATATTAATTGTTGTAAAAATAAAATAAATAGGTAAAAATGTAAAAAGTAAATAAGTAAAAATGTAGTGCATGAATTTAGGTATTCCAAAGATAGCAGGAAATCTTCATGGTATAGGGAAAGGGGAATTGTTTTACTCCAAATTTAACGCGTGCGGGCCACGGGCAGTAATGAATAAATCAAAACTACTGCATCGATTTTAATCATTTTTTCAGTGAGTGACATAGGCTATAATTATGTTTTATACCCGTGCGAAGCCAGAGCGGGCCGCTATGTTTTTATATACAACGTTCACAGTTTTTCTGTAGTGTATTTAGTATCAGCATTGCACTCGTGCAAAGCCGGAGCGGGTCGCTAGTTAAAAATAAAATAAAGATACTGTACAGTATAAAAACTGAAATTGTCTAGTAATTACACACACAAGTTGAAAAATGCAATCAATTCAGTTTGCCTAGTCCACAGCTATTGATATACCGAGATAACGCAAGTGTACTTACATCGCGTGCCCGGCTTAAGCATTTTATGCCTAACGAGACTACTGTCGCAGCAAACTAATTTGTTTTAAACAACAACGTTTCAACTCAAGCCGTGGTCTGGTCATTTCCCAACCATGTAGACTTCAAATCTGACCGGATGTAGTTAAATACCATTTTTAGGGTTCCCTAGCCGAATGGCAAAAAACGGAAACCTTATAGATTCGTCATATCTGTGTGTCTGTCTGTCCGTGTATATCACAGCCACTTTATTCCGAAACTAGGACAGCAAAACGTAATTTGTTTTTCATTAGCATACTATGAAAAACAAATTAAGTTTTGCGGTTGAGTGAAAATTTACTTATGAATGACTGACTCAAAGTATTGTTAATATAAAGGGTGTAAAACACCTCTTAACGAAGCCGAAAGACACTGGTTCACCCTGTCATTGCGATCATTTTTTTGTTCTACACCATACCTGGGAACCTTCTAGTTACGGAGATATTAGGGGTCAAAGTTCCAACTTTTTGACAAGTATGTTTTTAAATATAAGTTTGTAAGATTTTTAATTTCTTTGTTATGAAAATCTGTCCATCAGCACAATGTTTTGAGTGCGTTACATTGAGTTCTACCACAAAACATGATTTTACACCCCCCAAAAAAAAGTCGTTTCCCAGCAATATTTTTTGCGTAAAGTTACTTAGTTTTTATGTACAGAATGCTTGGTTGACGGGTTCGTGATGAGGTGATTTACACCTTGTATTGTTTGGTGCTACGGAACCCTGTGTGTACGAGTAAGCATCGCACTTGGATGGTTTTTTTGTACATGGTCTGACTGTCAATTTAAACTCAGTTTTTTGGTACCATGACTTCTCATCTTGGTACCACAAAACTAGCCAATAGGCTAATTATAAACAATATTTGTGTTTCCACTTTTTCAGTCAACAATCTCTTAGTTTATTGGCTGACCTTCACTAATGAAGAGCCTGTAAAATCTATTTAAAGAGTCGATAAATCAATGTCTGATGAAATTCGTCTTCTTCATTATGAATTCTTACATCAGCAAAGCGTTACCCGCGTGATAACCCATAGGTAGTCCATTAATAAACTGTCTATAAATATCGAGTACCTATGTACTCGCATTAAAGTTATTTTACCTCTGATTTTGAATCCCAGATATTATCATTTGCCTAGCCTTTTCGCAACTTTGTTCGTGTCGGCTACCAAACTGACCTAATGCAGCTGAATACCAGTATTTTACTTGGAGTGACTGCTTATCTAACCTCCACAACACATTTAGTTATGTGTACTTCGATACCCTTGGTAAGACTAGTTGTCAGACTTTCGGGCCACTGACTACCTGTAGCGACTGTAAAAGACTACAAATCAGGGCTTGTTAACGTTACCAACTAACAAAAAAATTTACTTAACGTTAATTCCAATGTGATACGTTATTAACTTTACAAAAATATAACGTTAATTGATAACATTACCAGTAATTTTACGTTAAATACAATTAACCTAATATACGATAATATCGTTACTGTACCGTTAATTTAGCTAAAACCCGGTCACATTCAAGGTTGTGTGTGGTATGTGAGATGCTAAGTTGCTAACCATATACTGACTCCCTCTACCAAAACCTAGCGACCCACGAAATGCGGCGTTCGCAAGGTTTGTTGCAATTAACGGTTATAAAAATTAACGATAAAAATACGCAAAAATAACGTTAAATCTATTAACGTTATTTTAATATTAACGGTAACACCGACTAACGAAGGTAACGTTACGAAAATTTTACCGTTATTTAAAGCCCTGCTACAAATGACAACCGCGAGCAACGGCTTAGCGTGCTTTCCAAGGCATGAAGGAAACTCGGTAAGTAATGGGTGGTCACCCTTCCACGGACCAACCTCGGCAAGCACGGCTTAACCTTAAAGATCGACCCGTGCGGCTGTTATTATTTAGCCACGAGCTCCTCAAACTCATAAGTTCCAAACCAATGTTTTTTTAATGTTCTTATTAGCAATATTATAACGAGATAAAACAACAACGTGCTTTGTTTTAGGTGTAAGGGCCTTTTTATTGTCATGCGTATTTGCGCCCGCGTGCAGGCCAGGCACGCATGCGTGCTGTCCGCAACCTCTCGTATCATACATGTTTTTATTGTAATGCGCGCCACACGCGCGCCGCCGGCGAAAATAATCTGCTCTGCGTGCGGCCCGCAACAAGCATGGCTACCTGACCCGCATGCGGGCGCAAACACGTATGACAATCAAAAGGCCCTATATCACCTAATAGTACAATTATCAACTTTCTTTGCTAGTATGGGAAACTAATCAGCTTGTATAGCCCGTCGCAAAAGATCTCTACAAAACGATACTCGTAGTTTCTATAACACTTCATTTAATTTTAAAGCAATGTTAACACGTGCGTAAAGCCAAAGCCAATCTATCTTGTGCAGACATCATAATTACCTATTGTTATACTTTTCTTAGATATTAATAGCTATCGACTACCTATTGACGCAAGGATTCAATTGTATAACACGCAAGTCATTTTCATAACAAAGAAATTAAAAATTCACTGCTTCCAATCGTTTTTATCAACAGTGATTCGATTGTTTGCCTAGTACAAGATGTTGGAATGAAAGAATGGTAGTTATTAGTTTATTTTTAAACCGTACCTATTAGTGACTGTTCCGTTTCAATTGTTAACTTGATTAGGAGGTGAAAATACTGCAGTGATAAGGAGTTTTAGCGTAGATTTTTATAGTTGTTACGTGATGTTAAATAGCCTGTAGTCTTCCTCGATAAATGGGCTATCAAACACTAAAAGTTTTCCTATTCGAACCAGTACTTCCTGAGATAAGCGTGTTCAAACAAACAAACTCTTCAGCCTTATAATATGACTATAGGGCTCAGGCGTAAAATATCTCTTTCGCAATGATGTATGACATATAATATGATGTATGACAAAGGGGTTTGGGTAAAAGTTTCATGATTTTTAAGTCTGCGGCCACTAATGAAAAATAGTTCATTAGTAAGAACACAATAATACATAAAATTTCTTCTATGAACGATTATTTCCAAAATGCATCGGTGCCGAGATATACAGTGTGTTGTGTTGATCGTTGCTTACAGCCGTACGCACGATCAACACAACACTGACATCAGATATTTAAGCTCCGGTATAATTTTCGGCAAAATCTTTTAGCCGTCATTATACCACTATACGTTAGCAACAATTGTCTTTGTCGCCGCTATGAAAAAAAAACCATGCCGCTGTTTCATGTCATACAATATTACCCAAACCCCTTTGTTTTTACAGTACTAATACTATCATTTGACACCAAACAAGCAAATAAAAAATCATGTTTTTCTTTTGTCCCCAGTTCCTATTATGCGAGTGGGCAATCTTACGCAAGTCCCGGGACGATGAGCGATGCCTGGGCGTGTCCATTCCTCCTTGGGTGCGAGGCTTCTACTGTGCCTTAGTCGGCTTCTCCATCGGCCTGTGCTTCACTGAAATAGCGGTCAATATCTCCAAGGCCGTCATTGGAAGGCCACGGCCGCACTTCTTTGATGTAAGTTGTTTTTTTTTTATTTGTTTTTTTTTTGGCTCTGAATGATCAATTCTAAAGTCAAGTCTGGATTAGAGTTTAGATTTTTAAGAGGGGACTCTAGTGGGCCTTTCTCCATACAAACGTATTCCGCTGTTTTCTTCGTGGATAATGCGTAAAGAGCAATGATTTTTTTCCAAAAAAATCTAGGTCTTATTAATACATACCCCTATCATTTCCTTTTTATTTTTCAAAATATAATCACTAAAAGAATTAATCCAAAATACGCAAAAATAAAGGTTTTTACCGCCATGTTCAGACGACTATCAGACAAATTAGATAAGTTTTTAACAAAAAAGAAAATGATAGAAGCATAGAAGATAGACTTTTCTTCTTAATTTTGATAGAATAATTATTTAGATCAGTTTAGTTTTGAAGAAGAAAACAGCGGAATACGAAACGTCTTTTGGTCAAGATTTTTATGGGTAAAATCAGCTTGCACTAAAATTGTCCCTTTCGCACGTTACGCTCGCTTGGACGGGCGCAGCGCGACGGCAATAGTTTCTTCAAATACCTATTCTTCAAATTCCTCGGGGCTAGAGTACCCTCTTAAGTTTCTGGGCTAGTGGTCGTAGGTTGTGCACTTACTCAGCAGTGAGTAAGTACCGAGCTTAAATTCTCAGGTCGGGCATCAAGGGTTATTGGGTTTTCCATCTGCAGTTTCTCAGTAGAAGTTACGGTGTCTGGATTCGCGCTCAGCTGATAGCAATTCGCTTCATTTTACAAAGGACTTCTTCTTCTTAGCGTGTCGATGGCAATCTAAATTGTAACGGCCCCGAACTGAGCCACTAGTTTGGCGCTCTCTGCAGCGTCCATCAGTTCCTGTAATGAACAAACAGCAGGACACGCAGGACACTATACACGGTGTAAATCACCTCATCACGAAGCCGTCAACCAAGCATTCTGTACATGAAACTAAGTAACTTTACGCAAAAATTATTGCTGGGAAATGACTTTTTTTTTGGGGGTGTAAATCATGTTTTGTGGTAGAACTCAATGTAACGCACTCAAAACATTGTGCTGATGGACGGATTGAATAGTACGGGGGTTGTGGAGGTGTTTAAAGTAAAAATCTTACATGAAAAACTTGTATTTAAAAAAATACTTGTCAAAAAGTTGGAACTTTGACCCCTAATATCTCCGTAACTAGAAGGTTCCCAGGTATGGTGTAGAACAAAAAAATGATCGCAATGACAGGGAGAACCAGTGCCTTTCGGCTTCGTTAAGAGGTGTTTTACACCCTTTATTAAGTCAAAGTCAAAGTATTTTATTTGTTGAACATAGGTAATATGATACATGGTATAAAAAATTGGTGTTGTATCACTATGTTTTGCCTTGCAAGGCGTACAAATTAGGTATAAAAACTACAAAACAAACTAAATAAAACTGTTTCAAACAAGTAACGTCGTAAACAAGATAGAATAACAAGTGGATCGGACATTTTTTTTATTTTATGCTTCTATCTATCATCTAAAAACTCATTGATAGAGTAGTAAGCCTTTTCAATCAAGAATTTCTTAAGTTGCGATTTAAAATGGTTTATGTTGGTCATGCTTTTTAAAGTTTTTGGTAGTTTATTGTTAGTAAGTGCCACATCGTTTGCGGGGCAGCACCACATTTACACTCCAGGGCAGAATCACTAATGAATCTCCACCTGAACAGGTTTTCCTTGCTGCAACCAACCTGGGTCCGAAGTCTATTTACAAAGGACTTAGACATAACACAAAGTAGTACACTAGTTAAACAATGAGGCACGCAACAATAAACAATTAATACTGTCTTACAAGTAGTATTAATATGTTACAATGATGTTCACGGTTGCGGAAACTATAATAATTATCATTGATGTTTTCCTTTAAGTATAATAACTACTTTCTTAGTCTTACAATGTAATGAAAACATGGTCATACTTAACCCAGCTAAATGTAACCTTACGCAGGAGATGAATACGATGTCTAAACGTGATATAACAAGCAAAAATGGTTTGTTGATACCATTTTTTAGGGTTCCGTACACAAAGGGTCGAACGGGACCCTATCTGAGACTTCGCTGCCCGTCCGTCCATCCGTCCGTCCGTCTGTCCCAGGCTGTATCTCATCAACCGTGATAGTTAGCCAGATGAAATTTGAACAGATTATGTATTTCTGTTGCAGCTATAATAACAAATACTAGAAACAAAAAAAAAAAATTAAGAGGGCTCCCATACAAAAAAGTGTTTTTTTTTGTTCGTTTTTATAAATATTATAAGTAATGGTACGGAACCCTTGGCCGGTTTTTACTTAACTTCCACTTAAAGAATAAAAGTTTAGATATCGATAATGCATCACGTCTGTGAAGTTCAAGTTTGTTTTAAACTGAAATTTCAAGTAATATTATTAAACAAACTGTGGCCCTCAAAAAGTTAAATTTTACCCCGTTTAAATGAACAAGGGGGATTTTGACTTCTTAAAAAAATATTGTTTGATTCTTATTCCAGAGTGGGAAAGAGATGGAGCTAGACGACCTGTATATCTCCGTCCCATTCCCACTCTGGTATAAGAATGATACAATAATGTTTTAAAACTTCATGGTAGGCCACCTGTCCAATTAATCATCCTAACTAATATTATAAATGCGGAAGTAAGTTTGTTTGTTACGCTTTCACGCAAAAACTACTCAACCGATCATCATGAAACTTTGTACACATACTCTTGGAGGTATTAGAAGTATCATAGGCTATATATCATGACGCTACGACCAATAGGAGCGGAGCAGCAATGAAAAATGTTGCGAAAACGGGGAAAATGTGGCACAGGTGAAGTTGCAGTGCCTTATAATCCTTTTTAAAAGGGTCATTTAAAAAGATTTGTTTTGTTCTTTAAGTGGGTATTAAAGTAAGAGGTAAACTGTGAATAGCTATGACGTTAATATTAAGTGTAGGTACCTACTAATTGATAACAGAGTTAAATGATTCTGTTATCTTTATCGATGGCAAACATTTCCTGTTTTAATTATTTGATAGTAACGTTATTTTGTTTCCATGTTGATAACAAGATGTCATCAACTCATCATATATCGTATTATTGTTTCCGTCATCATCTGCCTAGCCTTTTCCCAAACTATCTTAGGGTCGGCTTCCAGTCTAACCGGATGCAGCTGATTACCAGATCAGGAGGTCAGATAGGCAGTCGCTTCAGGTAAAACACTTACATGAAGCGACTGCCTATCTGACCCCCACAACCCAGTAACTGGGTAATACGATACTCCTTGGTACGACTGGATGTCAGACTTTTGGCTTCTGACTACTCGTAACGACTGTCAAAGATCTACAAATGACAGCCGGGCTTTCCGAGGCAGGAAACTCGGTATGTAACTATGGTCACCCATCCACGAATCAACCTAGGGAAGCACGGCTTAACCTT
The DNA here is from genome assembly GCA_963082945.1 of Cerastis leucographa. Lineage (NCBI taxonomy): Eukaryota > Metazoa > Arthropoda > Insecta > Lepidoptera > Noctuidae > Cerastis > Cerastis leucographa. Next base: position 15,866,142 of record OY720362.1, on the reverse strand, counting down.
AAAGATCGACCCGTGCGGCTGTTATTATTTAGCCACGAGCTCCTCATTATTGTTTCTGTATCATCTTGAAATATAATAGTAACGTATCTAGAATTATAAACTGTTTATTGATAGTTTGTTCATGAATAAGGCATATATCTTTGCAAATATTGCATTAGTAATGATTGTCAATGAGTCCTTGGTTTGATGCATGTCAACTTCCGACTATCATGATCTGTATTTGCAATTAGTTCCTGATGTACCTTAAGAGTCAGCTCACACCGAGACGCGACGCGACGCGACGCTGCGCGCCCCTTGAGAATTCAGAATATGTTGCGCAACGTATTCTGAATTCTCACAACGAAATGTGTATCTTTTCGCGTAGTAAATAAAGTTATATTTTGAATCGCTCTTTTAAAGTGTGCGCGCAGCGTCGCGTCGCGTCGCGTCTCGGTGTGAGCTGACCCTAAGTTTCTTTTATCTGCGGAATTATTATATCCTTTATACAAAGTGTTGTTTTGCATCCTCGTCAAATTCAAGGCGGTAACCATGCTAATGTTTCTCGACCCGAATCAATCATAAAATGTATAGGTTTTTTTTTTCTTTTTACGGAGCTTATTTTTTTTATTATTTACGTAAGTGTGAACCACCCTGTTTTAACCGCGGCCCGTTTCATACTCGCCCTATAAACGCGCTTCCGCTCATACAAACAATCTCAATCGTTTATTCGATAATTTCTTATTCCCTAAACCACGTTAAGGGGGGTAACCTAAACAACCTAAAAAAAAACAGCGTTTATTTAATAATTTACTAGGTACCGTAATTTTAAATGATTAGTTATGTCTTTTGTGACAACCTCCTGAATTTTGACGAGGATGCGAAACAACACCTTGTATTTAGAAAGAAGACCAAGCATATTTTATTTGTCTCGCACAGGACAAAACAAAATGATTAAATTAACTGTAAAACAAAATTGTATGTAAAAATAAATACATTAAACTAAATTGGTCCTGTACGAGGCCAAAAGAATATCTCAGCATTATGCAGTAACATTTAAAAAAAAATGTCACAAAAAATGTAACAAGCGCTGATTCCAAAACTCCCAAACTCCCGTATCTCTTTATACATATAACTTAAACTGCATAATGACCTTGTACTAGACCTAGCCGCAAAGTTCACATGCTTCGTGTACTCCAGACGAAATAATAAACTATTCTTTAATAATGTATTTTGTATGACGACCAAGTTTATAATAAACTACCCGATTGCTCCCCGATTGTTTTAAAACTCTTGACTTTAGGACATTTAAATGTAAATTATTCGATTATCTCTTAAATAAATTTTACTACGTCTAAAGATTTTATGAATAAAAAGTTGGCTTAAATATTATGAAATAATTACATTCTCTTTATGTTATCTCTTTGACATTTTAATTTAATCTTTTTGACATTTGCAAACCTAATATTTGACTAATTTTAATTTGAATGTTATCCTAATTTATTTAATTGAATGTAATCTTACAAAATAACCAAAACCTTGAAAATGTATTTGTGCGCCGAAAACGGCAGAATATTATTAACTTTTACAACTATGAAACAAATCTGTAACAATATTCTGACAAATATGTACTATTACTATAAACAAGTCAAATAAATTACTTGTGTAAAAGTAATATTTAAGATACGATTTTTTGTCTGTAGTACTAAACTCCTTGAAGAATTGATTGATGTTACAACTGCCAAAAGTTAGAATTCTTCGCTTCGACGGTTCTTACTTTGTTTAAATTCTTGCCTATTGCATAAAAATAATTGCATAAGTAATTACTTAAATTCGAGTCTTGGACTTGACTAAAGATACGGGTGTAAGTAGCGACGCCATGACAAGTTCAGTATCGTAATGTATCTCATTACGCACTAGTGCGGTGCGGCTGATTGGATCTTAATGAATTTTGGCAAGAAGATAGATTTCAACCTGAGGAAGGACATACACTATATATCATCACGCTACGACCAATAGGAGCGGAGCAGCAATGAAAAATGTTGCGAAAATGGGGAAAATGTGACGCACACGAAGTTGCTCGGGACAGCTAGTTATTATTGGTAGTAGTGGTAGTTTTAATATTATAAAGAGGAAAGATTTGATTGTTTGTTTGTTACGATTTAACTCAAAAACTACTAGACCGATTTTACAAATTATTTCACCATTGGAAAGCTACATCTTTACCGAGTAACATAGGCTACACTACATCACAATTTTCGCGGACGAGGGAAAGTCGCGGGGAAAGTGCTTGTAACATATATAACGTCACACCTGTAATCTCTAAAAGGTTAGGCAGAGGTGCATCTAATGGTGGACCCTCATTTCGCTAGTTATGGCGCCACAAATCGACCGATTGTTTATGAATGTGTGGACATTGTAGGCCTTAAAGATTCCTAGATCCATGGTAACTTTTTATCTTGTTCTACGTTTTGTAGCAAGCAACGACTTATTGTCTGGCATATGATGTCCTCCCATACTTAAGTTCTAACGCTGTAACATAAAAATATTGTAAAACCAAAATGATTTCAAAAGAGTAACTATCATTATATTTTTTATTTTTATATCATCATATAAAGAGTATCCTTGCCGGTTCTTCTCCATAGGAAACGACCAACCCGAACCGTGCACCTTTTGTCGACGTTTTATAAGTGCCCATGTTGGCCTATGTATTTTTTTTATTTGGTTTTGAGTCTGGCAAAAATCCAGACTTACATATCTCCTTCATAGTACTTATTACATTTGTGCTAACCCTTCTCTTTCTTCCTCAGGTATGTGAACCATCAGTGGACTGCACCTCCTCAGAATGGCAGAACCGGTACATCCAATCATCAGACTACACATGCACCGGCAGCCACACTGACAGATTTGGTGATATGCGCAAGAGTTTCTTGAGTGGACACTCTGCCTGGTCTGCCTACACCATGATCTATCTGGCTGTGAGTAGTGCCTATTTTTTGTTAGCCTTACTTCGTTTCCGACTAATTGTCTAGACATTTATTTCATCACCGCTGCTCTCAAAAATGGTTACCAAGAAATAACAATTCGAAGACATGTGACATCTACCAACCCGCACTGGGCCCGCGTGGTGGATTACAGCCCCCTCCCTCTCATAGAGAGGAGGCCTGTGTCCGAGCAGTGGAAACATTATTTGCTGATGATGAAGTTTAGTTTAGTTCGCGGATCCACGTTCAGGCATACCAAAGTTTAATGTAAATCTTCTTCATTGAAGTGATCATCAGGTTTAATCTAGTATAAGTCAGTTTGTGCCACATTTTATGACAAGTTTGTCCTTCAACATGATCTATATATAACTTACAATGTAGAATCGAATGACATTGTCATTCTATCTTTATGATTGTCAAAGGCCATGTAATTTTACGCTTCTCATTCAGCAACCGATTCATTTTCTTCACGGTCTTTAATTTATCATGGTGTGTTATGCACCAAACTAGTTATATCTTCATACAACGGTAACCCTGTAAATAAACATTTACTAGGTACTGTTTTTTACTGTTGGATTATTTTCTTTACTGCTAGTCCCAAGTCGTTTTATCTTTTAATAGCTAACCCGCGCAACTTCCTTTGCAAACATTTTTTATTGATGCTTCGCTCGTATTGATCGTAGCGTGATGTTATATAGCCTATAGACTTTCTCTATAAATGGGCTATCCAACAGTAAAATAACTTTTCAATTCGTACCAGTAGTTTCCGAGATTAGCGCGTTCAACCAAACAAACTCTTCAGCTTTATAATATTGGTATAGATATATGCGTCAAAAACATTTTAAATAATAATTAATGTCGGTGCATTACCACTATCCTTCTCAGATCGTTCATTGAATCTCTTTCTCCATCATCTATCTAGTCTGCTACATCTTCTAAAGACTCATTCTCTCCTTCCAGTTGTACCTACAAAGCCGTATGACCTGGTCAGGCACCAGGACCCTCCGCCACGTCATCCAGTTCGTGGTGGTTATGCTGAGCTGGTACTGCGCTCTCTCCAGGGTGACTGACTTCAAGCACCACTGGAGTGACGTGCTCGCTGGCTACTCATTGGGAGCTGTGTTTGCTGTTGTCGTGGTTAGTAGTTAGCTTGAATATTACTGGATGTTTTTGTTACTGTAGTTGGAGTTCTTAAAGGTTTCACTCTAGGGTCTACACGGCAGTAATACATATTTCTTTTATACGTTCTTTCAATAGAAATAACGTTGAGCGCATAATTGTCGTAACGTGGAGTGGCTGCTGCGCTGCAGGTCGCGGGTTCGAACCCCGCTCGGCCACAAATATTTTTATGGCCTACAGGTAGTTTTTCCGGGTCTGGCTGTTTGTGTATGTAAGTTTAATTTTTTGTAAACGCACCAACGATACAGGAAAAATTCCTAGTGAGGGGCAAACATTCCAAAAAAAGAAGCTTTGTCGCGAGCCGTCTTTCTCCCATCAATTTCTATACTTCATTTGTTTTGTCGTGCGAATAAACAGTGAAACGCTTGGTTTATACAAAATATATTGATATTGCTTCCTCTATCAACGGCCCTCAAGGTATCTCAGTTTTCTGTATCTAAATTAGTTAGTCAATCAAAACTTACAAATTAGGTTTACCCCTATTCACCTACAAATGACGATGATGCACTACAAAGTTGATCAGAAAACAAACTAACACTTTCTGTAAAATAATGACTGTCACGGTGAGCACGGCAACCAATTAAACTTTACAAAACCAGCATATACGGATCTCTCATTATATTGGAAATCTTTACAAAGTAAATCCATGTTATACCTACTGGAAATCTATATACAAATAAATAAAATTGAAGTGTCTGTTTGAAATATTAAAAAAACGCTTTTTACTACATGCATATGAATGTAAATACGGTACATATACCAAAATATCACTTTTTACGATTTTTGTGTTTGTTCCGGCTAATCTCTGGAACGGCTGGACCGATTTTGACGGGACTTTCACTGGTAGATAGCTGATGTAATAAGGAATAACTTAGGCTCCTACTGTTTAAGAAAAAAACTAATTCCACGCGGATGAAGTCGCGGGCACAGCTAGTTCATAACTAAATGTGAAGCTGTGTCTACAAAATGCAACAAAAAAGCATCTTTCACGTTTCTGTCTCATTTATTTGTCTGTCACGCTTTACCGTGATGATAAATCAATACAAAACAAGATCGAACGTAAACTAGGTAACAATGTTTCAATTAGTAGTAATTAAAATATAATACACACAGCAATACATTTTCCGTATTAAATAGCCTAGCTTTGTATAAATTTCCAATACAATGAGAGATCCACTTATGCTGGTTTAGTACAGCTTGATCGGTCGTGCGTACAATCAATAATATTTACAATCTTCTGTTTTGTTATCACATTCCTAATTAAAAAGTATTTAAACAAAAGCCAGTCGTTGACTCTTGTTGACTGTTTTAATGTTTATTCGAATTAATCGGTAACGATATCATTCACCTGCATCGGAGATTCAATCAACTCGGCTGTTTCTGTTTTTAATTACAAAAAAAAAAAAACAAACGAAAACAAAAAACTATGAGTACAATATACAAGTGACAACTAGCATCAGTATTTTGAGGGCATCTATAGGATCTTTTCGACATTCACGTTTTTGTAACTTGTAGAAAAGTAGGCCAGATTTACTAAAATTTATATAATATAATAGGCACACAAAACACACAGTGAGGGAGTCAGAATTTTATAGCTGTTCGTCACCTGAATTATACAATTCGAAACACACATAATTGCGAGCGATATAAGATTAAGTTTCAATTGAATCGGAATTACCATATCGGAGCAGCTAAATAATAACAGCCGCACGGGTCGATCTTTAAGGTTAAGCCGTGCATGCCGAGGTTGGTCCGTGGATGGGTGACCATAATTATATACCGAGTTTCCTCCGTGCCTCGGAAAGCACGTTAACCCGTTGGTCCCGGCAAGCGGAAGCCAAAAGTCTGACATCCAGTCTTACCAAGGGGTATCGTATTACCCAGATAATGGGTTGTGGAGGTCAGATGGGCAGTCGCTTCATGTAAAATACTGATACTCAGCTGCATCGGGTTAGACTGGAAGCCGACCACAAGATAGTTTGGGAAAAGGCTAAGCAGATGATGATGAATTGTGCTTCAAAAATGTTTACCCTAATAACCCTCTCTTCTCTTCTATTACAGTGGACATGGGGCACAGATATTGTTCAGCAGCAGAAGAAGAATAGCACCTCGTTGCCCCAGCTCCGCATATCCGTCACCAGCCAACCTGTGCAGCCTTAACGCTAGATAACGGTTTTACATAACTAAATTAAGACTATGGCTGTGTTTGCTTCTTAGAAGGCAGAAGAGACAATGCCGTGAAAAGGCCGGTTTTTAATAGAAGATCCTTCCATAGAAGCTGTCATATTCAAATATGACAGCTTCTATGGAAGCTTCTTGCTTACACTTATAATTTTTTTCGAGGGGTCTTTACTCAATTTTACTAGAACTACGATTGACTGAGGCATTGCAAAACTGTCAGTTTCCATTTTTCTGAAAAGTTATAAAATACAGGGTTATTTGTAAAACACCGACAACCTCTTAGGACGTTCAATTTTTATTTTTGTATGCAAATCTGATGAAATAAAATATGATGAATTTTTAAAAGTCATATCAACAAAAGTTGTTGATTATGATGTTAGTAACATATTCCTGAGAGGTTGTCGGTGTTTTACAAATAACCCTGTATTTTGACAAAAGTTGATTCCGTAAAGTTCGGGACTGTAAAAAAAATAACCTCCTTTTATTGAAGTCGGTTTTAAAAGAATCTCACTCTGATACTAAACCTTGACTTCTGGTGTCCTAGTAACCATATTATAGATTACCACTTTTTAAAAACATTTCACTGTAATGGAGTCAAATATGTAAAGTTTACAGTTCAATATTGTGTATTTGCTACAGCACTGTTCATCTTTCTGTTTCCCAAGCTAGCAGCCATGAAGACATAGTCGTTAGTTATGATAACAACTTGTTATTGAGAACAATACGGCTGTGTACTATACGTTGTATCAACGTCTAGTTAGTATTTTAAAACAATATGTAATGTGATAATATTTAGGTTTAAATTGGTTAATTAAATATTATTTAATAAATTCTAATTATTATATACTTGTTTGTTTTTATTGCTGTGAAAATGTTCCATAGCTGCGAGTGTTTATTATCGGGTAATTATATCGGAGAATGAGGCTGCGGATAATCTCTCGTGGTCCTCATGAAGATCATGCTAATCAAACGATGAATATGGTTGAAACTTAAAGTAGATGAAAATCCTATCAAGTAATGGTTGAATACCGTAACTTTGAATTGCCATATTGAGATAACTATGAATAACTCGATCTACAAGGTGTTGTTTTGCATCCTCGTCAAAATTCAGGAGGTTGTCACAAAAGACATAAATAATCAATTAAAATTACGGTACCTAGTTAATTATTAATAAACGCAGATTTTTTTGTTGTTTAAATTTGTCAGTATTTCAGAATAGCCCCCTCAAAGTGGTATAAGGAATAAGAAATTATCGACTAAACGTTTGAGATTGTTTGTATGTGTGAAAGCTAGCATAGTTACCTCCTTGAATTTGAAGAGAATGCAAAACAATATCTTGTATAGGTAAAGTTAATTAGTAAGTACTGCAGAATATCAACGTGGAGGCTTTATTCTACTTTTAATAAAAGTGCTTTCATCGAGTTTGATCTACCTAATTTTTAATACCTAAAGGACCACACTTTTACAAAGATAAAATTCTATTGTCCCCAAAGATACTTATACTTAACGGATATTGTCCCACAGTGTCATCATGTATAGAACAAAACGCGGGCTGAGTAAAGAATAATGCTCGTTTTCGCTAAAAACTAAGCGTCACCTAAATGAATGGCTGAAGAAACGCGCTGTTGGATTATCAACATATGGCTCAGTACGAGACTACGAGTACTGAAATTCCAACAATAAAATTATATTTATGCATCCATTTCGGTGTTATAAGCATCGAAGATCCTGTTTTACCTCTTCACCAGTTAGGCAGAGACTATGCCATCTGCTTACTTAGCAGCGCCATCTATCTCATAAATGTAGTAGTACGCTGGAGTGTGTATTCGAAAGCAAATAAGTGCAACAGATACAGTGATATGGACACAGATACACAGAGGGCGTCACTTCGAAAATATGTTTCGTGGATGAAAATAATTAATTATTTCGAGATTCCGCCTCAGGAGGTCTACTCTCTTTCTCCGAAACGTAACTTCGGCAACGAACGAAAATTAAACGTAGATACGTTTGTGACCGTACTCTATATAATTTGCGGACGCACACAAGAAGTTCGAATTCACAGACAACGAATGTATTGAATGTTATTGTGTGCGTCCGCAAATTATATAGAGTACGGTCACAAACGTAACTACGTTTAATTTTCGTTCGTTGCCGAAGTTACGTTTCGGAGAAAGAGAGTAGACTTCCAGATCGATCTTCTGACCTCTGTTTAGTGATGAGTTGATGACAAAATGAAAAATACTTTTGAAAAATCTTCATATAAAAATAAACACATTGCGAATGGCTTCGTGAAATTAAGTCAAGTAAGTATAAGGAGGGGAGGGGTTTTATGAGGAAGTCGTGGCTAAATAATAACAGCCGCACGGGTCGATCTTTAAGGTTAGGCCGTGCTTGCGGAGGTTGGTCCGTGGATGGGTGATCATAATAGGGGATAATCCAATTTTTTTTTTCTTTGTCCGTCGGGTAGTTTATTGAAAAGTATTGGACACGTATTTTTTTCTTTTTTCACGTGGTAATAAAATTACGGAGATATATTGAGTTGAAATGACGCATGACGTCACATGTAGGTAAGTTTTATACCTACTTGTGACGTACTAAGCCCCCACTCTCCAACTTTAATGAGTTTTAAATAAGTAATTTTTTGATATTTTGATAAAACAAAAATACGTGTCTAATATTTTTGTATTACCTGTCTGACGGACAAAATAGAATGTCGTTTTCTTTACCCAGTCCGCACCCCTATTACATACCGAGTGTCCTCCGTGCCTCAGAACCCGGTTGGTCCCGGCTGCCATTTGTAGATCTTTGACAGTCGTTATGGGTAGTCAGAAGACAAAAGTCTGACATCCAGTCTTACCAAGTGGTATCGTATTACGCAGTAACCGGGTTGTGGAGGTCCGATAGGCAGTCGCTTCATATACAAGGTGTTGTTTTGCAACCTCGTGGTGGTCACGAAATACATAAATAATCAATTAAAATTACGGTACCTAGTTGATTATTAATAAACGCAGATTTTTTTGTTGTTTAAATTTGTCAGTATTTCAGAATAGCCCCCTCAAAGTGGTATAAGGAATAAGAAATTATCGACTAAACGTTTGAGATTGTTTGTATGTGTGAAAGCTAGCATAGTTACCTCCTTGAATTTGAAGAGAATGCAAAACAATATCTTGTATAGGTAAAGTTAATTAGTAAGTACTGCAGAATATCAACGTGGAGGCTTTATTCTACTTTTAATAAAAGTGCTTTCATCGAGTTTGATCTACAATATTTTTGAATACCTAAAGGACCACACTTTTACAAAGATAAAATTCTATTGTCCCCAAAGTTACTTATACTTAACGGATATTGTCCCTCAGTGTCATCATGTATAGAACAAAACGCGGGCTGAGTAAAGAATAACAGTCGCTTCATATACAAGGTGTTGTTTTGCAACCTCGTCAAATTCCAGGGGGTGGTCACGAAATACATAAATAATCAATTAAAATTACGGTACCCAGTTAATTATTAATAAACGCAGATTTTTTTGATTGTTTCCGTTTTCAGTATTTCAGAATAACCCCCTTAACGTGGTTTTGGGACTAAAAATTATGAAATAAACGTTTGAGATTGTTTGTATGTGTGTAAGCGAGGTTATAGGGCGAAAACCAGACGGACCGCGTTTAAAACATGGGTGGTTCACACTTACCGATTCCCGTAAAAAAGAAAAAAAAGAAAAATTACCTACCCATTTTATTATTGATTTGGGACGAGAATCACTAGCATAGTTACCTCCTTGAATTTGACGACACAAATGCAAAACAACACCTTGTATAATACTGATACTCAGCTGCATCTGGTTAGACTGGAAGCCGACCCCAAGATAGTGTGGGAAAAGGCTAGGCAGATGATGAAGTATAGGTTTTATGAAAAAATCCTTTGTTTTTAACAAAATCTATTTATTTTGATTGAAAGTACAAAGCATAAGCAGTGAGAAACTGTTATGTATCTATCTTTTTGTCTGTTCTATAGGATGTCAGTCATAAATAGGTCAGATAATATTATCAACAATGACGACGTATTACTGTCAAAGGTGCTTGCCGAATACATAATCTCCTCCTATTTTAGAAGTCTGTTAAAATAGATGTAAAAAGTCAGCCAAAAGGGACATATACTTGCCATAGAGGAGATTCTTTATGAATTGAATTGCTTTATTTTTGACAAACTCGCAGTGCTAGATTACTACCTCTATATTATAGTTATTCATTACCTACATAGTTCGTGTATTGCGCCTGTAAATAAGTTAATAGCAAAGCGTTGTTAACAAACTCGTTGTAACTACAATATCACACCGCGTAGCGTCCTCGTCGTAGTGACGCGTCGTAGATTTTCCCAAATAAGTTCCTGCTACGGCCTAACGCTACGAAGGCCAATCTTTACTAAGGGACAATCTTTTTTTGGCAAATCTGCTGACATCATAGTGCAAAAGCAAAATTACTGGAGAAACCCAAAAAAATATTATTTTGATGTGCACCTTATAACTCCAATCAACACTAAAAAACTATTCGTGCTAAAATTCAAGAGTATTTACTGAATTACTGGATAAATAAACAATCATCGCTAATTATCGTCATTTGCTGCAGCAATAAAGAAAAAAGGTATGTAATATTTAATGCACGTAGGGGCACTAGCTCCGAAGTCTAATTTTATTTAATTCTATCAAGACTATTATTTAATTCTATCGATTCTATTAATATTTTACTATGAAGGATTAAGTTATATTCACTCTCAGAAAGACAACGCACATAGCCGTTGGGTCTACTCCTAGAAGCTTCAATTGCTCAAGAGTTTTATTAAAAACGCAATACTGAGCAAGGTTTTTAACAAGTTTTTGTTTCCATAAAAGGGAGAAGACTTGAAAATAATATGGTTTTTTTACCTATGGTAAACCCTCTCGGGGGGCTGTTTTCCACATCCCCACAAGTAACAGTTAATTTATCCACCAGAATCTAACGTCGATCCTGCGGCTAGAAAAGACAGCTTGTGATACACATAGCCGAAAACCCAAAAACAAGAATTTATTAATCCTAACATTGATAAATTAAACGTCTGTTTTAAGCAGCCTCACTCGTTGATGTCTTTTCTATGGGATGACTTTCGTGGCAAAAATTTTTTCGCTGGAATAATTTGCATCCCGGAAATTGAATCATCATCATCCTTATTGCCAACAATATTGGAGTCAGCCTCCTGTCTTACCAGAAACAACTAAAGACCAGTATTTTACATGGATCGCCTGTCTATTTGACCTCCACAGACCATTTACTGGGTGAGACGATTTATATGCCCTAAGAAATACTGGTTGCCAGCCTTCAGGGTTTTCGACTAATACTTAAACGATTTTCAAAGATTAACGAATGCCAGACCAACTGCTGTGCTTGCTTTCTGCAGTACGGAGGAGGGGGAATTGTTCATGGGGCAAAAATAAAACATTTGCTGTTGCAATACATAACCTCTTTCTTCTTAAGAACTCGGTTCAAACTGGCCCGTTAAGAGCTGCAGTTCCATCAAAAATCTTGTTGCCGAGAGACAGTTTTCTTTCATTCTGTCCTTCTCATCTCGTGTGTGTATAAACAATGCTTAGTTGGCATTGCGATTACAAGTGAACATACCTACATGTTCAGCTCAGGCAGTAAAACCGATATATATAATGTAGCAATTGTAGATGCCGAACGGAATTTGCCGATAAGTTCGAAGCGAATGAAAGCCGGATATGTGTAGTAATTGCCTTGGATCTGCTCTATTATTCAACAAATACTGCTGAACCGAATATGCCGAACAGAAGGTACAAGGTTTTTTAATTTCTCCATTCTATACTTTTTCATATCAGAAAGTCTTCTAAGGGCATCGTACCACACCATTTACATACAATTAAACACAATAAGAAACGAATCCCTAGGCCTTACGGGGCATTATTTCACCGTCCACCATACCCTGACCATCATATTACAATACCTGTTTCACCACGCAATCAAAAACCAGCTCTAGCCTCACAAAAATAGAATTTAATTTAATTTTTGTGTGTGATTGGAGAAGCTAGAAAACTGTTGTTGAGAAATAAACTATGGCTGATAAAAAATAAGGTGTGGATTTGGCTGCAAGTGATGTGTGAAGAGGCTCGCATAAGATTGGTAAGGTTTACTTTCGCCGGCGGGCTATGTCGGTCGGAATGCCCGATGTGCCGACTAGCCACGGTGCCGTGTCTACCACCTGGCCATAGAGTATGCGTATGCCCAGACGAAGAAGTAGGGGGAAAACTATTTGATTACGAATTGAAATTTGAAGTCTTATAGATATAAAATCATAACTCCCGGACTGCGGAAACCGCGATTTGGTACATTTATCTATACAAATAACTAGAATTGAATTGTCTGTTTGTAATTTCAAAATACCAGCTTTTTCTGAATGCATATGAAAGTATATAAGGTACTAATAAGAATATTTTTTGTCGGACTGTGTATATGTATATTCTGGCTAATCTTCGAAACGGCTGAACCGATTTAGTTCGATTCTGACGGGTGAAGGTTGCGGGCAACAGCTAGCTTAGGTACTAAAATATCAGGCAAAGACCATTTTCTGCGATTTGACAGCACCAAACGTGTGTATTACAGAATTTGTTACGTGCCTAAGGCCCTAACTCCATCAAAGCAGAAATGTGAGGAGATGTACGAAGCGATGAGGGAGGAGATGCTTAGGAACTAGGGTGAATCTACCAAAGCTCCGCGGGCATGCGTACTGGCTAGACCGGACCAGATATGTACAGACTACTTACGCCCAGTTTAGCGACCGCCGCAAACCACTCACTGCACACCGCTCTCGTCTCTTCTCGTCTCCGCTGTGAATTAAACAAGTATGAGACATCTCCTCTCCTCCCTGTTAAACCATTTCCACTAAAGCTAAGAGGAGACAAGAAGTGTGTGTGTTGTGTTGATTATAATATATTTTCTTTTAATGTATGAAGAGGTGCTAATAGATAAAAGTTCATTTTTTTATTTGTTTTTATTGTAAAAGTTCCTAAATTAAGTGATAGACTCCCTGCAATATTATTAAGTTCGTTTTAAGTTATTTTTCTGCGTCCTAACAGGGTCATGTACTGTCTAATTTTAAACCCATAGCTTGTAACTGTGATTGTGTACATTTTGCATTTAATAAAGGCTTATGTTTAACATAACACCAGATAAAGTAAATATAACCTTAAAAAACATTTTTATACTGCCTAAAATAGTAAGTGATCACCAGAAATAGTAAATGATCACCAGAATTAAAAACCTGAAAATCACAGCTCCGAACTAAGGCGTAGTCGACGGAGCCCCGCGTAGCGGGGCTCCTATTTCTCTCTGCAGAGTTTAAAGTAACCGAGTCGGGGTGCCCAATATCCCGAGCTCGCTTTGCTCGCACTTGCTTCCTAAGTTCTTCTTGCCACAAAATTTGGTGATCATTTACTATATTTGGTGATCATTTACTATATTTGGTCTTTGAATACAATTTTTTTGGTGTTTAGTATTTTTTTTTGGGTAACGTAGCTTAGGATCTCAAAGTATTTTTTGGTGCTCATTATATTTAATCCCTTTAATAAATAACGAAATTTCATTGGTGGCTTCCTCTCCTCTCGTTTCGTTTCTTTGTATGTGGAGTCCGGGCCCAATCGCTGTAATTAGCTTTATGTAGTGTTATTTAAATAAGTACAAAAGTAACGAATAATTGACTTCCATATAAAAATTATGTTGAAATCAGAACATTCAGACAGTTGAAAACTAAAGGTATATCAGGCATTGAAAAAACAGACTTGACCTTTCTCTTTATTGAACATAGAATCGTCATAAAATAGTACAATTTATTATTTAATGTTTATACAGTTTTGGCTTCGGACAGCTATTCTAGCTTTAGTGCAAATTATTTACAAAATATGTTTTAATTATTTAATCTAATGTGTGAAATGACACAAGCTTTCGATCTGTTTAACCATAACCAAGTCTTATGATAGCACTTTATAATTTAGTTGACAACTTGTCTATTTATGGAAAATTAATAAGTACACATGGATTTATTGGAAATAAATAATTTTCTTGATGATAATTGAAAGAGTCATATTCCTAGTATCGATAGAAATTAGGAGTCCCTTAAGGATGTATGTTGAGCCTCATGTTCCTCATAATTTGTATGTGTTTAATTTATTATTTATGAAATACTTATTTATAAAGTTCTTGCAGAACTAGTATTCTTATAATTATCAAACACCAAATTCGCATCAAAACCGAAATTGTCTTCATCGCCCTCACAGAGGCTTTACCCAACTCTCCACAATCATGCGCTCTAACGAAAAGGTTCTTTGTAGAATCGGCGGCTCACCTACAGTAAACAATTGCGGACAGTCCTCGCCCGTGCCCCGCGAGAGCCGCGCGCCCGCAACGACATTATAAATGACATATCCGACAGGTGTCTGTGATACAAATTCAAATATCGAATGAGAAAAAAAAGAAACAAGATTCGATCGTTTACTTTTTTTTTTGTTAAAACTTTTTTCTCAGAAACTTTTTTTATGAATGTACCGTTGTGATGTTTCCGTTAACCGTGTGTATTGTGCTGTGCTATCCAATGGACTGTTCTCATGGAAAATGGTTTTAGTTGCTTGCATCTCGCGTGTATTCTGTTTTTGACGTTTACGTGACGTTTCTGGCTGTATGGAATAGGTTTGGCTATGTATAACTTTTGACCTGTGCCGAGTAACTTTTTTTGTTGACTTGTTTTTGTAATCTGCGTTGCCTGTTTGGTTTCTTTACATTGTTACTGTGTAAGGTTATATATGTTAAGTTAAAGTTATAATCGAACGTCCTTACAAGGCTAAGTTAAGTTAGTTGCCTATGTATAATGTAAACCTGTAGGTACTAAAATTATAGTTAATAACATTCTGCAGTATCTCGTTGCACACACTTGCAACAGTTGCTACGTACCTATTTCATAATATTGTAAAGCGAACATAATTGCTGAAGTTATTCTCAAAATAACATTTCAGGTTAAATAATAAAATAGTTTTTAGTTAAAATATTTTCGTAACAGTGACTGGGCAGCTGAAATTGAGAGCTAACCTAAATACGGTAACAAGATTAAATTGAGCTGGTAATCTTTCAATCAGAGATACCTACAATCCTAACCAGTAACAAACAGACCACTGTGGTTCTCAAACTCAATATGCATGTACTATTTTTGAGCAGTTCAGGAGAAGTCCAATCAAAGTAAAGAGTTGTAACTGGTGACCCGTTCCAAAGCATATCTAAAATTCTACATGACTTAGGAAAAACGGTCAAAAATCTCCTTCACCTCAATCATAGTTCCTACAGAGAAGATCGGCTTTGAATTTCCCTTCACTCCATTGACATTTTCCCCCCAAAAACTGGCTAAATGACTTTTATAATCTAGACTCTAGGAGCAATAGCCGACCTTGAAAACTACACCATAGTAAGACATAAAAATACTAAAGAAAACAATAAAGCGAATAATAAAATTCCTTATCAACGCCCGCATAGCGATAATGTATATATACAAGTATATACTTACATGTATGTTTATGGATATGTATGTCACCAGCAGTTAACGTTAAGACGTTAAACTTACAGAATTGTTTTGCAATAGCTGTTGCAAATTGTGTAGGATTTTTCATTGGAGTTGTGTGTGATAAAAATCTGGCAATTTGCACCTCTAATATGTCAGATACTCTTTTAATATTTTTATCAAGATCTATGATGACATTTTCATGGATTATTGTTTCACTACATGCCGAGTTTCCTCCGTGACTCGAAAAGCACGTTAAGACGTTGTCCTGGCTGTCATTTGAAGATCTTTGACAGTCGTTACTGACCAAGGGGTTACATATTACCCAGTACAAATTGGGTTGTGGAGCTCAGATAGGTAATTGCTTCATGTGAAATACTGATACTCAGCTGCATCCAGTTAGACTGGAAGCCGATCTAGAAATAGTTAGGAAAAGGTTAGACAGATGTGGGCTGTTTTAAAACTATCATCTTACGCCAGCCTACCACTCATTGAAATAATTAATCTTTCAATGAGTCGAATTTCCTTTCTCGCTTTCCACTGATTTGGTATTATCGCAGATTGTCTTCAAACGATTCGTTAACTGTTATTTACATCTATCACTTTGATCGCTTCCATACAAACATAACCATAATTATAAGGCTAGAGGAAGACCAAAGAAACGGTGGATGTATTGTGTGAAAGATGATATGGCAAGAAAGGAGGTGTCCGTTGAGATGACAAGCAATAGAGAAGAAGACAGGCTTCACCGACCCCGCTACTGAATTGCCCTTATGGCAAGAGAATGATGACTTTGATTGCTTCCATTCAATTTTCCCATCCAAGTATTATGTAAATACAAAGTTTGGTTAAACAGCTTGAGTCTCACGTTCCATATAAGCAAAAAAATCAAGAACAGAACCGTTATTTGCCGTACCATATTTACAGTACATTTATAAATAAATAAACAAAACTTGTGAATGAAACTCGCCGAGATTCATACATTGAGCAATAATAAAAAATGTCAGGGTCTTTGGCGGATTATAAATTATTTTACGTTCAACATTAAGCCGGATATTGTTCAAATATTATTTATATTACACAAGATTTAACTTGATCATTTAAGTATTAAATAAGTTGTGGTTTTCTCGACCACATAATATTAGGACCACAATAAATTAAGGCTGTTTTATAAGTATTTGCCTTTTGTTAAATTAATTTTAGACAAACGTTTGTGATTAGAAAAGTCTTTGAAAAAATTATAGGAACAGAATATCTTCAATTGCCACTCATTTCAATATTCACACATCATTTTGTACAAAGTCTTTTCATAATTTTTGGCCTACTTCTAATTTTTACATCACATAACATTACGCCTGTAATCCCGAAGGGTTAAGCAGAGTTGTAACTAATAGTACATCCACATTTGAGTTATATTTAAGTCTCATGTAATAGTGGGCGAGCCTATTGCCATTAATCGGGCACAAATCCAGGCTCTGTGGCTGCTGCTGGGAAATTCCTCATGAAACACTCCAATATCATTTTGCCCCACCGGGGAATCGAATCCAGGACATCATGCTCAGCAGTCGGGTTTGCAACCACTAGATCAACGAGGCAGCCTAATTCTCTTCTTGTGGGTTTAAATTGTTTTTTTTTATTTTTTTTTACAAATAAAAAAAAAAACTTACTTTTAATATGGATAATTCCACATAGTCGGTAAGCACCAAAGAAAGACGTAGACACAAGACACGTTACTGATATTTCCATAAATCAACCTTATCTCTTGTAGATTCCTCATTCAATGCTAAGAATAAAATTGTGACTCCGTTTTAATTAATCAACAACAGATTTTCTACATACACAAAACATATTAAAAGTACATATTATTTAAACCATAAGATTAGAAAATCCTGGCTGGAGGAGGCCTTACACTCAAGGCATACAGGATAGCCCGGCTAAGCAGACGATAACCTCCTTGGAAGAACTGCGAAAGGCTATTCACAAAAAAAAAAAAATGAAAATCGTGGAATTTCAACAAATGTGTATTGAATGAACGCCTACATTAGGCTCTTAAAGCCGTCGTTTGCCTTCGCCTTATAACTGGGATGTGGGCAAACTGCATGCCACCACAATGGCAACCACTATGCGCGTGCGCAGCCACTAGTGATGTGACATGAGTTTCAGATCGACTTCATTCAAGCCTACAAGTAATTTTAGTACAAAATGAAAATAGAACTTTTACTGATATTTATGTCGTTATCAACTTATCATACACATTTTATGACTTGAATAAATTATGAAGAATGAAAATTTACAGTTTAAACCAAAGACAGAGTCTGAACTGCGCCCATTTGCAAGACTCTTGGTTGTACAACAGCAATGAACATACCTATATTTTTTTAACGTCTTTCGACTAACAAACATCATGAAATTACTGTAGCGTCTCTTTCAAGTTAATTTAATTTTTAATTTTATTTATTAATTTGCTTCAGACACAACGACCCATAATTTAGTTAGTAAGTACACTTAAAAATAATGTTAGTATGAAATCAAATAATCAGAGACAAACACACCACACATTACTATTATAACTAAATTGTACACAAAATAAAAAATTAAATTAAATGAAAACGAAAAAAAATCATCAAATATAATAATTATACACTGTATTATGTCCATAATCAATTTTAAAATATTAAAGGACCCACATACAATGTGAGACCTTCAGTGTCAACCTCAAAATATTGGCCCTGAATATTGGGTCTTTACAGAGACACAGCTTACAAGAAAGACCTACCTAAATAAGTAGTTCAACTAAGTATCACTTGCTTAGTAAAAAATTACTTCTTCCAACAATCAAAGCACATCACTAAAGCTAAACGAGAGCACTATGTGACAGCAACTATGCAAATATATAGCGATAAGCCAAACATGTCTCATTCTCATGAATATAGACACAGTCAAGACCACAGAGTTGTGGACGTTATATGTGGTACATACTTACATGTGGTACCAGTTCACCGCTAACTGGAGTTCTGGCATAGTTTAGTTTGAAATAGTTTATGTGCGAACGTAATGTGGAGTTTTGATAAGGATATGTAGTTCAACTTTGCATTAACAAGTAGAAGGAACCTAGATTATGAACTCGGGTTAGTGAGGGCTAAACTTAGTTTAGCTCATGTAGTTATTAAATTCTTGTAATCTCGAACACCGATGGGTCTTTATATGCCTAGTAGTAGAATTAACAATATGTATGTCTAACTAAACTAATATTATAACGAGGAAAGTTTTGATTGTTTGTTTGTTACGATTTAACTCAAAAACTACTTGACCGATTTTAAAAATTCTTTCACCATTAAGCTACATCTTTACCGAGTAACAAAGGCTGTACTAAAACAAAATTTTCGCGGGCGAAGTACTAGTTTTTAATAAACTCTATAGCACCCCAGAGTTATGATTTAAGCCCGGAGAGAACTTAATCATAACTGGTAAAATTTGATATTCCTCTGCCCAACCCTCCGCGAATTGCAGGCGTAATGTTATATTATGTAAGAGAAAAACAATATACCTACCAAAATCCGTAATAGAAATTGAGATCCATAAAATACTACCTAAGATGGCCTACCCGTCCATTACTCACAAACAAAATTGATAAAACCACATCAAAACCACCTCAGGCAATTTCTAACAGTCCAAACATAACCACTGTGATATAATCTAATAACACAGCACCTGTTCTCGTACAATACCCGATTGCATGAAGAAATCTAAAGTAAAAGTAGTTTTTTGGATCGTTCAGATGCGCCCACGCATCGCCCACTAGCAGAGCCGTTGACCAACGCTGGCCAAAGACTTCACCTACGTGTGTCACTGTTTTAATGTCGCTTTCAAAATCGATTGGATCAGCTTTATTGAATGTATTTGTGGGTTCTGTAGAAATCGATACTGCAATATTTTTTTTTGGATATTTTTAATGGAATCACGTATGCTCTTAAAGGTTATCATGGTTGCTTTTCAACCCCCGAAATACAATTTTACCCTTCTGACCTTATAATATTTTTGATTGCGTCATTCCGATAAACATACTTGGGAACGAATTCAAGTTTTTAATTAATTAATTTATTTTATTTTAATTATTTTTTTACATTTTGGGCAAGCTTACAGACTAATAACATTATAATTATAGTTAACTAGCTGTCCCACGCAACTTCGACTGCGTCACATATTCCCGTTTTTGCAACATTTTTCATTG
Organism: Cerastis leucographa; assembly: GCA_963082945.1. NCBI lineage: Eukaryota > Metazoa > Arthropoda > Insecta > Lepidoptera > Noctuidae > Cerastis > Cerastis leucographa. The sequence goes on along the minus strand of OY720362.1, from coordinate 15,846,009 downwards.
CTGCTCCGCTCCTATTGGTCTTAGCGTGATGATATATAGACTATGTCCTTCCCCAGTTTGAAATCTATTTTCTTGCCAAATTTCATTAAGATCCGATCAGCCGTTTAGCCGTGAAAAGGTAACAAACAAACATACAAACAAACAGAGTGACTTTCGCATTTATAATATTAGTATGGAAGTATGGATGGATGTCCATTTTTCATTTGCATTGTTAAAAATTGTGTAACCTAACACTTATTCCAATGATAGCTGTAAAATGAAAGAGGTCATAAAAATCCTACATGAAAATCTTTTAAAATTACTGTGCTCCATATTAGCATTTATTATTAATTAAATAAATGGGTGTTATTTTATTACTTGTTCGCAACTTTTTATGATCACTCTTATTATTCATAAACATTAAAACATAATTGACATTAAATTAACACTTCACAGCTTTTATATTAATAATATCAAATATAAAAATATCTCATAAGTATGTACAGACGCCAGTAAATCAAGCAACAATAATCTGTCTTATAGGGTCGCCCCCTTTTACACGGCACTTAAAATAAAACTGGCAAAATATGCACCTGTGAACACTTGGTCCGACCGCTTTGTCCGATCAATCGGATCACGTGAACTTTTTTCCTTTTGGTCCGATTCATCGGACCAAGTGAAGACACAAATTCTCATAGTCCGATCGATCGGACACCGCATTTTTTTTTCTTTTGGTCCGATTCACCGGAAAAAGAGGAATTATGGGTGTAGTACTACACCTCTGCCTAACACTTCGGCGATATCAGGCGTGGAGTTATGTTACTAAAATTCATAGGCCCGTGAGATATAAACATAACTAACAGGTACAACATCTCCCTACCCTACCCATTCGTGGAACTAAAAGGCGTTATATAATTCTAAAGATTTAAGATAAAATCTACTATTTTCCCAAAATACATCTTCTAACTTTAAACTGGAATCCGTATAATTAACTTAACCTTAACGAGTGTTTATAAAATTAAGTAATTATCATAGGTATTAGTTACGCATAATTGATGCAAATGTTTTAAAATATTACAGAGGCTTTTATCGAAAGCATATCAACAGATTTCAAATGGTCTTATTAGTTAAATAATTATGATAAAATCTTTTATGTACCCACTGAGTTGAAATACATAAATACCGTCAATTAGGTACGTAGGGCGATAGATAAAACATTTATGTCAATTTTCACTAACAATGGCCAACACGTACTTACCTAAGTGACATTTGAAACGGCGTCGACAAAGAAGACTGATCGCAAAAAAAAACGGTTTTGAGTTAGCGAACTCCTGAACTACATGACCGAAATATGCAAGCAGCACGAACTATGTACTTTTATAGTGACATTTCGTCAATTAAGATAGATAATAGATAACGTGATATTAAGGACCGCGTTACCATTTTAGGATTTTTCTGTGAAGTAAGCATGTGATAAATAAATTGTTTTTACCAATATCGTGCTACTAACATCGTTAAATACTCTAAACTGGTACACAATCCATGTATTTTCATAATTGGCATAGTTTTTGCTTCGACCATTTAATCGTATAGAGCACATAAATACTTCGTAAGGTATCATTACACTTGCACGTTCTGATACTTTGCCGATGTCTTTGACGTGTGGCCCAAGTGAGAAGAGGTTGGCGAGAAAGGTAGTAGAGAGATAGTGGACTCGCTCTACAGATTTGATCAAAAATTGCTTTGAATTTTAAAAATGGAACCGGGGGCGTCGGCCACAGGGACGTAACTAAGCCACGGACCCGAATAAAGGGGTTTGGGTAAAAGTGGCATGATTTTTTAAGTCTGCGGCCACTAATGAAAAATATTTCATTAGTAAGAACACAATAAGTCAAAAAAACATCCTGTATTATTACACCATTCGATAGTGTCGCTGCTAAGGATTAAATTCTAGAAAGTAATGACATACGGCAAACGATCGGGAAGAGTTATTTTATGATAAAATACGTAACTTGTACGCAAACTGTTAGTAGGAACAACACAACTTTGACATCAGATATTTCAGCTCCGATATTATTTTCGGCAAAATTCTTTTAGGAGTGATTAATATCATATATTCCACAATACTTTAACAACAATTATCTTTGTGGCCGATGTGAAAAAAAAATCTTGCCACTGGTCCATACAAACTTACCCAATGCCCTTTGGATCGACAGATTTTAAAATTTTGAATGGAACAGCTAAATATTTTTTCGCAAAGACGATGTGTGACCCAAACAGGATGATGTTTACAGGTGGCCCGTAAGTCTGACAACCAGTATTCCAAGGGGTATCGTATTACCCAGTACTAACTGGATTGTGGAGATCAGATAGCTCCATGTAGAAAATACTTGTATTCAGCTGCATCCAGTTAAACTGGAAGCCGATCCCAACATAGTTGGGATAAGGTGGCTAGGTAGATGATGGTACAGAATCTGGCCATTGCTACTTTGCTTTGCGATAGTGATCATCTTATATCCCCGCTAATTCCCCTGACTTACACCAATAGAACCCAGAGACACCACGGAAACTGCAGGCGTAGAATCTCACTTAACGTGCAACGTGCAACTAAGAACGGTATCGTTGCGAAAAACAACTCAACAACCGCACTGATGCAACGCACCGATGATGTGGTGGTATGCTATGGATGGTATTTAGATTAGTGGACCAGGTATGTGGACAACTGGACAACTCGTGACTGTAACACGTATGTTTTACCACAATTATAACTGACATAGACCATGAATTTTACTGTCGTCATAGCCCGTTTCTGCAGATGACCGCCGCGGCGGTCATGCTACTCGTGCAGCCATATCATCCTTCACACAGTCCATCCATGGTTTCATCAGTCTTCACCTATTCTAGTAGACATAAGTGACCAGTCAACGCAGGGCAGCCAATATTTTAAAAATGAAAGGTCAACGCACCTCAGCGGTCATTATAATAGGTAGGGTGTTTCTGGATCAATAAAATCGCGTGTCCACTAAGGGGACGACGAATGTGGTTACGGAGGTACATGCAAATTTGTGTATTTTGTGAATCATGTATGCAGTACTGTGTACATACATGTAGCTGTCTTTAGTAGATCTTTGACAGTCGTTACGAGTAGTCAAGTCTGCCATCCAGTCTTTCCAAGGGGTATCGAATTACCCAGTTCCTTGGATGTGGAGGTCAGATAGGCAGTCGCTTCATGTAAAATACTAGTACTCAGCTGCATCCGGTTAGACTGGAAGCCGACCCCAAGATAGTTTGGGAAAAGGCTAGGCAGGTGATGATGCATGCAGTACTGTATATGGTGGCTTCGACAGTCATTACGGGTGGTTAGAAGCCCGATAGTCTGACAACCAGTCTTGCAAGGGTTATCGTGTTTCCCAGTAACTGGTTTGTGGAGGTCAGATAGGCAGTTGCGCCATGTAGAATACTGGTATTCAGCTGCATCTGGTTACACTGAAAGTCAGCCCTCAGATAGTTGGGGAAAGTCTAGGCATGCAGATGGCTATACTCATGCAATTTTACATTACTATACATTTTTTACACGCTTCTGAGAGCAATAGATTCACTCAAGCCAGAATCCTAACTAATATTATAAATGCGAAAGTAAGTTTGTTTGTTACCTTTTCACGACTAGACGGCTGATCGGATCTTAATGAAATTTGGCAAGAAGATAGATTTCAACCTGAGGAAGAACATAGGCTATATATCATCACGCTACGACCAATAGGAGCGGAGCAGCAATGAAACATGTTGCGAAAACGGGGAAAATGTGACGCAGACGAAGTTGCGCGGGACAGCTAGTATTCTATAGAAATGTATGATGTGCAGTGTGCACGTTTAAGTTCACTAGTTCGTTTCTTAAATCCCTGATGCACAACATGCTCTCCTAGTCTTTGAAGTCTCATGAGAGAATAACGTGGCAGACACGCGAAGTGTCAGACACCCTCGTTGGTTGGTAAAGAGTGAGCTTTATACATATTGTGATGATTCGTCAATCATAAATTCATAATCCAAAGAGTCACTATTATACAATACAACCTCATTATATTTTATATGACAATCAAACCAAAAACTGTCAAAACGAACTTCAATCATGCCCCTGACCGCTTTGTCCGCTTTACGTTATCAAGAACCAAGAGTTAGATAATTAAACTTCTTAATTATAAGACGTAGTACAAAATGAGATTAATGACAATTCATTAAGTTTTCCATGATAAGAGACGATCAACCTCAAATCATAATAATTATTCAATCTGACAAAAACCACGAACGAATCTTGTTTCTAACCTCAAATGTATTTTGTAATGAAAATAATTATTTACAGGCTTCTAAATGAGTGTTTAAAAAGTGTTAGTGCAGTGACAATTAAAACAGTGATTATGTTGTGTTAAAAGTGTTGTTAATATGACGTGATAAGAACCGTAGCCAGAATGTATCGGCCGAATTTCTACGAGAGCACCTGCTTTCGGTGCAACGAGATAGTCTACCAAGTGGATAGGGTCGGTCCGTTGAAGGACTTCACTTTCTTCCACAGTGGGTGCTTCAAATGTGCCGTCTGTGGGACCAAGTTGACGTTGAAGGTGAGTTTTTGATCGATATTATACTATTTTTAGGCTTCCATACCCAAGGGGTCAAACGGGACCCTATTACTGAGACTTTGCTGTCCGTCTGTCACCAGGCTGTATCTCATGAACCGTGATAGTTAGCCAGTTGAAGTTTCTATAGATTCTGTATTTCTGTTGCTGATTCAACAACAAATACTAAAAACAGTATAAAATAAATATTTAAGGGGGCTTCCATCTCAAGGAGATGTCAGCAAATCGGAAGGGGTCTGAGAGGGCCGATGCCTGCCAGGGTTGCGGGTTGTTCGAAAGAGATACCGCGGCCCTGGAACACAAAGGGCGAAAAAGGAACATGGATGGGTTTTAGTCACTACAAGTACAAGTCTGACACTCCCTCCCGCTCCGCCCAAAGCGGGAGAAGTCATTTGATGATTTCCCATCAGTAAAAAAAAAAGGGGGGGCTCCCATACAAAATTCAATTTTTTTGCTCGTTTTTTAAAATAATGGTTGGAATCCTTCGTGCGCGACTCCGACGCACTAGGCTGGTTTTTTTTTAAGTGAAGCAAGCCAAGGAAAGTGGAGATTGGCTCAAGAAAAGAGTGGCCTACATATACCCAGTAGTGGATGCTGAAAGCTAGCATTACTAAAGTGTCTCATCCATAAAGTCATACATATGTGTACATTGTTTTTACCGTCGCACCGGTCACTTAGCATTATCAACCTATAACGTTCCCACTGCTGAAAAACAACTGTTTTCTTTGCGACTGTGAGTAATCTAACACGTAGGCCTAGTGCGTGTTCTTACTTCGAATTTTAGTTTTAAGACATATGCTACTTTGCTCACGAGGTTTTTCTTCACCTTTATTTACTTACCATCCTGCAATGGCCCACGTTTGAGCTTGATTACAGACGACTCTCTCCCATAGATATAAGGTTTTTTTTATGGGGAAATTCTCACAGATACCCTTCGTCTGCGGAGAACAAAAGGTTATGGAGCATTGTTGCTCCCACTGCTATAGCTCAAGCTTTTTCTATCTCTCTCTCTTTCAGGTAAAAAAAATACACATATCTTACACTACCACCAGCTCTAGCACAGCCAATTTGAAAATACTCCCAAGCCGAAGCACAGGGATTTTAGCATTTTGATCGCAAAGCGAAGACTCTTAAATAATTTGAAAGAATTCGTGTAAACAAAACGGTTTCACCTCCTAAACCTGTTTACCGTAATATCCTATTAATAATCTGAGACAGTGACGTCATTTCCTAGCCACTGGCAGTCGGCCTTGGTGCTCATCTTCACGACCTTCAGGTCAGTTGGCATTTGATCGACCTTGCCGCATCTTCAACTTTTTGCTATAAACTTTGTTGATACAATCACGAACACAAATGCTACATAACTGCACCAACTGCACCAACTGCAACTGCTGAGCATGAGCTCCTGGGTTTTTTTTTTTAAACGTTGCCCCACTTTTGGAGTATTTCTCCTGTATTGTGGGTGCGTTTACAAACATTTAAACTCACATACACAATTGGCCAGATCCGGAACAACTATCTGTAGGCCATACAAATATTTGTTTCGTGCGGGGATCGAACCCGCGACACGCGGCGCTGCAGTTGATCGCTCAACCACTTCGCCAATCGCGTCGTTGTAGGTTCGATTCCCAAGTCGGGCAGTGTGATTGGGTTTGTACATCAGGAATCACCAGTAGCCGCCACGGAGTTTGGATTCGTGCCCGGTTGATGGCAATATTTCATTTCATTTATTCATAAAACAATTTACACTGTGTTGAATATAGATATACACATGCAATAGGGGTGTAGACTGGGTAAAGAAAACGAAATTCTATTTTGTCCGTCAGACAGGTAATACAAAAATATTAGACACGTATTTTTTGTTATCAAAAAAATACTTAGTTAAAACTCATTAAAGTTGAAGAGTGGGGGCTCACCACGTCACAAGTAGGTATAAAAATTACCTACACGTGACGTCATGCGCCATTTCAACTCAATATATCTCCGTAATTTTATGACCACGTCCACCACGGCCAAAATGAAAAAATACGTGTCCAATACTTTTCAATAATCTACCCGACAGACAAAGAAAAAAAAATTGTGATCATCCCCTATTTACATACAAATTCAGAACTATGAATTATTATATTAATAGACTCGCCACCCCCCCCCCATTAGGGACTTAAACATAATTAGCAAAATGTGGATGTGCCATTAGATATTAGAGATCTCAATAATCCTTCGGGGATTATACGCGTGATATTTTGTTTAACGTTAGAACTTTGCTGTCTACATATTTATGCTCGTGACTGTACGAGCAATAAAAACTTAAAAAGACATTCGTATAATCTGTTTTTCGTATAATTAGTTAGATAAAGTTTATGTTTTTGGACCGTTTTGTAACGAAGTAGCTGTGAAGGGAATAGTCGTTAAAAAATAATATTAAGTAGGTGATCAAAGATTATTATGCAGTAAATAAACTTGAACTTTAACACTTGAAAGGAAACACCAAAATAACTTCTTAAATAAGCGAAAAATTACATAAATACAATGTAGGCGACATTGGTTATTAAGATTTAAAAAAACTGCTGTTCCATATATTTCACACATTATACGCTTTTAAATATTGGTTATTGACTTATTTTGTCCGTCATCTGCATTGCATTTTTCTATGGAAAAACCGACGAATAATTTCACCATTGGGAGTCTAGAAAAATTTCACCATTGGGAGTCCTTGGTCAAAGTTTGCTTCGCAATTTAAATAAAATCAAGTCAAAGTAGGCCAGTTACAAGCACTTTTGAATAGTCGAACGACAATAAAAATTAAGCTACAGTCCCAGTCACAAGACATAATAACTGTGAAAGTACTGTAGTTGCCCATTCCAAAGCGTAGATCTCTATGGAGAAGAATGGGCAAGAAAGTCCATGGACACTCTTTTAAATAAGAAATAAAATGTATAAGATTTTAATTTTTTTTATTCCTAAACAGTGGTTCGTCATCGCCATTCCCCTGGCTTTACCCCTCTTCATTTGGCGTCGCCGAAGCATATCTTCTTTCTCCATTATACTTCTCTATTACTCAAAAACACCGGTTAAGGTTAAGAAACGTTTAAACGTCAAAAACCATATATGTAGTTAAATATTTCATTTTAGTCATAAATTGAACTTTAAGGCAACTTGCAACTTTAAGGTTTATGGATAAATCCCTAAATTAAGAGAAATCATTTTGTCTAAAGTGTGACAAGACAATACAAAGCATACGTAAATACAAAAGAAATTCCTCATAATACGCAAGTTCCGTTGGACGTCAATAAAATTAACTACACAAGATGAATATGCAAAACAAGTAGAAAAATGTGGTTTTCGCGTGTATTCGTATGTATGAGATTCAAAGAAATTCTTCTAGTGAACTGTCTTACATTGTAATTGATGTTAAAAAGTGTGCTGTCAGCAAACTCTAGAAAGTGACGTGAGGGGTCTACTATCTTTTTTTTACAATCCCCTTGTGTTCTGTTTCATCTGGTTGCAATGGAGAAAAAACTAGGCTAGATGATGTTATTGACTTTCAAAAACATCACTTATCCACAGATCCTGAAGATAAAAAGTTTTTTTTTTTAATCGTATATTTTATTGGAGGCTTTTATCCTCAAAGGCAAGTCAGCCTCATCATAACTTAACCTATTCTAAACTAAAAATAACTCGGCAAAGAGAATTGCTATCTCCGTTGAAGGCTGCGCTAAAATCTGGACCGGTATCATGTTCATTTTTAATAAAAAGTCTTGTACTAGTACTTAGTACGATGCACGATTGCAGACAGAGAGGCGCTGCTGCTACTAAACCGTAAATTTCAAAACAAACTTAAGAAAATTAATTAAAATTTCGATGTTTACCCTAGTGCTTTAAACTTCCTAAAGTACATTACACACACTCCACAAGGTGTAAAGGACACTGACGTGAAAATGATTACCACAATACTTAGTCCATCATTCTGAAACCCCAACATAGAAATTTTTCATCGATAGGTTTTTTTTAAATCAGCTGTTCCATACATTTTGACCGTGTAGGTATTGCACTTTTGTAGGAAACAGCTGATTTCTTACAACCCGTTCCGTTCCATACAAATGTGGTGGCTATTTTAATATACCCAATTATTGAAGCTTTACTGTTAGTGTGCATTAAATAAAGTCGTATTTTACAGCACTATAAGTCATGAGATAAAGTCATTGCTGCACATGGCGATAAACACTGTTAATAATACTATTAAATGCTTTATTTACGACATGAATGCATTGAAGCGGTTTATTATACAAATCATGTGTTATAGCGCTCGACCTCTATCACAATTATTACACAGTACAATCTTAGAGATAAGTTGTAGAAAATATTACCATTGTCATAAGAGTATAGAAATAAAACAACTCTCAATTTTCAGTAGATAAATTTTTAGCTTATAAGCATAACTTCATAATCGACCAAGACCAAGATCTCGGAGACCAAAGTCGCGCTGGTGTATGTCATGCCACATGTGTTCGCAATTTTCGGTTCTTAGGTTTCCTATTGATAAACCAGTGATTCTTAAGTAAAGACCACGAATTGACTAACGTGGGGTAGCCTTTTGGATAAACTGGTGTTAAAATCCTCATAATCCTCGCAGGGTATCTAATCTAATAGAAGCTATATTAGAGAGACTGCGATTGTGGCTAGACTTAGGTTGGGCAGTGGACTTCTATCGGCTGCTGACGAAAACAGTCACAATAATTAAGTCTACCTAGATTTAAAATCGGGCAGACAAAAATGTTGGTCTTACTAAGAATAAAAACCACCGTCTAAAAGCAAGTCTACAATTTTACAGCCGAGGTCAAGGGAAATAATACCGAGTTCATTAAAGAAATATATATTTGCATACGTAAGAATACAGGTGTACATTATATTTGTACACAAATAATGAGTCATTACAGTTGGGATCTGGGGGTCTATTCTCGAAGTCCGTCAACGAAAATTCGGGTCCGTCCGTAACTAGCTTTATACTTCGAAATGTACCATACTCCCTAATATTTTCGGATTTATGAGTTTTGAAAACACATCGGTAGTAAGAACAACTGTCCAATCGTGTTGTCATTCATTTTTGGTTCGGGCGCCTAACGAAACTTATGTCCGTAAGTGATACGGAGTAGAAAACGACCGTAATTCGGACGAAACAACGGATTTTGTGCTTAGAGAGTAGGCCCCCTGGTTGTAATGCGTCATACGACCTTAGTCCGGTAACTTAATAATATGACTTGTAATTAAGACAAGATACAAGGAAATTCATAAATAGCCTGCATCATCTGAGGGACTGGGAAGGAGAATAAACTCTAAGATGACGCTGAATGAAGATATAACAAGAAGAAGCAAAGCCTAAGTTTTAAGCTTGTTTTGTAAAGCCTTTTTTTATCTTGTTCTACGTTCCCTCTCATAGAGAAAAGGCCTTGCCCCAGCAGTGGGAACATTATAGGCTGATGATGATGTTCTACGTTTTGTAGTAAGCAAGGACTTATTGTCGGGCCTACGCTGTCCTCCCATATTTAAGTACTAACGCTGTAACTTCAAATATTGTAAAGCCAAATGATTTTAAAAGAGTAACCATGGAGTTTCTTGCCGGTTCTTCTCCATAGGAAACGAACAACCCGAACCGTGCACCATTTGTCGACGTTTTATGAGTGCCCATGTAGGCCTATGTGAATAAAATATCTTGATTTTGATTTAAGTAAACCGTAAATGAATACGGATATTAATGAATGACTGTCACAATATAACCTCCCATTCATTTCATATAGGGTTGCCATACTTCCCGATTTTTTCATGGACAAGTCTGGAATTTTAGCTTAGAGTACGGAATGCGGCGGGGATTCTAAAACGTTTGGAGTTTACAACAATGAAAAAAGATTAACATTAGAATTAAAATAAAACTAACATTACAACCAATAGTATCTTGTAAACGGACAAAATTTTAATTTGTAAGTAGTTTTTATGGTCCATATCTTAAGAAACCGATTTTTTCTTTTTTTAAATCATTAAAAAAAAATTTACAATGCAAAGTTCGGAATTTTCTTCAAATGTCCGGAATTTCCTCTGAAAACCTTTGTATTATGGTGTAACGGAAGGGTATATACATACTTAAGGGTGTGCTACAGACCATCAAACTGAACATGTTTCTCCATCAGATAAACATCGTAATATACCCTTTCCGTTACACCCAGCCCCCCTAGCATGACCGTTCTATCTCTATTCTACCAAGAAACGACAAGAAATCTTTTCTTTACAACTTGTCATTTCTTCTGCCCGAGCATGGCGCGCACCGTCGCGTCGACTCGCGTTTCTACGAAGACATAGACAGAAATTCTTTCGCAGCAACGTCCCCGTTGCTATGGAAAGTTAAAAGGTTACGTTTAGTTAACAAAAAAAAGTTGCCAATTGCACGAGTTTTTCATTTTTCGTGGGCGGGATGGTGTTGCTGCATCCTGGATCCAGGCCTGGATCTTTTTCGCGAAATTAAACCTAAATATTTTACATAACATTTCAACCTTTTGAACGTAACTCAACGCAACCACGAAACGTATTTCTCGTATTTAGTTTATATTAAGACTAGTTTTGTTTTTTCTATCTCAATGCTATTTTGACATTTTTTAGAAGTAATGTTTCTACCCCCAAATGTCAAAAGAAGAGAAAATATGGTCGTCATGCTCGACGTTGTAGACTTGTGTCGACTGAAGAAAAGAAACATTTCTTTTCTACATTCTTAGTAGGTATCGCCATGCTTGGGACGATAGAAATATCTGTCAAATTGTCGATTCTTCCGTAGACATAGCTCGTTTCTACGGCGGTCATGCTAGGCCGGCTGTAGTATATCTGGGCATCCTACTGTCATAATATGGCTGTAATGACACATCACGTCCATATTCTGCGACCAGGCAGATACGACCTTATTCGGCTCAGTTGCTCATTACACACGCTTATAACTGTTGTTTCAATACAACTGCTTGATGAGTATGCGATAATTAACAGTTAGTTGACGTACTTTTTATGGGAAATGCATACAATAGGTGTTTGTACTTGTTTGGTACTGTGAGTGAGTTTTTAAATACGACTCTTTCCGTGAAAAGTGGTCTGATTTGGGCCCAGCGGATTTGGGTTAATTGAAATTGTTGGATATACGTGTTTATGTCGTAAGTGTATCATTACAAAACCGGCTAAGTGCAAGTCAAACTCGCGCAAAACGGGTTCCGTACCATAATTTATAAAAACGAGAAAAAAAAAACACTTTTTTGTATGGGAGCCCCTTAAATATTTATTTTATTCTGTTTTTAGTATTTGTTGTTATAGTGGCAACAGAAATACATGATCTGAAGAAACAACTGACCAACAATCACGGTTCACGGGATACAGCCTGGTGACAGACGGACGGACGGAAGGACAGCGAAGTCTCAGTAATAGGATCCCGTTTGACTGTTTGGGTACGGAACCCTAAAAATAAATTCTAAATTATAGTTAGGTTGGAGCTTAGTTTTGTTCTAAATACAGTGTTCGATTAATTAATTGTTTGATTAATTATTTGTGTAATATTTCAATTGTAGTTTTGCTAATAATGATCATTGAGCTTCTCAGTCTAGACTAGACAGTTAGATTCGGCTAATTATAATTTGTTATTTACAAGGCGCAACTGCTATTTGACCTCTACGACCTAATATAAGAATTGTCAAAAATGTTTCATCTGTTGACCTACTGTATGCTGACTATACTGCATGATCACATCACAGAGTATGGTTTAGTCAAATCGAAATTCTAAAACTGAATATATAATATACACCGTGTAAATCACCTCATCACGAAGCGGTCAACTAAGAATTCTGTACATGACACTAAGTAACTTTACGCAAAAATTATTGCTGGGAAACGACTTTTTTTTGGGGGGGGTTAAAATCATGTTTTGTGGTAGAACTCAATGTAACGCACTCAAAACATTGTACTGATGGACAGATTGAATAGTACGGGGGTCGTGGAGGTGTTTAAAGTAAAAATCGTACATAAAAAACTTGTATTTAAAAAAACACTTGTCAAAAAGTTGGAACTTTGACCCCTAATATCTCCGTAACTAGAAGGTTCCCAGGTATGGTGTAGAACAAAAAAATGATCGCAATGACAGGGAGAACCAGTGCCTTTCGACTTCGTTAAGAGGTGTTTTACACCCTTTATAGCTAAAATAAATAGCTATTCTCTCTCTAACTTCAATTTTTTTTAGTAGTAAGTAATACTACATTTATTTGTCAGAATATTGTTACACGGTTGTTGCATAGTTATTAAAATTCAATATATCCCGCCATTTCTGGCGTGCAAATACATTTTCAGGGTTTTGGTTAGTTTGTAAGATCACATCGAATTAAAAGGATAAATCGTTAGTATCATAATAAAATAAAGAGCCTAAATCCTACCATATGCAACCATTATAAGTACACATTTAATACTCGTCATTATTATGATTGGGTACATAAACATTGCAATATTTATTCAAATAAAATTATATTCAATAAATTAATTCATAATTAGTAATATAATGTATTAGTGTTATTAATATTATAAGTCACGATTTATAGATATTATAGAAATATTTGTACGCCATGTAATGGCAGGATATGCTGGAACCCATATTGTAACACCTATTGTACCATATTCTTGCAAATAAACATTTTTGATTTGATTTGATTTGATTAAATAAATTAGGATACAATTAAATTAAAATAAAAATTGGTCAAATATTAGGCATCGAAATGTCAAAAAGATTATAATTATTACAAATGTCAAAGAGGTAATATGAAGAGAAAGTAATTATTTCATAATATTAAGTCAACTTTTCATTCATAAAATCATAAGACGAGTAGTAGCATTTATTTAAGAGCGTTTATACCTTACCGCTTTTCATACAAACTTTTAAGTCGTTATTTTCCGAAATGACTGAATCGTATTAAATGAAACTTTATACGCATAAGCAGGATACACAGATCTAAAAAGTTACTAAAAAATATTTTCAAACTGTGTTTAAAAAAAAGAGATAATTGGAATTTTCTGTTTCTATAGAAAATTTATAATCGGTCTAATTTAACTGTAATACTATTTTTCGAAAATATTTTTTGAGCTATGAGTTTTAAAACAATGTGGTAGTTTATTATAAACTTTGCTCGACATACAAAATACATTATTAGAGAGTAATAATATACATTTTGAATGCTGAATTGCTAATGTAATAAATACATCTTTACGGACATAAATTTAATTGTAAAGTGGGAAATTATACATTAGACCGACAAAGCAGATCTATTCAATGTATAATTCAATAAAAAACGTTCACTTTGTCACAAATTAACTGCCCATATCGCTTTGACCATAGATTCAACTTCTATTCAGAATTCCATCATAAATTGACCCGTCATTTGTTTTATGAAATGATATTTAATGGTTCATTTTATGTTGGACTTTAGTACGGCCTATAATTTGTGTAGAATGAATTAACTTCGGCAATAAAAGGGTAGAAAAGCAATGTTATATTTCAATTGTTTGGTTTGCTTTGAATTGAACGGTAACTTTTCTCTTTAAACGTACCTATATTGGAATCAACGATGTACGCAAGGCCATCAATCAAGGTATGCAAAACCAGTTTATGATGATCTCTCATTTTACTGGAAATCTATACAAAGCTAGGCCATGTTATACTGGAAATGTAAAGTTTGATGTGTCGCCGTGTGTATAACACTCTCAAATTTAGGTAGTACTATTTTTCTAATCTATTTTCTTTTTTAGGGTTCCGTACCCAAAGGGTCAAACGGGATCCTATTACTGAGACTTCGCTGTCCGTCTGTCACCAGGCTGTATATCATGAACCGTGACAGTTAGCTAGTTGAAATTTCAACAGATTATGTATTTCTGTTGAAGCTATAACAACAAATACTAAAAACGGAATAAAATAAATATTTAAGGGGCTCACTTACAAAAAAGTGTTTTTTTTTTTAATATAAATAATGGTACGGAACCCTTCGTGCGCGAGTCCGACTCGCACATGGCTGGTTTTTTTTCCCATGTGTTTGTTGACGTAGACAGTTATATCAGTATCTTTTTTTTTACGGACTCCTTTTACCTTCTTCCCCAGACATACTACAACAACCAACACTGGACGGAAGACAAGGAGGTGTACTGCTCCAGCCACGTGCCCAAGATAGGACCTGGACACCTGGACAACTCGTCCGTTGGCATCCGTAGTGCCCTCAACGTGCCTAAGAGTAATAACTACGTTAATGAACAGATCCGAGGCCTGGCCAGGAATAGCCATGATAATGAATGTGAGTACCTATTGAAAATATGATTTTTATTTTATTAATCATTTCATACTATTTGTATTCAATTTTTATTTATGTGTAATGGTAACCTGAAGTCGGGAAATCAGGTGCCTAGCTAGTTAACTTGTATCTTTTTAGAATATCTGGGATCCGGTATACCAAAAAAAAACAGCTGAGGATAGCAATTCCCGAATATACCGTAGCCCCCGAAACTGCCAGCGGATTATTTTATATTTTCATTGAGTGGCCCACAGGTCGGAACCAGAATATAAGTTTTAACGAAAACGAAATTACTCGCAATTTTTTAACATATTACAGTTAAAAGGTAGCGTTAGATAACTAAGCTTCTCTACTTATAAATTATTTATAATCCTTTCCCAGATTAAAAATAATACCAATAATTATTCTCAAACGTATAAAAATAAATATTGTAGAAGCGCACCAGAACTATGGCAGTGGTCAACAAACCAGTACAATGCCATCGTGCAAGGGCAGCCATTGTTTAAATGCAATCAGACATCAATCGGACAATGGCTCGAATCACAGGCTGCATCCAATCAATGATTCAATCTGTTATTCAATCGCTTTTGTATGTACTCTGTCTAGGGCTTGGAAATATCCATTTTTTTTTTTACAAGCTCGTCTCTTTATTCCCAATCCACTGTAATTTCTCAAAGCCAGAATCAACAGTAGCGACGCTAGAAAAGCGCCGAGACAATGAAGCTCGACGAAGACGCAGTGAAACAATTGTCTTGGATGCCCATTCTATTTCCAAACCAATGTTACTCCAAAAAGCCAGAACCAATAGTGGCGACCACCAGAAAAGGGCCGAGACAGTGAAGCTCGACGAAGTCCCACAGAAACAATTTAACTGTCTTGGATCCCGCAACCAAATAAATCAGAAAAAAATTTAAGCTGGGTGTTGAACTGGAGGACAGACTCCCCACTCATCTTTGTCTTAGCGTGTTGATGGCAAACCGTTAACTATGTGTAGCCCAAAATTCAGCTATGTGAACTCCGCTCGCTGACGCAGTCATAAGGTCGTCAAGTGCGCAGGTGACAGGGCTTGCAACGCAAGATGGAAGGTGGGCCATTGTCTGAGACACGCCGCATATACACATGAGATCTGAGAGAGAGATCGATCTGTCCATGAACCCCCATCTTTATAGATTGTCTTTGCTACTGTCGACCTGGGTTCGGAGCTTATTCAGAGATTTACAAGTCGGCTACGGCAAAGCATGTCCAAGTTAGGCTTTTAGACGGCTCGATGGAGCCGTCAGGAGGCTTAAGCAGCTCCCGCCAGAGATCACATCTCCCTGTGGAGGCGTTGCTATTAGCTGGACTAGCTGAGCCAACGCACCAAAAAAAGCTTTTACGACTTTTCAGTCTCTGGGGCACTGAGACGTAACTGTGCATTGTAGCTTCGTCCTCTCGGTGCGGTTGGCTATGGTCCTACGAACTTTTAGAGGCGCAATCCCAGTAAGTGGATACAGCATTCAAGTACCGTGGTCGTTTCAGGCATCCACTAATAATCCAGCACATCTCAATCTGTATCCCCTAGATAGGCGTGGGCAGAACGGTTTGATACTCTCCAGTAGCATAGGTTGCATTGAAAGGGTTACAAGAAGTTATTAGGTTAATGTCATTTTCATTACTACAGTTATTTTTTTCAACTAGGTGCTAATAGCTAAAATACATCGATAAAGCTAATGCGGTATGGTTATAGTATTGAATGCGGTACTACAAAGACCTTTCGGTGGTTCAATGACTTTGACAGCCCCCTAGTCAAAGTCGTTTGTATGGTCAACAAAAGCGCTAGTTTCCATTTTGACCCCGCGACAATATATTCTTGAGGCGGAAGCGCCACACACAACCTGACAGTGACTTGCAAATTGCTAAAAATGTAAGAATTTTTTTTTTATCGCGGGCGCTGGCCGGCGCTGCCCCCTTCAACGAAAATATTCTGTAGGAAATTGTTGGAATGATCAGTGATTTTAATGGTAATACTTATTCAGCAACTACCACTGTTCTTTTTTTTAAGTCTAATATATAAAATTCTCGTGTCACGGTGTTTGTTACCAAACTCCTCCGAAACGGCTGAACCGTTTTAGATGAAATTTTTTGTGCATATTTGGTAGGTCTGAGAATCTGCCAACATCTATTTTTCATACCCCTAAAACCCATCAAAATTTCTACGCAAACGAAGTCGTGGGCGGCAGCTAGTTTACCTATAAAAAAATCTATGTGGGCGGGGTCCTAGGTACTGAGTACCTGGTAACCGTTTTCGCATTGATGTCCCTTTCATCCTGTATACCATCCACGTATCTTCCACATTACTTCATAGCTAGGTCATTTCACACCTCTGACATACAATTCGTCAAGTCGAATCGAGTCGCTGCGCATGCACCTCTGACGCCATAAGCGTGAAATAACGTCAACCTGTGGTCATAATAACATGAATTATTATTATCATTTATTGAGGTCGAGCCAAGCCTTTATGATCGTAACCTTTTTACACCTCGGAACGTGTTAGACATATGGCCGACGTATGTATTTACTGGTTCTTTAGTTGTATGCAAAGAAGATTTCCAAGACTTTCAAAACGGTTTTTTTTTTTTCAATATTACAAAAGCCTTTGCCCAAGAGTGGGAAACAGAAGATTTTAAAAAAAAATACGTCTTAGATACTATTATTAGTTCGCAAGCAATGTTTGATGATATGTACCTATCGCAGTAAGATAATAATAATATGTCAAATTTCACGGTGCATATAGCTTCCTAGAAAAACGACTAACAGACGGACAAAAAGTGAAACTACAAAGTTTCCGTTTTTTTCTCAAAGTTCAAAAACTTAAAAAAAAATAACAATTTAATTCTTGTCTGTAAGTTAAAGTAAGTAACCAAGTTGCATTATATCCAGTCACCAAACTGATACGGCTTAAAACCTCTACGGCGAAAAACGTCTTAAGAATTTAAACAGGAATGCGCTAAAGCCCGTACAAGATTCCGTTATTTAATAACTAAAATGTCTATCACAAATCCTCGTCAAAAAGGCATAAATAACAAACAAAACTTGCAAGAATCCAGTCCCACTTCCGAAGAAGGCACGAAGTTACGCGAAAGCTCGTGTGCTAGAGCGAGAGATCATGCGTGGGGGAAAGGGAACGGAGAACTTGTTGCAAAACAACCGGCCACATTCCGTCGACGCCAGCCCAGTGACCTAACTAAAGCTCAGGTACCATTACAGACCTATGGACCTTATACGAATTGAGTTTAAGTTGAAAGTACTTGCATTATGAAAGTTATTGAATGGACTTTCTAGCCTTTAATACTAGGGGTCTGAAATTCAGAGATCTTTCATTCATACTGAGACTGCAAAACAAACTAAAAAAAAAAATATAGAAAATTAATCTTTTATACGGAAATGGTTTTCCTTACGTCAACATGCAAGTACTTACATGCAACTTTAATAGAAATTAAATGAAATATTAGTTACGTCCGAATATGAATTAAAAAAATAAAGATGTATTGAAAACTTCCTCCTTTTTTGTCGTTCGAAAAAATCTCTTTAATTTTGTCTTTTATTAATGCAAAGCTGTATTTAACTAATGCATCCGTTTCTGAAGTTGATGTAATCCAAAGTTATATAACAGTCGTCTTCGGTCATTTTGCCCGTTACATTATAACTTAAAGTACCTACTGACCGATGAAGATCTATCTATAAAATATTTATAGTACAATTCATCAGGTGCATTCTCAAGATCTTTAACCGAAACCACTAAGTTTAGGTCTGTTATTACAACTGGGATCTAAATCTAAGCCTGTCAAATTCGAGGTCTGCCAGGTCGATCTTCCAACTTACTTTGATAAAATGGTGATAAAACTATTTTAATCTAGATAATTACTATGCAGTTCCAGATATTTAAGAACTTTTGTGTTTTTGTTCTTTCCAATATCTATCCAGTATCCAGCGGTGGCAGTCCCAACTAGAAAAGCGATGGCCCAGTGGTGGCAGCCCCGACTTACGAGCAGTAAGCCGTGGGTTCGAACCCAGGCAGGCGCATTACTTTTTTGTAATTTATTTCATCACGTCTGCTCTCAAAAACGGTGAAGGAAAAGATCGTGAGAAAACCGGCATGTCCTAGAACTAAAAATTCGAAGACATGTGACATCTACCAACCCGCACTGGGCCCGCGTGGTGGATTACAGCCTCTCATAGAGAGGAGGCCTGTGTCCCAGTAATGGGAACATTATAGGCTGATGATGATGATGATGAATATCTATCCACAAGTCTTGCATTTTGTCGGTGATTTGACTTGATAACATAACATCACGCCTGTTATCCACGAGGAGTAAGGCAGAGGTGTACCTTCTAATACTACACCCACATTTCGCTAGTTATGTTTTAAGTCCCATATAATAGGGACGAGCCTATTGCCATCAACCGTTCACAATTCTAGTCTCACAGCGAGAAATTCCTTATGGAAAAACATATTAACACTTGACCTCTGAATAGAACCCGGGACCACATGCTCAGCAGGCTCGCTTGCAACCACTCGACCAACGAAGACTTTTAAGGTCCTACGTGACGAATACGAGTTTTTCTTATATTGGATTCTTCTTCAATTTTGAGAAAAGTATTGAGTATGAATGTGGATTGGTATAAGAGTAGACGAAGACCAACGGTTAAAGGTACCCGTGGGTTAATTTTCATACATCACGGGAGCGAAACCGGGAGCAAGCTAATGTATCAATACAGTCCTATATTTTAACTTTAACTATCAGACGTAACCGACCTCGTTAGTTTATTTCACTTAAATATTCAGTTATTCAGTCACCAGTTACTATGTTTATTAAAGCTTTCGTAGGCGATACAGGAATTCCATAAACGACAACTGTTTCTAAATTTTCCGGTTGAATAAGAAATTACATGAATGGTAAAAGAGCTGGCTGAATGTAAAACAGAAAAAAAAAACATTATTTTTTAGAACTATAGTTTTAAAATGAGATCAAGATTTGGTTTATCTATCACCAACATTAAACACGTGTAACGTGTACAAAGTTTCGTGTCCATGCTATTTACCGTTGAGTTTTTAGGTTGGAGTTATCTCGTGAGGAGGCGATGACAATACATTTTTTTTCATTGGTTCTGACCAAAGATGTGTGCAAAATTCCTGATTAATCGGTTGAGGGGATCTGGTTTGAAATTCAGTTGCAAGATACATAACTAACATACAAACAAACTAATAAGGCAAGTTAAATAAAAGCTTATAACAATCAAATAAAAGCTTTTAATAAATCTATGTTCATAAAAAAGATAGTTAAGTCAAGGATTAATATTTTAGGGTCGGTACAAATAAAGATACTTAAAATACTTATCTCTCAGAGTTCTGAGTTCATAACTATGTCCTTTTTAAAAATACTGATTTTTTTCATTTTCTTTGATCAGAATTAAAAACTATGTATTTACTGTAACTACATAAAATGATCCTGCAATGATTTATTCGTATTAAATAATGTTAGTGTGCTCATTACAAAATGCCGTAATCGCAAATGTTAAGTAATCTACTACAAAAATATAAACTTAAGTAGTTACTAAATAAAGCCAAACTAGATTCCACCTATTAATTCACTAACGAAGGCAGCTCCAACTGCACAAAAACTTCTGACATTCGTAATGAACGCAAAAAAAACGGTCAAAGTAACAAAAAATGAACCGTAATTAATTAAACGGAATCGGACATTACCAAAGCAAAACTGACGTTTAGTTTAACAGAAAAGGCATAATTAAACATATTATGTAGGTACAGACAAGCACATCAAGCTCCCCGACACTATGAAATTTTCTCAATCAACATTGAACCAAATTTTATTGAACAATAAAGTTGAAAATATGTTAAAGAAATTTGACAGATTCTTGTACCTTGATGTACTAGCGTCTGTACTCCTCTGACAGGAATAGTTGGCATGTGTGATAGCTTGTAGCCACTCCTCCTTGCTAATGTTAAGTATTATTTAGGTATGTATCAAGTAACGGGCTCGGAAAAGGTGACCCAGCTGATAAAAGGCCTAATATATAAAAGTCATAACAACCGTTTAATTGCCTAAGACTTCTATACATAGAAGAAGATTAAAGAAGGTTAGCAACAGATAAAAGTACGATCACCAAACTGCGTATCTGACCACGGTAAGGACTATCGCTACTTGCAGCGTCCGGCCACTATAGAAGCGCTTATTAACGCTAAGCTACCAATAGCATCGCAGCATCTGTTTTTTGCCGAGTCCCTTGGTGTCGTAAATGAAAAAAAAAACTGTGGTCAAACATCTGGGATCATTAACAGAGCCTGAGATTGTGTTTTAAACAATACATATTTAAAAAACGGTCGTGTATTTTTCGGTTGGGTCTTTTTTTGTTTTACCACTATTGGTCCGCAAACTATTTGTGCGGACCAATAGTACCTAATAAGGGTGTTAAACAGATGTCATCGTGTGCACGGGATTTTGTTTGAAAATTGTCCATATTCTCACTTTCCCGATGGTACAATAATGCCTGGACTTCTTCCATTCCAAGGAGCATTTGATTATGTTGTCCTTCCTTATTTTCTGCCATCTACCTAACCTAATATGCCTTTCGATTTTAGGCCTTCAAGTCTTCAGAATACCATGCATAACAATAATCTCATTTTATCCACCACTTCGCCTTCGAATCTATGCCAGCTTCCAACATTGTACAAATGAAAATCTAAACAAGGTGTTGTTTTGCATCCTCTTCAAATTCAAGGAGGGAACTATGCTAATGATTCTCGTCCCGAATCTATAATAAATTGGTAGGTATTTTTTTTTTCTTATTGACGGAAATCGGTAAGTGTGAACCACCCATGTTTTAAACGTGGCCCGTCTGAATCTCGCCCTATATCCGCGCTTCCATACATACAAACAATTTCAAACGTTTATTCGATAATTTCTTATTCCATAAACCATGTTAAAGGGTTTTTTTTACCAGTTGACAGCGTTGAGGAGGAGTTTAATGACGCCCTTTTATAATTTGTTGTTATTTTAGTCATCTAGTTTTAAAAAATAATATTAATTTGTAAAATATAATAAAATATTTTTTTTATGAAATACTGACAAACTTAAACAACCAAAAAAATCAGCGTTTATTAATAACTAGCTATCCCGCGCAACTTCGTCTGCGTCACATTTTCCCCATTTTCGCAACATTATCATTGCTGCTCTGCTCCTATTGGTCGTAGCGTGATGATATATAGCCTATGTCCTTCCCCAGGTTGAAATCTATCTACTTGCCAAATTTCATGAAGATCCGATCAGCCGTTTAGTCGTGAAAAGGTAACAAACAAACAGAGTGACTTTCGCATTTATAATATTATATTAGTATGGATTAACTAGGTATCTTAATTTTAATAGATTATTTATGTCTTTTGTGACAACCTCCTGAATTTTGAAGAGGATCCAAAACAACACCTTGTATAGGTAGTCTCCTCCACTTCAAAAGGCAATAAAACTATTTAACGCAGGCCTACTCGGTTTCTTATCCAAATGTTTCAAGTAAACGTCATTAAGAAGGTCGAAGTGATGTAATGCCCACTGGCGACAGTTTCGCAACTCACGCGCAGGTATCCCGAGCAAATCGTACGCAGCGTTGCCGTCACTTACAAGGAACTTGAGAAATTTATAGCGACACATGAATATGTATTGGGAATGGACATTTTTCTTATTGGTTTGAAAATTGGCGTCGACAAATATGGTTGGAATGAAAAAGGTGCTTGTTCTTTAAATTGTTTCTCGTTTACTTTATGGTGGACGGCGTATGGGATACTCAAGAATTTTGGCGCGAGCCTATTGCAATGTCACAGAACAACTTTATGAATGTTCACCAGAGAGGTTCCCCAGTCAGTGTCATCGAAACGCCAAAAGATCGTTGTAGTACTGTAGGGATTTTTTAAACCTAGATATCTTTATCTTTCAAGAACGATATTTTGAAAAGACTTTATAGAAATGTGATCCAAAATGGAGGAAAGGAGAAAGGATGTATGAGCAGATTATTACCGCGTTAAAAATAAATGTTGCGCCCACCCTAAATAATTCGGGATAAGAGCAGGAAATGTCGATGATGACGATTGAGTGATCGTATTTGAATTAACAAAACTGACCACAATTTTATCAAAATTCTCAGCATCCACTATTACCCAAGATCAAATACACCTAAAAAACTGCCTCAAACCACCATAAATCTTACCACAGTCTAACTCTATCCTGCAGTATACCCATATTGGCTGACACCGCCATATTTAGGGATAAACGACGCAAAACTGCTACGCTGTTGCGCCATGCACTGCAGCAGTAATGCCTCGTTCACGTCCTCAGGCTATGAGACTTACAACGGAGACTTACGTCAAACGACAAGCCGGTATGCCCCCTGGTTTTCTCCGCCTGAGTACCGTCGCATCACTGTGACTCAGGGTATCATTGTCCTGTCCTTTATCTTAATTCATTTGGTGGCAGGGCAGGATGTCTTCTTCTTCCTTACTTCTCTTTCAATCATCATCTCATGAGTCACACTTCTCTCTTTCTAGGTACGTCTTTTATTTTGCATGTTTCTGTATGAAAGATGATATGGTTCCATCCATTGTATCTCTGGTCTTCTCCTACTCTTAAAGCCATCCACATTCATGCTCTCAACAACTTCTTTCAGCTGTTTCCTCCACAGTAGCTGTCACACGTGTATCGCTTGATCGTGTAGGTCGTGGCCGAGAGCTAACAGCTATGTGTAACGTTCTGCATAACGCAATCGCCGAGAAAGGCGTCGAATGCTGTGCGCATGCGAGCTGCAGTTCCGTATACATCGTTTTATTATACTGTGGAATTTGAGCGGAATGCTGTGCTCATATTTTTAGACTGTGTCAATATTGATTTAATGTAGTTGCATCAGAAGTGTTGTGTAATTTGAATGTAACATCTGTTGTGAGAGCTCTCTAGCTATGCTGTTGTGATTGAATGAAAGAAAAGATATTTTTTCCTGGTATACTTATGTTAGAAGTTTCCTGCAAACTAAGTTACGAAGTATCAAGTAATTCGGGCTGATTATTTCCTCCCCCACTTTATTATACCACACTACCACCACAATATCTAATGGGAGTTACCTTCGGTCTGTTATTTTAACCAAATAAACAAGGTGTTGTTTTGCAACCTCGTCAAATTTCAGGAGGTGGTCACGAAAGACATAAATAATCAATTAAAATTACGGTACCTAGTTAATTATTAATAACCGCTGTATTTTTTGGTTGTTTAAGTTTGTCAGTATTTCAGAATAACCCCCTTAACGTGGTTTAGGGACTAAGAAATTATCGAATAAACTTTTGAGATTGTTTGTATTTGTGTAAGCGAGGTTATGAGGCAAGAACCAGACGGGCCGCGTTTAAAACACGGGTGGTTCAAACTTACCGATTTTAGTAAAAAAAAAAAAAAAAAAAAAATTACCTACCCATTTTATTATTGATTTGGGACGAGAATCATTAGCATAGTTACCTCCTTAAATTTGACGAGGATGCAAAACAACACCTTGTATATATTTAAAGCCAATTTTTAGCGATAAATACACCAACCAATTTGGCAATGCTGCCATCGGTTTATTAGTTAGTATTCTGTGGACTGCGAACTTTTTAATGCCCTCTGTGAGCAACTCAGCTTTTGGCCGTCCTCTGCTGGGCGATCCCCATGCTGTGCCACAACAACAAAGATTTTTAACTTGCTGATATCTCGTCTTTTAATTATTTCTGTACAAATTGCTTTACGTTTTTAAATATTCCTTACAAAAAAAAAAACATTTAAATGTATAACAAATTGTAGCTCAACGGTATCGGGAACAGGATCCAAGTTACCGGCGGTCAGGGCTCCAGAGAAAGAAACCTCCTAACAATACGAGACGTTTCCAGGACTGCTTTCTGAATCAAGCCCTTGATCCAGCTGCCTAACGAGAGCCTCATCAGATATTGGTCGAGGCTCTTGGTACTTAGGCAATTGGCTGATACGACTATCGGCACAATGATCGCTGTGTCCACATCCCACATGTCGACAACCTCGCGAGCCAAGTCAAGATACCTGATTTCTAGCTAATATTATTATTTTAACAGCTTAATTCGCCGTCTTGAATGACCTTTGGAAACACTAAATAGCAAAACGGACATCCGAACAAGTACAATTATCGGAACTGTGACAGGGTAATGTGTTAGGTGTTCTAAAGAATAATGGCTCATTGTTTCTGCTTAGCCATGACGACCTTGACTTAGTTGGTCTCCTGACATCGGCTCACACTTCCAAATCTACTTGTAATGGTCTAGCTGTTGTTTTGCATCCTCGTCAAATTCAAGGAGGTAACTATGCTAATGATTCTTGACCCGAATCAATAATAAAATGGGTAGGTATTTTTTTATTTTTTTTTATTTAACGATAACACCCTATAACCACGCTTTCACACATTCAAACAATCACAAACGTTTATTCGATAATTTCTTATTGCCTAAACCACGTTAAGATGCAATCTTTAATATTGACAAACTTAAACAACAAAAATAACAGCGTTTATTAATAATTAACTAGGTACCGTAATTTAAATTGATTACTTATGTCTTTTGTGACAACCCCCTGAATTTTGACGAAGATGCAAAACAACAGCTTGTATAACTATGAACATCTTATATATAAAATTCTTGTGTCACAAATCACAATGTTAGTTACCATACTTCTCCATAATAAAAAGCCCCGCGAACGAAGTCGCGGACAGCATCTAGTGTTAGTAGGTATAAGTTTTTGAACGGACAAAAGCACCTTAAGATTCTTGGATAAACTAGTCACCCCAAAATAATATCTTCTCTTCTGTTTTGTCCCTTCGGGAGAACGTAATTTTGTTCATATGAATGATCACATCAACAATGTATGACTAAAGTAGCTGCGGCCCGCGACTTCGTTCGCGTGGAAATTTTGATGATTTATTCAGGGATAATAAGTAGCCTATGTCCTTCTCAAAGATAAATAATCTATCTTTTTACCAAATTTCATAACGATCCAATAAGTCCTTTATTCGTGAAAAGGTAACAAACAAACAGAGTTACTTTCGCATTTATAATATTAGTTTGGATTGTAAATTTTTCTATTACAATCAAAAGTTTGTTATGTTTTTAAATATGGATTTACTTGGTCTGTTTTTTATACATTATTATTATAAACAATACACAAGGTGTTGTTTTGCATCCTCGTCAAATTCAAGGAGGTAACTATGCTAATGATTCTCGTCCCGAATCTATAATAAAATGGGTAGGTAATTTTAATTTTTTTTCCTATTTACGGAAATCGGTAAGTGTAAACCACCCGTGTTTTAAACGCGGGCCGTCTGATTCTCGCCCTATAACTGCGCTTCCACAAATACAGACAATCTCAAACGTTTATTCGATCATTTCTTATTCCCTAAACCACGTTAAGGGTACCTCCCTTGCCCTTAACGTGGTTTAGGGAATACTAACAAACATAAACAACCGAAAAAATCAGCGTTTATTAATAATTCACTAGGTACCGTAATTTAATTGATTATTTATGTCTTGTGTGACAACCTGCTGAATTTTGACGAGGATACAAAACAACACCTTGTATTGTAAAAGTGAAAATTTCCTGGTCCTTCACTTCTTTCACCTTCGAGATTTTTCCCAGTCCTGAGAGAAAAAGACTGGACACGTCTCTCCAGTAATTTCTTAAATAAATTCCATCTGAACTTCAATGAATTAAGTTGCAAGCCACTTTCTCTGCTTTATGATGCGAAGTTTCAGGATCCTGATCAAAAACGTAAAAAGTCGTAATAGATGTTGCTTTAAATTTTCAAAATGTTCGAAATTTAAATTTTCTTAGGTTTTGTTGCAATTTGCTGGCCAGTGGTTTTATTTTTATTAAAATATGATACGCGGCCGTAAAACATATGGTTTTACTGAATTATAATCATTAAAATTAAGAATATAGTATCATATAGTCATTCAATGGGATTAAATGAACTCAAAGAAGGTTGTATTGTTGGATTATTGGTTGTACATACGTTTATGACTACTATTCTGCCGCGCATCTTATTTCGTTCAATATAAAACCTGAAACTAACCGGCAAATTGCAAAAAACTTAAGAAAGTTTTTTCGCGGGCTATCCTTGCGGTTCCACGGGTCACGTTAAAATAATTAGATGACATACAAAATAGAAACTGGATATCTCTGAACCTGAACCCGTCAAGCTTCAAAATATTATATTTTTTTCATAATCGAGGCACGTGATTTATTCTTGTAAACCTCGCATGTAAACACCGACGGCATTTAATTTAAATATTAATACACTACGCTTCGCAGAGCATCTGTCTCGAGTTTTACTCGTAAAATAACGTTCTGCCAACTTTTTTCTTTACGTTTACCAGTTACCTACACTTTGCCTCGCCAAATAGTGTGTAACTTATGGAGTAAGCCAGGTCATTGACACCGATTCGACGTTTTCCAACTCTCGTTGAAATTCCAACTTCATTGTTCAGTGGTAGGATCGAAATTCCATTGGACGGTCTTCTGTTATATAACACAGATTCATATGTTAATATTGATAATGTAGTAAATTAAAAAGGTTCTTAATGTGAGGTCTTACTATTCGATTTTGATACTTACAGACTTTTATTTGAAAGCTATTATGGAAAGAGTTATTGATGTAGACACCTGGTTGACTTATCGTAGGCATAGACATATGAATTAAAATGGTAATATCGGACATAATCCTGTTATTTAAACTAATGCTGTAATTAGAAGCCAATAAATACTGTACAAATAATAAAGATGAACCTAATTTATTGAACATAATCAGGCTGAATTACCGAAAACAAGATTCGTTTAAAGATTATTTTTATGATGATTCCGTTTTATTGAACACTTAAATGTATTAATAAAATTCCCCAAAAATATTCTATAAGATGTAAATTTTATTATACAAGCTAGAATGGAAAAATTATGAAACTTTGATGTCCAGCATTGGGCAAAGGTTTCATGGATCGTGCTGTGAATCATTTGCATAAATTATTCATATAATTGATTTAATTACTAAATGACACACGTGCATGTAAATTTCTTTCATAAAAATAGTGACGATTTGCACAAAATAGATAGATAACATTGAAAATACATACGAAGAGAAATAAAGATGGCTGACAGAAACAAAATATAAAATAATGATCATGAAAAGGACCCTAATGCCATGAAGTCCTATACCATCAAATTGGTTGGTATAATTATTTCGCAGCGAGCATATCATCATCTTCCTGCCCTTGTCCCATTTTATTTGGGGTCGGCGCAACACGTCTCTTTTCTCCATACTCCTCTGTCATTCGTCATGTTATCATTTACTCCTTTTTCCTTCATATCATTTTTCACACATTCCATCCATCTTTTCTTTGGTCTTCCTCTCCCTCTCCATCCATCCACATTCATATTCATCACTCTTTTAGTCACATGTGTTCCATCCCTCCTCATCACATGTCCATACCAAGACAGACGATTCCCTTTTATCTTTTCTGTAATAGGTGCCACTTTCAAACTTCCTCTTATATGCTCATTTCTAACTTTATCCATTTTAGTCACTCCACACATCCATCTCAACATTCTCATCTCTGCTGCATGCAATCTTTTTTCATCCGTCTTTTTCACTGCCCAGCATTCCGATCCATACAGTCCTAGAACCGAAATTCGAAGACTATAGGGTTTGAAGAACAGTGTATGGATAACTTTTATAGCGCGATACAGAATTTTGACGTTACTTCTCCATTTTTGACATAGTTGGCGCCATAGTAGGTACTTTTCGTACTTCGTTGCTGTAGTACATTTTTTAGTGCCGCTACAGCTCTCCCACAGTAGGAAGGCTGATTACGCATGTATGTGATATAACGAAAATACATTATGAAGGTTACTCAACAACCCAAGCACATGCTGCAGTACTTAAAATTAATGAGATCCGTATCTTTAAAACGTCGGCAAACATAACAGCAGAACAACCAATCAATGAACAGTTTTAATGCACCACACACAACCCACGACATTATTTAATATTGAATATGTATATTGAATATCTGCTGCATGTTGAGAATGTTTCATCTCTAACGCAACATAGTTAGGTACAGAAGGCTCGTTTCCGTATATCATTTACCTAGACTGCATCAAGTCTCCTTCCATCTTCAGTTCAACCGTTCTTGTAGCCTTTTCCTCCTGGGGGGACCCCGTTGGTGTCGGCTTCCAGTCTATCCGGATGCAGCTGAATACCAGTATTTAAATGGAGCGCCTGCCTATCTGACCTCCACAACCCAGTTAGTACTGGTCAAGACGATACTCCTTGGTAAGACTGGTTGTCAGACTCTCGGTCACTGACTACCTGTCAACGATCTACAAATGACAGCCGGGACCAACGTCTTAACGTCTACCAGTCATCAGTTCAAACTTATGCAGCTGAATACCGCTATTTCAAAGGGAGGGACCGCCTCTCTGACCTCCACAACGCAGATACCCAGTAACTACCCGCCCCTCACATACCCCTCGACTGACAGGTTGTCAGACTTTCGGGCTTCTGATTTAAAATATCGGCTCCAAACGACGAACGAAAACAGGCAGAAGCATATAATTATGGGTTTACGTTCAACCTGCCCAATGAAAATTGCCCCCGGTATGAGATCGCCGTTCGTACGCGAAACTCGAACAAATGATAGTCACGACGAGCAAGCCTTACTAAACTAACATAAGCTGATCTCTCATTGTACCGGAATTCTGTACAAAGCGAGGTCATGTTATACTGGAAATTTATGCTTGATGTGTCACCGTGGGTACGTGAAGCGTGTCTATGTGTGCGTGCATTGTCTATGGACCTGACATTCTGTAATCATATCTATTTAGTGACTCTAGTCCACCTTGAGTATTATATTATGCTAAATTATCTACAATTAATGCTGAATGAACAACTGTACCTGCTATTAGCTTGCTTATCTGATTATGGTGATGTTTTGCTTGAGAAATCAATGAGGCTTAGTATGAGAGTTTTTTGCGTGAGATAAGATGGATAAAAATCTTTCAAGGGGTGGGCGGTACCATCCTCAATAGAAGCTGTGTTGTTTTTTTTTAATTGCGATTTGATCTTCAATAGGTACTGCAACTTAAAAAATACATAAAAATATATTTTTATATTTTTAATCTTTATTTATTCAGAGGCTTTTTTTTACCTTACAAAGGCACGTCAGCCTCATCATATCCTAATCTAACTAATTATTACACGTAATTATAATAATATAATACACATGCGTAAGAGAGGGGAGTTCGTGATGCAGCAACCATTTCATAAATCAGTTTCACTTCTTCCGAATTTAGTTTTTAACAATCAAGTCTTATATGGAAGGTGCATTAGAATTACATCCAGCTCGAGACCATTTATTCTATTACTATCAATTTCTTTTGATGAATTAGGTACTCTTTTTTCGTACATTAATTAACTAACATGCAGTTGTGTCAGCTGGATGAGAGTTGCCGATAATTAGGGTTGCCTGATTCATAAATAAGTTTTCCGATGAAAATTCTAGACATTTCAAAAACAATCGTTGAAAAAGCAAGTTGATTACATTGAATTCCGGACGTTTTAGAATTCTCCCCGCATTCCGAGAACTGAGCTAAAATTCCGGACATGTCGAGCCCTGCGGAAAGTTAAGTTGAATTGCGTGCCATTAAAGAGGCATATGTCCAGCATGGCAGTGGACTGCTGTAAGATAGGATGATGATGAATAGACACCTGAATAAATTGTTGATATTCTAGAATCAGACGAAGATGAGGCAAAAGCTAGTTATACAATAGATGATAATAATATCACGAACAACATGATTGTATAAGTAACTTTGAATAATTAGGTGCAATACATCTAATGTTAAGTGTAAAGATCACAGATGCACATAATTATTAAGTGGCGGCAGATTGCCAACTGCATGCAAGGACGACTGCAACTTAATTTCCAGTTCTTACGAAACCGATGATGTCATCTTCATTTTCATCATCTTCTGTTAGATGGATTTCATTTGATCTAGCATGAGTTTTACTTCTTAGTTCTCCGTGAAGTGGGTCAACTTATCCCGTTTCTGAAGACTTATGACAAATTTTAATGTCTACGTTAGTACATGTACTAGCATCATTTTATGTTTTTCTCTACTCTACGATCACAAAGTACCTAGTATTTATTTCCTTCATTTTTGCCACGCGCAGGTCGAGCTTTAAAAAGTTCTCTGCTATCTGTAATTTTGTCCTTCCGACCTTGCCTTCATGAAAGTTTAGTAACTGCTCTTCTCTCTCTCTCTTCTTCAAAACTTTGGTTACCTAATTTTGAGTGTCTCTTCCAAATCTCTCCACTTTTGGCGGTTTTGTGTCATGGCTACCCAGTTTCTTCCGGCCATTATCATAAGATTGCCTGTCCGCCTATTCTGTTGTCTTCCCACATTATGTCCCGTCCTTGGTGTTCACTCCAGACACTTAATAACTTAGAGTTAAAGAGCTTCAAGCATTTGGTACTCATGAGAACTGAAATCAATCAGGGTCAGGTAATGATAGTATTTACCTGGTAAGGGGCGTATTACTGGGTCTGGTAACCGTTTTGGCATTAGTATTTTGGTCCTGATTTCTTAAGCTTTATTTTGTCTTGTGTTGTCATTTCTTTTCTTCTAACTATTTTACTTCGATTTAATGCTCATTACCGTTTTAGTTCAATACCGCGCTCCAATACTTGTTCAATCATTTTCTATTATTACTGGATCAATTGAACCAATTGATGATCGGTCAATAATTTCTAAAATTAACACATTATTATGGCTTGTACACAAACTCCAGTTAAATTAACTAGAGGCCTTCGGTCCGATACACACGGGCGGCTGTGCGTACGATCTAATCACTCGTTTATTGCATTTTCCGTTAGTGTGGCCCGCGCCTCTGATTGGTCGTTTCTTTATGAATTGAGATTCTTTCGAAGAGAGTCTTATGGTGAATGTTAATTTATTGCAAATGATATTTACCGCAGTTTAGAGTTGAGAAAATGTTTTAAGAAACTTAATTATTGTAACTTTCGCGTTATGTATATTAATGCACCATCAAATGATGCAGACTAGCTTATATTTTGCCAAATATGAGCTATTTTCGTATTGCACGCGCCAACTACCGAAGACGAATAGCTTATTTTTCTGACGCAATACTAAATCTTGGCAAAGTTCCTTGCATTGCAACTTCGGTGGAAAATAGCCTAGTTTTGGTACCCGCGGCTTCATTAATATTCGTATGCAAGTCTATTGCATCCACAGAATTGGCACTTGCAGTTTCATGGCGTAACGCCCGAGCAAAGAACATAATCTGGTAAAAATATAACCTGCTTCATATCTTCCACATAAACAAAATGATCTTGATCAACAATTTGTCACAATTTTGACAGTGTAGCATAATCAGCCTATAATGTTCTCACCGCTGGGAAACAGGCCTTCTCTCTATGAGAGGAGTGGATTGCAATCCTGCGATGTTTTCCTTCACCATTTTTAAGAGCAGCGGTGATGAGATAAATTACACAAATTAATGTATGCCTGCTTGTGTTCAAACCAACGGCTACGGCTTACAGCTCGTAAGTCAGGGCTGCCACCACTGGGACACCACTGCTCCCGAGATTGACAGACGCGCTGCTTACTTTACTGTTTTGACAATATGAGCATCTCCCGGATCAACGGAGTTCTTTGGAAGATGAATCGAGTCCTACTACTAAAGCACGTTAATAATCAAAAACCACTGAACCCTCATAAAACCCTCAAATTAATTGTAACTTCCTTCTTTCCAGTCCTATCAGCAGTATCACCAACACGCACCACTAACGGCGGCAGTGCGCACGCGTCGCCTGCGCGGGAGTTGTCCCGCGACACGCCCGACTACCAATATGGCCGCTTCGACGCAAGCGCACTGCACATTGCGCATGCGCTCAAGCAGACAGAGCTACAGAAGGCGTACCATCGACCCAGGGAGAAGCCTATTGATGCGTATCTGGTGAGTTTAGAATGATAAGCTATTGCGGAGATTTGTTTGAATTAAAAACTTGTTTCTGCTGATAAAACCATTTAATTTTAAAGATAACTCGCTTTTTATTAAAACGTCTTGTAATAATCAACGATTTCAATTATACTGATCGATGTTCTATTAAGGAGACATAAATATTACCGAATATTAAATTGAGTAAAATCTTCAACGGTTAGATTAAACATTGATTACGCTGGAATGCTATAGAACTCCTAGTAGTTTTGCTGAGAATCCAAAGTGACTATCTGTCACTATTATAATTCTTACAATGACAAACAAAACCATGACTAGAAATAAAAAAAGGAAGGGATTGTGACAAGTTACCGAAAAGCAATTCTGAAACGCTTTGAAAGCTATTATTGGTTTTCAAGGCGTGACGACGATTTGAACTCGTTCCTGACTGACTGGCCAGAGAAGACAAAATACTGAGAGAGTTGGAATGGAATGGAGGAGGCTTTTGTCCAGCAGTGGGACAGAATAGGCTTAAAAAAAGGCTCTCCCGCCTTAATAGACAGTTAATCTCCAAAAAAACAATTACCCTAACGCCGTATTAATTTCATAACATCCAAACTTCAAACTAAGCTTGAAGAGAGGAATCTCGCTGGCCTCACAGTTGATGCCACCGGTTCACAAGGTCAGCACCACCGTTACTGCTCAGCCCAGTACTGGTACGAGCGTACCGGTTGTATTTATGTAAATGTAGTGAATGACCAGTTATGTGGGTTTAAATGTTACGCTCATTGTGATCAAAGATGGTTATCTGCGATTGATTCTGGTTAAAGTTTGACTAGTAGAACTGGTTCTTTTTTCTATTAGCAATAAAAAGCAGAACCAAAGATGGGTCAAATACAATAAATATTCTATATTAAACAATGTAGGTCTCACAGTGTTCGATGCCTGTACTAGGATAATCCTGTATCACAGGCGGACGGAGCTCTAGCAATATACTATTGATAGGACAACAGATTTTTAAAACAATATTTAATGTCTTAAAGTGATCTAATTAGAATCATTTGATATAGTACACCTAATTATCTTAAACACTAAAACACGAAATAATAACAAGAAAAAATATGCGTCAGCAGATGAAAAGATGATGGAATGCAATGAAAAGATGATGGAATTAACTTCACTAGATTAATTAAGCCGTGATTGCCTGGGTTGGACCGTGGATGGGTGACCATGCACCCACTACATTCCGAGATTTCTCCGTGCCCCGGAAAACACGTTAAGCCGTTGGTCCCGGCTGTTATTTATTTATTTATTTAGGATCTCCAACAAAGGATGTACACAGATCTAAATCTTTGACAGTCGTTACAGGTAGTCAGTGGCCTGAAAGTCTGACAACCACGTCTTACCAAAGAGTAGGTATCATTAATATGATACCTACCCTTTGGTAAGACTGGGTAATCATAGTACTAAATGGGTTGTAGAGGTCAGATTAGGACAGAATCAGGATCGGTGGGTCGGACAGTTGGTCGGTTCTGGTTGCAGGATCGGTGGTCAGATCAGTCGCTCCATGTTAAATACTGGTATTCAGCTGCAACCGGTTAGACTGGAAGCTGATCCCAACAAAGTTGAGAAAAGGCGAAGCAAATGATGAAATAGATAGATCAATAGAGTATACTAAAATTGGACACCAAAATTGACAATATTTTTTAGAATGAAGATGAGAAGATATGCTACTGAAACTATAGATCAATACAAAACTATACAGTACAACATAGGCAACTATTCAATTTAAAAAAAACGGTTAAATAACCGATCTAATTATAATTACAACGGCTCCATTCATCCATTCCATGTTGACAGACCAAATCAATCGAATTGTATTGCACACAAATCTATCACAACACACCTTTAACATCGCATGACGAGAGCAATATAATTCTCTACGCTACAATAGTTGTTATTATTGTAATAGTTAGATATTGCAACTGTTTGGTAAACTCACAATCTTTGTGGTTTTACAAAAGTAACGGTTTAGTTTAATTGGATAATCAGCGGTAGCCTATTTGGTGGCGAACAAAAACTTTATGGTTTTTGTGCACCTGAAGGGCTTGTTACTTTAAAATGTTCGTTTTATAAATTCGGCGACACAAATAACCTAAAGCGTGCTGTTGTATTTCGAATTTGAGTCGTGAGAAGAGTGTTGAGAAGAGTGTTGAAAACTCAAGATCGCAATTGTATTTAGGCATTCATTTAGCTGTCGCCTAGTGTAAGTGAAACGGACGTAAAGCCCTTAATTTTTTTATATTTATTGGAGAAGCAATCCAATTGTTGGCAGCAAAAAGCATCGGTACTACGTAACTTCTGTTCGTAATTTTCATTCTTTTACATTTAACTTTTTGTACAGGAAAACATTGTAAAAATGTCTTAATTGTATCATTACTGGCTGTATAAAATTCCAAAACAATCCTATTCCTTGTTTTTGTGCTGAAATATTTCCGTTTCCGAATACCTGTCTGCCACTGACTTCAATTCTTATAACAGTGTTGATTACTCGTTCCATACTAAACACTTACCGTCAATAGGTGCTGTTACCCTACCATTCGGAAGCTCAGAAGCTCGTTGTAAATGACCTGACCATAGCTAAGTCCCAAACTGACCAATGAGGTCAAACTATCAGATTTTCTACCGATTTTAATGCTTGGAACTAGCTTTGATAGCGCCGTTTTGAAGTGAAACTTCTTATGCGACTTCCAAAAAGGTTGCGTGAAACGTTTAACGCTACCATGGAGGGTGTATAAAAGCACTGTTGCGTTAAACGTTCAACGCTCCTGGGGAGGTGGAATGCGAGAGTGAATGCGTGGCACTCGAACCAATGCGTGTAGTATTACGATGTTTCACTTATTCCGCGCGGAGGGACACCACGCACTATTGTTTGAAGTGAAACTTCTTATGCGACTTCCAACAAGGTAGCGTTAAACGTTTAACGCTACCATGGAGGGGAATAGAAAGAGACAGAGCGAGAGTGAATGCTTGGAACTCGAACGCAAGCGTTTAGTATTACGAAGTTTCACTTCTTCCGCGCGGAGGAACTCCACGCACAATTTTTATTTTTCAGTTTACTTACCTATTGTGCATTATAGCCTATTTTTCTCTGGAGATGCAATATCAGCACATCTGCCTTGCATTCCTGTGCCTTGGACTAGAACATATCGCGTGTGCTTGTAGAATGTGCGACTGAGGTGTATGGCGCAAGTTACAGGAGGTGAGGATTAATTAAAGAAAAATACCTCAAGTGTTTATAGTTGAAATTTTTCTTCCATATGATAAAATAAACAACTCCAGCTTAAGTTTTACTGATGTTATGAATTTTTAGAATGCCGTTGTGTTTTCTACCTTAATAGGGCGGCGCAGGGTGAAAGTCCCTTCTTATTCAAAGAAGAAAAGCTAGCCACAATTGTTTATGACTAGACTAGGTATTTTCTTTTTCTTATTTTAACACTGTTGCATTTCTACGCGTGACGTTGCGCAATATTCTTTACTGCTTCTGAATTTGTTAGATTACATGTTTAAAAACATGCGTGCGAGCATGACAGCATGATTACATACATACATATTGTGTGAAATCATTCCAATTTATGTGCGTTCACAATAAATTATAACGATTGTAACACGCAATGTTATAAGTGTCCCCAATCTGTATTGCGTAATTAACTATACAATGCACGCACTTAATGATAGAAATGCGTGTGTATTGTTACTAATCAACTGGAAAATATGTATATTAATAAACCTGTTCGTTTAAATTCCTGCATTACTTTGAATCAATTCAATTCAATTTGGCAGTAACCCTAATGCACGGATGTTTAACATAACTGGCGATATGTGGGTTACTTGTGCCAGTCCCTATCTGGTCCTTTGGAGAATATAGACGTATAAATAATGTACAGTTTGATTTAGGTTTTTGTGGAAAACTAGCCTATTTTTCAAAGACAAAATGTTTTTACTCTCAATTTCCCTATCAAACTTCTTTGCAACTGCTCAATCTAACTGATCCCCGAATACACTGAGCGGTTTTTGAGCTGCATCCAGTTAGACTGAAAGCCGACCCCGACATACTTGAGATAAGTCTAGGCAGTATGACTTTTTAATTAATGTTTTAAACACGTTGTTTGAAGAATCAGTTAAGTCCAAGTTATTTAAATAAATAACCAACCCTGCTATCTCCTATAACTTGTACCACAACAAAGCTGCTCTCTCGAATCGGCAGCCATCTATTAACAGCGAGAAATCTGGCGTGACTCGACGATTACGTACGAATGATCATCGCCGATAATACTTGATCAGACAAAGGAATTATTGTGCCAGGTACTTTAACACCCTTTCACTTGGGCCAATGTGGCCCATTGTGGGAAGCCATTGCTTCGTTGATTATCGAGAGTTTGTTTGAAGATGTGGGGAATGTTGCAGTGTATGTTGTTTGTTGGTGATGGGTAATGCGTGTGTAGTTGACTGTTGGTCAAAATCAAAACATTTTTATTTCACATAAGCCTACATGGGCACTTATAAAACATCGACAAAAGGGTGCTGCTGGGTTCGGGTTGGTCGTTTCCTATGGAGAAGAATGGGCAAGAAACTCCATGGTTACTCTTTAAAAATCATTTGGTTTTACAATATTTCTATGTTACAGCGTTAGTACTTAAGTATGGGACGACATTGTAGGCCCGACAATTAAATAAGTCGTTGTTAACTACAAAACGTAGAACAAGATAAAAAGTTACCAAGGACTTAGGAATCTATAAGGCCTACAATGTCAACACATTTATAAACAATCGGTAAATAAGGAAAAGAGTCTATACAACAACAAAAAAAAGAAAATATTACAAAAAGACTAATAAACAAATGACACAAATGTTGTCATCCGTGCTGTAACTATTCTAAACAAAAGGTGTTATGATTAAAAAACTATTGTAAAACATCTGATTAAAAATAATGGAAAAAAAAACTCATCATGATAATGGTCATCTTGGTGATGATGTAGTTGCTGTTTTGTCTTTTAAGCATGCCATCGTGGCTGTTTTATATCAATTCGTACATTGCAGCGATTGTATTAAGATATTACTTTACTATTTATTGGATTTGATTAGTGTACAGGGTATATAACTACCAACTGCAACTGCACCTTCAAGAATTTGTTTGGGGCAAACGATAGAGCTGTTCAGGTCGCTACACACTGGTCGGACAAATACTGACATCTTTGGATTACTAGGGAATTGTGTTTATTTACACTTACTCTACTCTTCTCACTTTTTAATTTGTATGCTGTATACACCGTGTAAATCACCTCATCACGAAGCCGTCAACCAAGCATTCTGTACATGAAACTAAGTAACTTTACGCAAAAATTATTGCTGGGAAACGACTTTTTTTTTGGAGGGTGTGAAATCATGTTTTGTGGTAGAACTCAATGTAACGCACTCAAAACATTGTGCTGATGGACGGATTGAATAGTACGGGGGTCGTGGAGGTGTTTAAAGAAAAAAGAGGTGTTTAAAAATCTTACATTAAAAGCTTGTATTTAAAAAAATACTTGTCAAAAAGTTGGAACTTTGACCCCCAATATCTCCGTAACTAGAAGGTTCCCAGGTATGGTGTAGAACAAAAAAAATATCGCAATGACAGGGAGAACCAGTGCCTTTCGGCTTCGTTAAGAGGTGTTTTACACCCTTTATAATAAATAATGTTCTATCTAATTTCTATCTCACACAAAATTGAGCCTGAAATCTCCAATCACTTACATAAACAATCTTCGTTGGAGTTTCAGCAAAATACTTCACAGTAAAAAAATACAAGATTCAACAACTAATATCAACTAATTAACATAAAAAAAAGTTTCAGCATAATCTTTTTAAAATTTTTGCGCTGGACAATCCAATTTTATAACACCCACACTCGAGCAAAGCCTTTCTACCTCACCGTGACTCACCGATTGACATTTCTATCCGTTCACGCCTTAAATGTCGAAGATTGTTTTGTATTCTATAAATATAAGAGTTTCTAGACACGTATGTGGTAGAAAATAAGTAGATTAACATTTTAATCAGCGATACGTTTATAGATATGACTGAATATGATTTATATAAGGCAACGGCGAAAGAAGTATGACTTTAGGTAGGTCTGTTCGCTCTTGACAAGAAAAGTTTTAAGTGAGTCACATAGCTAGAATTTGTAAACCAAAAAGAAGATTTAATTCGTAAAGTTCAAAAGGATAATAGAGGTCCTTACCATCATCCTCCTTCATGTCAGTGTTAGAGAACACTTTTAAAGAGGAGAGCTTCTTTCCTTAAAGAGGAGAGAACACTTTTAAAGAGGAGAGCCTCTTTCCTTAAAGAGGAGAGAACACTGCCATACCGCGTAGAAACGTATGCTACGCCGAACCCAAATTAATAGGGATTAAACAAGAGCATGATAATTATGTCAAGGCACAGTAATTGCCCAAAAACACAGTTCGCTAAAGCAATCAGTTTCTTCAACATTTAGTATCTAATACTAATAATAAAGCTGAAGAGTTTGTTTTTTTGCTTGAACGCGCTAATCTCAGGAAATACTTGTCCGATTTTAAAAAAATCTTTCAGTGTTAGATAGCCCATTTATTGAGGAAGGCTGTATGCTATATACTATCACGCTAAAATCAAAAGGAGCGGAGCAGCAATGAAAAATGTTGAGAACACGGGGAAAATGTAACGCAGACGAAGGTGCGCGGGACAGCTAGTTCTTAATATAACGGTAAAGCCTCTGTAACACTCGTGGGACCAAATATGGTGAAAAAAATAAATAAAAAACCAGCCGGTGACGGCAAAGTGAGGGAGAGAAGGGATGCGGGGTCGGAGTCCGACGCCGCGTCCAGTGAGGTGAGTGCGGGAAGCTCAGAGAGCTTCCGCCTCGAGAGGGCCAGGACTGCTGCGGAGGAACGCAAGCGGTCCAGACCGGAAGGCGACCGCGAGTCGTCTTCCGAAGGGGAGCTTGCCTCGGCTCCAAAAATTTCCACCAGCAGGCGTGGTGGAATAAGGGGCATGGGGAGGGGGCTCTCAGCCCCCGAGAGATCGGGGGTGGCCGGTCGCGGGCAGGCCCACATGGGCACCTGTGAGGACGCGGCAGGCGAAGCTGGCGGCTCCGATGCGGAGCGTAAGGCCAGGTTTGTGAAGGAGGTGGAAGCGGCGATAAGGGTTGTGGCCTTGAAAATCAAAACATCGTCAAAACTCGGGGCCATACCTGCAGCTTCCGCCTCCATCTTGGCGGCAGTGGAGGCTAGTTTTCCTCCACCTAGCGAAGTGGCCAAACTGCGGGCGGAGGTCGCCCGTCTGACGGCCGCCACGGAGCTTCTCCGCGAGGAGAACATGAAGCTTCGGGCAGACCTGACCGGTCTGCGAGAGTCTGGCTCCCGCGAGGTGCCTCAGCAGCAGCAGAGTCAGCCCTTGCCGGAGGTGAGCCAGGTCCTGCACCTGGTTCGGCAGGAGCTGGCTGCCTTCGGGGCGCGGTTCTCTGTCCTGGAGGGCATTGTACTGCGCCCCCCCCTGGCGGCAAACAAAGCGGCCGCTGGCCCGGGGGCGGGCTCGGGCCCGAATGCGAACCCGGGCCCGAGGGCAGTCCCGGGCCCGAAGGCAGTCTCATATGCGGCTGCTGCGGCTGCCAAATCCGGGCCAGGGCAGTCTGGCCAGCCCTCAGGCAGGACTAGGCCGGGCCCTGGAAAGTCGGCTCCGCCGAAAACGACAGCGGCCCAGAAAAAGGGCAAGGTGGCTCCTCAGGTGGTGGCGGTGCCTACGCCAGCAGTAAGCCGGCCGCAGCCACCGCCGACACCCACCATGCCTGCCACGGCCGAAACCGAGTGGCAGGTGGTCGGGGAAAAAAGGAGGAAGGGACGAAAGGCGGCCAAAAAGGCCCGCAATGAAAAAAGAAGGCGTCAGCACAAGGCGCGAAGCGTCGCGGCTCGACTCCGCGCCCCGAAGACCGCAGCTGTAGTGATCACACTACAGCCGGAAGCGGAAAAGAGGGGCGTGTCCTACCGCGACGTGCTGACAAAGGCGAAGGCGACGGTGAATCTCGGGGAGCTTGGGATCACCGGGGGACTCCGGCTCAAAGTCACCGCGACAGGGGCTCGAGCGCTGGAGATCCCCGGAGAAAATAGCGGCCTGTCCGCTGACGCTCTGGCTGAAAAGCTCAGAGCGTCCCTAGATGCGGATGAGGTCCGAGTGTCCAGGCCTGTCAGATGCGCAGACATGCGCATCCTGGGTCTGGATGACTCAGTGACCCAAGAGGAGGTGGTCGCCGCCGTCACCAGGACCGGTGGGTGCCCTGCTGAGCAGGTCAGGGCAGGCACCCTACGTCCGGACCACTCGGGCATGCGAACTGTTATGGTAAGCTGCCCTGTGACGGCGGCAAGAACGATCGTGGAGGCTGGAAGGCTCCTGGTAGGCTGGGTGTCAGCGCAGGTTAAGCTGCTGGAGCCCCGACCTCTGAGGTGTTACCGGTGCCTCGTGGGGCACCACGTGAGTTGTCAGTGCACCTCGGAGGTGGACCGCAGCGACGTCTGCTTCCGTTGCGGTCTTCCCGGTCATATGGCCGCGGCCTGCTCTGCCCCACCGCACTGCACTGCATGTGCGGCAGCGGGCAAAGCGGCCGATCACCGGGCAGGGGGCAGGGCCTGCGCACCACCCACCAAGACCAGGGGCAAGGGAAGGCCTTCAGCCACCGCCTCCACCGTCGCCACCGCCGCAGCCGCCGCCACTGTTGCGCCCACTGCTGCCGTCAGCACCGCCGCCGCAACAACTGCTGCGGGGCCCTCACAGGGGGCCCGGGAGGGGGCTGAAATGGAGTGCTAATAATGGCCCCATTACGCCTCCTCCAGGCGAACATCAACCACTGCCGCTGTGCTCAGGATCTGTTGCTCCAGAGCATGGCGGAGTGGTTGATTAACGTCGCCGTGGTCGCTGAGCCGTACTTTGTCCCACCCAGGGAAGACTGGGTGGAGGACCTGAGCGGCTCAGTGGCCATAATTTCGTCGGCCGCCGCCGGTACCCCGACCCTTGAGAGTGTCAGGAAGGGTCAGGGTTGCGTAGCAGCACGGTTCGGGGAGATCGTCGTAGCGGGAGTCTACTTCTCCCCGAGCCGAACTCTCGCCGAGTTCCACAACTCCCTCATGGAGTTGAGTGTCGTCATCCGAAGCTATTCTCTCCCAGTGCTTGTGCTCGGGGACTTCAATGCCAAAAACTTGGCTTGGGGTTCTCGTTGCACAGATGTGCGGGGTAGGATGGTGGAGGACTGGGCTCTGGAGGTGGGCCTGGTCGTCCTAAATCGGGGTTCTGTCCCCACGTGTGTGCGGATGCGGGGCGAGTCGGTGGTGGACATCTCGTTCGCTAGCCCCGCTCTGTCACCGCGTGTCGTTGACTGGCGCGTTATGGAGGGGGTGGAGACCTATTCCGACCACCGGTACATCCGGTTCGATGTCTCCGCCCAGGACTCAAGCGCGCCGGTCTCACAGGCCCCGAGTGGTCCGCGTTGGGCGCTGAAGCAGCTGGACCGGGAGCTCCTCCTGGAAGCCTCGATAGTGCAGGCCTGGGTGACATCACCGAACAGGCCTGCCGACATCAACAACGAGGCAGGGTGGTTCCAGGAGGCCATGTCCGACATATGCGACGTGGCAATGCCCCGAGTTCGGCCAGGACGCGCCCGGCGTCAGGTGTACTGGTGGTCGCGAGAGCTGAAGTCTCTGCGCGAGGCGTGCGTCGCCGCGCGGCACCTGTACGCCAGGCATCGCAGGCTCCGCATCCGCCCTACGGATGCGGCAGCCATTGAGGCGGAGCTGTACGAGGGATACAGAGCAGCGAAGACCGCCCTCCAAGAGGCTGTCCAGCGGGCCAGGGACCTGGGCCGCGAGGAGATGCTGGGGACTCTCGACAGAGATCCGTGGGGGCGCCCTTACAAGATGGTGCGGGACAAACTCCGCACCTGGGCCCCCCCGCTGACGCAGAGTCTCCGCCCTCAGCTCGTGGAGGACGTGGTGAGCGCTCTGTTCCCTCTGCGAGGGGAACATCCTCCCCCGCCTATGGCTCCGCCGCTTGCGGTGCCAGATGTGGACCACATCGAGGACGATGACGACATTCCGGAAGTGACCGGGGTAGACCTGAGAGTGGCGGTAGGCAGGCTTAAAGCCAAAAATACCGCCCCGGGACCCGATGGCTTGCCTGGCAAAGCCTGGGTCCTGGCCTCGGAGGCTCTCGGGCCCCGACTGGAAGGGCTCTTAAGCGCATGCTTGGAGAGAGGCCAGTTCCCGCTTCGTTGGAAGACGGGGAAGCTGGTCCTCATCCGGAAGCCGGGGCGCCCTGCGGACTCTCCGTCCGCATACCGGCCCATTGTGTTGCTCGACGAGGTGGGCAAGCTCTTTGAAAGAGTCATTGCGAACCGCCTCGCCGGGCACCTTGTGGGGATGGGGCCGGACCTTGCGGAACACCAATTTGGTTTCCGCAGAGGGCGCTCGACGGTGGACGCCATCATGCGCGTGAGGGCTCTCACGACGGGGGATGCAGTGTCTCGGGGTGGGGTCGTCTTGGCGGTGTCTCTTGACATCGCCAACGCCTTCAACACCATGCCCTGGAGCTGCATAAGGGAGGCACTTCGGTATCATCGGGTGCCGACCTACCTTCGTCGTGTGGTCGGGGACTACCTGACGGATAGGGCCGTCATCTACCCCGGTCGCACCGGAGAATGGAATCGGCGAGAGGTGTCGTGCGGTGTTCCACAGGGATCGGTTCTGGGGCCGCCCTTGTGGAACATCGGCTACGACTGGGTGCTGCGCGCTGACCTCCCTAGTGGTGTCAGCGTAGTTTGCTACGCTGACGACACGCTGGTGCTGGCACAGGGGAGGTCGCACGAGGCGGCGGCCGAATTAATGACACGCGGGGTTGCGATAGTCGTGGAGAGAATCCGGCAACTGGGTCTCGAGGTGGCATTGCACAAGTCCGAGGCCATGTGCTTTCATGGGCCTCGGAATGCGCCACCGTCGGGATCCATACTGACGGTAGGAGGGGTTCCCATCGGCGTCGAGTCGACG
Source organism: Cerastis leucographa (assembly GCA_963082945.1). Taxonomy (NCBI): domain Eukaryota; kingdom Metazoa; phylum Arthropoda; class Insecta; order Lepidoptera; family Noctuidae; genus Cerastis; species Cerastis leucographa. The sequence goes on along the minus strand of OY720362.1, from coordinate 15,801,859 downwards.
CTGAAGTACCTAGGGCTTGTCCTCGACAGCCGGTGGAACTTCGTGGAGCACTTCCGACGTTTGGCCCCAAAACTGGAACGGGCAGGAGCTGCATTCAAGCGGCTCTTGCCCAACCTGGGGGGTCCAAACGCCTCCTGCCGGAGGCTCTACGCGGGGGTCGTGCGGTCCATGGCCCTTTATGGGGCCCCGGTGTGGGCGCGTTCTTTGAGGCGGCGAGCCGCCCATTACCTGAACGCGCCCCAGAGGGTGGTAGCCGTAAGGCTGATCCGGGGGTACCGTACGATCTCCGGCGAGGCGGCGAGCCTCTTGGCCGGATTGCCGCCATGGGATCTGGAGGCGATAGTCCTCGCGCGCCTGCACGAATGGCGCGCGGAGGCACTACGTCGGGGGGAAACTCCGCTGCCGCGGCAAATTGTCGCTCAGCGAACAGACCTCCGGCGTGATCTCATGGCGACATGGAGACAGCGACTGTCGCAACCACGTGCAGGGCACGCCACAATAGTGGCGATAAGTCCCCTCTTTGAGGAGTGGCTAGAGAGGCGGCACGGCGCCCTCACCTTCCGCCTGACGCAGGTCCTCACCGGACACGGTTGTTTCGGGAGGTTCCTGCACCGAATCGGGCGGGAGGAAACGCCCGGGTGTTACCATTGCGAGGATCGGCCGGAGGACACGGTGGAGCACACCGTGGAGCTCTGCCCCGCTTGGGCTGAGCACCGCCGTGTCCTCGTAGCGGCGATTGGCGGCGGCGACCTCTCGCGTCCGGCCCTGGTTCAATCCATGGTCCGGAGCGAGAGGGAATGGGATGCCGTCGCCTCCTTCTGCGAAGCAGTCATGCTAGCGAAGGAGGTGGCGGAACGTGAGAGGGAGAGAACCTCACGTCCCAGCCGCCGCGGGAGACGCCCCGGGCGTCGGGGGGCAACCAGTGGCCCCCGGCCACCGTAGGCGCGAGCCTGTGGACGGTGAGTAATGGGCTAGCTCACCGTCCGTCCGTCTTATGACGACAGGCCGTGTCGACGGCGCGTACGTGTTCCACGCGCGCCTCAAGGAGATGTCAGCAAACAGGATGGGGCCCGAGAGGGCCGATGCCTGCCAGGGCTGCGGGTTGTTCGAAAGAGATACCGCGGCCCTGGAACAAAAAGGGCGAAGAAGGAACATGGGTGGGTTTTAGTCAGTACAAGTCTGACACTCCCTCCCGCTCCGCCCAGAGCGGGAGAAGTCATTTGATGATTTCCCATCCCGAAAAAAAAAAAAAAAAAAAAAAAAAAAAGCCTCTGTAACTTAGAATGCGTAATCCCAATAATTAATAAATACCTATTCTAAACGCTAAGCTGTTGGCAATATTTTCTCATATATACTGCTTAGCAGCAACAATAATTACGAGTTGATTTAGAAATTTTAGTCCAATAATAATTTTATAGCTTATCTGCTATGCTCGCCAGTCCACCTACAACACCCTTTCCATTATTAACTTAATGATATGATATCCACATGGGATTGCTTTCCACACAAGATCAAGGTAAATGTGATTACTATGCTAACAGCTTAGGGATACGCTTTCTCTATTTAACATAATTATTGGTAAACATTAAATAACATCACGGCCGTAATACCAGAAGGCTTAGGCACAGATGTAGGTACCTAACAGTACACCCACATTTCGCCACAGTCATGTTTAAGTAACACGTAATAGACGGCGAGCCTATTGCCATCAACCGAGCACAAATCCAGGCTTACTGAGAAATTCCTGATGGGACACCTCAATAACACTTTGCTTAATCCGGGAATCGACCCCAGCACCTCCCGCTCAGAAGTCGCGCTTGCGAACACTGAACCAACAAGGCAATCGAATCGGCAAGTATTGGTAAAGTAAGAGTTAATTTGTATGTCTGTGTTTAGATCAGCAATAAGCGTCTTCTTATTGTCTCGTGTACATTTGCTGGGGATACACATGCCCTTAGCTTGCACACTAGCATACCAGCTCCCTGCGCGTGCCAGCTACTGTCATGTGTATACGCTAACTGGCATGCCTGTAACTAGCATACAAGTAGCTAGCACAACATTTGATTTACTTGCATGCCCGTTGAGGGAGGGGTCGCCGGGGTTTGCCAAACTGTGACTTGTGAACAGACGCGACAGCTACGGGCATGCTTAAGATGGTAATACTGGCATGCTAGGGCAGAACTTGCTTGCCAGTATTACTTGCAAATGTATCCGCAGTGAGCTATTTACTCGTACATGCCAGTAACTTTCATGCCAGGTACTTTCCTGATTTACTGGCATGTGTATTGTGTATCCCCGCCTTTTTGTACAATTAGCCAATAGATTAAACTTTTCTAGACTAAGTAACATTCTATCAGTTATCACCGATGAAGGAAAAGTTAAAAGTGCATTGGAATGACATAAGCTTAGGTATAATATGTCCACTTGAAATGTGCAGTTCAAGGTGGCTTTGCTTGTCAAGAAAATTTGCATCGATATGTCAAACTTTACTTTCAAACTAGTTGATTGTATTCCCGCCGCCAAAGAGACGTTGGTTGATAGTCCAAAAAAAATTGTCAAATGAAGGGAAGTATCTCGGAATGAGATATAGTCAGCTATAAACTTGTATAAACCTTTATTTTGGCACCCTAAAACTTATCTCAAAACATACTTATCGTAGGGTATCCGCGACTACAAATATTCCAATGACAACGGTCAAAAAATCGTTTTTTACACATTTATAGAAAATATCTCGTTTCCTATGGATGTTATGTTATTTGTTTAAACCATAAATATTGTAGAGGATTAAATTCTCTACAACTTCTGTTTATTTTTTTATTTTTATATCTTGATCCATTTTCGAAATAGAGGAGCGCGCGCAGGGTTTCGGAGACAAGTTTTAGGTTGTCAAAATAAAGGATTATACAAGTTTATTAGCTAACTATCTCTCATTTCGAGGTGAAACCCATAATATTCCTGGACTATGAAGTGTATGTCTAGTTTGATGAACTGAAAGAGGAAGAAATTGGAAAACAAAGGCCAGAAACTGTAAAACATCAGATGATGGGAAATACGAAACGCTTTCTGTCCAGCCAGCCTTGTGATTTTTCATAAGCAAACCATTGACCATAGACCTCAGAATTTATTTTATGGGGCATTATCGTTGACATCAAAGCTTGCAGACAGTTTATTGTTTTTAACTAACATCGACACCGTTGACATCTCCATAGTTTCTTTTTACGACACCTTCTAGTAAAGCGGTGCCAATTCTAGACACTGTAACCATCCAAAAGAGACATTGAACAAAACAGTCATATAATTGGAAGTATTGCTCACCTATCAATCATATATGGTCATTACTGAATCCGAACGCCAGAGGTGGCCACACTTATATGGAGGTACCAACCAGCCAACCAACCTCTTTGTCACAGCATGTGGGAAGATTTTCTTAGTTACGCAATCATTGTACTGTTACCAGATAGAGTGGGAGTCTATGGTAGACCCAGTTCTTTTGACGGCAAAAAATATGAATTGTGTTAGAAATTACGTAGTAAGCGAATCTTTCCCATGAATGAATCTGAGCTTATGTGAATATCATTCATGAGTTTTCCCTTCCATGAGTTGTAAAGAAGATGGCACACGAACGTTTTGATTTGAATTATTTGTATTTCATTATGCATGTTATTCCGTGTTATTGCCACGGTATGTTCAACCTCTGGATGTCCTCCTTGCTCGTATTCCTTGGATCAATAATATTCTATGCAAATTTATTCAGTGATAATACAGCTGGTGGCTTTTTAACGTCTCTATTAGCCGTCTTAGGTCCTCTTTATTTTTTTTATTAGTTCTTCCTGTTGGAGCATCGTGGAAAAAAGTAGAAAACGCGGTTCTTACTCTTTATATCTATTAAATCTACATCAACGCCATTAATATTTTCTTTTATCTAATAGGATTTCCGTCTTAAAGCCCTGCTACCAATTAGGTAGCGGGACTAACTCCCTGCGGTGTATAAAACCTACTTATAAGCAACAATAAACTACTCTCACTTGTTTTTGAACAGAAGCCTTTTAAGATAAGTAAACAATGAAACCACAGACTCCTTATAAACTCTGAAGGCGTACGATCGACAGTACTTCACGTACTGAATTAAACATATGATGACCTACAGAGCGGATGAGCAGTAATCGAGGTCATTCATGTCCTTTCCTTTGGCACTAGCTGGTGAAAACCGGACACATCAGCCTATTAATTGTATTCTGCAGATGTATTTATAGTAGAACAATATGATACAGTGCCTGGAGAATCTCGGAGATGTAAATGTTTACTAGAATTTGTTATTTTTTATTTATTCAACTTTATGCACAAGTAAAAACTGTACGAAGGCAGACTTAATGCCCCCAATCTACCAGTCCACCTTAGGGTGATGCAGAGACAATACACAGTAGGTGCAATAGCAGAAAAAAAATACTGGTAAATATTTATAAGTAAAATAAATACATAATACACGAGTCCACACATACATAAAAACAACTAGAAAAACTAGAAAAAGAACTACAACTTAATTCTGAGACGAATCAGCCAATTTCTTGTGTAAGTAGGTACATGCTCTCGAGCTTAGAGTATTATGTTACTGTTAGCCTCATCACCCCATCATACTATTGCTGGACAAAGGCTACATGACTTCCAGTTCTCTCTATCTATCTTCAAGTTCGTAAATCTAGTGCAAGAGAAAAGGTTTGGACTTTGAACCTGAAATTAGCAGCAAAAAGCTTTCAAAGAGAAATTAGAAGTAGGAAACACGCTTTTCTAGCCTGAGAATTTACAAATTACATAGAAGCACTTGTCTTTGGCTTGAGTCTTTAACCGACTGAGTAACTGACTGATTTGCATCCGTCCGATCCAAAAGCACTCATTCCTTAGGATGTATACCTACGTTGTTACTTCGTTGTGCTGGCTGATCTGAAAGATTCCCGTGAAATCCCGTTTTATTTAAAATTTAGATTTCGTGAGTTATCGATTTCGATTCGAGTTTGCAATCCCGAGTCTGTCCTACACATTCCACAAAAAACATAGAAACCCTAAGCACACACTAAACAATGTAATGCCCTTTAAAAGTTTGCCTATTAGTGCATAAAAACTCAACTGGCACTGGACATACCTCAGATCGGTGTCAGCTATGAATGGCAGCATCGGGTGCGCACTGCACCGGGCGGCCTTGCGCCCACGCATCGTAAGCGATACCCCGCCATTGTACGTGGGGCATCTTCTTGATACTGCTATGTAAGAAAACGAGATTTACTTGTCCTTAGTAGCTTTTCTATTCTGCCATCTTTTTTTCTCGATTCGAGATTTTGCTGCGTAATTTTCGTCAAGTAGTTTTTCATAGACGAAAGTACGTATTTTCGATACTTTTTGCTTGAAAAAACACGAAGCTCTTTTACTGTTCCAAATAATTTAGCCGTGTTTTCCAGTGACTTCTAGAATCATGTAATGAATTCACGGTAACAGTTTCTCTGTTGATGTCCCCTAGGTACAATGATACAGCTTCTCAGAAGATTAAAAAACACCATAAAAAACGTACTAAATTTACCTTTTAACTTTAACCTTAGAAACTGCCTATAAAGACTAGATCATACTTACAAAACATACAACTAACGAGAACCAACTGTTTGGTAACACTTTTACTTTCTAACTAATAATTTTGCAGCGTCATTTAAATACCCTATTTCCGTCCCATTTCCTCTTATGATAGCTCTAAATTGTGTGAAAGAGATAACGAATCTGCATTGTCGATACGGAAGGCGGTTTTATCGTAAGGAAGACAGGGCAACAATGGGAATAGTTGTATAACGTTTATTATACAGAGATTAAAAAGTGATGTATTTGTCTATGACAGCTTTATGTGGCAAGATGTGTAGTCATCATAGACAACACATTATTTTTATTTGAACGGTGAAGAGAAAGGCGTTTAAAGGGCCTTTTATTGTTACTGAGTACCGCCATGTGCAGATATTTTCATTCATGATCTTGTTATTAGCAAGTCTATCTACCGAATCTCACTGTGTAAGTGCAATGATCCTGACTAAGATATCCTCTTCTGCATCAGCCTTTCGCAATTGTATTGGGTATTCCCAGTATTCCATATGGGGCGACTGCCTATCTGATATTTACTATCCTCTTTTATTCATAATATGTTGATTAGCTATATTGGCCGTGGAGCTACTCGTTGCTGTAAAAGCAGCGATGGGAAAAAATAACGGAATATTTAGTTATTTCTAATTATAATTAAAGAATAATGGGAAAAGTGCTGCCAACATCTAATTAAATTCGCCCTAAACAAAAATTGGTACTTAAACGTGTTATTAAAATTATAATTTCAATGAAAACTGTTTTAAATCCATTAAAACACGCGACTGAAATTACAAAGGCCATTCATTTAGACCAGATGGACAAGTGAAAGCTAAAACGCTAGTAAAAGTATTAGAAATTAGTGATCATTCATAATAAATCATACATATGTATTAAGTGTTCATAAATCTCTGTGATTGCATGAGAACACATCATACACACTTCACAAACAATTAATTGTGCGAGACTAGAATCAAGATATTTACGATACATTTAAATTAAATGTATCACAGACGCCATTTGTCACGGCCAATTTTACTTGTCAAGTCTATTTGATCAAATTGTCAGACATCTTTTTACAAGATTTATAATTGTACCGTTTGTGTAGGATCTATTTTAATTTCCCGTTTATTTACATAATAGTTACAAGAAGACAATGAATTTACCTCATAAATAACCCGATAAATAAATATTGTAAAAACAAACTGACTACTCACCGTTATTGGCGCCAAAAAATTTGACAGAGATTTCTGTTAATCATAGCGGATGAGCACAGATAAAATATAACCGAAATTACTTGATACAAAAAGGTGGAAAAGATCTAAAATAACGTTGTATCAAATCGAGTGTTTTATTACAGTGTTTTGAACCGGGTTTTAATTAGAAACAATTACCTACGTGCACTAACTGAACTGGCAAAAGTTGCCAAAAACCTGAATCATTTGAAAAGACTGGCGACCTCGTGATCTTTTGCACTACAAGTTCCCACGTCCATATGTATTAAATATACCGTAACATTATTTAACACAATGTTTAAGTTTTAGGTCGCCAAGATAAGCTTTACTTAATTCACACAAAAGAGATAGAAATGTATTTTTTTATCTCATAATTTCATCTTTAACAATCATAGATCTTAAAATTTGGCATGTTCTTTAAAACCGGATATAATTTTTGTGTTCGGGCAATAAATCTAAAAATATATTTTCTTTATTAATATATTTTTATGTTTAAAGGAATGTAGCCAATAAATTAAGCTCTAGATCAGAATATAATGGCGGACCGCGTTCTCTGCAATCACAGTTAACTTTAGACATTAATAATGTTATGAAACTTAGATAAAAGTATATTACTTAGTGTTCTTGGCTACCAATAACAAAGTATGCTAAGGCTACTGAATTGACTTGACAATTGCAAATCGATACTATCGGCAACAGTAACAACTTTCCGCTTTAAATTAATTACCTACTATATTTGATTAGCCAATCTTATTCCGAATCGCATATTTCTCCGACAGGTTCAAATTAATTAGAGTTATTACTTCCTATAATTATCATATTATCGTGAAAAGCACTTTATCCGCTTCTGTACTAGCTTTGGTATCAAACTAGAATGGTAAAGTTGGACAACGTGATAAATCAAGGGACTGTCGCAATGTTCCAGTGGCTGTAATGGCTCCTGTATACAATGGCAGGTACCTACGTTGGTTTGAAATGCTGTTGCTTCATTTGTGGAAACGAGATCCAACTAAGTAGATTGCAAGTCATCAAGGGCCCTTATATTGCATCCACCATGAGGGTTAGACCTACAAATATCTACTGCTTTATAAAAGGCTTCTCTCAATTTCCCTTTCCCAATATCACCAGATTTAGAATACAAATGTCTAGGTAGCGTGGTATAGTCAGCCCCTAAACTTCCCACTACTGGGAAATATGCCTGTTATCTACGAAAGGGAAAAGGCCATTTTCCACCACCCGGACCCAGTCCGTTATCCTCATAGGTTTTCCTCATGTGTCATGCCTTGCCTTTTTGGAACAATAGTAATAAGTAATAGTGCGCCTTATGAGTAAGTAGGAATCACAATGTTTGTCGAAGCTACTTTTTAAGACCCTCAAGGACTCATCGTGACTTAAAAACCAGCAGTAGTCATAAAGTTCCAAATAACCGCCTTCCACCGAAGCTAAAGACTATAATCACAAAATACTGCCTTACAATTACGTAAAGATAAATAATAACAACAGTGGCGGGTTCCCACAAGTTCAAAGCGATTCAGACGAAACAATTAATCATTTCGTCATTTATCAACAATAGTGAATGAATCTAAAGTAGACAGCGAGAGTGCAGGCGATGCAGACCAAGACCATAGATTAATATTCTTGGACATAGACAAGATTGGCAATATGAAGGAAGGAAGATTAGATTCATTTGTGTAAGAGCGAGTTCAATATCGGCCTGACTTCTGAATTGAGCATAGTAATAAACAATTTTCGTCATGCTAATGAAAATTCAATCAAACATAATGGAGACATGTGCCCGAAAGTCTGGCAAGTCTTAACAAGGGGTATCGTATTACCTTGTAACTGTGTTGTGGAGGTCAGATAGACCGGCGGTCTATGTAGAATGCTGGTTTATTGGAAAAGGCTAGGCTAACTGGTGATGAATGGAGACATTTAGTATGCAGTGCTCATTCATCAGGAAAATTCTTAAATCGATCCATGTCATTATCATTTTTAATCTGTTTTTTGTGACAGTTGCCTATCCATGTATTAATATATCTATGGTACAGACGCTGCAGTCTATGCACTTGACTTCGCCGTGGGAATAACTAATAACTGTTCCGTTAACAGTGAGCGCTGTTTTCGCAAAGATTTTAGCGTAGAGTGTAAATAAAAAGAGCATGAGAAGATTTGGAGTGTCGTTGATTAAATTATCTGTGGGTTTCGTATCCTTTTTGTTTTCATTGTCATCGACTGCTTATACTGTTTTTCTTATACTACTGGCATGTGTATTTTTGATCCAACGACTTTCGTCCGTGTCTTATTGATCCTGTCCACGCCTTCCGATCTCATCATCTTTTGGAAGCAGTGTTACACTTGCATCCAGTATTCTATACGAGTATTATCAATACGCTTTTTAATGCTTGCCTTAGACACTACCAAGAGTTTTGGTCCTATGTACAAGACTTTTTACAAAATGTTGAATAGAATTTAAAGTATATGCTTATGGGCATAAATTCATGAAGTAGTCGTCAATCTTCTTGCAGCGTACGCCATAAATAACTTTTTTATTCGGAAGACCACAAATATTTGGAAAACCCACTTGACTGACAAAAATTCTAATTTTTTGTGCACATTCTCACGTTACCGTGGAATACTTATATTGTTTGTGTTCTTTTATATCCGGGTCAGGTTATATTCACAATATTTTCTTTCACTTCTTTTGTCTGTTCATCTACTCGATACAGTGATTAAAAGATACCACCCCGTGTTTTTAAATTTAAGTAGCACGTTTGAAAGTAATAATCGAAGAATGAAAATCCTGTAGGCTGCTGCAACTGCCCTTAAAACAAAGAAGGAAGTCTTCTTGGAACTAAAAAAAGTCAATGACATGTAATATCGTATCGACCAACATGCACTGGGTACGCGTGGTGGGTTAAAATACTAATCGAAACCATCAAACAGTATGTATGACCACTTCTTGTATTTTTTTTTAAAGCGCCCCACGCTTGGTATTTCTCCTGTGTTGTGGGTGCGTTTATATACATCTTACATAACTCACCAACACTAAGACCCGGAACAACTACCTGTACGTCATACAAATATGTGTTTTCGTGCGGGGATTGAACCCGCGACACGCAGCGCAGTAGCCAATCGCTCAGCTACTGCAAAGACCGTGCCGTCAAAAATGTGCATTGAATCGAACTTATTCATTTAACAAGCCGTCAGAATAGGACTTGGGACGCCCATGCGCAGTGTTGACGACATTTTGGTCCTTATTTCAAAGACGAATCACTTTAAAATACTTTACCGTTTTAATTGATATTTCATAAATATGGTAAATCATGTTTTTCTGTATTCCATACACGATACGAGGATGAAACCCACGTCAGACCATCAAATCCCACTCTTGACTATTTGCCACTATTTATAGGTTTCTTTTGCCAAGTTGATGTGCCGGTAAGACATAAATTACCTAATTCTAGCGTCCTACGGTATTCCCACACGTGTACAGGCAACAAACATAGTTCGTATGCAAGCTAGCACTGGCCATCTATGCCAGAATAGATTTGACTAAATTCAGCATACGGACAAAATTAGTTATTAGACATAAAAAATTACGTCTGCATTTTACCAGTTACGATTAAGCCCTATATAACATGAGGCGAACTTATTGCCACCAACCAGGTACAAATGCATCGATAGGATCGCATTGAAAAAGGTTTATCCGTTTAGGAGCTACGATACCACAGACAGACAATTTTCAACTTATTGCTACATCCTTTTTTTTTTTTTTTTTTTTCCGGATGGGAAATCATCATATGACTTCTCCCGCTCTGGGCGGAGCGGGAGGGAGTGTCAGACTTGTACTGACTAAAACCCACCCATGTTCCTTCTTCGCCCTTTGTATTCCAGGGCCGCGGTATCTCTTTCGAACAACCCGCAGCCCTGGCAGGCATCGGCCCTTTCGGACCCCTTCTGGTTTGCTGACATCTCCTTGAGGCGCGCGTGGAACACGTACGCGCCGTCGACACGGCCTGTCGTCATGAGACGGACGGACGGTGAGCTAGCCCATTACTCACCGTCCACAGGCTCGCGCCTACGGTGGCCGGGGGCCACTGGTTGCCCCCCGACGCCCGGGGCGTCTCCCGCGGCGGCTGGGACGTGAGGTTCTCTCCCTCTCACGTTCCGCCACCTCCTTCGCTAGCATGACTGCTTCGCAGAAGGAGGCGACAGCATCCCATTCCCTCTCGCTCCGGACCATGGATTGTATTGCTACATCCTTCATTTGAATTGGGTAGGTCTAATTGCAGTTTAAATTATTTCTGCCAATATAAATGTTGAATAAATATATAATATTATACATAATGTTTTTTTTTTGTAGACTGTACCTATTTAACATAAGATGGTAAATTGCTGGCACATGGGGATTACATATGGCGCATAGATTTTCATTGAATACTTTAACTATCGTAGGTTGGACTGTTTGACTTTTAAATAGGATTAAAACTAGAATACATTATAGTCTCGTTATGGTGTTAACTAATGAAATGACGCAATGTCACTGGTTTTAATTCTATTGGGATTTGATTGACCATTCTTATTTGATGGTAGGCGAAGGCGTGATCAAAGATAGAGCATGGCCAACTAGATGATTATTATGTAGGTACTTACGAGTATTAACTAAAGACACCATTATGGAGATTGACGGATGAGTGAGGGTTTTTAGGAAAAAATAAATAAAAATATTGTGAAATGAAGTATATACTTATATAAAGAATAATATATATGTAAATACATAAAGAAACGTCTAAATAAGAAAGAACGCATCACCATCTGCCTAGCCTTTTCCCAAACTTTGTTGGGGTCGGCTTCCAGTCTAAACGGATGCAGCTGAGTACCAGTATTTAACATGAAGCCTGCCTATCTGACCTCCACAACCCAGTAACTGGGAAAAACGATACCTCTTGGTAAGACTGGATGTCAGACTTTCGGCTTCTGACTAATCGTAACGACTGTATGATCTAGAAATGACAGCCGGGACCAACGGCTTAATGTGCTTTCCGAGACACGGAGGAAACTCGGTATGTATAATTATGGTCACCCATCTACGGACCAATTTTGGCAAGCACGACTTTACCTTGTAAATCGACCCGTGCGGCAGGTATTATTTAGCCACGACCTCCTCCTGAATAAGAAAGAACGCATTCAATGCAAAATCCTATTGATGAAAAAATCCAATTAATATGGCCGCAAACAAAATGGAAATCCATTACATATTTTTTCACAATCCTCACAATTTGGATATGAAATGAAAGGGCTTGACTAGCAGAATACAGTTCAGCTAGAAATTATAAAAGATCGATGGTTTTCTTGAAATTGGCGAGAAGAAGCACAACATCGGGAGAAGTGGAAGGAATGGGGGAGGGTTGTTCCAGAAGTGCGTCAATTGAGGTTAAATAAAAAAAAACAAGCCAAGTGCGAGTCGGACTCGCGCACGAAGGGTTCCGTACCATTATTTATAAAAACGAGCAAAAAAATCACTTTTTTGTATGGGAGCCCTCTTAAATATTAATTTTATTCTGTTTTTAGTATCTTTTGTTATAAAATCAATCAAAAGAAATACATAATCTGTAGAAATTTCAACTGGCTAACTATCACGGTTCATGAGATACAGTCTGGTGACAGACGGACAGCAAAGTCTCAGTAATAGGGTCCTGTTTGACCCTTTGTGTGAGGAACCGTAAAAATGAGTGGAGAAACAAATTTGTCTTACAATACTCATGCTGACTGCCCCGTTGGTCTAGCGGACGCAAGCGCGACTGCTGAGCATACCTAAGGTCCTGTTCGATTCTCGGGTCGGGCAAAGAGTTGGGTTTTTCCATCAGGAATTTCTCAGTAGCAGCCACGGAGTCTCGATTTGTGCCCGGTTGATGGCAATAGGCTCGCCCCCTATTACATGGGACTTAAAAAACATAACTGGCGAAATGTGGGTGTACTATTAGGCTTCTGCCTAATCACGAAGGGTTCATAGGGAAGGGGGATTACAGGCATATACAGGGTGTAACGGAAAGGGTATATATATACGTACTGAAGGGTGTCCTACAGACCATCAAACTGAACATGTTTCTCCATCGAACAAACATCGTAATAGCGAAAACATATCAACTGCCCCCATCGATCACTAATAAAAACATGTTTTACGATGAGATACATGTTCAGTTCGATGATCTGTAGCACACCCTTCAGTATGTATATACCCTTTCCGTTACACCCTATATGTATGTACTCAAGCTTCTGTAACGATGTCCTAACAGGCTGCGTTGCCACTAGTACCATTAACCAACAGTTCCATGATCGAACTGCTCAGGGCCGTCTTTACCCAGGAGTTCAAAGTGCGCGGTGCACCCGGGCGCAGAGTCTAGTGGGCGCAAGCCGACCGCCATCAATTTCGATAGTCAAAGTCAAAGCATTTATTTCAATTAGACCATTACAGGCACTTTTGAAAGTCAAAAAAACAAAATAAAACGCGAAGCTACAGTCCCAGTCACAAGGCATAATAACTTGTGAAAGTACTGTAGTTGCCCATTCCGTAGCGTAGATCTCTATGGAGAAAAATGGGCAAGAAACTCCATGGACACTCTTTTAAATCAAAATATGTTACAAAATCTTGGTTACATCATTCATGTTAAGAATTAAAAATATGTGAGAACAATGTAGAAATACGGGCAAGTTAAGAGCGTCCAGAGTAAAAGATTAAATCAGTAATTAAAAAATAAAGTAATTAAAATAAACCGTGGCAGCTAAGAGATGACCAGTCACAACTGACAGCGCCTATAGATACCTGCTACACCGAGACCACGCGAGCAGAACCGCGGGCACAGCTATTATTATTAGTAACTGGGTAATACGATTGTACCCCTTGGTAAGACTAGTTGTCAGACTTTTGGGCTTCTGACTAACAGTGACGACTGCCAAAGATCTACAAATGACAGCCGGGACCAACGGCTTTACGTGTTTTCTGAGTCACGAAGGAAACTGTTAAGACAGATCCCACCCATCCACAGACCAACCTCGGCAAGCGCAGCTTATCATTGAAGATCGACCTGTGCGGCTGTTATTATTTAGACACGAGCTCGAGGAATAAATAAATTACACATAAAAAATATATAGAGCTAGAGTGGGGGGGGGGGCAGGCTGACTTTCGCACCCCCGCGCCAAATATGCTTAAGACGGCCCTGGAACTACTGATGTTATTTTTTATCAATAGTTAGTGAGACGTTTTTATTGTCACTATTGGTCACATAGTAATATGAATACAAATGTCAATAAAAACGAATCAAATTTATTGCAGCTCTTACAAATTATATGTGATGATGCAATGTTAATAAAGTATAGAACTAATCTTCTACAAAACTGTGGGCAGAGCTCCCAACCTAAACGACGAAGAATTTACAGAGACAGAATGACTTAGTCATTAAAGCCGAAATATCTGTGGGTCATTTTAAGATAAACTTCGTTAAGCGCGTACTGTATGTAATGAATCTGAATCATACATGAAAAAGTAATATTTAATGATTTTATTGAATATAATATCATAAAAACTGAGTGTTTTTAACTTCAGTGTTTTTACAACCCTTAAAAATTTCACAAGTGCCTAAAATAACAATGTGGAACTAATGATAACAAATTCAGCATTAGTTCCATTATTTTTAGATTCTTTTAAAATGGAAATAGTGATAAAAAAAAAAAACATCATGGAACTGTTTATGTTACTAGTGGCAACGAAGCCCTAACAGCACACCTAACAAAATCTCGCAGCAACAACAACACCAGCCGACAACACAGATAAATTACACGGAACATTAACTCAACTTCTCCATATTAACGGCCTGTAACCCCAGGCCCGAAGACATCGTGATCCAAATAAGATTTCTAAACACATACGTATGTAAGTACGTACATGGAGTACGGACAAAAACTGACATTACAGTGTGTAGCGGTGTATAATTTGCATCAGACATTAACGTACGGCACGGCCGCGGCAGGGTGTGCAGAAATGAGGTGTTTGAAGGAATTTTTTTGTTTGATTATCTTTTGTTTGTAGTGTGATTAGAGTGAGGAAAATAACGAGACTTCTGGAAAAATCCTTTTTTTTTTAAAGCTTTTATTTAAAAGTTCTAAAAAGGAGAAAATAAAATTTTCTTTTAAAATTTTAACTATCAACTTATAACCTCATAATATACAATATATATGATTATAAGGATTAAGTCATGTCTGTCATAAGAATGTATTGTCAGAACCAAAGGTGTGTGCAAAATTTCAGCTCAATTGGACATCGGGAAGATGTTCTAATTTAGCTTCCAAGATTCCACCCGAACAAACATACATACAAACATTGCAAGTTAAAAAAAAGCTTTTAAAAACAAAGGATTCTTCCAACAAAAATAATAAGTTTAAGTAACAATTTCTAGAGATTTTGATCTCAAACGGTTTCCCTATATGTAGAACTTAATTGAGTATTGAGTATTGAACTTAAAAATCTGCAAACTGGATATCACAAGGCAACAAGGTCCAAACCCAGCAGTTACATTATACCATAGCCAACCATGCACTCTTTAACGCACCAATATTAGTATTGATTGACAGTTTGAGACCGTCCCGATTTTCCGCCATACCTGGTCACTACCTACATTCTGCTAACACAGTAGGAACTACTAGCGGACCATGTCGGTCCGTTGATTGCGTCCGAAGCGACACTGATGCCCGTCTTCACCAACACTAATTGACTCTTAAATGAATGCCTAAATGCTACTGCACTATTGGAATATCAACGTTAGGTGCTGAGTCGTGCGTGTACAATTCAACAGAGCTTAGAGTTTAGGTGGCGCGTCGTAATCGTAATGCGTTGTATTCGTACCTCATAACTGTCCCTTGGAAATTCACTGTATCAAGAATTAAGTTTAATTGATATGGCTGTTGTTTTCAAGGTACTATGGATGCTCAGTGAGGATAGTATTTTCTATGTGCCCCCATTGTGGCACTCATTTTTGGTCTATGGTTAGATGAGGAACTTTTCTGGGTTAAAAATATTATACAAGGTGTTGTATTCCATCCTCGTTAAAATTGAGGAGGTTGTCACAAAAGACATAAATAATCAACACGCTGCTTTTTTTGGTTGTTTAAATTTGTCAGTATTTCAGAAAAACCCCCTTAACGTGGTTTAGGGAATAAGAAATTATCGAATAAACGTTTGCGATCGTTTGTATGTGTGAAAGCGTGGTTATAGGGCGAGGATCAGACAGGCCTCGTTTAAAACACGGGTGGTTCACACTTACCGATTTCGGTATATAAATAAAAATAAAAAAAAACCTACCCATTTTATTATTGATTCGGGTCGAGAATAATGAGCATAGTTATCTACTTGAATTTGACGAGGATGCAAAACAACAGCTTGTATAAATTTGTAGCACACCTTAAAAGCTTTGCCCCCAAGTCATCAATATTTTTGATAACTTGTGAAAGGAAATAGAAAATGTCAGAATTGTGACAGGCGTTTTATGTTTTTATTATGTAGAAAGTCATTAAAACATTGAGATACTGTCAAAAAACAATAGGAACTTAACGTCATACATAAACCACAGTTCATGACTGTGTCTGCTTCTGTTGTTCCTTACGTTATGTCATTAATTTTATAATTATTGATACAAATGAATCTATCGATCATTCCTTGGGCCTGTTCCACCACCTACGATTAAGTTCCAGTTAACTTACTTCGCAGATAATTTCATACAAATTCTGTTCCATTTTTGAATTTATTCGGTGAGTGGTGGCTAATCGGACATCGTGAAATAGGCCCTTAATCTTTTTTTTTTTTTGGATAATGCCATATCACACTCTCTCACTTAAGCGTTTGCAAGCCTTGTCAGTGTGACGTCACGTCTCCTATTTTGGAAATTGCTGTGTCGTGTTCGCGCGCCTGCTATCTGAGCAGTTTACCGTATTTGTTCATTACGAAGGAAATAACTTTAGAAGTCGTCACGTTTGTGGATACCGGATTATAAAGATGTTTGGCTTTGATGGTGATTGTTGGCAGAATTGAGAGGTTTTCTTGTAATTAGTGGTTCTATTAGAATTATTTGATTATTTACTATCTGTTGCCTACCACGGTAGCGAAGGTGCGGTAAGCGTGAGAAAAAAAATGATGTCCTTCCCCAGGATATCATCTATTTCCTTGCCGTTTAGACGTGAAAAGGTAAAAAACAAACAAAGTTACCTTTCGCATTTATAATATTAGTATGGATCCTGCCTAGTTGTTTCTTTATTCGTTTTAAATCATCAGAAAGCCGCTAATAAACTATAAATAAGTAAATTATTAGTTACTATTATTAGTTTTTTGTCACCGCACCCTGTTTGAAGTTTTATATTCTACATAATATTTATAATGCCTTGGGCTTATAATAAGCCAAATTTTCATCCTCATTTGTCAAAAAATTAATGATACAAATATTTATTCGCAATCCACAGATATTATAAAATTGAATTAAAAGCCTAAGCCCCCATTACCGTACATTGCGGCGTCAACTCTATAAATAGGAGAGTTTTTCCGACAAATCCGTGAATAATCAGCACAATACAACAATAGAACAGTTATAATACGGAAACACTTGTGCGTTACACCACACGAGTGAAAACAGAAGGTCCATACCGATTAAAGCACGGTTTTCTATCGGAGCAGAGGTACTCAAGCGACTGCAATCTGTCTTTTACGGGTATGGAGCGAAGGGGATATTATATTTTCCTACTCCGCTATTCTTTTCTGATTTATTTTGTGGCGGGGTCCAAGACAGTTAAATTGTTACCCTGTGACTTCGTCGAGCTTCATTGTCTCGGCGTTTTTCTGGTGGTCGCCGCTGTTGATTCTAGCTCGCAGGAGTTGGAGTGTTTGTGGAGAGGTTTTCCCAATAAAAAAATGTGACTCCAAATGCTGACTGCAATTTGAAGAAGATCACGTCTAGACTCCCCCTTTTTTTTCGGATGGGAAATCATCAATTGCCTCCTCCTGCTATGGGAGGAGCGGAAGGGAGTGTCAGACTTGTACTGACTAAAACCCATTCATGTTCCTTCTTAGCCGTTTGTGTTCCAAGGCCACGGTATCTCTTTCGAACAGTCCCTCAGCCCAACAGTCCCACAGCCCAACAGTCCCGCAGCCCGTCTAGACGCCCCCTAAGACTTTTTTTAACCCGCCTAAGTCTTCCTAGATGAGATTGGACTTATACAGCAGCAAATCGTTTCTTATCCCGGCAGCGAGAGTAACTAGGCTATTATATAATTATTTTCATCATCATGTTCCGGCCTTTGTCCCATTTTACTTGGGATAGGCGCAACACTTTTACTCCTATCTCTTCCATATGGGCTTTTATAATAAGGAGATCCAAAATCCCTGAACATCTTTGATGATTGGCGAATGAAGGATAAGAAATTACCTATATGCTATTTAGCAAGTTAGCTACTCGTTCCTGTTTCTTTCGACTCATTCGTGATTTTTCAACCGGTGGTGTTAGATAAGGCTGCCGATATTTAATCTATGACAATGAAGAAAGTAAGAGCGCAGTTTGTCTGAACCAGTCAGACAGGTAGCTGCATTATTAAATCCATATCTATCGTTGCGTCACGCGATATCTATGATCTCAATCATTTTATACTGTGTGGCACGCTTTACCATGTAAATAAATATCGATCTATGCAACCATACATTGATAGTATAGACTCTATAGAGATTAGTGAAGAGATGGTCCATTGTCATGTCGTGGAAACCGGCATGTTCTAGAACCAGCAACCTTTTTCATACTAACATTACTAGGAGACGCCCTAGAAGGACATACATTGACCTTATTTGTGAGTTTCTTCAGACAGGTCAGGTGCGTACTTATCGCAACTGGGGTACGTGTATGACAATGGGATATTCCCACTGTTGGGACACAGGCCTCCTCTCTATGTGAAGGAGTGGGCTGTTAAATCCACCACGCGGGCCCAGTGCGGGTTGGTAGATGTCGCACGTCTTCAAATTTTTAGTTCTAGGACATGCCGGTTTCCTAACGATGTTTTTCCTTCACCGTTTTTGAGGGCAGCAGTGATGAAATAAATTACATAAAGTAATGCGCCAATTAAAGTAATGGTTCTGCCACCACTGGGCCACCGCTGCTATCTACTCGATTTATGACTTGGTCGAGGCAAAAGGAGTATGTCAGCATTGTAGTAGGTGGCGTTCTGTGGTTTATGCCGAAACCCATAGGAAAAGGTAGGTGTGTTTATGTATGTATGGTTATTTCTAACGAGGAGGTTTATGTCGCAGCGTATGATCTTTTCAAAATTTGTGGCCCTTCTGTCGTACCCGCGTTACGCTGGACCACCAAGTTTACTCAGATGAAACCAGCGATAATATCTGTTCTGTTTTCTCGAAACGTGACTCAGCCAGATTGGACAGTCACCATATTAATTACATTTAATTATGAACAGTCATAAAATGGAATAGTTACTGGTAACTAACGGACTTATTATTTAGGTATACGTACCTATAATTATAATTTCATGGCCGTAGTATGTCAAAATTAGCTGTCTCATCAATGTCCTGCCCTTATAGGTAAGGCTAGGGTTGGTTAAATGTCCAGAAAGGGCGTGTTCAAGAAAAAAAATCCAGAATTTTCTTTAAATGTAGGTTCAGAATTATCTTTGTAAATTGAAATCATACATCAGGTAACCCTGCCCTTATCCCAATTTATTTGGGCTCGCCACAGCATGTTTTCTTCTTCCATAACTCTCTATGAGTCCTCGTTTCAACAGACACTACCTTAGAGAGACAGACATTACCTTTTTCCCAAGGTAAATGTTCACAACTAAAATAATAAAGATGCCAACATTTCCATCGTATTTGCTTTCTTGGTGCTCACGGTAGAATCAGATGGACAGAGATTCGCAGTAATAATGTGGGTCAGTCATTTATTCGTGGTGCAGGTCAACGTGCACGAAGTTCCACTTTCCGATGATTAAAACCCATCACTTAAATTGGCACAAGCCCAATGTATATTCAGACTTACTCGCGAGAGGTCGTATTGAGTTTGATTTATGACCGGATCATCAGGGCGGTGGAAATTAAAATATACAAGAAAGCCAGCAGTCTGGACAGTATAGCCCAACTTGCATCGAAAACGAACATTTCCGACTTTAAACTGAAAAACGCAATCTCCTCGCCATTTCACATCGTCACATAAAAACAATAGAAGCAACACGTAACAAACATTTTTAATTATATTTTTTAATCTACAAGGCAACGTCAAGCCAACCTACAGCCTCGTTCGTTGACTCGCAGATAGAAAGTTGTTAATTAAGAACGCGCCTGATTGGCGGGCGATTGTGTAACCGAATGCAACAGATCAAGCATGTGGCTGAACAGGGAAATACCTTTGCCGAGGAAAGTGGACAAGTCATTTTTACTCTATTGTGCAATGTAACCATATATTGTATTTATAAGCAACCGGTTTCTAGGCAAGAAAATCTAATCTATTTAGGCCCGCTTACCCCATAAATCACAAAATATCACGTGGCCAAAATCGGAACTAGTGCAACTACCAAATTTTCAATACATTGCGAGTGCCAAGGAAGACGAAGCGTTGGAAGGCCTCCCACTAGGTGGACCGATGACCTGGTGAAGGTTGCGGGGATCCGCTGGATGCGAGGCGCACGGGACCGGTTAATGTGGCGTCACTTGGGGGAGGCCTATGCTGAAATGATGATGATGATGATGAGTGCCAAGGATATTTTCCTTGAGCATTAACATTTAGAGCTAAATCATATTAAAAACATCATTTTGAAAAGATATACAGAAATAGAACAATGATTTAAATTCGTTAATCTCTCTTTCTTTGACCAAAGTGCAAACGGACCTTGGGTTATCAATGTAGAATTTAATGTAATTATTGCATTGCGTGAGGTTTTTAAAGGTTTAATTTTTGCAACATTCAATGCGTGTTGTGCGTGCGATTAAACCCGTAATCAATAATGAAGTATAATAAAGACTAAGTTACATGACATATTAGGAATTCATGAATTATAACCAAATATAACACCTATATAATCAATTCAAACGATTAAAAACCGGATCGAGCACACCGTCCTCGCAAAAGTGGAACATTGAATCAATTGTACAATTGCAATTTCACATAAATATCAATCTATTAACTCAAGAACGGCATACCACCTCTCACAATGAGATGAGATTTATTGCAAGAGATCGAGTTTCGGGGAAACTGTACATTTAGCACTGTAAGTAAGGCTTGTCGTCCACGACACGACTTAGGATCCCGAGATATCTACTAGTAACTAATCTGTGACTGTTGTATTTGGACCCCCATAGACCGAAGAAGAGTCCCTTTCCATAAGAGATGTACGGATTGTTTTGAAACGGGGAACCAGTTTCAACTCTTTGCTAAGGTTAGCTAAACGACTCCTTGACAATTCAAAAGTATCTTTAAATTGTTAATTGTAACTGGCAACAACTGTTGAGTAGCATCGTAAACGACGGGATTTATAATAATGCACTTGCACTTATAATGCACAGATGTTAAAACTGTAATAAAGATTGACAGAAAGTTTTTAAAGATGACTGACAACACTGTCATGGGTAATTATTTTGTTTTGAAGCTGATGAAAACAAAACATGCATTGTGCTTATTGCATGTAATTAATGTCCCGCCTCATAAATAACTAACAAGTCACTTGAAGTCATGTGATCATGGTCTGTCTTTGAGAGAAGGTTAAATCGGACCTTAGGTCATGAGGAGAGTCTTTCTTTCTTTACTTTCAATGAACAAACAACATCACCGCGCTCTTGATGTTGGTACACACATTGCTCTGTATGTCTATACTTTTGGTCCCATTCTGGTACCGAATACATGCGTAATGTTCGTGAACGGGCGCTGTCAGTTGTGACTGGTCATCTCTTAGCTGCCACGGCTTATTTTAATTACTTTTTTTTAAATTACTGATTTAATGTTTTACTCTGGACGCTCTTAACTTGCCCGTATTTCTACATCATTCTCACATATTTGTAATTCTTAACATGAATGTTGTTACCAAGATTTTGTAACACATTTTGATTCATGGAGTTTCTTACCCATTCTTCTCCATATGGATCTCCGCCTTGGAATGGGCAACTACGGTACTTTAACAAGTTATTATGCCTTGTGACTGGGACTGTAGCTTCACATTTTTTTTGTATTTTGACTTTCAAAAGTGCCTGTTATGGTCTAATTTAAATAAATGCTTTGAGTTTGTACTGTCATTTCTTTTTTATGTGAAACTCTATATATGCGCGACTAGGCAGTAAAATCGACTCGTATGCCGTGAAGGGAAATAGTATTGCGCCCCCACCTCTATGCCACGTAAAATCAACCTTTTCCCATTAAAATAAATTTTGTTTTGGATTGATTATTGATCTTGTTTTGTTATTAAAAAGTTCCACGTTCTATTATAATTTCCTTTCTTTTACTCCATATTTCGTTAGGTATAGGTTTATTATTGCTACTGGAAACATAGATGTTTCACATCTGCCGGGCGTCCCGTGACGACAAGTTTTTTTTCCTATTAATTTTATTCCTAATATTTTTTTCCTAATTCCTATATTAATTAGTTTAAAAAACTTTTGACGTGACAACGTCTTATAAATTGGTTTGCCGGGTGACACTTCAAGAAACTGCGTTACGCTCCGCTCACGTTATGCGCTCACAATGAGAGCGAGTGAGAGGCACGCGTCCCTTCCACTCGGGCATCGTTAGCCCGCCTAAGAGCGAGAGAGACAGACATAAAAAGTGAAAGGCACGCGTCCCTTTCGTTGTCACGTAAAACTTTCGCCCGTATACCGACTTTACAGGCAACCAATTTTTTTTTTTTTACAAAAAATATAACTGACTTAAAAAAGTTTTTATTTTATGCTTTTCAGTTGTGGTATCTCACATAAATCCTAGTCAAGTATCATTTTCACTTTGTAACTAGACACCAGCACATCGTCCATACACACGACAAAGGACAAATGCATAATAAAGAGGATGATTCAAAAAGTACTTAACCAAAGATAATAAAATTCATATGGGCCCACCGTGGCAAGCTTTTTCTACCAAATTAATGAAGAATCATCTGAATCGGTCCAGTTATCATGGAGAAATAGGTTTACATACATCAAAAATGTACACAAATAAATAAATGTTCATAAAATGAAAACTACTGGGCCAAACTATGTATATTAAATTTTTATGGGACCAAAGGGCAACTATTCCACATCAAACTAAAGCAGAGATCTGAAGAGAGAGAAGATCACGCAAATCGGATCATAAATCACAGCGTAATCGGTGTACATACATAAAAAAAATACCAATCGAATTGAGAACCTCCTCCTTTTAGAAGTCGGTTAAAAAACTAACCTCTGCTGTTACTAGCCAGGCAATGAAAATCGAGAAAGTCGTAATTTGTCGTAAATTGGTTTCTTAAATCATAAGCCCACAGCGTTGGCAGCACGCTTCTAAGAATTGTCAAGCACCTGTCAGCAAGCCACATGGCTGGCGTTATAATTTATGACGTATTGTTCAAGAGTTCAATCCTCTTAAATTATTATTTGTTGGAAATCAGGGTCTTGTTAGAGATTTAAATCTTTGGTGACTCAGTAGTTTTTTGATTGATTGTTATAATGAAACATCTATGGCCTTGTTCAATGATATTCTTTGCAATTTATTTGGAGTCTACGCTGCATGTTAATCTCTTCCTTACTTCTCTTTGTGTTGTCATATGAATTTACTTTCTATCCACATTATCTTTCGAACAGTTCATTCATCGTTTCCTTAGTCTTCCCCTACTCTTTGAGACACCCACATTCATACTCGAACCTTTCTTCACGACATTTTCCTCGTTTTATTCAATCAATACCTTGATTGCGATTTAGTCGCATAAAATCTTGGATTCTTTACAACTAACAATAATTCCCGGAGAGCCAAATATTGGTGGAGAGCTGGGGTTTACCCCATCCTCAATCATCCCTATCGATCCTATGTGTGCAAAAAAAGTTATTCGGGGTCAAAGGTCAAGATTTGAGGTTTTTTAGATTTTTCTCGAAAACGGTAAGTTTTATCAAATAAAACCTCAAACCAATGTTGTAGATCTT
The DNA here is from genome assembly GCA_963082945.1 of Cerastis leucographa. Taxonomy (NCBI): domain Eukaryota; kingdom Metazoa; phylum Arthropoda; class Insecta; order Lepidoptera; family Noctuidae; genus Cerastis; species Cerastis leucographa. The sequence goes on along the minus strand of OY720362.1, from coordinate 15,777,829 downwards.
AAAATTCTCTAAATAATAATTAATTCAAATAGCCAAACTATGAACATGTAGGTTTAGGCCCTAAGACATTTTCCCGCTATTACGAAACATTGAGATTGTTTTTAAGTTTTCCTTATTTTTTTTAGAGACAAAGCCCTTGGTTTATAGCCAGTATTCCATATTCGAATACCAGCAGGCAACTTTTGATTGTGTAACCGAACGCAATTAAGGCAGTTGAGGGAAATACCTTTGCCATAAAAATCAATATTAAATTGACGTTCAAATAAAACTAGTGGTGATCATAGAGAGTTGCCGTTAAATAATTATTTTTTAATTATAGTCCGGTCAATATAGACATTTCAAATAACAATAATTCCCGGAGAGCCAAATATTGGTGGAGAGCTGGGGTTTAGCATTACAAATAAAGTTACAAATAAAATTCCCATCGATCCTATGTGTGCTACAGAAGTTATTCGGTGTCAAAGGTCAAAATTTCAGGTTTTTTGGATTTTTCTCGAAAACGGTAAGTTTTATCAAAAAAAAACTCAAGCCAAAAATGTAGATCTTAAAATTCTCTACAAAAATAATCTGAATGATTTTTTTCCTAAGAGTTGCCATTCCTGAGATATAGCGATTCTAAGAGCCACATTATACATAATTTGCACACATTTTCCACACCACCTGTGAGGTAGTGTCTCCGTGTGTTTTTTTTTTACCGTGGTTTCCCCTGTAGGCCTACTCCACTAACTGTCATGACAATTTTAGGATGATTTATGGGAACAATACCCGTCAAGTTCTAGATATTACTTTATTATTGATATTGCTATTGATTGCTATTGATTGGGTTTAACTATTGTTTTGATTTCTTTACATATTTTAATCAGATTTATACCCTTGAAATCCTATTTCAACAGTCATGTCTTCAACAGTCATGTCAACAGTCATGCTTAATTATTATTGCGTTCGGTTACACAATCAAAAGTTGCCTGCTGCTATTCGAAAATGGAATACTGGCTATAAACCAGGGGCTTTGTCTCTAAAAAAATAATGAAAATTAAAAAAAATATCCCAATGTTTCGTAATATCGCGAAAATATCCTATGGCCTAAACCTACACGATCAAAGTTTACCTATTTGCGAAATTCGTTAAAAATAACAGACAGAGTTACTTACATAGTATCAAGACTTAATATGGTATGGTTATTTGAGGTGGAAAATATTTCGAAAATGAGGCCACCGCCGTGTACTCGCCATATAGATAGGCAATTAACTCTGTTAATAGACTGTCAGTTCTCCACCGGATAGATTTTCTTGTGAAGAATTCCAGTTAGAAAAAATCACGCACGCGGCGACCGTTGTGACTGGAAAGCGTAAAATGGCGAGCCTCGATCGTAAGCGCGGACATATTGTTACCAATCAATTGTTTATTATTATGATTTACAGTGAAATTGGATACTATAAAGCCAATTTTGTCTGGCGAATGTAAGGCGAAGAAAACTAGAGACGGATCATAAACGTAACCTACATTTGTTAATAACAATACTTATGTCTAACACTGTAATATGTAGCGTATAAATAAATCGAAATATTATTAGCGTAGCACAAAAAAAAACAAAAACAAATCGTGATAGGTTAACCCAGTTCCTGCTATTTACCTACGCCATGACAGTTTCGCCATTTTGAAAAACAGAATTACTTGGCACAGGTATTATCAATAAAAAGCCGGCCTTGTCATCTAGACTAGGTGTTAAAAGTGAGTGGCTGATATCCAATTGTTAAACTTGAACTTTGTTAATGGCGGTCGGGTCATTGTATTACATTTGCATGCTAATGGCCCAACGGTCTCTTTTTATTATTGCTATTGTTCCGTGCAACTAGTCTGGTTATGATTTACCGTCACTGCAAACATTACACACCTCTTTGTAGATTTATGTTTAATATTTGCCAAAAACCGATTAAATTGAAATGCGCTACTTATAACGCGAATGAAAGGAAAATGGATTGCTAATTTAGGACTTCATTTAAATAATTTCGGGTGTATGATCTGCTTTTTGTTGCTTATTGTTTCGTAAACGTTTACTATGAAATTAAGTTATTCAATTTTAGAACAAAATATGAAGACGAAAAATGTAGCAGAAAGAATGCTAGATATAGTTTTTTTTTTTTTTTTTTCAAAAAATCTAAGTTTAATTCTTTAAATTAACTAAATTAATGTCTGGATTAAGTATCCTGACATTTATTCGTGGTGGCTTGAATATGAGTATCGTATTTTTAAAGATACTCATCGTATCATAGCAAAAAAAAAGATTAAAGTCAAAAAGTAAAATTTTATTACAAAAATAAATACTTATCTCGTATTTACACATATATGCTGCCATTGAAAAAACATCTGTGATAATATTAAGCAAAGAATGTCTTCTTGAATTTATTATACAACTTCAGACTGTTTTGATAACCTGTTTGCCTTCCTAAGGCTAGACCTTGAGAAATGCTGCCAGGACATATTCATTAAAAATAAAAAAAAAAAACAAATGTCAAAGTACAGCTGTTGAGCTCTAAGTTTTTAATCAGCGGTTTCAGAGGTTCTCATATAAACTCGCTATAGCTGTTGATTCGATAAGTTATTTAAGAAAAATAGCATTCGAATCTTGATAGATAAACTCAGTAAACAACACAGGCTGAATAAATCGGATTACAAGTTATAGATCACTATGAAAACGCAAGTCGGAAAATTGACCTTAATCTTGACCTTAAAACAGAAAGTCTTAAATAAGCAGATAATTATCTCATTGGCGATATTATATCCACCAATGTAAGTCATTCAAAAAAGGCGGAGGCGTGTTTGATAACAACAAAGATAATGCGAGTTATACAACACGATAAAGTCAGAATCAATATTTAAGAAACGATTTTTATTGTTACCAAATTAACAGCAGGCTAAGTTATCACAACGATTTTAGAGTTATCAACGCTATCGCGACTGATAAGATACGCATTATACACAAACTTAATTTGACAGTCAACAAAATCGTTAGCCGAACATTTTCACAATTAATTAAGAGGTAAACGACGGCAATAACAAGTTTGTAAAACTTGGTATAATAAAATCAGTGTGGGCGATACGCCTAATTACTGATAACACGATGTTTCGTCATACTGTGACTTTGTCCTTATCACTTCACATTCTGAACACACCGAATTTACTGTCTCTAAATGGAGCGTTCAATGCCGCAGACAAACTGAGTCCTACTACTCTTCTTGTGTCTTTAGGAGCGATCACTCCATCATCCCAAAGTCTAGCAGTACTGAAGTATGGGCGTCCTTCTTTCTCAAACATGGCTTCCAATGGCGCTCTCACTTTCTTGTCATCCTCGTCCGTCCAAGGCTTTCCTTCTCTCTGAGCCTTCTCCTTAGCTACCAAGGACAACACTGTAGCAGCTTGAGGACCACCCATCACTGATATTCTGGCGTTCGGCCACATGTAGAGGAAACTGGGAGAGTACGCACGACCACACATGCCGTAGTTTCCAGCACCAAAACTACCTCCTACCAACACTGTCACCTTGGGTCCTTTGAAACAACTGACTGCTGTCACCATTTTGGCACCATTTTTGGCAATACCTCCGGCCTCTGCGTCCTTGCCAACCATGAAACCAGTTATGTTCTGAAGGAAGAGAAGAGGAATCTTCCTAGAGGCGCAAAGCTGAATGAAATGAGATCCTTTCAAAGCTGCTTCTGAGTGCAATACTCCATTGTTCCCAATCACTCCGACAGGATGTCCGTACATAGATGCAAAACCACATACCAATGTCTCTCCATAAAGTTGTTTAAATTCATGGAATCTACTTCCGTCAACTATTCTAGCGACAACTTCACGAATGTCGAAAGGTCTTTGGATATTCGCTCCAACGATGCCATGAAGATCATTAATGTCATGGACAGGGTCGTCGACTTTTGTTACATGTATTCTTGCTCTCTGTTCATTATTCCAATTTAAATTGGCAACGACATTTCTAGCTAAGTGTAGAGCATGCTCATCGTCTTGAGCATAGTGATCAGTCACACCAGACTGACGGCAATGTAGGTCAGCGCCACCCAAATCTTCAGCAGACACTGATTCGCCTGTAGCGGCCTTCACTAAAGGTGGACCAGCCAAGAAAATAGTTCCTTGGTTTTTAACAATGATACTTTCGTCGGACATGCTGGGAATGTACGCGCCGCCGGCAGTACAAGAGCCCATAACTACTGCAATCTGTGGTATTCCTTCCCCGGACATGTTAGCTTGATTGTAAAATATTCTTCCGAAGTGTTCTCTGTCCGGGAAGACTTCGGCTTGATCGGGCAAATGTGCACCTCCGGAGTCAACGAGGTAAATGCACGGAAGACGACACTCTTGCGCAACCGCTTGAGCTCTCAGGTGCTTCTTCACTGTCATGGGGAAATAAGTGCCTCCTTTAACAGTGGCATCATTAGCCACAATCATGCAGTCACGACCGTGAACTTTGCCAATGGCGGTGACGATGCCGGCGCTCGGCACTTGCCCTTTGTACATGTCGACGGCGGCCAGCGTGCTCAGTTCTAAAACGTCGCTTCCCTCGTCCACCAACCGGTTAATCCTGTCCCTGACGAGCAGTTTTCCTCTCGCCGTGTGCCTCTTTACGGACTCCTCCGGGCCGCCTTTGATGGCGTCACCGGTTTTCTGCCGTAGTTCGTCGACGAGCTCATCCATTCTGGCCTTATTCTCTTGGTAGTAAGGATCGGTTCTGTTCGGCTCGTTGCCGATGACGGTAGCGTGGTTGTGCCGGCATTGGTTCAACCGCCGTATCCCTCTGACTAGTTTGAGCATTTTTAACGTATATTAAGTGTCTGTAAAGTGTACACGACCGGTCGGCGAGTCGCTGTCGCGCTACTGCCGATAATATAGTACCGTTATCTATACGATTAACTTGTACAAAAACAAATTCTTCGCTCGCCGACCCTCCCTAAGCACGATAAAAACTCGCATTATGTATGAAATGATAATGTGTAGCCATTGTTACTCGGTGACTATTTACGTAATATTTACATGTAATCGTGTCGCTTCGGCAGGGTTCATTCATTCGCTCTCAGAGTCGTCGTGTTCAAATAAATGGCAGTAAGTAATATTAAGAGTCTCTCTGTGAATAGATACTTATTGAATGATTCAATGATCGTGTCATGACCTACTTGCAATGAGTTCATGTTGTACGAAGCTAACCTTGAATGGATGTTATACTTACGCTTATTTATTTCCTTTTCACATCTGTTGAAAAGTAATGAACCGCTGACGAATGACACACTTATATTCGCAATGTAATAAAATTCATAGATAAGACAATGCATTGTCATTCTAATTTACTATTATTATACCCAGACACTTAGACCATAAAGTTGTATGAGTTTCAATGTATTGCGTTGTTGCCCAGAGGTCTAAATAGAACTGTGAAAGATAACAACATGCAATAATACCTACAATACGAGAGCTCAAATCGAGGCAAACGTAATAATGCATTATCTTTAAATACATAAGTGTTGGCGAGATCTGGTTCAACGCCCGAAGCTTTGAATGACCAAGATTTTGAATAAGTAGGCGCTCTATTTTGCTATTCCTATGAAAATGCGTTTATTAGGAACCAGTAGGTACTACGCGTGCTAGCTATGCCTACGGGCTATCATTGCATCGGCAAGATGGTAATAAAGCCTACCTGGACAGTGAACTGTATTGAAAAAACAAAATGAGGCCGCTAATTCCTGTATTGGCCACGTGGAAAAATATCCTTGTTAAAACGGCGACTAATCCTGCTATGCACAACCAGCTTACGCGGATCTGTCATTGTACGGTAAATCTATATAAAACAAGGCCATATTATACCGGAAATATATAACTTGATGTGTAGCCGTGTGTACAGCAAAAGAGATATGTAAAAAGTTCTGAAGTAAAGCATGCATAGAGCAGAATTGGAAAAAAAAAAAATAGATATTTCTCAGACACACAAAAAAAAAATAGTGCGTTGAGACGCTCCGCGCGGAAGAAGTGAAATTTCGTAATACTACACGTATGCGTTCGAGTGCCACCCATTCACTCTCGATCTGTCTCTTTCTATTTCCGTCCATGGTAGCGTTAAACGTATAACGCAACCCTGTTGGAAGTCGCATAAGAAGTTTCACTTCAAAAATACTACTTATGTAGGACATGCACCGATTAATTCAATACTATCACTCAAAATTCGCAACTGCGCTTCCAAATTTACAACGCCACAAAAACTTTAAAATATTCACGCCTATGATTGACAACGGTTACTAAATTATATTTGGAATCCATCATATTAAAAAAAAAATGCATCATTAAAACCAGAGACGGCCATCGCTGGCTGATAATAGTTACTGTTAGTTCAAGCAAAAAATCTCATCAGAAACCGACTACATCTTACACTCACTGGGGCATACGATTACAGTTGGCTCAGATGATATTAAAATGGGAGAAATAATTGCTTTTTAATATCTATAGTCATTGTATCACACGATTATTCCCAATAGTCCCCTCTAGCTCTGTCCTCCGGGGTGACAGCTGAGAATTGTCTTCCTAGTTGTCACCGGGGTGACAATTTGTGCCGACTGTTCCCTTTGAAAACTGACTAGAGGGGACAAATGGGAAGTCTGTTTGTCAGTTGTCACCGGGGGGGGGGGGGGGGATGACATTTGCTACGATTCCTTCCTTCCCAGAAAAAAAATGTAATTACCTTTTCAGCTTTTTTATTTATTGTGTCATGCTACCTGCGGCGCAAGGCACAAAATCAATGAGCAAGTTTACAAACAAGCATGCTACTAAATTAGCACGTGTAACTTTACCCTAATATTTACAATGATGTTTTTTGAAACACTAATATACAAGCCATGTGCCAGATGGGATTTCCCTTTAGCATAAACAACGAACTTCTAGACAAACTTTCATGTCTGTGGGTAAGTTTTCAGAAATCTTTCCATAATGCTCACTTTTGTAATTTTTGGCACTATTCTTAAAAGACCAATGAATAAAATGTCTGGAGCAGTAGTGACTTTTTTATTTTGCTAGGCCACTACCCAAATTTTATACATGTAGGAGAACTAATAGATCTCAAAACTCGTCCCGGATTGAGTTAATTCAGTTTATGCGGGTAATATTTACGTTAGTTTATCAGTTACAACAATTTGGGTCATTGGCTTTTGATTGGTTTAGACTGCGTATTGTCTATTTTTCTGTAAGTGAGTATTTAAGTAGATAGAAAAACTTGCATGGATGTATTTATATTTAGAACCCAAGATAAGTTTAGGGAACCAGGCGTTACGTTGCAGAGATCCATGCCAATAAAATATTATGCAATATAATTATTTGCAATTTTAAGACCGGGACCAGTTTAAGCGGCATAAAAGCCAAATAATTTTGCACACCATTGAATAGGACCCATCTTTCGAACGAAACTGCATTGGGCTGTTAGTACCTAACATTCCACGTAAACGTTACTCTTGAATATTATGCAGCTTTGTAAATGCACTAAAAAAAAGGTAAAACCTAACTTTACTCATAGCAATAACCGGTAGAAAGTCATCTTACTTTGTCTAGAATACACTGGGAAATTGCTAAACACTTTCCGATTTACGACGCTACGAACAATTTATGAAGTCTTCCGGCATTTGCGCTACCGCAAAAACACTATTAAAAGACAGAAAATTGCCATGAACATCGTGATAAACCTGTAGGCGATCTATCAATAAATGAGCGAGTACGATCGGTCATCTAATCATAGAGTAGATAGAACGGTATTGCCAGAAGGCTTGTAATACCACACTGTAATACCACTGGATTTCTAATAGGTAGGTACCACACCAAAACGGCCAAATGATTCATGCATCTCTTTCATTTGTCCCAAACATAGTGAAGTCACATTAGTTGCCATTCGGTTAAGAATTGAATTAAATAATAATTCTGATCCTAATCGTATAAGCATGCTGGAATAAAACTATTCGTGCGGTAAGCTGGAGTAAACAGCGATCTTGTAAAGTATGGATCGCTAGGTTTAAGTTGCTCCCAACAGCCTCTTGACCTCGTTCGCCAAAGGTGGCAATTGTTTCAAGTTGACATTCTGAACCTGCCTATTCCATGATCTAATCGCTACCTTGCGCGCGCGCAGGTGAACGACACAATCGTTTCACTTTCTTCAACGGCCGCCAGGTGGCGACACTTTCCATCGTGACGATCTAATGGTCGTCTTGCCGCTAATCTTTACTGACACATTGCTAAGCTAAATAAGATTGAATTAGATATGCTAGGTAGATATATACTATGAGTTATAACGGAGATTAATATGCTAATAATTATGGTTAGGAACTTATCTGTTTTTAGAAACATCTGAAAGGTTGGAAAGTGGTTGCTTTATACTAAGATGATGAATTCAGTGCCGATAAATGCTGAGGTCAATGGTCTAATGAAAAGCCTGAATGGTTCAATAAAAACTCTACTGTTATTAACTTTTTACTTTTTGCCAACAGTTCAAGTTACACCTTAAGTTGTTGATCTTGAAGACAGGTTCATTAAGTTTTTGCGCAATTTAAAGCCGTTAAAGTATTTATGTCATCATCACATATAAGCTTAACGACATCGACAACGTACGAATAAGTTAACACAGATGCGTATTACTATAGCCAATGACGGTTAGCTAGCCGTTACATCAACTTAACACGTTTAAATCAGCTCATGTCATGATTACTGCTGAACATGGAGTTTTTCTCAAACCCTCTAGCGAAAAAGTGAAAAGAAGTTGACAAAATCAATGCAGGCTTATTGGAGATACACAAATATGGCAGTCGATGATAGAACACTGCTGATTTTATCCTCTCGTTGGCTTTTATGCAGCGACAAACGCGATAGGGCAATATAGTCATGCGTGAGATTATTCAGTTCAAATTTTTATAACAGCTTGCTAACTTGGACGGAGTTTTCAAAGGAATAAGGATATTAAGCATCGCGAGAGACGAATTTGATTATGTGTTCGCGGTGAAAGTGAATATCGATCTGTGATTAGGTTTCAATAGTTATAACTATCTTAAAGATAAGCTCAGATTAGATAGGAAATCTAATATTAAGCTGCTTCTTCATCCGCTCTCTAAATCTAATAAGATGATTAAATTTTTCTCCTTTATCTTTGTCCCCAGGATCGCGATGAACAAACCAAACTAGAAATGAAACACCGGCAAGAAGAAGACGACTTGTACAGAAAGTTCTCCAAACATCGCGAAGAAGAAAACAGAAGGATACGAGAAGAAATACAGGTAGAGCTATTGATTTTCTTCGTGCCTAGTACTGGCTATATAGCCTAGTATGGCTGACTTATGTAGTATTGATGGCTCTCTAGAAGACCATAATATGTCAAGCATAAACATTAGTAATTAGGCAGAGTGAGCACATTAGGACACATTTATTACCGCCTATTGCCAGGTTAAACCTTTCCAGATAAACTGTATTGGCATGACGGTTATAGTTTCCTTTAAGTGGAAGTCCAAGAAACATTAAACTATTTTTTTGACAACACTTTCATAAACTTCTGACTGCTGATATCGTATGAACTGTACCAACACCAGTATGGTATATCTTTAGATCTTTTCTGGGCATGAACTTGAACATTCTACATGGTAACGCAGCAGCGGCATCAACGTCAATAATCTTCAGATTCCGTTTCCACTACTAGGGCACAGGCCCCGTCTTTGTGGGGGAGAGTGGGTCATAATCCATCACTACGTGAGCCCAATGCGGGTCGGTTGATATGGAAGTCAATAAAAAGCGATAACCATACGCGATTTTAACATTCCAGGATGAATGGGAGCGCGAACTAGAGAGGCTGACGAACAGGTTCCAACAAGAAATGCAAGTCAAGAAGAGAAGGCCTGACTCGGAGATAGGAGCCCTCACGCTACGTCACCAGCAGGAGAGAGCGGACTTGGAGAAGAATATGACGTTGAGAAGAGATAAGAAGAAGGAGAGCTTGACGAGGAAGATGCTGGAGCATGAGAGGTTTGTAGTGACCTGATAACGCCTAATCCACGTGAAAAAAATATCGAATGTCCTCATAGTTGGCAGAATCTAGCTAAAAGCAATAATTGCAAATGGCTATCATGATCGTAAAATAAAATTAAAATAGGTATACGGTGAAGAATTTCAGGTTTTTAATTTAAAGGTGATTAAGATTACAGAAAGGTACTGGGGGGTTACTATGACGCTTAAAACATTATTGTTCCATTCCTATTCCAGAGTGGGAAAGAGATGGAGCTAGACGACCTGTATAGCTCCGTCTCTTTTTCACTCTGGAATAAGAATGGAACAATAATGTTTTAAGACGTCATGGTACGCCACCTGGCCCGTAGACCCCAATCGTCTATTATAAAAACCAATATCAAGACAGTGAAAATAAAATCCCCGATACCAACATAATATAAGAACATCCTTAATAAAGGCAAATAAATTTTTTTTTTTAAAGGTATACCAGAAAGCGCGGTCGACGTTTTAACTCAAACGACAAATCCATACTGCAATACTTTTTTCTTTTAACACTTTCAGAGCAGCAACAGCAGCCCTGGTAGAGAAGCAAAGTCACGAGATGATGGAACTGATCCAGGAGCGGCGGTCCGAGTATATGGCAGCTTCGTCCCTGTTCGTGGACGGCGAGGAGGCGCCGCCCTACCCCGCCCGCGCACCACCACCTCAGCCCCCGCTCGTCTCCAAGTTCCACATCTATACAGACCCCGCCGAGTTTGCTGATGTTGATAAGATTGCTATTTCAGTAAGTTTCACTAGCTAATTTATCACTTCTTCTGTTGTTTATGCTGTATGAGACCTCGGAATGAATCGCAGTGTGAAATTAGTTTCCCTTTATTTCATTAGTTAAGTTCATGTTAATTAATAGCCGAAATAATTTCTGAAAATTACATCTCGGATCTCACTTATAAAACCAGCCTAAATAAATACAAATGTTTATTCTTTAATTTAACTAGTTTCCTGTACCTACAGCCCCGAAAATGCCACAGCTAAATCTTGGTTGTCGAACCAATCACTGATTTTTAACCTTTTGACCGCCACAGTCGTGTGTAGACGACTAACCAAAATGTGCCCAGCACGCCACGGTCGCGAATGGTTGACAGAATTTTAAACGTAAATAAATGTCATTAAACAGCATTGTTTTGTGTTTTTCCCTTGTTAATTATTTACCTTGACTCTTCTTCATTTATTTGAAGTGAACTGCTTTCATTAGATTTCATCTGTAGTAACATAAGATGACAAAAAAGAAAACCAGTTAAAAAGTTCGTGCCCTCAAAGCCACAGTCACCTCAACAGGACACGTAGTGATGTAGGCAGCAGTCAATATAACAAGAATATCGACCTCGACGGCAACCTACGTTATATTTGATTTACTCTGAATTCTGCATTATTAAACAAATAAAACATTTGATATTGAACTTTCATGTTTGAGAAATCAAGAAAATTTTATAATACTGAACTATGCGCTCTTTAAAAGTCGAGTGTTAATAAATTATCGATTGATTGTAATGACTGCAATGCCCATCCCTATCACCCACTGTATTGTCTTTGCCGGGAACGCCACAGTCGTCTATGATTGACAGTCCCATGACGTCAAACGAGGAAAATTTTTTAATAGAGTAGTTCTTTTGCTGTTATTATTATTGTTTACTGTATACATGATTAATAATGGATAACTATAATATGAGTAGTGAAGACTTATTAAGTATATTGCAAGGAGTCGATACTGACACGTTTATAATGGTTTTTTTTTTAATACTATCCTACCTAAAAATACATACGTACATCGATATAAATCAATATACAATTGTTGAATTAAACTTATGTTGATTTTACATATTGAACGGTATATAATGTGTGAAGGTATTAAAAATGGTGTGATTGTTCTACCAATTTCTACCACCCAACTTTTTAATTAAAGAACTGATTTTTATAAAATGTTTTATTTTATCTTTTGTGAACTTCATGTTTGTGACACTTAAGAAACTTTGTCCAGGTAGGTACCATTATTCCTCATTATTTCCTATTCATTACAGTGTTGTAAATTGTCTACATTCGAAAGTAAACAACACTAACACAGTAAACGGTATTTACTTCTGCACTGATGTCATCAGTGCCTGGCGTTATACTAAAGCATTAATATTGCTTGTTCTTCCAAAGAAACTTATATTTTATTAGTTGACAATGATAAAAGTACAAAACGAACAAAATAAAATATTTCGATATTATTAATAAGTATCGGTGTCGCACCTCTAGAGAAGAAGCGAGCAATTTCAAGAAATACGTGCCAACAGCGCCACTGTCGTCTTAGGGTGACAAAAAATTACGTCATGATGGACAATAGTGCTGTAATACTATTGATTTGGTTTTATCGATTGTTGTTTCTATTTGTGGAATAAACGCCGTAACTGTGACACAGATTATTACATTTATGTCATAAAGTACAAAGCGCGATGAAATAAAACTCAACACAAGGATGGTATAATAATCTTTATTGAAATTAAAACCCATTAAAAAAAATGTTGTCAGGTTTCTATGAGCTTTATCGATATAATTGCGCCCTCACTATTATTTTGTAGGTATTAAATTATGAATTCGGAGCTTGGCGCTGAGGGCACGCTTTTTCTTTTTTGACGTGGCGGTCAAAAGGTTAATCTGTTACAAAATATGATTACAGGTAGCACAAGAAGACCAAAAAACCTTTACGGATCTAGTCCGACAGCTAGTAGGTAGATGCGCGAGCGACGTTGAGAAGGCGAGGACCATCTTCCGCTGGATCACCGTGAAAAACTTGAACAACATACAGTTTGATGACAACCTGAGGGGAGACTCTCCGCTAGGACTGCTCAGAGGCATCAAACACGGGACTGAAAGTTACCATGTACTGTTTAAGAGATTGTGCAGGTAAGATGATCATGATTTATTAAGGTAGTACAATAATTATACGCTTTGGATGTGGAGTTGTGGACCCTAGCCCGTTATAATCACTCTTATTTATATCAAAAACAATCGGTGTTTTTTTTAACAAAGTTATAAGTATAAACAACCATGATCAAACTTTTTTCTTATTATTTAATCTGTTTTTCAAGGACTTTTGCTACCAAAATAAATAATGTCAAAGAAAACCACACATTAGGTACAGATTTATGAAGACAAATCGTGAAAAGTAATATCTCCATATCAAGATACATCGCATGTCTACATACTGTGTCTTTTTCTCTATTTAAAATAACACCAGTTACTACAATCGGACACTCGGACAATCGGACTTACATCCACGGTCCTCTCATACTTCTACTCTCTTTAACCTGATATGTTCCATCCACAGCTACGCAGGTCTCCACTGTGTGGTGATCAAGGGCTACAGCAAATCCGCAGGCTACCAGCCAGGAGTCCGCTTCGAAGACAACAGGTTCCGTAACTCCTGGAATGCTGTCTTCGTGGCCGGGGCATGGCGTTTCGTGCAGTGTAACTGGGGTGCCAGGCATCTGGTTAACGCTAAAGATGCGCCGAAACCAGGCAATCGGGGGAAGAGTGATAGCTTGAGGTTTGTAAATAGAATTATAGGGGTTGAATTAATTGTAACGTTTTTCTTGAATGGTACTATTAAGTATAAGAATTTATTTAAGACCAAGAGAATCCCCATGAGATTTTTGGCAGTTCATTGCATTCTGGGCACGATATTCAGAAGAAACTTTATTTGGAAGTAACTTATGTTGCATTAGATTTTCAGTTCCAAAAAAACCTACTAGCCGAAATAATTCAACTTGCCGATTTGTAAAATATTCTTATAACTAAAAAGAGCAATATTTCGAGGACATCTCTGAAAAAATCGTGATTATGAACTTATCACCTCTGCCTCTATAAAGTAGTCTTTGCATCTTTTTTATATGCCGCCAACTACGTCTACAATGCTATGCTAAACCAGTATCCCATTGTGCTTTTGTTTTTTTTGCTTACTGGACTTTTGATGCTTCTTGCTTTATATGCCTCTATGTAAATACTTTTTTCCCCGCTTGTTCAGACCTCAATCTTTCTGTTACTACCTAGGACTTCCTCCAAAAATTCCAACTACTGTCCCAGGTACGAATACGATGACCACTACTTCTTGACGGACCCTCGGGAGTTCATCTACGAGTTCTTCCCGCTACAGCCAGATTGGCAGCTGCTGAAGACTCCCATCACGCTTCATGACTTTGAGGAGCTGCCCTTCGTCAGGTCGCTGTTCTTTAGATACGGACTGTACTTCAGCGACCCGAATACGAAGGCTGTTATGTTTACTGATTCGACTGGTGAGTCTTTATTTTATATCTCGGTTTTTGTTGTATCTCCATGACCTTTAGGCCGTCCACTTGGGCTCTTGCATAGACTGGTATAATAACCTAACCAGTAGAGCATATGGTCATAAAGCTCTAATATTGTGTTGCTTCTTAACGATGTTTTCCCTTTGCATTTTTTGGCATCTTCTTACATACTTGAGGAAGAACGTCAGATATAAAGTTCACTACGTCTATCGAAGTTTAGTGGCTATTTGTCTAAAGTGCTCCAATACCGATTGTCTCAGGCACATATTACAATATTAGAACCTAAATAGTAATATCTATTGCAATGTGATCTTGCGCACATTCCAGGTGCGGCGACTATGCGCATAGCCATGCCCGCACACATGCAGAGCTCTCTCATCTTCCACTACAACCTGAAGTTCTACGACACCGAGGGAGACGGATTCGACGGCGTCAGCCTTAAGAGATTTGTTATGCAGGTAAGAGCACAATGAAGTTCCATCGACCACACCACACTCGAGAAATCGGTTGTATCTTTCCAAAAATTTACGTAACGGTAGCAGAAAAATCAGACTGCTTAGTCTCATGGACTATTCGAGTATGTAATATGCCTGGAACAGGAAAAGTAATGTTTAAAAGTTTCTGATTTTGATACTGCGAACTAACTAACTAGCAAGCTGCATTGATTGCACTTGGTCTTCGATGCTCAATTAGAGCTTCGAGTCTTCTGATAAAACCTGCTTTACTTAATATCCTATCTTAGTTTGACCATTCGGAAAACCGTTCCTCGTCCTTTCCACAAGCAAGTTTTGAAGCCTACTTTACTCCAGAAGATAAATCACTATTATTTTCTTTGTCCTCCTAGTCCGTGGTCGGGAACGTGGTATCGTTCCGTGTGCACGCGCCCTGCAGCGGAGCCTTCCTACTGGACATCTTCGCCAACGCTGTCACGCCCAGGGAGTACCTCACAGGAGAACCCATGAAGTTCAAGAGCGTTTGCAAATTCAAGGTAACCGTTCTTACATGGGAATAGACTGATTTAAAAAACGCTATACTCTGAAAGAGACCAAAACTGGCCTGATTTCTTGGCCACGAGCTTCATACTCATACGACACGATAGAAGTAGTACTTTTTTGTTGGTCACATAATCAGTAAAAAGGCACGCGCACCGCTGGACGCAAGTTGAAAGCCGAGAAAAGAGTATCGTGTCAGTAACGTGCCCAACGCCTATTGGTATTAGAGTATCCTTAATATGGGGGAATACTTGATAAAGAGGAAACCTTACTGTCACTCAATTTTAGGGGAATCATTTGTTTCAATATGTACTACCGAGTTCAGGGACACGACAGTCAGCCACTTTTCAGCGTTATACCCGAGGTAATAGGATTCGAAAGTGGTCGACCGTCAGTGAACTCGGTAGTACGTCTTGAAAGGAAAAACTGCTGATAGTAAATTAGAGAGTGGATGATGGAATTAATTGAAGCGAATTTAATAGACACTACTTTGTATTTCAGATATGTTGCGCTGAACTACAAACGGTGATGGTTCCGTTGCCAGATTGCGCAAGCGGTGAATGGGGACCCACGAAAGCTACCAGACTCTTCGGACTCGTACCTATTACGCATCAGGTAAACATTTGATGTTATTGATGAATTAAAATAGGATAGTATCCAGTCGCCTTTTAAGGTCAATAATAATTATGGACAAATGTGAACAAATGTGGGAAATGACGCCATACGTCGGCAGCTAGTTCCATCGGATGAAGGAATTTACTGGCCTGACTAGGCACAGGCCGTGTGGAAAAATCATATGTATATTTTGCTGTCGGTTGTTAGTAGGTATAGTTTGCGGTTACCGAGGCAAGCCTAAGGTTCGCGCGCTGGCGTGACGATTAAGACTCGTCCCTTACTGATTGGCCAGGGAAGACAAAACACTGAAACGGAACAAAAATAAGAAAAAATATTTTGGCGCAGGCTGTGCCGACTCAGGCCGGGCCCGACATGTAGATCAAGTTCCCAGATGGAATGATGATGTTCACATTTGAACAAAACTTATCTTACCTTTGCAGGAAGCGTTAGTTTTCGCGGGTCGTGAGCTCGAGATCCAGTTCCGCATGTCGCGCCCTCTAGCGGACTTTATGGCGACGTTGCACAAGAACGGAGTGGACGAGAAGAGGCTCTCCAAGTACGTGCAGCAAAACGTGTCCGACGACATCGTGTCATTCTACATCACGTTCCCTGAAGAAGGTAAGGCGATTTAGTGGTAATGAACAATCAAAACTTGTCCATAGCAGCGTCGTCGGCGTTGTGCTGACACCTAGTATCTATACTTAATAATATTATAAAGTTGAAGAGTTTGTTTGTTTGAACGCGCTAATCCCTTGATCAGCATGTGAGATATTCTCTAAGCTTCACATCGGTTGCCAAAATATTAAAGGTCCTTACTGGCCATAGTATAAGTTTCTTAAGACAGCGCCTCTATTTTAAAGTAGAGCGATGTTCGGAGCTGCAAGTGCTACTACAAAAAAGCGGTTGACCATCATCATCATCATCAGCCTATAATGTTCCCACAGCTGGGACACAGACCGTCTCTCTATGAGAGGGAGTGGGCTGTAATCCACCACGCGGGCCCAGTGCGAGTTGGTAGATATTACATGTCTTCGAATTTTTAGTTCTAGGACATGCCGGTTTCTTGACGATGTTTGCCTTCACCGTTTTTGAGAGCAGCGGTGATGAAATAGATTACACAAAGTAATGCACCTGCCTGGGTTCGAACCCACGGCTTACTACTCGTAAGTCGGGGCTGCCACCACTGGGCCACCGCAGCTCTCGTGGTTGACCATACCAACTGAATACCAGTGTCCCAAGAACTAGGATGCTGGTATCTTCAGCCCAATGTTAGCAAGCTTACCGATCTGATATCAGAAGTTTCCACCGTAATTGCATTTTATTGCCTACACTCCAACAAAAAAACTTCAATTAAATCAACATAGACGATTTCTGTTACAAGTTTGTTAAAGAATATTCAAGTTTGGTCAATTTACTTATCTTTCTGTATTACATTCTGCAGGACAATACGGGCTGGACATATACACGCGCGAGCGCGGCGGCCCTACAGCTATCCACCAAAACGGCTCCACAGAGAAAGAGAAGCATCTCCTAACGCACTGCTGCAAGTACCTCATCAACAGCAGTAAGAGGAACTAGAGTAACGAAGCTAGGGTGCCTACTGATGTCTGGGCAAACATGGAAATAGGACATGGACTTTGCGTAACCTCGAGGTTACAGCGGTTTTTAAATAAACTTAGGAATGAACTATACGTAAACTTAGAACGATTTGAGAACGTTTTCAGAGGATATTTTTTTTACATATTTTACAACAAAAGTAAACATGTAATTAAGACACAATTCCTTTTTTATCAAAATCGCTTCATCCGTTCAGGAGCTATGAGGCCACAGACAGACACAATTCAAACTTCTATCATCCCTCTTTTTGTCAACGTTAATTATTATTATGGTGACAATAAAAAGGCAAGATAAACAGAGCTTTTTGCTATCTAAAATAAATACTAAAAATAAGGCAAAAAACACTGGATTTTGAAAAAAAACTGTTTTTCATAGTAATTGATATGAGGCAAAAAAAAAATGGGGTATTATGCCATCAAATTGACTTAGCAAAGGACGTCAGTGGGGCACCTTTTCAATAGTAAGTGTAAGTTCTCTATAAGGCATTACTTTATCAATCGTGTTCAGTAGCAGAAGCAATGCAATAATAGTATTTAGACTTATAAATGTCACAACCATTGATGATGCGTGATTTTTAGAGAGTTTTCCACTCATTTCTATGTTTTTAAAACATTATACATCATGTAGGGTCTTTTCATCCGATATATTATTATGAAAAAGTCTTCCAATTTACAAATCTCTCACAGAGGGGAGTCTGTGTCCCAGCAACGGGATAGTTCTAGACTGCCAAGACATTTAATTATTTACGAGCGATAAACCGGTCAAAACGAAAAAAAATATAATAACGTACTTAGTAGTAACAAGTCGTTGTCTAGTGTCGTACGGCCTGCTTGTCAGGTAGCATTTGTGTGTCAAAATCGAAAATGTTCGACATCCATTTTATTTTTGTTTGAAAATATTTACATATTGTCTGCTTTATAAGTCTTTTAGATATCTGTGTAGGCTGCTTTCCAAAATATACCCCTAAAAATCACGCACCAGCAACTTACACTAATGTCAATTTTAACAATATACAATATACTCAAAAAAAAAGAAGCGAGGTTGTGGAAAAAAAGACGTATTCTGTAAACTTTATATAATCTAAATAATAATTCATAACGTTAAGCTATTTTATACGACTTTTTACCCAAATGTAGATACGTAATAAAAATAGATATTAGAAATAAAAATCCGTCCGCTGATGTAAAACATTTATTATTATATTATAGATTACGCTAACATTTATACATAAACATTATTAATTGTAAATGATTCGATATTATTTCATTTTTATTAAGTACGGAATAAGGTTGTGCCGGAGCAATTTAATTGCTTTTTTGTACGTTTTTTTTTTTTTTTTTATTTTTTAAATTGTATAAAGATTGAGCGTTTTAATAGCTAGGATATGCACGTTATCTGCGATGGCAGTTTTTAATGTCATCGTCATACATTTTTTACTTATAGACTAACATGTTTCTCTATTTTATTACATAGGTATGTTGTTTGACAATTTACATCGTGTGTTGGTCAGATAGCATTTCTTTAGAAGCTAGTTGCTTTTCTGCCTTACAAATTCTTCCATGATATAGACTGGTGTACGAGGCACAAGCTTGGTATCAGCAAAGGAAAAAAAAAATTGTACCATAAAAAATATAGGATCTTTAAGAGTCTCTAAGCCACAATTTTGGTCCTTTGAAGAGCCGGCATTTTCTAGAGCGAGATACAGTGCGTTCCGCCGACCAAAACGTAGATGCTGCCGCGTGCTATAAACATTCCCACTCTAGCAAATGACAGTTCTGAGCGAAGGAAAAGGATAAGAGCATTGAATAACAATTCCAGGCTGCTAGATGAGGCTCAACCCTAAAAGCACAACATTTTTAATGATTGTGTTTTTTTTAATCCCAAGCTAAGGCCTCGTCAATTACAGTGTTCATTGTTTTTCTTTAATCTAAGACGGTGATATACGCTTACTTATATTGTGAATTAAAATGAATTGCTCTATTTTATTAAAACATATATTTTATTATTTACCTGTTAAACGCACAAATGAAATGTAGCAATTTATTATTTTTACTTAAACCTAGAATAGTTTTAACGTAACGTTTAATTTATATGACATTATTATTATTTTTTCTATTTAATAAACACGAAAAATGTATGTAAATTTTTTATAAATAAATATATGGCATGTTACTTTTCTAAATGTATGTTTTATTTTATATCAGATCTTATAGTTTAATAATTGAGCACCAAATTAGGAGGGACGGCAAAGTTTTCTTATAGATAGATTTCTTATAGATATTAAAGTTAGTTAGATACTATACCTACCTGTGTAACTGGGTTCCGAAAAACTTTTTTTCCTAAGATTTTTGCTATAAAAGTGTAAGTGTGTACTGTATATTGATTTAATACGTGAGATTCAAAGATTTTACATGAAAAAATCCATATAGTTTTGATTTAGCTTGAAAATCATTAAAAAGTCAAAACATGTCTTACAATCGGTCAAATAGATTCCGAAAGGTGCAAAAAGCACAATTGGAAAATCTTTTAACATATTCACTATATTCAAAAATCAAACAATCTCTATAGAGACAATACAAAACTCTTCTAGTCATAATAAACAATAGGGTCGAAATATAAATTACATTTAGAGATTCGTTTACGAGATTCTTAAGTATAGGCCATCTATTCATATATTTACAGAGACGCGTTGCGTATGTGTCGGCGTGGCGGATCGCGGCGCGTTTTTTCTGTTTACGGAGAAGCGGGCTCCGCCACAAGTAATGCTATATTTCAAGCAAGCGCGCGTAAAACCGCTTTCCCGTAAACGCTCTCATAAATCGTCATGTTTGAATACAAAGCGAGCCGCGCCGCACAACGCGCCGCGTCTCCGTAAATGAGCTCTAATATAAGCGACAGTTGTTTTCAGCCGGTTATTGGCGCTTTCCGGTTTTACAAACAAACTAGTGACAAATGAACGTGACGATCGCTTTTATCAGGGCAAGGAGTAAGTCATAAAAAGTCATAATTATTTTAAGCGGTACATGTTTTCACAACCAATAGGATGGATCGATCAGTCAATTTGACCAACATCACAAATTATACATTTTTGCTCACAGTTATGTGAAAACATTATCGAAGTTATTCTTATAAAGCTAGATCTCATTATGGCCTGCATTAGTCAGTCATAACTTAACCGAGCGAAGATTCGTCGATTTCCAAAATACAAACATATTTATATTTTAGTTATTACGAATAGCAGTCTTGTAGTGACGAAAGAAGAGCAATAAAAAAAAACAGTGCAAAACAACAAAAAAAAACAGTGCATAAATCTCATCATAGACGAAACTAAATAAACATTTTCATAGTCAAAGAAAGTTGCGAGTTTCAATAGAAATTCCTGTAAGAGCAAGATTAGCGTGAATTGCACCGCTTAAAATGAGACGAATAATAATTGATTTGCTTCTTTACAAGAACTCATAACCTCTTGGGCAGGAGCTACTCGCTCAAGCGACGCGCGTCTTGAGTCGTCTGCGGTGTAAACAAATTACTCGCACGTACCACTTGACTCAAGTCGCATCGCCTGATGACGAGAACAGGGTATAAAACCGAACGCAACATAATTTCGACGACTCACTTTGAGCGGCGTTACTTACGCCGAGATAAGCCAGTACGTCTACCATGAGTTGTCATAGTTAGATCGCTTGACGTAAATGCAATAGTTCCGTCAATACGCAAATACTATAGTTAGCTTTTTCAATGGTACCATGAGCTGTGTTGGTGTTTACTACCAAATTCTAAGCAAATGAAGCCCAAACTTGCAGTCGCTGTAGTAGTTTACTACACGGTGACGTAGGATAGGTAACTATAGTGTCTCATACTGCGCATTTTAGTACCCAACTATCCGCTAGAGGCGCTGGAAAAGTTTTCATACATCGTTTTAACTACAGACGCTAGCAAGTATAGATGGTTAAAACTCATGGTAGACGTACAGGTCTACTAGAGTAACTTACTCATTTCGATAAAGTAGTATGTTATACTAAGCCTTTACTGGCATTGAGGGTTGCTCTCTGTTCCACCCCTCTTATTAACGTGCCGAGTAGTCCTTCCATTTCGTTCGCCGTCTCGCGGAGTTGCGTGTTGTCGAAGCATGAATCTGTGAACAAAAACATTGGGTTGGGCTGCGGTACCTTGCCCTTATATGTAACCTACTACTATTCAAGATGTTAGAGTTTCTGAACTGTCTGCTGGCCTTAAGGGCTTGCCGTATTTTTAGCCAGTAGGCACGCCACAACGAGCGGCGGTGGCCTAGTGGTGTCAGCCCCGACTTACGAGCTGTTCGCAAAAACGGTGAAGGAAAACATCGTTAGGAAACCGGCATGTCCTAGAACCAAAAATTCGAAGACATGTGACATCTACCGACCCGCACTGGGCCCGCGTGGTGGATTACAGCCCACTCTCTCTCATTGGAGAGGAGGCCTGTGTCCCAACAGGTCTTGGGCTCTTTCATCACACTGCAGGGCAAATCAATGTTTTTGCAAAACTCGGCACATGATTCTGAATAGCTTGACCAATAAAGACTAAACTATAGTCGCTAGGTTATCGTGGTACGGACATGTGATGCGGAGGAATGAGGAAAATTTTGTGAGGAAAGTGGTTTCCTTCCTAATGTTTGGTTGTCTTTCTTTCTCTCAGCAAAAGACCATCGGATCAATGAGATGTTTTGACATGGAGATAGTTTGTAGGTTTATCTTTTATTTAAGTAAATGCACGGAATACACCACCGGGGCGAAACTGTAGGTTTAGCTAATAGCAAAAATCTCTTACCATCCATTGCAAAGTTATTAGTCAAAATCTGCTGC
This sequence comes from Cerastis leucographa, assembly GCA_963082945.1. Lineage (NCBI taxonomy): Eukaryota > Metazoa > Arthropoda > Insecta > Lepidoptera > Noctuidae > Cerastis > Cerastis leucographa. The sequence goes on along the minus strand of OY720362.1, from coordinate 15,755,398 downwards.
AGCCTGTCCAGCACTGTGTCCAGGTCTGCATTGAGTTCCTTCATCTTGTCGTTACTGTCCTCAACGGATCGTATGTCTGCCGCGAACTTTTGTTCGGCAGCCGCGAGGGACAGGTTCGCGTCTTGACGCGGCTTTGGTTTAGATTGGGAGCGCTTGTCTAGGCCGCATTCTGTTTCTGGAAATTGTAATGGTGATGATATAAATACTATAGCCAAAATACGCCTCATAACGACTTGACATGACGAAGAAATATTATAATTAAATTTGGAAGTCTTTATTTAAAAATAAAGACTACCTACTTTAACTTGCAGACTTGCGTTTGCTGAGTGAGCACTTATTTTCATGCGTAATCTCAAATACATATAGTTATTGGGCATCTACGTATGTCTACATACAGCGATTTTGAAGAGAATTGCTAAGCTGGAGTTTTGTACATAATACAAAGTCACTCACCATTATACCAATTACTAATATCATTCATAGACACAGTAGATATGCTATCAGACGTCGCATGTACGACAACAGGCTTGAGTGCATCACCGGACAGCGTCAGCAGATTCTGACTCTCTGGCTTTGATACCACAGAGAAATTCCCAGAGTCCAGACTAAGTACCCTGGGCTGGCTCTTAATGTCTGCTACTTTGGACTGCTTTTCGTTTTCAAGTACCGGTATTGGGCTGAATAAGTCGAAAGCCTGCGGTCGTTCGTTTTTGTCGATTTTCAAAGCGTTTTCTTGTGTTATTGTGGGTTGGCTTGATGATAAGTTATCCTTAAGAAAAAAAAAAAAAGATTAATGATAGTTTTATTTTTTGTTTATGTAGAATTCGAACTCTTCTGTACAATAGGGGATCGGACTGGGTAATGAAAACGACATTCTATTTTGTCCGTCAGACAGGTAATACAAAAATATTAGACACGTATTTTTTGTTTTATCAAAATATCAAAAAATTACTTAGTTACAACTCATTAAAGTTGGAGAGTGGGGTGCTTACTACGTCACAAGTAGGTATAAAACTTACCTACATGTGACGTCATGCTCCATTTCAACTCAATATATCTCCGTAATTTTATGACCACGTGAGAAAAGAAAAAATACGTGTCCAATACTTTTCAATAAACTACCCGACGGACAAAGAAAAAAAAAATAGGATTATCCCCTATCCCAATGTTTTAACCCAAAAGTCAACAACATTTTGAACTACGAAATCCGGCCTTACTGATAAGAAATAAAGGCGCTTTCAATGGCAAATTACAAAGTATGTCCATATAAAATTAAACTAAATTTAAGTAAACTTACCTTTAATATTTTAAGTCGGTTGATCTGTGTCGACATATGGGCCAAGTGCGAATCTACTTTTGTTCGAAAGTCTTTATTTTCACTGTTTTTAATTTCAGTTTCTAGATGGTCTTGTTTCTCAAGACGGCCTGCCAGGCCCTGGAGAGACCTGTAACGATAAATCAAAAATAGGTATTTAATCAATTTTAACGTCATTAACGATCATGCCCACAAAATATAAAAGTAAGTCTCCAATTTTAATAAAATCAGTAGAATATTTTAGTTAATCCGCAGAATGGCTGCTTCTCCACTGGAACGGAGCAAATGCAGCAGAGCGGGGTTTTGATTTTATGCAATTCTATTGGTTAAAATTTGCACAGCTCCGCTCCTCTCTTGTCTTCTCTCCAGTGGACAGGCAGCCTCAATCAGAGTGCAAAGCAACGCATTCCAATAGGGGATCGGACTGGGTAAAGAAAACGACATTCTATTTTGTCCGTCAGACAGGTAATACAAAAATATTAGACACGTATTTTTTGTTTTATCTAAATATCAAATAATTACTTAGTTAGAACTCATTAAAGTTGGAGAGTGGGGGCTTACTACGTCACATGTAGGTATAAAACTTACCTACATATGACGTCATGCGACATTTCAACTCAATATATCTCCGTAATTTTATGACCACGTGAAAAAAGAAAAAATACGTGTCCAATACTTTTCAATAAACTACCCGACGGACAAAGAAAAAAAAAATAGGATTATCCCCTATTCGAGTAAGCTTGTGCGGCCCGGCCCGTCTGTAGTGCGATGCGTCACCAAAATGGTCAGAAGTGATGATTTGCAAATGCAAGCCACCAAATATGTTTCAAAGAAAATGTTAAAGTCTAAAAGAATACTCACTCTTGCTGTGTTTCCAACTGCGTTATAATATCTTGCAGTACAACAATGGGATTATTAGCATTACTGCCCGACGCTTTCCCGACGGTCGAAGTAAATATAACCGGCTTGCCATCCTTCCTTCTTCTTACAGAGCCACCTTCTGCCTTATCCATACTCTTCTTCGACCCCTTCTTGGGACCCTTCTTCTTTGTCTTGGTGCAGAAGAATAGCCTCTTCATGCCTTTTATGAAGTTCATGCATTCTGATGATTTTGTCTGGAACATCTCAATTGATATTGCAATTGATCAAGTAAAGTTGAAAGATATACCATATTTTTTATTTCACAATCTACAGGGTGTAACGGAAAGGGTATATACATCCTTAAGGGTGTGCTACAGACCATCATACAGAACATGTTTCTCACCATAAAAAAAGAATTGCAGCAAAAATAAATATCAGCTGCCTATACATTTTGGTCGAATAGGTATTGCAATTTTCTATGGGGCAGCAGATATTTTTTTTTCTGCAAAAAATTTTTTATGTTGAGAAACCTGTTCAGTTTGATGGTCTGTAGCACACCCTTAAGGATGTATATACCCTTTCCGTTACACCCTGTATATACCTGTACGCAAATAAGTGCTGTCACAATAAAAAAGATTTAATAAAATCACTATTTAGGGTTCCGTACTTCGAAAGGAAAAAACGGAACCCTTATAGGATCACTTTATTGTCCGTCCGTCTGTCTGTCAAGAACTTTTTTCTTAGGGTTGCGTGGAGGTTTTAAGCTGGAATTTATATCAAATACTAAAGTATACTGTCCCTTGGAGCTGTGAAAAAATCAAACTTCTAAGTCAACGCAATCAAAAGATACAGCCGTTTATGCCGCAAATTTCCGCAAATTTTCGACACTCGCAAGGGAATCAAAACATACAGGGTACTTCCAGTGAACTCAGAATCTTGATAACGCAACGGCAACGTCTTATAGCACAGATAAAGGAAAAATTTCGAAATTTTTCGTTACATCATATAATAATAAGAATATTTTAAAATAATTACGGTTTTAAAAGTACGGAACCCTCGGTGCGCGAGTCCGACTCGCAATTGGCCGGTTTTTTGTGTTGGGTTTCACTTCTTGTATTTCTTAGCATGTCTATGATAAAAAAATGAAATACGAAAAGTACACACTGCGAGTTGCGACACATCAAGCTATACACATCCATTATAACATGGCCTCGCTTTGTAAAGATTTCCCGTATCATGAGAGATCCACATAAACTGATAAGTTTGCGCAGGATAAGTTTGCGCTTTAGCAATAATCGTCATCTTAGAAAATACGTACGCGCGATCCTGCATGCATAGCTTTTCTGATTAACTGTACACCAAAAATATACAACATCCATTCACAAAGCGACGCGAGTGTCTTAGAAGTCTCTCACACACACACACGCACACACACACGCACACGCACAACCACACACACACTCACACGCACGCACACACTTTTCATTAATACTGAAACACACGGGGACACCCCCAATAACTTTAGTTTATGGTGCAACAGTGTTCATGAGCATATAAAAAGAAACTTACTTGTCCATCCATGACTTCATGCACCAGATGTGTCTTCTTATGTCCACTAACAGTGGTCAAGTCTTTATCGTACAAGTAGCATTTCTCGCAGAAGTAGATGTCACTACACTTCGAGCATTTGAATTTGAGCACCTGGAATAATTTGAAAATCTAAAAGGAGAATGGCAAAGGCGTTTTCTCAAGTATGTTGGAGTCGGCTTCCAGTCTCACTGGATGCAGCTGAATACCAGTATTTTACATGAAGGAACAGCCTATTTAACCTCCACAACCCAGTACTCCTTGGTAAGACTAGTTATCAGACTTTCGGGCCACGACTAAGTACCTGTAACGACTGCCAAAGATCTAGAAATGACAGCCTTGACCAATGGCCTACGTGCTTCGGAAAGCACGTAGGGAACTCTGTATGTAATGGGTGATCACCCATCCACGAACCAACCTAGGTAAACGCCGCTTAACATATCGAACGATACGACACGACTCCACGAGCAGCTAATCTAATTTTATAAATCGAAAGTAAATTTGTTTGTTACCCCGCCTGTTATGTTTCCATGCTTTATTGGCTGGAGACATTTCAATGTTTTACACACAGATATACTATAACCTGGTTTAAGACACGCTGCTTTTTATCCCGAATTCCTATAATATGTTCCCGTAGGATTAAATATAACATTGCCACGCGGGCGAAGTCACTGGCAAATGCTAGTAATCCTTTGGTTTGGTCTCCTACACAGCTCTAAAAGTAGCTCTAAGCTAGGAAATAAATCTCTGTGTTTACACTTACAAGTATTTACCGCAATGTTTTGTACCGCTAAACAGACTACAATAACATCATAACCCCCGCTATCCAACCCCACCTCATCCTAGTCCATTGTTCACAAAATCGAAAGCGAACGACAATGAAGAAGCTGCGCCGGCGCCGGCGCCGGCGACAGGTAGGTAAAAAGCGCGGGAAAGGTAAACAATGACAGGTAGTGTCAAGTGTGAGACGGGTGGGCGGTGCAGGTAGGTGGCACAATAGGTTGGCTTGCATTTGTTGTAGGCTGAGTTCAATGGCATAAGATAGTAGTGGTGATGTTCCTATTATGCAGAAATATAATTAGTAGTGATAGATGATTATGCATCATCATCATCCTATAATGTTCCCACTGCTGGGACACAGGCCTCCTCTCAATGAGAGGGAGTGGGCTTCAATCCACCACGCGGGCCCACTGCGGATTGGTAGATGTCACATGTCTTCGAATTTTTTGTTCTAGGACATGCCGGTTTCCTCACGATGTTGTCCTTCACCGTTTTGAGAGCCGCGGTGATGAAATAAATTAAACAAAGTAATGCTCCTGCCTGGGTTCGTACCTACGACTTACTGCTCGTAAGTCTTGGCTACCACCTCTGGGCCACCGCTCTGCTCCCATGATGATGATTATTCAACGGACTATATTGCCATACAATTTAAATAACTAGCTTTTGATCATACTTATTATCCGAAATTAACCCCAGGGAACGTTTTAAATGTAGCCCATGACACTCGGGATAATGTAGCTTCCCATTAGTGAAAGAATTTTGGGAATCGGATCAGTAGTATGTTCGGTCACTTTGTTTGTAAGTAGGGATATACAAACTTCCAAACCCACAAATTTACCTCTTGTTAATATTAGTATAGATAGCAAATAAACAATTACTGTTTTAGGTAGCTGTTGTTGTTGTGGTATTAAACCACAGTGTTGTGGATGAAACATTATGTTGCCATTGGCAAGGTGAAGATTGTTAGTCTTGCTTCAGTCCTACAAAAATGTGTGGCAGACGCCTCACTTAGAGAGAGGTGTCGGCCCTGAAGTGGGACAAAACAGGCTAGGCACATATATCTAACTTTCAAGTTAACTTTTCCATTGACAAACCTGTTGTTAAAATCTCTATTTCTCTTTGTTGAAATATTTTGCCTCATCAGACATGTTTTATCTAAATGTTTCGCTAGTGACCACATTAAAACCCAAATACTGAAAACAGTTGTTTTCTTATACTCAAATGAAATGACGTTATGCACCCGATAATGCTATTGGCATACCAGCCAGGAAGGTTGCATGCTATGCCTTAAAAGGATTTATGAAGATAGTCACACAGTACTGCCTGAAGATGGCCGTCGTAGCCGAGGCAGACCCACGAAAAGCTGACGTGACGATCTAGACTCATTTTTGACAAATTAGTAGTAAAAGGCAAATTGGAAAGCATCATCATCTGCCTAGCCTTTTCCCAAACTATCTTGGGGTCGGCTTCCAGTCTAACCGGATGCAGCTGAGTACCAGTATTTTACATGAAGCGACTGCCTATCTGACCTCCACAACCCAGTGAATGGGTAATACGATACCCCTTGGTCAGACTTGGTGTCAGACTTTCGGCTTCTGACTACTTGTAACGACTGTCAAAGATCTACAAATGACAGCCGGGACCAACGGCTTAACGTGCTTTCTGAGGCACGGAGGAAACTCGGTATGTAATGATGGTCACCCGTCCACGACCAACCTGGGCAAGCACGGCTTAGCCTTGAAGATCGACCCATGCAGCTGTTAATATTTAGCCAATAGCTCCTCTGATATAAAAAAATGTGGAATATAATGTTACCTGTATAAGCGGCTGAGCACACAACGCGCAAGTAGCGGTGACGTTAGCGCTGTTCCTGCTAGCCACGACGCGTTGTATGACAGGCAGCCAGCGAGCACTACTGCAACTCTGCACACCCCATTCTGAGACAGCGCGAGCACTAACGCCGAGCATACCAGCGCTCTGATAAAAATAAATATCGCAATAAATATGATAGATTGTATTAGAAAATATTCAAGTACTTACAAATAAAAAATGTAAGTGTCTGTTTGTAATTTCAAAATAACAGTTTTTTATTTAATGCATATGAAAGTTTACAGGGTGAATTTTTCAAGTGCACTTGGATGACCAAATCCGAAACTATGAGGAATAGCGAAAATTACTCAGAGGAGTCTCGAGCCCGTTTTAGATGAAAACTAAAACTGCATCATTAGATTTTTATAAATCAATATTTCTACCTTGTCAAAACAAGCCTCAACATCAGCCTGTGCATGGTCAGACGTCACTCCAAGGTATGCAGACAGTGCAGTCACATGTGCCAACAAAGCTGCCAGCCTCCTTGGGGACACACAGCCATTGTGATCCATACAGCAATTAGCCAGTGCACCCCATTTGTCAGAGGCTGACTCTTCACTGAGGATTATGAGGAGGGTTTTTGCAGCTAATACCCTTACTGGCTCTTTTCGTTCACTGGAAATAGATGCCTTGTTAGTAACTTTAAGAAGGTAAACAACTGTTATTTGGATGTAGTTAAGGGTTGAAGCAGGTCCATTTTTTTTTTTTGGAATATGTTTGTATTTAATGATCTATACAAATAAATAAAATTGAAGTGTCTGTTTGTAAAATAACCGGTTTTTACTACATGCATATGAATGTATATACAGTACATATACCAAAATAAAAGTCGCGGGCACAGCTAGTATTATATACCACTGGTAATATAGGCTAGAGATATAATTAAAATGAAACTATTTTAAATATACCTCTAAAATAATTGTCTAGAAATTAGTCATTCTTGTAGTCTATATTTAGCAGTGGCATTTATTATAAATTCTGAAGGCCACAGCAAAAAATAAATCAGTCTTTTTTTTTAAATGTGTTATTAAATCTCATTGCTATAATGCATCCTTATGACATTTTTAATTATTAATACACACACAAAAAAAAAATGCATACCATAGTTCCTATGAGTACTTTAGTTACACTTCTGCCTATCCCTTCTAGATTATAGTAATGTCATTATGTTATTTCCCTTAAATCCAGGACACTTACCTATCATAAATATTGAGCAACAAGTTAATCAACAGGTCTACAGCCAGATCAATGTCTCCTGTGAACAGGCCTTCCTTCTCTGCAGCAAAGTAAATGTCAGCGAGAACAGACTCCAGTTCTACTGTGTCCAGAGATAGGCTGCTCTCGGAGAGGCTGAGCTGGTGACGAGCAAACACTCCAGAACTGATGCGGAGGGGTGGCACTAGACAAGAATAATCCCATTAGGACACACAAATTTATGAACCTTAAATGGAGCTTTAGTGTAAAGCTTGCTTACATTACATTTCATCCCAAACAATCAAAATAGTTTTGAGAACTATATTGTTATCAAAATAGTTATGAGAAAAATATTGTTCCACTTTTGACAATTGTTTGAAGAGCAAGCGGGCTATACTTTTCTTCTTTTGTTATTACTAAACATTTATCATGATAACAGTGCCCCAAAACTTTCCATTTTTTAAATATTGGTTCATGTTGGTTCCATGAAGAAAATGATTGAGTTTGATGAAAGTATTAAGTTTTGCACTAATGTAACAAGAATAATGCAAGACTATTCTTGTTGGAATAAATTAAAGGTTGAAGATGTTTCATTTACAGTGGGTATTGAAAAACTTATTGATGTATAATAATAGGAATGTACTATCTCAAAACTTTTTAGAAATTCTCCATAACAAAATCTAATTCTGTAATTTGATACATGGCTATAAATGGTAGCAAAAACGTCAACAGGTCGCATATACCTCTTAGGTGTTTTTGTAGAGCATATAACTTGAATGCAACACGATACGCGCTGTATTTAATTCCATCATACTCTTCGAGAGATTCCATAATCTTTCTGTATTCAGGATGATCATATTGCTGCTTCCCTGTCGCCTCTCTAAAACAAAAAAGTTTTCGTAAACTTTATGCCATTTGTACACAAAAAGTACCTGTCTCGGTGAAAGTTGTACGTACTCGATGTAACACGGATACCCTGCCTCGTTTTCCACCTTTTTCCAACTAATTAGAGACATATCGAATAATTTATTTTATAAAAACATTATTTTGTTACAATAGACGTCCAAATTCAGCGAATTAAACATTACTTAACCGCCATACATTATTCAAAAAATCATACTACAATATGAAATGTTAAGAGGTCAACAATTAAGCGAATTAGCGATATGCTTTTTACTTTCGGCCTTTGTCATTGGTGAAAAATTGAGCAAGAACGATTTTTATTGGTTAAAAACTTGTGCTGTTTTACTTGTCATAAAATTATCAAGAACGTGAAAAATAAAACTTTACTCACATCAATCCCATCAAAAATACAAAATTCCAAGCAAACGAAAAACGAGTTCTCTAAAAGTCTAGTAAAAATATAATTTTATTTTATTCCATGGAAATAGTTGGTTTATTATATAAACGAATTTACCAAACTGCTAGATCGACAATTAACGTGTAACGAAACGCGGTTTGATGACATTAGCTCGTTCTCTTTGACAAAATCATAACTTTACGTTTGACCGGCAAATCAGAAACGGGATAGTTTTGTTTACGAACCATTATAACCAATCAGAGATGGGCATACAATTGTAATTTTTTCAGCCATTTTCTCTTTGTAACGGAGACGCCATTTTGCAAGCGTCACTTCGCGGCGTGTCGGGTTTCCGCATTTTGACCCGAAATACCTTTATTAAAATCATAATATTGTTTAGTTTCGTGAAATATGTCGTACCAATCAAGTGTAGCGCAAGACTCTTTAGCTGCGGCACAGTTGGAGTTGACCGGTAACCCCAATGCTTTGGCGTTGCGTCGGCCATTCGATCCCGTGGCGCACGACTTAGAAGCGAGTTTTCGTTTGACGCGATTCGCGGATCTAAAAGGAAGAAGCTGCAAAGTTCCCCAAGATGTTTTGGGTAAACTGGTGGAGTCGCTACAGCAGGACTATTCCCAGCAAGATGACCAGTTTATGCATGTGGCGATCCCTCGCATTGGTATCGGCTTGGATTGCTCGGTGACGCCGCTCAGACATGGAGGGCTTTGTTTGGTTCAGACCACTGACTTCTTCTACCCGCTGGTGGACGACCCTTATATGATGGGGAAGATTGCGTGTGCTAACGTACTTAGTGACCTGTACGCGATGGGCGTCACTGAATGTGACAACATGCTCATGCTGCTCGGCGTGTCAACAAAGATGACAGAGAAGGAACGTGATGTCGTTATTCCTCTTATAATGCGTGGGTTCAAAGACTCTGCCCTGGAGGCCGGCACCTCTGTCACTGGAGGACAGACTGTCATTAACCCCTGGTGTGCTATTGGTGGGGTGGCCACAACTATCTGCCAACCAAATGAATATATTGTTCCTGATAATGCTGTTATGGGTGATGTGCTTGTATTAACTAAACCTCTGGGCACCCAAGTAGCTGTGAATGCTCATCAGTGGCTGGATCAACCGGAACGCTGGAACCGAATCAAGTTGGTTGTTTCTGAAGAAGATGTGCGTAAAGCCTATCATCGTGCAATGGATTCTATGAGTAGATTGAACCGCATTGCTGCCCGTTTGATGCATAAATATAATGCTCATGGTTCTACAGATGTTACTGGCTTTGGTCTGCTTGGTCATGCTCAGAATCTGGCTTCACATCAGAAGAACGAGGTATCATTTGTCATTCACAACCTGCCAGTGATTGCCAAGATGGCAGCAGTGGCTAAGGCTTGTGGTAACATGTTCCAATTGTTGCAAGGACATGCCTCTGAGACATCTGGTGGATTGCTTATTTGCTTGCCAAGAGAGCAAGCTGCTGCATACTGCAAAGACATTGAAAAGCAAGAAGGCTACCAGGCCTGGATCATAGGAATTGTGGAGAAAGGCAACCGTACTGCCCGTATCATTGATAAGCCCCGAGTCATTGAAGTGCCCGCTAAAGATTAAATAAAATTATGTTCAGTTTCAGACAATTGCAAATTTTTATATCTTTACATAATGACTTCTTAAGAACTGGATAAATTTATTATGTATAACTTGATCTTAAGTATTTTAGTTTGAGTTTGGTTTCCACTGTTTTCTTGTAAAATAAGTTTCAATTTTAAGAATAAAATTGGTGTAAGAAAGCTTATAGGAAACTCAATCTAGTGACTATTTTGGTGTTTATAATTTTAGATAAGGTATCATAAATGAAAATAAGAGAATAATTCCATTAGGTACACATAACCTGTTTGTTTGCAGCTTGTGGAATGTTTCTACAAATTGTGAGATAAGTATAATTATTAGAATAAAGTTATTTTTCAGTCTATTTGTAGTTTTATTTTATGTAAATAAATTGACCTCTCTAAGAAAGGTGTATCCACAATATTTACATTTTGTTGAGCCATTTTTTACAATATGATAGCATAATATAACTTTCTATAACTTGTTTATTCTTTTTTGTAATTCACTTTCTTCATTTTTAAATATTCCAGAGAAACGATAGTCCCAACAATACTAGCCTGGTCCAGGAGTACCATTTTCTGAGTCAAGCCCTTGACCCAGCTGCCTAACAAGAGCCTCCTCAGGTATTGGTTGAGGCTCTTGGCAATTAAGCCTTTGGCTATAACTTATTCCTATCTGTCGTTTCCCACAAGCACTGGCAAGCTAGGCTCCACAAAGAGTAACTGATGTGGATGTAACCTAAATACTCATACCACTACTGAAATAAGCTAAACATTATCACCTACTCTCATTCTGCAGGACAATACTCCTATCCTCACATGGTAGGAATTAATGCTAAACTAGCATTATCCATCTCTTAAGTTCAGGTGTCCTACCATGACATCTTAAAGCAGTATTGTTTTATTCCAGTGTGGAAAAGAGACGGAGCTATACAGGATGTCTAGCATCATCTCTTTCCTACACTGGAAAAGGAGTAAAACAGTAATGTCATCAATGGCCACCAATGTAGACACTGCCTACAAAGTACCTACTGTGTAGGTACTTTTTGATAGGTATTTTCTAATACATTATTGAATTTGAAATTCACACTGCTTCGACATTTTCATTCGACTGCCTCGTTGATCTAGCAATCGCAAGCGCGACTGCTGAACATGAGGTCCTGGGTTCGATTCCCAGATCGGGCCGTGTTATTGGATATTTCCATCAGGAATTACTCAGTAGCAGCCACGGAGTCTGGATTTGTGCCCGGTTGATGGCAATCAGCTCGCTCCTTAATAGGGGTAAAGAAAACGACACTCTATTTTGTCCGTCAGACAGGTAACACAAAAATATTAGACACGTATTTTTTATTTTATCAAAAAATTACTTAGTTTAAACTCATTTAAATTGGAGAGTGGGGGCTCACTGCGTCACAAGTAGCTATAAAAATTACCTACATGTGACGTCATGCTCCATTTCAACTCAATATATATATGTCCGTAATTTTATGACCACGTGAAACAAGAAAAAACGTGTCCAATACTTTTCAATAATCTACCCGACGGACAAAGAAAAAAAAAATGTGATCACCCCTATTACAGGGGACTTAAGGCGGAAACATACTTACGTGTCGTGACGCGCCAGGAGCAAATCGGTTTCATACATTTAATATGGTTAGGGACATATTTGCATGGCGTATCGTGTCGCAACGATGTATGAAACCGACATGCTTCTGGCGCGTCACGACACGTAAGTGTGTTTCCGCCTTTAAACATAACTGGCGAAATGTGAGTGTACTACTAGGTACACCTCTGCCTAACCCTTCGGAGATAACAGGCGTGATGTTATGTTTGTTAAATTTACATTATTTGTACATGTGAAGTAGGCAGCCATTACTGTTGTACAGTTAACTATAAATATTCAAAAACAGAAGGTAACACCCAGTAACACTGCTGACACCATTGTGTTCCGTATTCTAATTGGGTTCAAACAAAACGCTCATATTTTACCTGACTACGGCGAAGCCCAAAAGGAGGGTACTTAATTTTTATTTCCCCAACTTTATCAAAGCCCAAAAGGCTAATAAACGATAGTAATATGCTTTCTTGAAGATAAGCAAATCAAGTATCTGGACCTGGCCCAGGGCTGGCAGGTTGTCGACATGTGGGACTCTGCAATCATTCTGCCGATAGTCCTATCAGCCAATGGCTTAATCACCAAGTCTCGACCAATATGTGATAAGCCTCTCGTTAGACAGATGGAAAAGGCTTGATTCAGAATGCGGTACCTTTTTCTCTGGAGCCCTGACCGCCGGTAGCTTGGACCCTGTTCCTGATACCGGTGGGCTACTATAAGTTATAATTTTAATTGTTTTGTTTTATTCAGTTTTTTTAAAGGACTATATAATTATAATGTACAAAGGGAGGAACTCGTGGCTAAACAATAACAGCCGCCCGGGTCGATCTTTAAGGTTAAGCCGTGCCTGCCGAGGTTGGTCCGTGGATGGGTGACCATAATTACATACCGAGTTTTCTTCGTGCCTCGGAAAGCACGTTAAGCCCTTGGTCCCGGCTGTCATTTGTAGATCTTTGACAGTCGTTACGGGTAGTCAGAGGCCAAAATGTCTGAAATCCAGTCTTACCAAGGGGTATCGTATTACCCAGTTACTGGGTTGTGGAGGTCAGATAGGCAGTCGCTTCATGTAAAATACTGGTACTCAGCTGCAGCTGGTTAGAATGGAAGCCGACCCCAAGATAGTTTGGGAAAAGGCTAGACAAATGATAATTTAAAAATGTAAAAAGAAAGTTAGAAAACTGAATAAACGAAAATAAATGCTTCCTTGAAAAATTGTGTCCAAAAACGAACAGGTGCTACTAAAATACAAACAAGACATTATACTTGTTATTATAATTAAAACTTTATTCACCAGAGTCTAGGAAAACAATGAATCATCTTTCCACAAGCCAGACTCAAAAAAGTTTACAGGATAATCTACAGGCACAAAATTTTTACAATACAAAGTGGATTTAGAATTTACTGTATATATTTGTAAGAATATTTTATGGCAAAAAAGTTGAGAACTAGGTACTAATATTTGAGACATTAGGTATGGCCGAAAAAGACATGACAGGACCATTTTTACAATTATTACTAGCATAAAGCATGAAAAGAAGGCAAACAGTAATTGAATTGGGAAAAGACAAATGATTCAAGAGATACCACATTCATCTACATCAGCGTTTCCCAACTGGTGGGTCGCGACCCGGCACCGGGCCATCAAAATAAAAAAACAGGGTTGCAGCATTTCTGCCTTGTTTTAAAAAAATATGAATTAATTTAATGAATGCACTAGTGAAAAATTTTATAAAGGCGGGGTTATTGCCTTGGGTATTTTCTCCCAGTCCACCTTAGAAAATATTGCTCCATTTGCACAAAATAGGCGATACCGATCTATTTTACTGTAATCAGCGGGGGAAGAGGTTTTAAAGTATTGAGTGGGTCACTAAGGGCCAGACATTTGCAATTGACATTTACCCGGTCATGGCAGAATAACGTTTGAGAAACACTGATCACATTACTCTAAAACGTCTGGTGCATAGTACTCGCAACCGGCGTGCGTGAACGTGGAAGATGCAAGGTTTATGTAAGGATCGGAACAGGTGGCGTTTTGTGGTTTCAGCCTACCCCCATGGATAAAAGGCGTGTATCTTTATATATCTCCATTATTTATTTTAACATACTTTTTAATTAATAGCAATTGGAAATCTCCTAACATGTGCATGTTTCACTTACAGGATTATTTTGAGGTTACTAAATATAAAATTCACGAAGACACTTAAATATTCAATAGACATAACCTCCTGACTTCTGTGAACTCTGGAAATACATAATGTAATAGTAACTAATGTCTTTGATAAATAATATACAAATTCTCCAAATAAAAATTTGGTATGGTATTTCTACCTTGTAATGCTGACATATTCACTTCAGCGACTCAGTGAGGCAATTCGAGCCAAGAAATTATAATATAAATCTAAAATTAAACATATTCATTTATACTCCTTCATGATGCATGGCATAGAACATTCTAGTATCTCAAACCACATAATTGTGATGGGATTCTGTGACCACTGCCAAGTGCTCACCAGCACAATATCCCTCTATTACTTTAGTTAACAATTTTTTTTTTTTTTTAAATAGTTGTCAAAATGACAATATCATGTTTTGTTATACTATTGAACTACTTTCAAGAAAATCTAGTGATGCGTCATAAAATACTCTAACTCAAGATTCTTCCAGTTGCACTTAAATTACTGAACACATTCTTAATTTAGGTTTTCAGTGTTTCAATGACTACACAGTCATTTATATTATCAGGCAATTTTAGATTCAAAGATGAAATGAAACCTCCAAAGGGATAATTCTTGAGTTTAAAACTTAATAGTAAAAAAACATGGAATGAATATAATTCATACTTTGATTTTCAATATTTTCCACTGAAATATTATAACTTACAGCCACACATATGAGAACATAAATCAAAGATTCTTATGAAATGGCACTTGACTGCTGAAAGAAGTTATTTTTCCCAAAAAAACATGAGAGTTTTGAGAATCAATGTAAAATTTGACCTAAAAATGTGGAATATAAATGTCGATACAAAATGCCATACACTCTTTAAAGTCTATAACTGAAGCACAAACTAACTGCTGGCTTGGATGCAGGTCTTCAGTTAAGAGGAGAGTTGAGACATGGCCTCTTGCGAGGTCGACTCTCGTCGCCATTCTGTTCAATGTGGCTCTGGTCACGTTTCTTTGGTGAATTGTTGTTCTGAAATAAGTAAAATATACAAATTTTAAGAATATGGTAACACTAATTTCTATAACTTTGATTTTGATAAACACTTTGTATTTCTATTGATTAAAAAGTAGCTAAAACCAAGAATAACTAATAATTGCCTATTTGCAAAATGCAAAAACATTTGCAATGAAAAGAATATAAAAAAAACACTTGGAGAGAAAAAAAATAAGGTTTTGTTTTAATTGTTTTGATCAGCACTGTCCAATTCTGCTACAAACTTTGTTAATAAGTATGTTTTACTTTTTGTTCTTTTGAGTGTTTTAGAGATACTAAAACAAACTATTTACCTTTTTCTCCCATTGCTGATGTAGATATCTTAACAGTATATTTGTTTTTTCTGTTACTATTACTGAAAAATAAAGAAAATGGGCTGTTGCATCAATACTGTACATAAAAACGAATGATTCTTACAATGAGGAAGCAATTTGAAAAATAATCAATAACTTCTTATTAGGTTATGTTTTTAAATGAGGCTAATGGTACCATTAATATTTCTACAGATAAACAAACGACATTAGTGTTCGAGGTAGATTAGAATCGTATACTCAACTTTGTTCAGAAGGAATATCCTTAGTTGGTAAATATATTGATGGTCTTTTAGAACAATTTCTAATTCCGTGGTCTGTGTTGAATAATGTGAAGTTGTGCTCGTCGTACGACGGTAGATCCTTCAGGAATTCCATCACCGACTGCCGAAATACCACAATTCTATCAAACAATTATCGAAAGGCACAACATCAAGGCCCAAGCATGGTGCGCAATACAATCACTTTTGGGCCGAAATATGACCGCAGTCTCGGCACTCACCATAGTATTCCTAAAATGATATGGTTGGAGCTTTTTACTTAACAATCAACAGTTCGATAAATCAAACAATAAAGCCAAAATAATCAAAAATAAAATTCTCAACGATCGCCTACACAAGCAACCAGATGAGAATGACAACTTTGAACTAGTGTTGCCAATTTGCCAACCACTTGCAACACGGTTTTTATTCTCTTGTTGGACTTAGTAAAATGGAAAACATTATGGAGTTTTTAAAGTATTCAATATTTTGTTACCCTGATGCACTTCTAAGTCTCCCGGAGTTTTAACAACAAAATGGAAATAAAATAATGCGACTAGACATAATAAACAGAAACACAAGTACCTTTGCCCCTTCGAAAAAAAGCACGATAGCAGGAAGCGGGAATTTCAAATTCAAAGTTTGTTTCCATCGAAGGAAAATCTATCTAAAACTTAACTTAAATCTTAATAAATTAACTTAATTTTCGATATGTATAGTTTAATTAACGCTAACTTTAGTAGAACTTACAACCCAAAACACAATGCTCTGTCCGATATCAAAAAACTACTGACATCTCGCGACACGGCCGCTCAAAATAAGGCTTGCGGATATTTGATTGAAGTAATAAGCCGTTACAACAAAAATTCAAACGAAGGGGCTCGTATGGTGGAATATTTACTCGACAATGATATAACTGTGTTCCTGTGTGAGGCAACTTCAAACCTAGATTTTACGCTGTTTAGGTAGATATGCAAGTTTTATGTAATTTTAGACTGTGAAAGCACTAATGAGTTTAATTATAAAATATTTTTATTGTTTAGTTGATAATTACATATTACCTACTAAATTAGCTAAATTAGCTTTAGGTAATTAAGTAGATAACAAATAATGGAAAACAAATGCTACTCGCCTTGTAGCTTGTGGTTCCTACCTACGTTTATTTTTCTTCTACATTACTCCTACTGTATGTTATAGTAAGTGCTTAATAGGTGCTGTCACCACACGTCATGTCAGTGGGGTAATAAAACCTCAACTTTAAGGCGATTATCACACTGCCACACATCACGCATTCACGCAGCATGTATTCTTCTTCCATACTTCTCTATTAGTCGTCATCTTAGCAGTTCCTTCTATGAAATGTGGTGCTGTTCCACAAACGATGGGGCACTTAATATCATGTCCTACGTGTCCTGTTGTTTGTTCAAAACAGGAGCTAATGGATGCTACTGAAGGCGCCAAACTAGTGGCTCAGTTCTGGGCCGAAATAATTAAGATTTCCATCGCCACTCTAAGAAGGAGTAGTCATCTAGCCAACAATAATAGCGAAAAATTAATTCTCAGATCCATCCTAACATGCGTCCGTCTCCTGTGGCGTTCGCGTCAGTTCTTCTCGGACGAACACGCCGCGCACGCCATGACGGCCGTACTACGCGCTCTTGCGCATTACGCCGGCAGTGGTTCCAAGCCACCCGTGGACGCCTGCCTGCACTTCTTGTGCGATTTGTTGAACGGGTAAGTGGGGAAATATAGTATCTGCTTACTACAGATACTTTATACTCACACTTATCATCCATTTTATAGTATCTGCTTACTACAGATACTTTATACTCACACTTATCATCCATATTCATACTTTTATTTACGTATAAAATACTCACAATATTAAATTAAATGTCTTCATGATTGTTTTTCACAAAGGTTACGGGGTAGACAGATTAAAAGCTAACCCGAACTTTAGGCAGATGATGAGTTAACCTAATGATTATCGACTGTTTTCACCATAGGTTAATTTACCTGATTTTTAAATGTCTCTTACGTTGAACAGCGTTTATGAATAAATAAACCCCATTATATCGAGGTCAGGATTAGTATTATTATTATACAGGTGCAGCCGGGTTGCTTTCAGAATTTTTGTTGGAAGAATCCTGTAACACCACCAGACCTGGATTTCCCCAGTATTAACTCCTGTTAGTCTTAGTCTAGGCTAACGAGGCAATCGTACAGACCTAACAAAGCAGCATCGGCGTAGGGCAGCAGTCGTGATCCAACCTGCTTTTACATCCTACTAAATCATGTCTAGAGGAACTCGGGATGAACACTGTTAACCAATATCTCATCTCCTTGCAGCGTTTCAACCAACAAGACCACACCACCCCTCTCGCACCAAAGCGCATACAGCGCTGTGCAGCTACTGGCTTGTCTAAACGCTCTAGCTCCCCACATCAGTACAAATCCAAACACGATTCTATCCAGCGCTTTAGTCTTACACGCCCTCATCTCCTACCAACCAGAGAATCTGACGATTAACATAAATATTGCGAGCGCTTTACTGGAAGTGCTGAAGAAATGGTTCAGTTTGCTCATGGGGACGTTGAACCATTCTATGCTGGTTGGAGACAATGGAGTTTCTGGAATGTTCTATGTTGTTATATGCCAGATTGGATTGGATGTTTTCGGGTAAGAGTAGACAAATCAGTGAATTAGTAATTACATCTATTTCAAATAAAATTAAAGGCGAAACCCGGTTTCGGTCCCATACTAAAACCCAGTTTTACTATAGATCCGAAATCGGGCTTCGATGCCATAATTTTAATAAGTGATTTCATTGGCTGTTTTTATTTATACCAGGGCTTTTTGATTTTATTCATTATTCCTTAATTATCTAAACTAACCAGAAATAGGGTAGTACTAGTTTACACTAGCTTATCAAAAGTGGTCATATACAGAGTGGAGAGGAGGGACTCCGTCTCAGAAACATTCTAAACACACATGGAAATTTTTCGCCAGTGTTTAAAAAAAAAAACTGCTGTTCCATTTTGACCGTGTTAGCTCTTTGTTTAGGAAATTCAATTTTCTAAGATTGCACTTTTGTAGGAAAAAGCATAAAAAAAAAAAAATAACGATCATAAAGTAGTTTTCAAGGTTCAGAATGCTGTACTGGTCAACCGTTTTCGCGTTGGTGTCCCGTCCACCCCGTTTATATGTAAAAATCCTAACAAAAGATTAGGATTTATATACATGTTCATTTTGCAGACTAATAAAACTGGTTGGTCGCAATCAGAAAGCGGACTTTGTACAGACGATATTGAGCGATGACCACGAGGTAAACGCTTTGCGGCAGTGCGCGGGACACATGGAAGAGGCTGTTAGACTTGTTGTGGTTGAACTAGTTGGATTTACGAAGGTAGGCTAGAACTAATAATTTTAGCTTGAGAAGAGCATCTTCCACCTGGACACGAACTGCAGTGCACGATCTGGAAATATCTAAATCGAGTGCGTGGTTAGGTTGGATCCTGTAGAAATCATCATCATTATATCAGACCGGAATCACCCAATGGTGGGTGTATAGACCTCCCTTTTTGTCTGTCATAGTTCACGATTCTGTGCGTCCTTTTTCTAGTTGTTCCGGGTCTGGCTGTTTGTGTTTGTAAGAAATGTTTGTAAACTCACCCGACACATGAAAAATTATTATTAAAGCGGGGCAACATTAAAAAAAAAACCGGCCAAGTGCGAGTCGGACTCGCGCACGAAGGATTCCATACAATTATTAATAAAAACGAGCAAATAAATCATGTATGCCCCCTTAAATATTTATTTTATTCTGTTTTTAGTACCTAGGTATTTGTTGTTATAGCGGGAACAGAAATACATAATGGCTAACTATCATGGTTCATGAGATACAGCCTGGTGACAGACGGACGGACGGACAACGAAGTCTCAGTAATAGGGACCTCCCGTTTGACCTTTTGGGCACGGAACCCTAATAATCATTGTTAAACTTTTAGGAGCACCAAACTCAAATATCCACGGAAGAATACAATGTTTTCTTGAAGCTGTTACTAAATATGTTTTATGACAACACTAACAATGAATATCTACCAGATTTCTGCGACATGCTGTTTTCTAAAGGCTATCTTATGATGCTGCCTCAGGTCCAAATTTCAAGGTGAGTCGAACGCATTGCTATTGGAGCGTTATTGATAGGCAGACTTAATGCTGCCACTTCAAAATATGAAGATTACACTCCGAGTAGCATTTATCGATTTAAGTTAGAAACAACTGTGTTGCTGCCTATCTTAAACGAACTTATACTCTTCATATATTCGTATTATTTTTGTGTTTCATGATTTTGTTTGATAGTATGCTAGGAGAGGTCCTAATATAGGCCCTTGTTTCATTTTAAACATATCATGTCAAAGCTGCTTTGTTTTGGAATATAATGAATACCAGCAGTTGACGATTCCTAAGAAAAGTATAATATGAGTTGTATCATGATTGTATCATGGTTGTATCATGGTTGTATCATGATTGTATCATGACTGTATCATGATTGTATCATCATGTATCAAAGTATGTTTGTTTCCAGAAATGATGTAGCCGTGCGCAAAGTGAGCACATTAGTGCTAGGCGAGATGCTGAAAGTGCTAGCTGAAAAATATCTTAATGTGAATCATGTACAGGACAGTGATACTTGTGCTAAAGACATCCATGTGAGAACCATCTATTTTATTCTTATGCATGCATAAAAATGTTTTGTAGCAAGTGTTTCATGATTTTTATATCATCCAGCATTGGGAAACCATTTTGTTAATTTTCTTTTTTCACTAACGAGGATCTTAAGGGTCAGCTCACACCGAGACGCGACGCGAAGCGACGCTGTGCGCACTATTTAAAGAGCGATTCAAAATATAACTTTATTTTCTACACGAAAAGATACACATTTCGTTGTGAGAATTCAGAATACGTTGCGCAACGTATTCTGAATTCTCACAAGTGCGCACAGCGTTGTGTCGCGTCTCGGTGTGAGCTGACTCTAAGTGATTGCTGATACTATATTGCTAACGAAATCTTTTGCAGATGGGCCTAGTAGAGCTACAATACGGTATAGAAAAACCTCATCGCATCGGCTCACAGCTGCAGAAAAATCAACCATACAGTTTGCTCATTTACATCTACTTTTACTGCCAATCATCTGAAAAGTATGGATAATTGGATTTCGGTTCTATTTTGTTCTACCATTTTAGGATCTTCATACTTTTAAACTTTATCTTGTTCTTCACTTTCATCGTTGTTTTCTTATTTTTTACGCTCCAAACAAATTGTTTTTTTTTTTTCTTAAAGATACTTTTACTAAATCTGTATTATTTCCTCAGTCCTGAAGAAGCAACTGCGCCTCTACTGCCTTACTTGGTGGAGCACATCCTTAAGCTTCCCAAATCTTTTAAGCCTCCCACGTACATCATTAAAGCCCTGTGGCTCGTTTTCGCTGTAAATATAACGTATTCTCTTACTTACCAAATACAAACATGAAGAATAATAAAATGTTGACTAAACGATTAATAAAATGCACGGAATAGTTTGAATTATTTGTTAGTGCTTCAAAACCACTTGGTGAAAACCCAAGGTTTACTAAGTTTGCCTTATTATTGAGTAATTCCTGATAATCGTAACGAAGATAGTCGTTATTGTGACCACTGGACCAACGAGGTAGTCCAAATTACTTAAATTTGTCTTATCTTCATTAATTTTAGGACGGATCCGCGAAATATATCCCAATAATAAATCTAAAAAATGTTAACAGATGTCAACAATATCAAACGGCTCTCTAGAATCTCTTGGTGAGAGGGTGTACCTTGAGAAGGCAACCGATCGTTTAGTAGCGATGCTGTATCCGGAACCGTCGGTTTATTATACCCACAACCCAGCTATCTTACTGTGGGCATTTACTTCGCAAAGGATCTCTAATTGTGTGAGGTTACATGTGGTGAGTTCAAAACATGAAATTTTTAGTTACAACCATTTTTAAGCAGCTTTACCAGGCAATTATTAAACCACTGCATGGCGAAGGTCTCTTCTCCCATTGAAAGCGTGACCATTGATTAAAACAGGTGGATCAATGCTGTTTGGCTAAGTTGTATAGACTTATAATAATTCCAGAATTCCTTACGATGTTTTTCTTTCACCAATGTCAGCTATATCCAAGATAAACTTAGAAATAACGCATTTACATTGAAATAGTCTCATTTGAACCATTAAGTACATAATTTGCCCGTATAAATAAATTCAATCAGTTAGGGTCATATCTACCTTACGATTTATTTCTGTTCTACATATAGGTATCTTATAACGTAGCTACATTTTCCTAGTACGGATACTAGGTAATACTCAGATAGGTACCTACTTACACATAGCACTTAATTGACGTTTGCTTGTCCAGTATAATTATATCCTTCCTTTACAAGACCTCCGTTAGAACTTATTCCTATCGGCAGGAAATGCAAAAACTTGGCTCAGTACGAGGATATAATTAGCATTAGCAGAACTGACAGGTAGAACTGCTTTCATTTCTAGATAGTAAAACATAAAATAACACCTATCTTCTCTGGAGGGTAGGCAGAAATAAATACTATAGATACATTTCGATAATTATGTCACCCGAGTCCTTTAGTCGTTAAATTCGGACTTCTGACAGTTTCTGAGAAATACGTGATGAAAACCTCAAAAGCACCTAAGGTCTCAATAAAGTAACGTTCAAAATTGTTTGGGAAAAGTAAGAAATATGTATATGGGACTAGCTTATGCTACCGACATCAAAAACACGTCTAGCTACTCTTGCCCGATCTGAGGATCAAGCTCAAGACCAACGAGATTATAATAAATCTCCGTTATCTTTTCTAAAACCCTATTTTTTCATTTTAGCTCTCTCAATGGTTTAAATCCGAAGACTCCTTACCAGCCGACCTTACAACCCAGCCAATAGTTTGGGAGTTACTCCTGAACATTTTGATACAGTGTTCCGACAAAACTATTGTGGGGAACTGTATGGAAGCTCTTCATGTATGCTTAGAAGACGGAGATGACACTGCTAGGCAGGACTTTGCCGGACTTATTTGGTCTATGTTGCCTAACGTTCTGTCTAAAGTATTGATAGATACTGAATACCAAATAGGTTTTTACACACACGATCTTTAATTTTATGTGTTATTTTATTTTATTCACTATTTAAATATGATTTCTAATATTTATTGCTTTTGCTAATTTAGTTCGTTATTTTCTTTTTCTTCTCAAATAAGTATTAGATGTTTTTATTTTTTTTTATTTGATTATGTTTATTTTATTCGTGTATTGTATTCCATGTTATTTCTGCATTTCATTCCTTTTGAGATTGTACTATAGTCTTCAATTTTCAAATTCGCTATTGTTAAATTGGAATTCTCATTTTGTGTATACCGCTTTTTTCAGACACCAACATCTGCTATTTCCTAGACTTAGCATCTACTCTACCACCTCTAGAGATAGACCAGACAGTTTGCCTCAAGACTGCCGTTCTTATAACTGCAATATACTCAAAGAACCTTCCAGAACATTGCGAGGAAAGCACTAGGCATCATTACGAATATGTATGTCTGAAACTGGGCTTGTATTTGCTAAGTTTGGCTAACAATCAGAATGATAATCGCGGTAAGGATCTTGCAAATTCCATTTTTTTTTTTAACCAAAAGAAAGGATTTAACTAGTACAAACAAGATTCTGCTGCATAAAATAATCGAGAAGACGCTTATTTGATTAATATTCTATTATTCGATAGAACTGTTATATTTTATCGGGAACTATATTTTCTATCACCAAAATTTATATTTGTCATCAAGTTGTATCACCTAATAAATAGATCTATCGCCACGAAATATTTTCGTTCTCAGATAAACAAAAATTGTTCCCAGGTATGAATTATCAGTAAAATAAGAGATCGATA
This sequence comes from Cerastis leucographa, assembly GCA_963082945.1. Lineage (NCBI taxonomy): Eukaryota > Metazoa > Arthropoda > Insecta > Lepidoptera > Noctuidae > Cerastis > Cerastis leucographa. Next base: position 15,731,499 of record OY720362.1, on the reverse strand, counting down.
ACCAATAAAATTATATTGCATTACATGAATATAAACTTCGTTCTTATAATAACAGTTTTGTTACTTAAATAATAGCTCTGTGCTCAGAATGGTAGATCTGTCACCAAATAAATAGATCAGTTCCTTAGAGACATAGGGCACATCAACTCGGACAGGTTAGGTTCGAAGGGGATGGCGGGGTCTAGTGAGCGAGCGGAGCGAGCGAACTAAGACCCCGACATCCCCTTCGTGTTAGGTTACTTTAAACCCTGCAGAGAGAAATAGGAGCCCCGCGTAGCGGGGTTCCGTCGACTACTATTTGAGCTTAATGCAATTTTCTAGTAACATAATATGATTTATTGGTGATCTCTTTAAATTAGTTTGCTTAAATACTTATTAGGACACACCTATTATAATACATACAAAAACATTTATTTGGTACTAGACCTTATATCTCAGGATTTTAGGTGATTTATTGTGGAACTGATTTTGCATTGTTTGGTGACTACATTTTGGTGACAGATCTACTATTTTGAGGACAAACCCTATTATTTAAGAAACACAAAACTAATTAAATTGGTGATAGCTTAAATGATACCCTATTTTATCGGCTCAATTCTTTGCCACTTCCACGACATCGTCGTCGGTAGCAGATGCCACTTTGACTGCGGCTTTACGTCCTCATAATATTTTGATCTAACTAAAAAATAACCAGTTTTCTATTCACATTCTTCAGTTCTGTTAACATATACGAATCGCGCCGGATTCCTTCAATCCGTGTTGGCTGCAGCAGATAGTACGGATGAAAGACTCGCCTGCGCTGCTCTACAGCTACTCTCCTATATCATACACTACTTTACCAAGAACAACTACCAGGTCAGCATTTAGAGCTTCGTTTCTTCTAAGCCTGTTACTTATTACTTTCTCCTAAATACCATACCTGAAAATAATAATACTGTGTCGTCTCGATTACATTTAATAGGCTACAGACTTCTGAGTGAGTTATTGATTTCCAAATATAAGTGCATTCATCTCCGCAACAGATACTCAAATCGGGCCCTAAACATTGCATGGCAAGGAACTAAAGTTGATCTTAGCTGGAACTGAAAATATGAAAACTACACCAGATGTATGATAATTTGTATTTTAAGCAAGTCTGTTAACTAGAACAAACAGCCACAAAAATGGTGCAATCACTATTTTTTTCAATCTTAAAAGTCAATTCCTTTCAGCCAAAATCAATCCTGCAGATCCAAACACACTTGATCATAAAGTCCTTAAAACGGGACAGTACTAGTGAAAGGGGAGCTTCCCTGTTACAACTAGTATACATGGTGTTAAACACTGGGTCTTCTTCACCGCTGGCCTTGGCTTATAGTGTGGAGGAGCAACCGACGGTAAACGTGCAATGTAATGCATTGAGGGCGTTGATGTTTAGGATTCAGCTAATGCTGTGCTGTAGGGTGAGTTTGACTTTACTATATACACCGTGTAAATCACCTCATCACGAAGCCGTCAACCAAGCATTCTGTACATGAAACTAAGTAACTTTACGCAAAAATTATTGCTGGGAAACGACTTTTTTTTGGGGGGTGTAAAATCATGTTTTTTGGTAGAACTCAATGTAACGCACTCAAAACATTGTGCTAATGGACAGATTGAATAGTACGGGGATCGTGGAGGTGTTTAAAGTAAAAATCTTACATTAAAAACTTGTATTTAAAAAAATACTTGACAAAAAGTTGGAACTTTGACCCCTAATATCTCCGTAACTAGAAGGTTCCCAGGTATGGTGTAGAACAAAAAAATGATCGCAATGACAGGGAGAACCAGTGCCTTTCGGCTTCGTTAAGAGGTGTTTTACACCCTTTATGTAGAAGATCGTAATATATCTCATTTCAATGTAGAAGATCAAAGCCCTATTGTTATGCGGGATGAAAGAGACATTTTAAAGATATAAAAATTCGCGATGGTTTGGTCATGTTTTAGTAACTGAAATTACTGATTTAGCCAACGTCTTAATGGTCTTGAATCTTATAGTTAAAGATTCCTTTTCAGGTGTCGATATGACTTTATGACTATCTAAATTGAATAGGCTCAGGAATCTGAAAATCTTATAGTATTTGAACCACAGATATACCAAGAAACGCAATTAGTAGTGATACTCGCGTTATCTAGGTAACATTATGATCGTGAGATCATACAATTATGAATACCAAGCTATTTTTTGACTACCTACTATGAAGTCAAAAGCACTATTTAATTACTATACAAAATAGACTACGGTTTTTGTTCTTTAAACGTCTAGAACTAAGTTCTTGAGTAGTAACGTTGTTGTTTTAAAAAAAATAGCTCGGGCACGCGAAGTAGGTGCTCTTGTGTATTGTAGTTTTATCAATATTTGTGATTTAAACCAATCCGTTCCAGTTACAGGAATCAAAAAACCAGTCATCAGCCGGTTGGAAAACTCTAAGCTCAATATTCAAGCACGCCATAGTGACGAAGAACGACACAAAATTGATAGCGACACTAACTTCCCAACCGTGGACACACACATTGATACATTTCCAATTAACACAAGAACAGACGGCGGAATTCTTAACGTTCACACATAACTGGCTGACGTTACTGAAGATCACGATAAAGAAATGCCAGGAGACGAACAAGATTCAGTTGTGTAAGCAAAGTCTGGTTATCAAAACGATGGTATTAATGAAAAAGAGTTTGGTAGTCGAAGGAGATTTGAAAGATATGAATAAGAAAGTGTTGGTGATAGTTGATGAGATTTTAGAAGATTCTGGAATTAAAATGAACTAGAATTGTGAGTTTTATGTATGACCCACATAGAACTCAAGTTGATTAAATGAGGTTTTGGATTATATAGATCGGTTTTAAGAAAAGTTTAATAAACATTTCTGTTTTTCTAGAATTAGTTTTACTATCCGGCAGCACTGTTATCATGCTTACCACTGCTCTATCTAGTTTTACGAAATTCACATCACTTACAAAATTTTTATTCAAGCCCACTTTAGCTAATGGCGCACGTAACGTTATTTCCAACACATTCCTATAAAATTCACGATTGGTATTCGATTGTGCAATCCTTGGCAACTAAATAGCCCTTATCGAAAGGGACACTTTGATTACGTAGTCTTCCGTTATAAAATACATTGTATTCAAACGTAAAGTGTAAGCAAAATTATTAATTAACTTTCTATTTTAACGATTGTCCAAAATATTCCGGAACTACTTTCCATGCAACGCTTTCCAAAGGACGAGAGAAATTATATATTGTACAAGCCCATAGGTGTAGGATACTCACGTGGAATAGGAATGAGCGTGAAAAGCAAACACAATAGATATTAATTTATTTATCGATGCAGTTAACGCCTTCGTATTTCTATGCGAACATATATTATGGCATTTTGTCATATCGGTTGTGGAGAAAGCTGATTATCGATATCCTTGCAGGCTACTCGATTGGGCAAGTTTAGTTGCCTAAGTTTCTATAGGCAAAAGCCTAGACACACGAGAAGCCATAGAACACACATGACAACATGTTGAATTTCCAATTAATTTATTACAAACAAAAGTTAGATAGCAATTTGGCCATGGCTATGTATAATGCATCACATTTGGACTATCTGAGCAACTTTAGCAAGTTCATGATGAATCAAAATTATCTACGGATAAATAGTCTCTATATTTGAAATAAACACCTTGACTTTGATAGGTACCCGACCTTACACTCAAAAATAAATACTTATAGCATTCTGTCTTATCACTGGGTTGGAGAAAGCAGTTGATACTGCCTGAAGCGTGACGCGTTAATGTTGCTTGCAAATTCTAAAAAGGTAGGGTAGGTAATGATTGTGATTTGTGATTCACTGGCATCGTTGCCATGCCAACCTTGAAGCTTGTTAAAGTTGAAAACACTTATACGAGTGGTTTTAATTGCTTGGCTTTATTTTCATTGATGTAGATATAAACGAACGATGTTTTGAATGTGGTTCTCTTAACTCTTTCAGTCTTGGTGGTTAGTGTCACTAACCACCTATTCTCGAATTTTTATTTTAATATCCACGCCATATAGCGACAACCCGTTGAATTATCACGATAGTTCGAACCCTACTTGACAAGATGCAACCGATTGGCGGTATATTGAATAAATGACAGTTCACTTTCGTTGAGCTGAATTTTGCGGTAGCATACTTTTCTTTGAGTGTTCGATGAAAAATAATGTGAATTGGGTAAGTAAGGTGTTTTCTTTATTTTTTTTCGTGCAATGTATTCTTAAATATATATTTTATCCGTATTTACATAGAAATATTATTACTTTTGTGTATTCGTTGTGTATGGGCATCGAAACTATAGTGGTTAGTAAACTAACCACCGTGACTGTTGTGGATTTATGGTCATAGCCTAAATGAAATTTATACAGGTAAGTCATGTGTCGTTTTCGTATTTGTTACAGTTTGTCACGTCGGCTAAGAGACAGAGAATACTTGTTGGAAGATATTCCTTCAGGTAGCTAGAGTATTTGTAGCGATCAGGATGATGGAGAAGCTGGAGAAGATCAGCCAAATCCACTGGTGTTAGGCGATTTGATTGGCGAAGTTCAAGTAACCGATGACAACTTTGATTTTGAAGGTCGTCGCTGATGCCACAGAGTCCAACACCGTAAATACAAACAGACCGACTACGATAGCTCCAAAATGAATGAAGAATTATAAGACAGACAAACCCGGTCACTTTTCTGAAAGTGTGGCAATAACTGATCAAATTCTAAGCATGGAGAATGTTACACCTCTTCTGCTATTTCGGCTGTTTTGGACAGAGCATTTACAAGATATATTTTAATGTTTTCAAACCAACCTTTACGCTACTCAATCTGGAAAGACTTATACACCCACTACAACACAAGAACTTGACGTTTTCATTGCTTTGAACTTGGTGATGGGTATAAAAAAAATACCGAGCTACAGGGATTACTGGTCTTCAGCACCTGATTTTCATGACGGCTATATCTCGAAGTTCTACAGCTTCAATAGATTCAGTTGGCTTTTGAATTATTTGCACGTTTATGACAACTCCCACATTTTCTTGATTGTAGTGTGGTCAATGCCTTTTAAATTTATAAAGAACTGCAGTCCTCTTCTCGCAAGGACCTCAGCATATTGACTCTGAAAGAATTCAGACGAAGCGTATACCAGGGTCTACTGGCTCCAGAATACGTGAGAGACAAACGTCGCCCGAATCAGTAAACAGCAACCGTCGTTCTGTGGCCTTTTCTCGAGGACCTGCATTTATAAAACGTAACAAGCCTACAGTCCCTGAAGAAATTCGTCTAGAATGCAGAGTCGCCATCAACCTGAGTGAAGCACTTCGAGCAGATGCTGCAAATATAGCTGTAAAGTATCTCCAGTGCGAACTATATGGCAGTGCAATACGTGTTGAGTGCTCCTTTGCATTCGCAAAGGATTTTCTTTTTTTCAGATTTAAATAAAAAGTATTTTTTACGTTATTTTAAGCTCTATATAACATTTAATATTAATAAATAATATTCATAGTTTTCTTTGTATCAACAGTCATGGTGGTTAGTGTTGCTAACCACCTCATTCCTCAAAAGCCTTAGTAGCTAGATTTTTTTTTTCTATTTTATGTGATATTTTAGTCGTATATAATGCTTAAACTAAAACTTAAATGTTTAAAATATTCTTAATATAAAAGCGTGACTGAAAGAGTTAATGGGCGGTAGATGCAGTTTAATAAGGTGGTTATTAAGAATTTGTTTTATATTTCTGTAAATTCCACAAAAACGATGGATGGACTGTGTGAAAAATGATATGAGTACTAAAGTGACGAACTACACTAATAGACAAGTAGTTATAGAAGAGGAAGACATTTTGCGCTGACCTAAGAAAATTGGCATACGGGATAATGATGATACATATTTCCTGAGCAGCGGTGGCCCAGTGGTGGCAGCCCCGACTTAGGAGCAGTAAGCCGTGGGTTCGAACCCATGCAGGCGCATTACTTTGTGTAATTTAGTTCATCACCGCTGCGCTTAAAACGGTGAAGGAAAGCATCGTGAGAAACCCGGCATGTCCTAGAACCAAAAATTCGAAGACAAGTGATATCTACCAACCCGCACTGGGCCCGCGTAGTGGATTACACCTCTAATTGAGAGGAGGCCTGTGTCCCAGCAGTGGGAGCATTATAGGCTGATGATGATGACGTTGATGTATTTCCTGACGATTTATGAAGTAGTTGGCTGAAAAAAAGTGGTCTTACTTTGTTTTAGCCGACTACTTCATACCATCTCCGCCTAGCAGGTGATGTGATCGGACAGAAGATGATGAAGCTGACAATGACAAGAATATCAAGATCACCAGGTGAGATAAAATATCGGGCTTTAATATAGGTGTCGATTTCTTATTAAAAAATCAATATTTTAAGAATTCGCTCACAGATATACCAAGATAGTTCATGTTTAGTACTGAAGTCCAAAAAACCTGACAAAAAAATGTGACTTTTTTGTATGGGAGCCCCCTTAGATATTTATTTTATTCTGTTTTAGTTTTTGTTGTTATAGCGGCAACAGAAATACAATCTGTAGAAATGTCAACTAGCTAACTATCATGGTTCATGAGATACAGCCTGGTGACAGACGGACGGACAGCGAAGTCTAAGTAGAAGGGTCCCGTTTGACCCTTTGGTTACGGAACTCTAAAAAAGACTCATTCCAAATTCCATGATTTCTTTTTACGGAAACATTGCGTCGCAAATTCTCAGTTCCAACAGAAACGTGTGGTTTAGAAATTAATGTTTGTTATTTAACCACGTTAAGCGGTAGTTAAGTTGCAAGTAAGGGCTTTTGAGCCGGTTCAAAGCATTGCCGACGAACTCGTGATGGTTTCCTAGGTACCAATCATGATCTTGCACTTTTAAGATTGGTTGTCGGATCTCTGCAAGTTTATTTCTGATAAGATTTTAATTACGACTCATAACGTTTTATTTTATTGTGTCTAGAAAGCTGCCAATTACTGACAAGGGTTTATCGTTAATTGGAGGTTTAACTGACGTTTTCAGTTGTTTGTCAAAAATCTTACCTATCCCGTCACTCATAGCTTTTATAATCACAGGTTTTTTTTGCCTAATCTAGGTTCTATTTGGTTGTCGACTAGTGCAGAGTGGTTGACTTTGAGTATATCAGTGTTAACAGCACGAGTAGGAAGGGTTGATTTGACACATCACAATCCAATAATAGGGGATAATCCTATTTTTTTTTTCTTTGTCCGTCGGGTAGTTTATTGAAAAGTATTGGACACGTATTTTTTTTTCATTTTCACGTGGTCATAAAATTACGGAGATATATTGAGTTGAAATGGAGCATGACGTCACATGTCGGTAAGTTTTATACCTACTTGTGACGTAGTAAGCCCCCACTCTCCAACTTTAATGAGTTTTAACTAAGTAATTTTTCGATATTTTGATAAAACAAAAAATACGTGTCTAATATTTTTGTATTACCTGTCTGACGGACAAAATAGAATGCAGTTTTTCTTACCCAGTCCGATCCCCTATTATACCATCATTTTAAACTACTAAAATTATTCTCTACTTAAGGCAAAGAAGTCGTTGGAAAAGTCGCCAACTTGAGCAGACCAGTGAGGCAAGCAGGCATGTATTTCTTTCTCCATCTTCGGTACCCAATACCAATCGTGGGATTTCTCCTTATCGCCCTAAACACGCACTTATTTGACTACCGAAACATTGCTACAACTTGTTACACTAAACTCTGACGTCACAGACCTACCACTATTTTTTGGTGGTGGTTGCTTGCTCCCCCGTCAGTGGTAGCGAACGGAACAGTCGACCGCAAACCGCTGAGCAAGCGCCACTTTCCACCGCTACACTCCTGCGCAACCTCAATTGTACTAGACCTGTGAAGCCTACTGAATATTGGTGAAGTGACAGTGATGCAACTCTGTGCATATTAGTGTTCGACATGTTTTTATTGAGGACTTTTTGCAGTGTTAAAATGAATGGTAAGTTTTTTTGCCGGTATTTTTATTTTTATTATAAAGCGCGACTTTTAGGTGAAAACACATGAAAGTTATTTTAATTATTATGTATCGTACATCAAACACCTTTATCTGGTACTTTTTTATTTTATGAAGATTCTTGTTGGTAGTGATGAGCTCATAAAAAAAATGTTGATAGAGCAATATTTGAAAAAGCCACTTATACCGATTAAATGAAAACAATATTTTATTTTAATCAATGAATATTAAGAACAGTCATGTGAATATTATAAAACTCTTTAAAAAAACTTAGCTCTAAATTTTATTAACACTCAAATCGAGAACAGTAAGCTGCAATAAACATAAAAATTACAAAGACAACTTTCGTCGAATCATCACCATAAATTATCTCAACTATCGAAGATTTATTTGCATAATTATGTAAAAAGATACGCTACTAGTAAAAAGCTGAACAGGACGTGCATAATTTTATGCAAAAAGCCCCGTTAGGCTGAGTTGCGCGTGCACAAGTTATAACCAGAAGAATATAATTATCTAGATCGGATGCACATTATCGAGATAAGTAGGGCTTGCTTTTTGTCCAATCGATTTACGGTGGGCCTTGAGCGAACGCGCGGATGGAACGTAACGTAAATTTGAACGAATTTAAAATTGAAATACTTACTTTCATACATGATTATTATTTACTTAAGTTTTAGAGGGCTCCCTCTATCTTGCAGAATTTTGATGCTCCGAAATTCTTTTGGCATAACTTACTTGGCATAATTTTCTGTAAACAAATATTTCGAAGGCATAAAAAATATTTAATATATTATTGTTTGACCGAATATGTCCAAATTTACAATGTCATACTTTTAAGATCGTAGAATATTATTTGGCTTAATTACCTTTGGCAAATTTAAAATTTTGCATAATTTCTTTTAGCATTTAATAACGTTTATTTTAAGCGCGGTTATTTAGTACAATAAAATTTCACTTGGCATACAATGAATATGGAAAATTTCATTTGAAATTATTTTATAAGTAAGTAAGTTTTCTGCGAAATGAAGTTTCTGCTATCCACTGATCTGCAAAATAATATTATGGCATAAAAAGTTCTGCTATAAATGGTAGACATAATTTACTAGTATACGGCCGGTGAAACTAATTGGGCTTCTTGCATATGTGCAAACAAAAACAAAATCCTTCTTCATCTTGTTACAAACCTAAATTGAGTTGGCTCGGAATTCGATCAAAATGGTCTAGATATTATACGAACGATGGTTGTATTTTCTATTGAAAAATGGTTCATATTTACATTAACTTTACGTCGTCTTCTGTTCATGTTAGGGCCACAACCACCAACCTAACGGTGGTTCAAACCAGACGTTACTCAGACATATTCTACTTTTTCTCACAAAACTTTAATTTATTAGTTTCCGTCCGCGGCATGTTATGTTGAATGTGTTTGACACGGTGATTTGAGAAATCAGGCTTTCCGTTACAGTTTTATTTTTATCGTAAGTAAGTAGTTTGTACTCTGCGTTAGATTTTCGTTGCGTTGGTTTTTATTTTTAATTATTGGCAATTAAGATGGGATTTCAATAAAACAAATACAAGGTGTTGTTTTGCATCCTCGTCAAATTTCAGGAGGTGCTCACTAAAGACATAAATATTCAATTAAAATTACGGTACCTAGTTAATTATTAATAAACGCTGGTTTTTTTTGTTGTTTAAGTTTGTAAATATTTCAGAATAACCCCCTTAACGAGGTTTAGGGAATAAGAAATTATCGAATAAACGTTTGAGATAGTTTGTATGTGTGTAAGCGAGGTTATAGGGTGAGAACCAGACGTGATGGGGATTAAAACACGGGTGGTTCACACTTACCGATTTAAAAAAAATCTACTCATTTTATTATTGATTCGGGACGAGAATCATTAGCATACTACCTCCTTGAATTTGACGAGGATGCAAAACAACACCTTGCATATTAAATGTAAGAAATTGAGAGGTTGGTACTTTCTTGTCCAATACCATACAGAAAATCTCCAGAAAACGACATTTTAGGATATTTACTGTCCACCGGACCGTACGCCTGACTTTTACCAACAACTTTACTGTTTATTTCGATTTGTCACTCTTCACTACACACACCCTTGGGAGTTTCGAATCTTCCTAGTGCTGTATCCTAAACCCATTTAGATTAGCATTATACCTATACGATCTTCCAAATAGTAGAGGTACAATTTTAATCCAACCTAAATTTTGTATTTTTTATGGTAAAGCACGAGGAAGATCTGGGGGGGTTATTGTGACGCTTAAAACATTATTGTTCCATTCCTATTCCAGAGTGGGAAAGAGATGGAGCTAGACGACCTGTATAGCTCCGTCTCTTTTTCACTCTGGAATAAGAATGGAACAGTAATGTTTTAAGACGTCATGGTACGTCACCTGATATTGCTGCGCCGACCGCAAATAAATTGGGATAAGGTCAGGAGGAGAAATGATGATGTTGTTCTGTCCAAAAAGTCTATCCACTTAGTTTGGTATTATTCTAGTCTATAGCAGCTGAACACTCTGCCTTAGTCTCGACATTTTATTTGTCTCCGTTGGGAAAAATAGAAAGCAAGTCGTGATCGATTAGACATTTTCACTTTTATTGTTCTCTAAAGTATACAAAATTAGATTCAATTCGCGCATTGTTTGCTGTTTGTACGAGTGGAACGACTACCCTTGTATCGTGTGAAAAATGATTATATCACGACTGTATTCCTCGAAAGGTTGAGCAAAGAAAGGTGTGCTAACGATAATCCAGCCAACCTTATAAGGGTCAAACGGGACCCTATTACTGAGACTTCCGTCCGTCCGTCCGTCTGTCACCAGGCTGTATCTCATGAACTGTGATAGGTAGCCAGTTGAAATTTCTACAGATTATGCATTTCTGTTGATGCTATAACAACAAATACTAAAAACAGAATAAAATAAATATTTAAGGGGGCTCCCATATAAAAAAGTAATAAAAGATAAATAATGGTACGGAATCCTACGTGCGCAAGTCGGACTCGCACTTGGCCGGTTTTTATTAACCTGGCACAAGCCATGACCCTGGGCTGATAACTGCAGACGGAAAAACCATTAATTATTAGCCAGTCTGAAAGAAAAAGAAAACCATAAATTATATACCGAGTTTATCACGCCCCAAGATTTTTCTGAACGTGACAAATTGTAATATTGAAAATCTTTAATCTAACATCGTCATAAAGAAAGTTAAGCACATTAACAAATTGCTATTCAATATGGTTACACAAAAAGATAGGATAATCCGCACAAGAAATGTGTCAATTTATCTTCTTGCGAGCTTTTATTTATTAATTTATCTGACAGGTGTGTTTTATTATGTCGATGGAGAGAGATTGATGGTGTACAGAATCAGCAAGTTATAGAGAAAATGGGTACGACACACTAGATTGACAAGACTATCTATGATCATGTTAGACTCAAAACCGATAATGTTAAAGTAATCAATCTTGCTGCGATCATTAGCTAGTTTTATAATGCTACTAGCTATCCTGCGCAGCAACGGGGCAACGGGGAAAATATGACGCAGACAAAGGTCTGCGTCATATTTTCCCCGTTTTCAGATATTACTGCTCCGCTCCTGTTGGTCGTAGTGTGATGATATATAGCCTTCCTCGATAAACGGGCTATCTAAAACTGATATAATTTTTCAAATTGGACCAGCAGTTGCTAAGATAGCGAGTCCAAGCAAACAAATAAACTTTATTATTATTATTAGATGACTGCTTGCAGTGAAGTTAACGGAATTGCCACGCGTATTGACATTTACGGTAATTCTGAATGATGCATGCACACAAGTCGTGGCGTGCCGGTCGATTCGCTGAACAGGAAAACAGTTTTCCCAATTAATTGTAACTACAATGAGGTAATTTGTCGGAAGCTTGGTAAGGTAGAGCGCTGAATCGAATGAAAAGCGATCAATCGGTGCCAAGACAAATCACTAAGGATCATCTCGAGTCAAAGTTTTCATCAAGGATCTTCATGGCAGCTGACTGAGAGTAACTAACACGATAGGTATATCTGGATAGGTGCATGGTGCTAACGCCATCTACCAATGCAGAGTTAATGTGTGAGTTCTGTTAACATCTCCATGGTACTTAATATGAATTTAATCGGTTCAAAATTTGGTGACGATTTTGGCACGTTCATTAGCATCCATCAGTTCCTTCCTGTTGAGTGTAGACATCAGAAGTAATCAAGACAGATAAGGCATGATATTAAGTGTCTCATCGTTTGTGGAACAACACCAAATTTACACTCCAAAGTAGTATATATGGGGTGACTGGTAATTAGTGACCGATACTTAAACACGTGATAGTACTCATGATAACAAATAATTTTCCCAAAGAAACATTTTTTTTAAACTCGTTCACTTTTGTCACTATAATATAACAGCCATATGAAATTTGCGCGCGCGTGCGGCTATGACCTATCAGCTGTTAGCCGCGTGACGCCGTTCTGTCTCATTACTATCGTACCGCGCCACAGTGGGTAGGCAGAGGACCCGCACGGCTCACACAATTTATTTCGATAATAATGTATCGTAACTGCTGAGCACGAGGTCCTAGGTTCGATACCCAGGTCGGGAAAAGTGTAATTGGGATTTGTTCCATCAGGAATTTAATTCTCAGTCACAGCCACGGAGTCTGGATTTATGCCCGGTTGATGGCAATAGGCTCGCCCCCTATTACATGGGACTTTAATATAGCTGGTGAAATGTAGGTGTACCTATAATACCTACGAATGGGTACACCTCTACCTACCCCATCCCGGATTAAAGGCTTGTTGTGTGTATTGTGTACTATTTTCCAATGTGAACCTACTATTACTTTTCCAGTATAATTTTCATTGGTACATGGTATAACTTTTTATTTTAAACCCCCGACCAAGAAAGAGGGGTGTTATAAGTTTGACGTGTGTATCTGTGTGTCTGTCTGTGGCAACGTGAGCTACGTTACCACAGACAGACTAAACGTATGAACCGATTTTGATAAAATTGGTTTTGTTTGAAAGGTATTTTAATCGAGGGTGTACTTAGCTATATTTTAAGAAAATCCGCTCAGCCGTTTGAAAATCATCACCTCCTTTGTAGATGATGAAGGGATATAAACAAGTTCCACAAATTAATGTAGTCGATTTGAAATCTGGTCACTTGTCACCATGGGCATTGCCGGGGGGGTTTTGTTTATATTTATAACTTTCCTTGTTTTCGTTAATTTGCGAGAAGCAGCGCAACACCGAGAAAATTGAAAGGAATGGGAGGAAGCCTATGCCCGGGAGTGGGACAGTCAAAGTCAAGCACAAAACCAAACGGATCTCCGACGCTACGACGCTTGGATTAATTAATTAAAGGTTTTTAGAGGTTTTTTGCGCCGGGGGTTTTTCTTTTTTTAATTTAATTTTTCCATTTCTTATTAGGTTGTTTTTTTATAACTATCGCTAGCAATTCTCATTGGATTATACATAATGCCCGTAACATTTTCTTTCCAAGAAGATATCGCCCCATGGGTTGCTGACCGCAGAACCTGTCTTGCTATGGGTGATGTTTATGTCCATTGATCGATCGATGATTATATAGCATTAGCCAACTACTTTACGACCTGTCTGTTATGAAAATCTCTTTAACATCTTGTCTATGTATATGTTACGGCTAAAGGTGGGTGTGAACATAAACTGAAGATTAGCCGGCTAAACTTAGGTCTAACCCCGAGGAGGTGTTAATGTTAGTTTCTTCTATCTTTAGCCGGCTAAACTTAAGTGTAACTGCAGGCCCTTGGCTAATATAAGGTAAGCGTACAAGATATTATAATTCTGCCACAACTGTTAGGCATGAAGTGTTGGTTTCCCATTCCTATGACGCGCAAAATTAGTTAAATTATTGAATATTTCCAAAACCAGCTCGGAGTTCGGGTTGGATTCAATTTTGTACATGGGATTCCAATATAACTACGGAATGTTGGTCAAATGTCAAATCCGTCTTCGGCGATACATGCGTGAAATTATGTAGATATCAATGTAGGTACATATGTGTACATCTTTGCAGCTTCTGAAATTTGGTATGAAGTTGTTACTTTAACATTTAGCAATTGCACTATTGGTACTTGTGCCAATTCTTTAGCTACAAACAAAAACATATACTCTACTGGGGGTCGAGTCACCCACGTCCGTAGGAGTGTACCCTTTGTTTCCCTACACGTGGTCCCCGGGTGGTGCAAATCAGGTGACACTAACTGGTGGTAGGCTTCGGCCGAAGGCTTGCGACCACCCACCGGGCAAAGACGTACCGCCAAGCGGCCTAGCCGTGTTCCGGTATGATGCTCGGTGTAGCCAACTAGTGGAGTCGGGTCGTGACAGTTGTTCCACTGTAGGCAGACCAGCCTGACGCGCGCTGTTATGGATGTATCGGGAGACTAGTCGCGGAGGGTAGCGGGATCCGAGGCATGGTGCGCCGCTGGCCGACCGCAGGTAGTTGGGGGCCCAAGTAGTGTGCCAGCCACACACGAAAGGCTGCCCCGCCAACTGTCGAAAAATCCCGGAATGTTCCATCGTGCTGGTTGGCGACCAGTTGGGAGGGCCCGATGGTCATTCCGGGGGGGCTCGGGCGTCCCCGCAGTCTCCAGACTAGTGCCCCAATGATGATGTCCTTTCAGTGCGTGTCTTTAGGTCAACAGCGTGGAACCTCGTCTCACTGCCTTCTCCTCTCCTCCCTTCACTCTTTTTTACAATAATATGGCAAGGAAAAATAAATCTCGAGTCCAACAGCGGCTGCACCCCCTCCCACACAAAGTGCACTTCACCAACATTAGAGGTCTGCACTCAAATCTCTCTGCAGTCCACTACCACCTAGAGACTGAGAAACCAGCGCTGTTTTTCCTAACGGAGACGCAGATAGCGAGCCCGTCAGACGTGTCGTACTTATCTTACCCTGGGTACACCCTGGAGCACAATTTTAAACCACGCGCGGGGGTGTGTGTATATGCCCGTGACGACGCATGCTATCGGCGTCTCCGTAACCTTGAGGACTCCAGATTCACGACGCTTTGGGCATTGGTGGACACAGGTCTGGATAAAATTATCTATGCTTGTGTCTACCGTTCGCACAGCGGAGATCAGGAGACAACCAGGCTCGCAGAGTACCTCAGTGAGGCGGCTGATGCGGCACAGCAGCGGTACCCTTCCGCCCAATTAGTGTTACTGGGGGACTTTAATGCCCACCACCAGGAGTGGCTTTTTCCATACCAGTGCACCGATCATGCTGGGCGTGAGTTGCGTAAGCTTGCGCTAGCGTTAAACCTCACTCAGCTGGTCCAGGGGGCAACGAGGGTACCGGATGTAGATTCGCACACGGCTAATTGCTTGGACCTTCTGCTGACAACAGATCCAGACCGATACTCCGTATCGATAACTTCACCTTTGGGTAGTTCCGACCACTGTCTGGTGAAGTCTGTGTCCGTCTACTCCCCGCCCGATCCCAGCCCAAGAGGCACCCGGCGGGTTTGGCGGTACAGGTCAGCAGATTGGGACGGAATGCGATCTTTCTTCGCATCCTATTCTTGGCGGCCTACTTGCTTTTCTTCGGCTGACCCTTCGTCATGCGCAGACGCCGTGACAGATGTGTTGCGTCAGGGAATGGAGTACTATATTCCGTTCTCTGACATAACAATGTCTAGTGGAGACCGGCCATGGTTTAGTGCCGATTGTTATCGCGCTGACGCGCTCAAACATGAGGCCTACCTGGCATGGGTCGACGCTCGATCGCGCAAAGCGAGTGACGTGGGTCAGAAGAAGAAGGCCTTCAACAGGGCTGCCAAGTCCTGCAAGAAGGTGTTGCGAGGGGCTCGGTTCGACCACATTGGCCGAATAGGGGCCAAGCTTGCTTCTTACCCAACAGGTAGTAAAGCGTTCTGGTCCCTGGCCAAGTCGGTCGAGTCAAACTTCTGCC
This sequence comes from Cerastis leucographa, assembly GCA_963082945.1. NCBI lineage: Eukaryota > Metazoa > Arthropoda > Insecta > Lepidoptera > Noctuidae > Cerastis > Cerastis leucographa. The sequence goes on along the minus strand of OY720362.1, from coordinate 15,715,470 downwards.
GTCCCTCACTACCACCACTGCTGAAACCCGACGGGTCGCTGGCCCACTCCGCTAAAGAGAAGGCAAATTTATTTGCCTCTCTTTTTGCGGAATCTTCACGTCTGAATCCAGGTGACGCGCGGCCCCCTCCTTTTCCTGATGGATGCGAGACGAGTATCTTGGATATTCGCATCCATCAGAACGACGTTCGCAGAGTGCTCCGCAACCTCGACGTGAACAAGGCTAGTGGCCCTGATGGTATACCAGCAATTGTCCTTAGAACCTGTGCGCCTGAATTGTCTCCGATCTTGACTCGCCTGTTCCGTCTTTCCTACGAGACTGGAAAAGTGCCGAATGCTTGGAAGCAAGCCAACGTACAGCCCGTGCCCAAGAAGGGCAGTCGAGATGACCCGGCCAACTACAGACCCATCTCTATAACGTCCATACTCTGTAAGAGTATGGAACGTGTACTCAATTGTAAGCTCCTAGCATACCTAGAAACTAACGATATCCTTAGTGACCGCCAATACGGCTTCCGACGTAATCGGTCTACTGGGGATCTTCTAGCGTATGCCGTTCACATATGGAGTGAGGCCATTGAGAGGCACGGGGAAGCGATTGCTGTCTCCCTCGACATCTCGAAGGCTTTTGATAGGGTCTGGCATGAAAGCCTTATCGGTAAGCTTCCTTCATTCGGTCTGCCCGGTGGTCTGTGTGATTGGATTGCAGACTTCCTGAGAGATCGGTCCATTCGAGTGGTTATCGATGGCTGCTCGTCGGACCAACTGCATATTAATGCTGGGGTCCCTCAGGGGTCCGTACTCTCAGCAACATTATTCTTGCTGCACATTGACGATCTGCTAAGACCCGGCACCTTTGGGTATGCAGACGACAGCACTGTTGCTGAGAGATACTTGTCTAACGCACGGGCTACCGGGCCTCAGATCCGGTCTCTCCGTGAGGCTATGGTGGAGCGTTTGAACCTGTCCTTGCAAGCAGTCTCCAAATGGGGAGATGCCAATCTGGTCAGGTTTAATGCTACCAAAACCCAGGCGTGTCTTTTTTCCGCAAAAAAGAGCCAATTTCACCCTGCTCCAACTTTCCGAGATGTCACCGTGCCAATAGCAGACCATCTTGAGCTTCTTGGCATAACTTTAACATCAACCCTCAATTTTGGCTCATATATTGAGGCAAAGGCACAGCTGGCTGCCAAAAAGTTGGGGGTCCTTGCAAAGGTGAGAAGGTACTTCACGCCAGAACAGCTGCTCAGCTTGTATCAAGCGCAAGTTCGATCATGCATGGAGTACTGTTCTCATCTCTGGGACGGATCTGCCAAATACCAGCTTGATGCACTTGAGTCGGTTGAGAAGTGGGCCAAGAGGCTCATTGGCAATGAGGCACTGGTCAAATCTAAGCTCCAGAGCCTTGAACATCGTCGCCGAGTTGCCAGCCTATCGGTTTTTTACCGGTTACATTTCGGGGAGTGTGCGATGGAATTGCATGACCTAATTCCAGCTAGCCCGTTTCATCATCGGACTACCAGACGTACGGCGATGCGCCATCGGTACATGGTGGACATCCCACCTATACGCACTAAGCGCTTTGGGAATACTTTTATTATGCGTACCGCTAAGGAGTGGAATTCCCTGCCGGAGTCTGTGTTTCCCGATAGCTACAATCTGGGGGTCTTCAAGTCAAGAGTGAATAGGTTTCTTCTAGGCAAGCGTGCTTCACCGTCGACCACATCATCGCTTACCATCAGGTGAGATAGTGGTCAGACGCGAGCCTATTTATAATAAAAAAAAAAAAAAAAAAAAAAAAAAAAACATATACAGTTTCTAAGAACATCTTAAATAAAACTAACTCGACCTTAAGCAAGCGATTAAACGGTATACAGACCGTGTTTAATGGGCTACGGAGATATTGAGATCAAGAGGAATTTACTAGCATTAATTAAGAAAAATGTATAGAATAGAATATTTATTTATGCTATTGGTTAGGCAAAGGAAAAAGGTTACATGTCACTTACAAATCATAATTTAACAAGTGCATTCGGTATTTTTTTTTTCGGTGCAGTTTGTCCGGGTGGGGATCTTTTGCAACCTAATGTGTAATTCTTTTCACACACGGTTTTATTATACAAAGCGAGTGTAAGAAGTTTTGGATTAAGCATACTATCAGGTCCTGGACCTGAAGTTACTTATTATAAACAAGGAGTGACTCTGCGAGTAAAAACCTATGAAGACGGGAGAGAACCGTTCTGTTATGAAGCAGTTTGCCGAGAAGAAAATTGCAGTTGACATCATACAGCATACGTATCCTATCCATGTATACTCATTTTATAAAGAGGCAAATTTGTCTGTACATTTGTAAGTTTGTATGTGTGAATGTAGGGCGTTCTCTTTGGTACTACTGATCAGATATAAGTTTTTAAACTTACATGGTCACCAACACTAGCAATAACACTTGAAACGGGACATTTAAAACGTTCCTGAGGGATAATTACCGTACATAACGAGCGAGCAAAACTAAATACCCAATAAAAGACGAAAGTCTGTTGCAAAACTGCATCAAACTCGGTCTGTTTAGTATTCAGTTGAATTTTAGCATCCAGGTAGGACCTGGAAAACAATACTTTTCATCCTGAATGAATCCTTTTCCGTGGGATCATTACAGACCTTCATGCGGACGAAGATACAGGCAAAAACTAGGACATTATGCGTTCATGCTAATTCCCCATAACGTAAATCCTTTCAGTTCAAGCTACTTCCGTTCATAGACAAGCACGCATGCTTTCTAATTATATAGGCGAAGGAAATGTTTCCGTACTGCCGTGGCGCCGGGTGTCCACACTCTGCTTAAGGCCTCATTTACTTTCCTTTAACTGCTCTATAATTTGACCAGAAATACAGAATTGTTATGTACTTATGTGAAACTATTCTGAAATTGTTATTAATTTAAAGACATGGTTTAGAAAAGTAAACAGAGCGCTTTCTCGGCTGGCTTTATGCCACTTATTTACTTATTTGATTTTTTAAATCTGATTTTTATGAAATTAAACAAACAGGATGTCTGTTTGTTTAATTTCATAAAAATCAAATTTACTAATAATGATCATTAAACGAGGCGTATAAATAGAAAATTAATGCAATTATTTTTAAGAAATATTCTATGTAAATGCAATGCAGTTAAGCATCAGCTTAATTTTATTCAAAAAATTTAGACACAAAAATTGTTTGAACGAGTTTAGGTACCTACCTATCAGTAGCGAGCGATGCGCGCTCGGAAACGGACGCGTTTGCGCTACACGCCACGAATATTATATTCACGATTTACGCAGCGGTAACCGTTGCCTGATTTTGTACGCAATGGCTGCGAAGCAGCTCATTGCGAACGAGCTTTTGGCATTCGTCAAGCATGCCATCGATTACATGGACGAGGTCAGCATCTTGCAGATCTGCAAGTCATCTTTCTAAGAGGAAGACGTATGCAGTGCCAAGTTGCTGCTATTTCAGTCACTCGACCAAGTCGGACAGATGCCATCTCGCCGGAGGGATGGTGGCGAGAAGAGTCTGTAGGACATCATCGACCTGCTGAAGAAGACTGATCCGGATGACGTGCCAGATTTTGTGGCGAAGGAGCTGCACAAGCTGCCTCCTGTCACTTTCGACCACGTCGACGTTACCAGGCTGCTGAAGGACATTACGTCTCTGAAGGTGAGCCAGGCTGAGATGAAGTCCAAGTTGGAGTCATCAGATGTCATCATTGGTGAATTGCGAGCCGAAGTAGCGTTGTTGCCCAATGCTATTCCTGCAAGTGGGTCACCGGAAGGCTCCAACGTAAACCTACGTCGCGGGGCACAAAATGCTTCTGTTTGCAGTTTTCAGTCGGCGAGTGAATCAACGTCATCGGCTGTCAAGAATGCAAGCGTTGCATCGTGTTCCGCTGATCGCGTCGTACCCGCCGGGGAGGCGACGCGTGTTATAGGTACATCGACCCCCAAATGTGCCTATTCTGCAATTGTCGCCAAGACGAAACCTGCTGTGTCGCAAATAAAACGACAAGCAGAAAAATCAAAAGGGGGAAAGCAGAGTCACTCAGCAACGAGCGCGACTAAGGGCACTGTGATGGACCACGAACAGCAGGTTCCAACGAAGAACACATGCGATGGGGACGGCTTCATCAAGGTGGAGAGAAAGAAGAGGAAGCCTACGTATCGCAATCAGTGTGGGACGGCTCCGGCAGGATCTAACATGCTGCTACGTCCTGCAGTACCGACGACGCAGCTGTACGTGTCCCGTTTGCACCACTCTACGAAGACTGAGGACATCGTAGAGTACATACGGGTGATGACCAACTGGACCTTGAGGGTGGAAAAGCTGGAGGCGCGCCATAACACCAATTTCAAGTCGTTTGTGGTGCGCGTTCCGACTCATCATTTGGTGACCTTCCTCAAGGAAGAGTTTTGGCCGAAAGGTGTGCTGTATCGGCGTTTTCGCGGCCAGCTACGTGACACCTCGCAGCGTAACATGACGCCGTCACTTCGTGTGCAGTAGTTGTAATTTTTGTATAAAGTATTTATTAGTTTATAGTTATTGTTTTTTTATACTTATATATGTATTGTGTTTTATGGGCCCTAGTTGCCTGAAATAAATGATATTATTATATTATTATTATTATAAAACTAGATTAATAATTGACCAGTGAAAGACAAGCAGCTTAAATTGCTTCCTGATTTGATAAACACCTACTTATAATGTCTGTGTATTTAAGTTTTCAAATTAAAATAAATTAGTATGACAAATAATAAAAAAAAGAAATGATAAAACTAAAACCGGTTTAACAAAATAGTAAAATGAAATTAAAAAGTCTGTTTGTAATTTTAAAATAACAGCTTTTTACTGAATGCATAAGAAAGTTTATACAAAAAACATTTTTTAAGTGTTTGTCTGTCTATCTGTTTGTTTGTCCTGGCTAACCCCGAAACGGCTGAACCGACGCGACGCGACGGGCCTTTTACTGGCAGTTAGCTGGAGTAAGAACTACTATTATTTAAGAAAAAAAAAAGATTAGGGTTCCGTGGAAATAGTTAACAAACTCCGATTCAAATAGTGAAGTACCTAATATTTTTATAATAATTTCACGCAGAAGAAGGTCGCGGGCAGCAACTAGTAGAATATATTATTATTTAATCAATAAGCATACACATCAATTTGAATATTTTCGGAAATTAAAAAAAAAACATTTCACAGAAGCCTCAATAAGCAGATAGAAATCTAAAAAAATGCAAATGAACGCAATAAAAAATATCTAGATTTCAAAACAGATGTTAATCGTTCCCACAGCATTCCTTATGTGGTGGGTAATTAACTTTCACTGAAGGAAACGTAGGGCTCAAATTGGTATTGTACAATAGTGTTAATAACTTCGTTGCGTGGTGTTATAGTACACCTATACAAGCTGTTGTTTTGCAATCTCGTCAAATTCTAGGAATCAATAAAAAATGGGTAAGTATATTTTTTTGTTTTTTTCTTATTTACGGAAATCGATGAGGGTGAACTACCCGTCTTTCAAACGCAGCCCGGCCGATCCTCACCCTATAACTGAGCTCTCACACACACAAACAATCTTAAACGTTTATTCGATCATTTCTTATTCTGAAATACTTACTGACAAATTTAATCAACAAAAAAAACAGCGTTTATTAATAATTAACTAACTAGGAACCGTAATTTATATTGATTATTTATGTATTTTCTGATAATCTCCTGAATTTTGACGAGGATGCAAAACAACACCTTGTATTATGAACGCGTAGTATACTGTGGACTGCCTTGTTGGTCCAGTGATCAGAAAAGCGACTGCCGTGCATGAAGTCTTGGTTTCGATTCACGAGTCGGGCAGTGTAATAAAGTTTTTCCATCTGGCATTTCTCAGTTGGAGCCCCGGAATCTGCATTTGTGCCCGGCTGATGGCAATAGACTCGCCCCATATTATATGGGACTTAAAACATAACTGGCGAAATGTCGGTGTTGTATTAAGTGAGCCTCTACCTAACCCTACGGAGAACACAGGCGTGATCTTATGGTTATGTTATGGAGTAAGTGATAAAGATTCATTTATTTGCAAAAACATGTGTAGATAATATACATAGTATGATGCTTATTATAGGCGTCAGAAGGTCTTCTTTGGCTCAACATGTTTGACCATGGCTGGTGTACAAATTTGGTCGAAATCGAAATTGAATTTGGTCGATACCGTTACGTAATTGGTAACTAATGTGCGGTGAAACCTGGTCGATGGATCACCTAATAGGACTTTTGCCAACAGGACAAGGAAAATGTTGAAGCCCTATAAACAAAGACTTCGTTTGAAACTGGACGTCACTTGCGGTTATTTTATTTGTTGGAACCCTGTGTCCGTGTGAGTACGACTCGCACTTGGCCGGTTTTTTCTTCTATAGACTAGACACGTATGTCATCGCCTACATTATATAGGTAGGTATTGTATTCGATATTCATTGTATTATGTTAGTTGCGCCTGCGCCGGTCTAGCATAGATTTCGCGAAGTTTCACTAATTTCGGGCGCCGATAGAATGAAACTTTTACAAAAGATATTTTAGCTTATTGTTGTGATTTGACACGTAAATGACACATGGAAGTAGTTTTAATTCTGTTTTGCAATGAATAGCAACTTTCTTATGCACTGTAAGTTCATTGGTCGATGTGAAGTGAAGTCAGATTAAAGCTGTTTTTCAAATTTTATAAGACGATGAGATTCTTGTTTTACGTGATCACTTGATACAACAAAATCCGTAATTATAATTAAGTAGGAAGAGTTTCACTGATTCACTGAACTTAGTTTTCTGATAATTTTTATATATAGGTATCATTTTTACCATCTGTTCCATTGCAGAATTAGCAATAAGAGCAGTGTTACAATTTTGGTGTAGGTACAATAAAATGTTTAAAGAGTGAAAGAAGAACCCACATGCAAATTGAAACAAAGAAATATTTCATTGGGGGTTTTAAAAAATATTGCTGGTTCCTACAAGAGTTCTTATTATTCTTATACTTTATTGTACATAAAATTACAAGATATACAAATAATATATAGCTTATGTACAACGGAGTTCAACACCTACACATCCGAATGGGGATTTAGAATAAAATACTGAACACGTTTGTGCGTCGGGTGTCGGTGTACCCTTCCACTCTGTATTATTTCTATCTATTTGCCTGTATTTGCTTTGAAAAAACAGCATTAATATAGCAGGATGTAACTCTGCTTAGCATTTTTCCCAAACTATCCTGGGGTCGGCTTCCAGTCTAACCGGATGCAGCTGAGTACCAGTATTTTACATGAAGCGACTGCCTATCTGACCTCCACAACCCAGCAACTGGGTAATACGATACCCCTTGGTAAGACTGGATGTCAGACTTTTGGTTTCTGACTACCCGTAACGACTGTCAAAGATCTACAAATGACAGCCGGGACCAACGGCTTAACGTGCTTTCCGAGGCACGGAGGAAACTCTGTATGTAATTATGGTCAGCCCATCCACGGACCAACCTCGGCAGGCACTACTTAACCTTAAAGTTCGACCTGTTAATATTTAGCCACGAGCTCCTCAAATGCAGGATGCAACTAGACTACACGAATTGAAAAACTTATTGAAATTATTGCTAAAGACTGCAATTTCTGTTTAAAAACTATGTATGCCCCGTAGTGCAAATTGGTGGCCTACATTTCGCAAAATACAAACAGCATGCAGTAATGTAATAACAATGGTATGAAAAAAAATGTTTCCTGGAATGTTATACAGTATTGCGATGTTTGATTTTATTGTAATTACGAAATGAACGATTGTTCGCATGCAAAATTGCAAACTGTGTACATTTGGCGCCCTTATGGCACACGCATATCTATTATGTATGTTGATACATATCATAGAAATAATTAGAAATGAATGCGAAAGGCTGCTGGAATATTGCGTTGCAAATGTTGCAATTATGCCTCTCATAAATCGTGTTTGTTTTAAACTACCAACCTTTGCGTTGAGTCTATCTGATAGATCTTCAACGTCGTCCAGAATACTTCCAGTAAGTTTAAGTTCTATATAAATAATAGTGCATACTTCCGGATTTTTTTGGACGAGCTCGGAATTTAAGCTAATTATCCGGAATGCGGGGTGATTTCTAAAACGTCTGGAATTCCCAAAATAGAGAAAAGTGGAACACAATATAGCGAAAATGAACACATAACATTATATTCAAACTGGACCTAAGTAGAACAACACAAACCTCTAATCAACCGCTAATACCGCAACATGACTCGACGATTGTCAAGTCCTGTGACTTTTTCCACTCGCATTCCGACATTAATCATTGTGCAATTCACTTTTCCTTTTCAAGTCCCCCATAAAATTTCGTATTACGAAACTTGCATTAGGTGCGGAACCCTTGGTAATGAAAACAAAAGAAAGTGTATCTTATATCCGTAACGGGAGCACGGTATTCTGCTCGCGTCGCCTTTGCATCGCCATGGAAAGTGGTGACAGTGTTGCCAGGGCCCTTAAGTCAAAAGTTTCGTTTCATTTCCTGAAAAGTTACATTTTTGTTGCAAAAGTTACATTTTTTTTAATTTCGTATTTTTGAGGTCGGAGGCAAATTGATGTCAGGAAAATGGCGGAATATGAAGGAATCTATGATGTCTAATGGTATATTTAATCTAATGATAAAACAGACTCTAGTTTCATTTGTTCGCAGCGCCATCTTCATAGTTGTTATAACGTACCATTATTTATAAAAACGAGCAAAAAATAAACACTTTTTTGTATGGGAGCCCCTTTAATATATATTTTATTCTGTTTTTAGTATTTGTTGGCATCAACAGAAATACATAATCTGTAGAAATTTAAACTGGCTACCTATCACGATTCATGAGATACAGCCTGATGACAGACGGACGGACGGACAGCGAAGTCTCAGACAGTCTCAGTAATAGAGTCCCGTTTGACCCTTTGGGTACGGAACCCTAAAAAACAAAAAAACTTACACTATCGACGATGATTTGTCATCTCTCTTTATTGTGTATTAAATTGAGTACTAGTGAATAGCTTTCTTATAGTTTTGTTGTATACTTTTTAAAATTTTTGTTTTTTCTGAAATTACAAAACATGACAATTAGATAGGCTTATTATACACCGTGTAAATCACCTCATCACGAAGCCGTCAACCAAACATTCTGTACATGAAACTAAGTAACTTTACGCAAAAATTATTGCTGGGAAACGACTTTTTTTTGGGGGGTGTAAAATCATGTTTTGTGGTAGAACTCAATGTAACGCACTCAAAACATTGTGCTGATGGACGGATTGAATAGTACGGGGGTCGTGGAGGTGTTTAAAGTAAAAATCTTACATAAAAAACTTGTATTAAAAAAAATACTTGTCAAAAAGTTGGAACTTTGACCCCTAATATCTCCGTAACTAGAAGATTCCCAGGTATGGTGTAGAACAAAAAAATTATCGCAATGACAGGGAGAACCAGTGCCTTTCGGCTTCGTTAAGAGGTGTTTTACACCCTTTATTAAGACGAAAACTAAAAATATTGTTAAATATATAGCGAATTGGAGACAAAAAAAAAACATCAAATCCACCAGCCTAGCATTCGTTTTTAGGGTTCCGTACCCAAAGGGTCAAACGGGACCCTATTATTGAGACTTCGCTGTCCGTCTGTCCGTCCGTCTGTCACTAGGCTGTATCTCATGAACCGTGATAGGTAGCCAGTTGAAATTTCTACAGATTATGTATTTCTGTTGATGCTTTAACAAAAAATACTATAAACAGAATAAAATAAATATTTAAGGGGGCTCCCATACAACCTTGCGTAACGCAACATTCAACAAAACAAATCACAATCAGCCATGTAAATTTTCTTTTTTGAGCTAAGTAGTACCTACGAAACGAAACTGTGCGAACTTGCGAAGTAGGAAACGTACACGCACACCCTCAAGGAAAATCAAGTTCTAAAACATGCTGAATAAGTTTCATTTTGTCATGGCAGTTTCATTTAGTGCCATCTCTGAGTATGATATGGAGTGAAATTACTTTTTAGGTGCGTTCAATTTGGATGCGATCGTAAATTGTTTGCAATAAAAATCTAGTGTAACAAATCTCGTTGTTCTCAAAAGTTACGAAAATTGCCCTATATCTAAAAATTACTTACATGTTACGCGAGGGGGACAAAAGTTACGAAAAATGTAAGAAATGTAACCTTCTGGCAACACTGAGTGGTGACGCCATCCGAAGGTCACGGCCATAGAATGGTAATGAAATTACCGCTGTAATTCGTAAACCACCGACAATGGCCGCGAGCGAGCATAGACAGTAGACTCGTAATAGGTATGCGTGAAGTCTGCATAATTCATCTGCTTGCGGAGTTTTTTTTTTGGAAAAAGTTTGCGATCTGGTTAGCTTCTAGTTTGGTAACTTTTAAAAAAGTTGCGTTAAAATTAACATACGTTTGACATTTTAATAATTTATTTAATTTTTAGTCATCTTATAGCCTCAAAATTCCTATAAAATTAAATAAAACTATAACTTACCAATTTCTTGAGTTTAAATTATTATACTTTAACAGTCGAAAATCTAAATGTTATATAAGTAAGCAGGTATTAAATCTCTGCAAACATAATGACTTCTGAAGCATTTTTGAAATTGCAAGTTAATTCAAAGTTGAATTTTAATGCAAAACTGCCAACATGAGAATAATTATTTAGGGTAGACTAAGAAAGAAAGACAGATAAATGAACTTTCCTGTATTAAAGATTGTGGAAATGGACAAAAGCCTGCCAACACAGAAAAACTAGAAGACCATTCTTAATTTTGCCACCTTTTCGTCACTTACACAATGCTGCATAACTTTGCAAGAAGCATGGAACTAATAAGTACCTACTAAGTACAAGAAGTCACAATGGGCGTTCCCACAGATTCACAAACTCATCAACGTAGAACTTTTTTATAAGGTCATGAAAGTGAATGAGTCTTGATGTGAAGCCAATCGATTGTCGATGTCGTGTGAAATTATTACATTAACGATAATTTATTGTTCATTGAACTATCCTCTAGTATTTTTTGTGCCATTGAATTCTTTCTGTCTCTCATGGTCAAAGGATTGGGTCATATTCAAAATCAGATTTCCGCATTACTACCTAGTTCATGAAGAGATTAACACACTTTTCAATGAGCTAATACTGAACTCACAATAGTTAACAGACGGACAGTTATGCTAGGTTACAACAATAACTTATTGACAAATATTACAATAACTTGTGCCACGGTTGGCAACCACTAGACAATTCAGAAGTTTACACATATAATTTATCTTACTGGGTATTTGTGTCAGTTCATTGCGATACGAATCGCCCATAACATTGGACACACTATAGTTAAATAAAGACCATTGATTTATAGCTTTATAACATGACAGCGAAAAATTATTTTATGTTAGATTAGTTGTTGCCTGCGATTTTCGTTCGCGTGAAATTATTATAAAGATTATACTTCCCTATTTGAATCGAATTTTGTTAGCAATTTAAAGGGTTTTTATTTAATTACAAACAGACGCTTCAATTTCAAATTCTTTTTATTTGTAGATGAGTTAGTAATATTGCTATGACATGTTCACTTAAAAAAACACGTAGAAATTCAGTGCATCGAAAGAGGTCACGTTAAAATAAGTTAGGTAAATATAAACGTGATTTTCATTATAAATAAGACATCTAAAATGCAGCAGTAGGCACAGTTCAAACTCTTTGGAATTTTGACTATGTGAAAAGCAGGTTACCCTATTCATCCTTATGCTCCTATTAATAGGCTTCACAATCGGAATAATATAGATCTTTCCAATTCCAAATTATATAATCACCTGACTGTCATGGTCTCTATACAAACTTCTCCAAAAAAGAACACAAAACCTCGAGTTCTAAGAGAAAACAACAGATATCTCAATGTTTAATAAGCGCCATTTCTCTAACGTCTTGTGCGTAAAGGCGCTTACCGTAAAATATTGAAGCAATCTGAGCAAGCTCATCTATGTTAGAACAAGTAGGGCGTACAACTCTCTAAACCCCAAGTTCACTGTTGGCCTGCATAAAATAACATCATTGATACCTTTATAGTACATTTGAACATAAATACTAGCTTTACTTTTTAATGGATATGTTACAATCGTGCAATTATAAGAATTTGGATAGTTAAGCAGATAGAGAAAAAGGTAGTCAGAGAAAATGAACATTCTTCGATCTGCGTTATTAAAATATTTCCTTACAATGCAAATCACCAAGAAATAGTAAAGGCAAGACACCTAAAACCAAAGTAAGCTACACAGATCATCTATCTTACTTATTTTATAAGAGATGTAATGGCTGCAATGAAAACCAACACTAAACCGACCATAAAAACACATGGTGAGATCTAAGCACAGGATCTAAGTCACCTTGCCGTAAAATTGTAGTAAGAAAAAAAAACGCCGAAAACTTCAACCAAAAACTTTTCTCACAATAAAATCTAAAAACGTATAAATAACCACTCGGGTAAGTAAATAAGCCAATTTTACGCACTACCTATTGGCTTAAGAATAAAAAAGTCGTACAAAAGTGGAACCGCCGCGCCTTACCGGAAATAATTGATGGTAAACATTGTGATCGCTTCCCATAGACGTGACAAATTGACGATACCGGTTATTCTTGTTGATGTAAACGTTTTTGCCATAAATACCTGCTAAGAAAAAATACGCAATGTGGGTTGTAATTTTTCCCTTCTCAGAAGTGCCATGAACCTGGATTTTCCCCAATCCTAAGACACGAAGAAACAGATACTGTAATAGGAAGGGTTTTCTTTGTCTCCCAATTCAGGTTTCCTATGAAAACTCCTTAACTTTCTATTCTACTAATACCAGGGGTACTGTCAATAATTCTAGGAGACAGCGAACTATGTTACTTCCTCAGAAATACTGGGGGTTAGGAAATAAGTTGGTCGCTGATTAAAGTAGGGGAAGAAAAGTCTATAAGTGTAATAAATCACTTAATATTAATAATCCATCAACACTGTCCGCGAGCGAAACCAATCGCACTTAGTCTTTGCGGTCTACTGCCCCCCTAGCATGACCGTTCTATCTCTATTCTACCAAGAAACGACAAGAAATCTTTTCTTTACAACTTGTCATTTCTTCTGCCCGAGCATGGCGCGCACCGTCGACTCGCGTTTCTACGAAGACATAGACAGAAATTCTTTCCATAGCAACGGGGACGTTGCTATGGAAAGTTAAAAGGTTACGTTTAGTTAACAAAAAAAAGTTGCCAATTGCACGAGTTTTTCATTTTTCGTGGGCGAGATGGTGTTGCTGCATCCTGCATCCAGGCCTGGATCTTTTTCGCGAAATTAAACCTAAATATTTTACATAACATTTCAACCTTTTGAACGTAACTCAACGCAACCACGAAACGTATTTCTCGTATTTAGTTTTTATTAAGACTAGTTTGACATTTGTCAGAAGTAATGTTTCTACCCCCAAATGTCAAAAGAAGAGAAAATATGGTCGTCATGCTCGACGTTGTAGACTTGTGTCGACTGAAGAAAAGAAACATTTCTTTTCTACATTCTTAATATCGCCATGCTTGGGACGATAGAAATATCTGTCAAATTGTCGATTCTTCCGTAGACATAGCTCGTTTCTACGGCGGTCATGCTAGGCCGGCTGGAGAAAGAAAATCTTGGTGGGGCTTTCTTTGCAACTCATTCAGATAATGTAGTCACTACCTGCTTGTAAAAGCAAATTAAGACATAACTTACTATTCATTGAATAACTAATTGTTTAAGCGTATGACGTGCGTACAGTCTTTAAACATATAACATTAAATATCTATTAGAAATGCATTACATGTCCACACGCGACTAACCGCTCGCGATGCACACATAAATCGCAATAACTGCAATTTAATTTAATTTCATGAGGCCAATAGTCTTGCAGATCGAAACAACGGCATCTTACTTCATTAGTATTATTTACATACAGATTTCGTGTACATAAACTGATACGTGACGCAAATATCGGGTGCATTAACCCGTATCTTTGAAAGAAAATTACTTTTATTTTCATATGGGTAGAGTGTATTTTTATTTGTGTTCGGTTAGATGGTGGTTGAATATGCGGTGTGCTCTCTCGAGCGAGATAAAGCATAAAAATGTGGTTTGTAGTGTTTTCTCGAGGCGAATAGCTGTAGTGAAACGGGCCACGGTCCGCGGAGCAGGCACGAACGGTCACGTGGTGCACCGTTCAACCACTTGTTGTTCTGTGAAAAACTCGCTTCACGCAATCCTCTTAGTTTTGAGTTATAACAACTGAATTGAAGTCGAAACAAACGATTATTGCATAATTGGACACACGAATAAGTCTCACGTTTGCATATGAACACGCCCCGAATTATCATACTTCAATTCTCTATTGCCAGTTAATTGATGTGTGTAAACTTAAATTTGTGGGAGCGGTCAGTTATTAATCAAACTAGGTAGGTAGTCTATTAACTTTGCGATTTACTAGAAAAGTAAATAAATATTATAATCTATGCAAAAGTTGATATTTACTCTACTCGATAAGAAGTAAACTTTCGACGCTCACATGTTTATTAATTTTCGCTCAATTAAAATAAAATTGACGTAAAATTATTTTATGCCGAAAGACACATTTATAGTGTTCGATCATAGTCAGAATCGATTTCACATTGCCAGTTATTCATTTCATTTTTATTTCGTATTATGTTAAACGTTTGAGTTGGTAAACCACATCTCTAAGTTTTAACTACTAAAACAAAAAAATGTATTGAAAGTAGTCTACCGAGTGATTTTCTATGCAAAACACCCTTAATCACATTTATATTGAATTGTAAGAATAAGTAATCTCTACAAGTAACAAAGAAATACGGGTGTTCCACGGGGGATTATTTTGAGTCCTATTGTTAAGGGACAAAAATAAATACATACTTGTTTATTCCATTTATAATATGGTTTATTATCGCTTTCTGAAATAGCTCTATCTGTCTAATCTATTGATATATAACTGAATCTGTACGTTTAAGATTCTACTCACGTACCGAGCCATGACCAAATTAGGTGCCAAATTCGTAATTTTCTTCGCCAAATTGTAAATTATCACACGAAACGGCTTTTTAGCGATTAATGGAACCTCTTAAACAAGATGGAATTTTATTTGTTATGCTTTCCATTTCTAGCTTGAACTAAACTTACGTCCAATGCAATGTCTATAAAAATGTTACAGGTATAAATGCTAAGCAAATGTTAAGATAATATAATTTGCATATACATATGATTTATTAAATCTTATTTGATACTTACAACAAACGGAATCTGGCACTAGAATTTAGAAATGATTTATTATGCTGAGCAAGATTCAACTCATAATAACTTTGTGGAAATAAAAGCTTGTTTTTATATTTATATCTGAATTCAGGTTTAAAAGCTTAAGTCCAGAAAGTACAAATCACAAGTTTTCTCACTTTTCATTACCCAACAGTTTTACAGCAATCAAACGATATCCTTAAGCAAATTTTAAGAATATCCAGCCTATTATGTGCTATGTAGTATGTAGGCCACGAAGGCCCAATGCGAGCTGGTAGATGTCTCTTTTCTAGTCAATCTTCGATTTGTTGGTCTTAGGACTTGCCGATTTACTCTCCGTATATGATAATTTACCATTCTAAGTTATCATAAGTGTTCCTTCAATGTTTTTATAGTTTACCGCGAGAGTAAATTCACATAACATTACAACCTGTATCACTCATCACAAAGGTAACTTTAGTTACGTCGTCGACTGTCATACTTCCATTGTTCGGCTCCTTCAGGTACTTGTAATATCTCACGCGGAAGAAACTCGCAGGCTTCAGTCTAACTGTCACTGATTCAAATAATAGAGACATTACAACCACGGGTCTTTACGTAGTCTGTGGAATTTCTTTTGTGTTTTTCGCAAAATTATTTTCTCTTTTACTCACAATACTTATCTAAGACCGATTAGGTACTAAAAATTCTTGCATGGTTATCACGAAGTGTTATATTGTAAGCAAGGAAGATGAGTGGATCGAATATAGTTAGCTCGGTAACTCCTCAGTCACAGGTCTAAAGTTCCAATCCAAGAAACGCATCTCTGATTTTTCGGATTCATGTGCGTATTGTATACTTAATTATCACTTGCTTCGGTGAAGGAAAACATCGTGAGGCAACCAGCATGCCTGAGAGATATTTCTCGACGGCATGTAAAGCCAAGTCAGAGGCCCATGGGAGGCATAAAAACTCTGAAACCTGGTCTTAACCAGGTGTGGCTAGTGCTTAAACTAGCCACATGAGAAAGAAGTACTAGTCAAACTGTTTAGATATCCCAACAAATCTGAGCGTTATCTACTACATTAGTTATGTATGACATAACCACACCGTAATATCAGGAAACAATCAACTTTCAACACAAACTAATAAAACTGATCATATTTCTTTAACAAATTTATTAATTCGTTCGATGATTCACACCTTACATAACTTCATAACTAACAATATTATAATGGTCAAACGACATTAGCACTTTCACTAACTGGATAGCATAATCAGCCTTTAACGTTCCCACTGCTGGGACACAGGCAGACAAAGATAGACATAAACTCATAGAGAAGGGACAGGGGGTTACCAAAGCGTCTTAAAGCAGTATTGTTTTAATGTCACTTCCAGTGTGGGGGAGAGACGAAGCTACAGAAGATATCTAGTGCCATCTCTTTCCCACTCTGGAATAAGATTAAAACAATACTAAGACGTCATGGTAAGCCACCTGGCCTCCTCTCTATAAGTGGGACCGGGCCATATCCACTTGGGCCCAGAGTGGGTCGGAAGATGTCATATGTCTACGATTTTTTATTTCTGAGACATGCCTGTCTCCTCCCAATATTTTTTTACACCGTCTTGAGTGTAGTGATGAAATTACACAAAGTGCTTTCTTGGGTTCGAACCCGCCTTCAACACGTAAGTGGAGGCCGATACTTCTAGGCCACCACTGCTCCCTCATACCTTACATAACATAAATAAACTGATAAGAAAATCCAATATCATATTTCCGACCTGGGAATCGGACCCATGGTCCGCAGTCAAGCTTGCCTACATAAGTCATACCTTACATAAATCACAATATATAATGGTCAGGTGACATTAGTACTTTCACTTACTCCATAAACGCACACTTAAAACTATATAACAGTGCGTTTGTATTCGGTTCTTTATTATCAACTCCGTTTATGGGGCTTGTGATACTATAAACTGGTGTAAAGTGTATCATTAGACCCTTTATGGTACTGTTTATGGTTGTGATGTAAGAGTACGTAAACCAAGTAGCCACCATGGCCATGGTAGATAGTTACGAAAGTAGCTCTATCAACCATAGTGGCTACCTGACGCCTGAAATCAAAAGACATCTATAAATATCTATACTAATATAAATATTATAAAGCTGAAGAGTTTGTTTCCTTGAACGCGCTAATCTCAGGACGTACTGGTCCGATTTGAAAAATTCTTAGATAGTCCATTTATCGAGAAAGGCTATAGGATAGGCTGCTATATCATCACGCTACAACCAATAGGAACGGAGCAGCAATGAAAAATGTTTCGATACGGGGAAAATGTGACGCAGACAAAGTTGCGCGGGACAGCTAGTAATAGATATATCCGCCTGTCGTCTTCGAATCGACCGGAGGAGGTGTAGTACTGGGATCTGGGAATCGAACCCAGGACATCATAGTCGGCAGTAAAGCTTACGAGTGCGAATACTAAACCAACGACACATTCGAAAAACAATTAGTTTTGATTGATTTTTTATAATCTTTGACCGAATGTCTAACGTTATATTGTAGCAGCTACTGCCATAGACAAACGTTTAAACGAAAGCTCTTTGTGTAATTTACACCGTAGCCGATATCGAGATATTTTGTGCTCCTATTTATAAGATTTGTCACATCCTCTAACTCCACCTGTTTGATGTGATCTACTATATATTTATTTATTAAGCAAAGTAGGTACGTAAACTAGCGATGGCTGGTTTCTACCAGTTTTTAAGAAATATAAAGAGGAAGCAGTTGACCTATAAATCAAAAGCCTACTGAGATTATTTAACTTAACCCTTGGCTGCTGGCGAACAATCCCTGCAATGAAATTGTTTCGAAAAAAATTGAATCGTTGTATAATTGACTATCTGTGCCCGCGTCTTCGTTCGCGTGGAGTTTAACAAAAAAGTTATTAAGGTGTTAGTTTATTTAGTTATTTTGCTTTTTTTTTTCTAAAATTGAAGTAGCCTAAGTTACTCCCTATTACATCAGCTATCTGCCAGTAAAAGTCCCGTCAAAATCGGTCCAGCCGTTCCAGGGATTAGCCGGAACAAACACAGACAAAAATTGTAAAAAAACGGTTATTTTAATATTACAAACAGACACTTCAATTTTATTTATTTGTATAGATTTGACAAACACTTTGATTAGTTTGTGGAGGGCAGTCGCTCGAAGTAAAATACAGAATAAATTCAGGCGCATCCGGTTAGATTAGGTTAATAGGTGTTATTGGTCAAAGAATTACCGAAACAAAGTCGTTTTTCCAACTTCTCTCATGTCATGTAACTTACTCGCATGTTATTGTCGTAACATTTGACATCCATAACGTAACGCTTAGCAATTTGACCACTTCAACGCTGTTTTCCCACACATAAGGAAAAGCGTTCACACTATAAAGTTACGTTACATCGCCATTTCGAGCAGGTGGCCATGTAACAAGGGTTACCATACGTTCCGATTTGTTTGGAAAGGTCCGGCTTTTTGGAGCCCCGTGCCGACTTCATCCGGCCTTGTTATTTGACTGTACTTTTTTATTAAAGAGGATTTGTTTTTCAATGAATTAGACTAGAAAGAATATTTTCGAAGTTAAATGCCGGGACTTATTCGTATCTATCCGGCCTTGATTCGGTCAAACCGGTACCTACGGACAATATGCTGACCGATAGGCTGCGGACTTTGGACTCACGATATGATAGGTAGGTACAGTATCTATCACTGTCTGTGGTGTTTGGACCTGCGTCCACAATATTTCCATACCAATTTGGCCGAACCTTGGGTCGGGAATTTTCAAATTTCGAAATGGCAACCCTACATGTGACCATGCCACAATACGATTATGATAGAAAACGGTACGTGCTCCCCAGCGACCGAATGAAAAGCACGTACCTACACGCGAGCAATGGAAAGTGTTGCCATATAAACATATAATTACACTGGCCTTTCTACTAGTTTTCCTCGCGTCTATTGAAATTTTAATGTGCCATTCTGGACACGTCCTTATGTTAGATTTATTTGTTGAGTCACTTTCATGTTTTTATTTTTGAATGGAACTACGCACCACCCTGACGTCATGCACAATCATGCTTCACGAAAGCAAAGTTATCCGTGGCGGATATAATACAACAGCCCGACGGAAACTGTCGGGCAGTAGACCACTAGACGCAACACCCGTCTGTTCGAAGGATTCTCCTTTTTCAATGGAGCATGACGAACTTACTGTTCCTCTATAGTTCTAGTTTGGTTTCACAAATATTGTTATGCATTTATTTTGTAGAGTTGTGCCCAAGTCACTTCTATTTAATGTTAGGATAATGCCAAAAATATAAAATCTAGACAGTACCACCACCATACATAAAATAAAAAAAAATACCTAATGGGATTATTAATTAGACGTAACAATGATGAAGAACTAGAGTAGAGTCCAAAATTTTTAAAATAAAATCTGTACACAGTGACTGAAAGAAAAACTATACGTTGACAGATTACTATACGTTAACAGTTGATTCATAGACAAAACCGGTTATTTTGCCGTTTTGCCGCCCAAGCTCTAACTGATTTGAGGCATATAAGTATAGGCCGAGAATTTCACATAATTTCGCCATGACAAAAACAGTAAATCGCAAGTATATTTCCCATGCTAACTATAATGTTAGGTTCACTTTCCCACAAGTTGTAATAAGAGATAATTCAACTCGATTGACAATGATACGACACTCTTTTTGTCCCGGAGTGTAATGCACTATTCATGGGTATCTTTGCAAGGAAGTAGAAAGTATAAGTATGTTTATAATATCTATTATTAAGTAGAAATTACTGGACAATGAAAATGCTTATTGTGACCCAAAACAGTGTGCTGTGCATTGTTGCTGTTGTAAAGGTGTAGTCATATTATTGTTTGGTGTATTTTATTTTGTTTTCAGACGTAGATTAAAATTACTTTAATGTACGTGATATTAGTGGAAAACTGGTTTTATAAAGGCAAGTAAAATCATAACTGGATAGAGCGGCATTAGCTTAATTTTTCCGTAAAAGTGTGGCACTTTCAATGCCATAATAATCTAAACAAGTGAATAAAATCAAATTTTCCGTTTATGATTTCAAATTAACAGCTTTTTACTGATTGCATTTGAAAGTATATACCGGTACTTAAAAGAAAAACACATACATTTTTGTCTGTCTGTTTGTTCCGGCTAATCTCCGAAACGGCTGGACCGATTTTGACGGGATTTTCACTGGCAGATAGTTGATGTTAAAAGGAGTAGCTTAGGTTAGGGCAAAAAATATATTTTTTTACACGACACCTTTAATCCCAGCCCTAGCCTAATTTAGCTTAAGGAAGTAATATTTTTATAATAATTTCACGGGATGAAGGTTGCGAGCAAAAGCTAGTAGTAAATAATAATCACTGATCCCAAGTGACACCTTAAATAATACATTGTAATGCCTACTATGGTATGAGTAACGCTTCAGATAATTTAGGCTTGCTCAGAACATCGCGAGCGCCAATGTTCCGCCGCGTTGTTCCGGTCATGTGTTCCTAGCCTAAACTACGAGTAAACGATTGCATATTACTTCCATGATAGCCGTGGCCACCGTACCATAACCTAGCTACTTACTGACTTAAGTATAAAGCTACCGTGACCGCATCTTTACTAAAAACGTAATGTCCGAGTGTGGTCAAAATGACACACTTTCAAATAATAAAAAGCTAAGTTTATCCAAGTTCAGTGTAAGTATAATGACTCTGAAGAAAGACGTGATGACTTGCAAGCATGAGTTTAAAGGTATTCAGAAGCAAGTTGAAAATGATGGGTTTGGGGGTCAAGAACGCAAATAATAGAGATAATTATAAGCTTATTTATGGCATCGCATTTTAATTTGGCTATTACTTTCACATTTCGGATTTTTGTTGTGAGTAACAGTGTTTTACATGAAGTGACTGCCTATCTGACCTCCACAATCCAGTAACTGGGTATTTAATACCCTTAGGAAGACTGGATGCCAGAATTTTGGCTTCTGACTACTAGTAACGACTATCAAAGATCTACAAATGACAGCCGGGACCAACGGCTAAACGTGCTTTCTGAGGCACACAGGAAACACGGTATGTAATTATGGTCACCCATCCACGAACCAACCTCGGCAAGCACGGCTTAAACTTAAAGATCGACCCGTGCGGCTGTTATTATTTAGCCACGAGGTCCTCATACTTAATATAATTTTCATTTGTTACAGATGTGCGGCTCTGGGTGTTTGTGGCCACGCTGCAGGCGCTTCTCCTGTCTGCCAGTTGTGGCAACCATCGACGCTCCATGGCCGCACAGGGGGTAAGAACTTCTTCTTTACGTATAGCATCTCTTAATAGCATAAAACCAAGTCGCTTCCCGGTCTGTACATTTAGACCTTTTCAACTACGCAACGAATTTTGTTGCGGGTTTCATCAATAGACAGTATGATTCAAGAGGAAGGTTTATATGTATTATAATTTATCCCTGATAAACACATCAAAATATCCACGTGTACGAAGTCGCCGGCCGCAGGTATTCTATGGAGGGGAAGATGATGCTTAAGTAGGACTCAATTTTGGCCGCGGATTCTCACGGGCAGAAGTCGAAAGTTATCCCACGGGCACATTATAACATGATAAATACATCCTATGTTCTAATCCAGCCCTGAAAGCGTAAAAGGTAACAGAAGACACACGGAGCTATTTTCGCTTTATATGGCTATTTATGAATGTCAAAAGATGATACCAGGATCAGAATAGTTGATGAATAAAAAACGTGAAATATGAATATTGTATTATAACTGAAATCAGTAGAGAGAAGTAGAAAGATTTAAGGGTCCTTCACCCGATAGTGAGACAGTAAAAGCTCATCGTTTACTTTCTTATTCCAGGGCCTAGGTTCAAAAGGCGGCTGGAGACCAGTGGTCGGTTCTGGCGGCCTACTGTACGGGTCCTTCGGCACAGCTCCACTACACGCGCCACACTACAAGATTCCCGTCCCAGTGCTCGATCAATACCAGTACCAGTCCTCAACACGACCTCTCGCCACCAAAGACGGGAACAAACTGACGTCCATCGCTCAGTCCTACCGCCCAACAACGTTAAGGACCGTACCAGCAGCGTCGCAAGGCCCTGTCATCAACCAGCCAATCAACACCTATCACAATCCTTTTGCCTTCCAAAACAACGGTTTCTCAAATTACAAGTTTGTCCAGAACTTTCCTGTTGAAAGCGTCCTTGTAAGGAATCCCCACAATCCGTACAACCAACGCCCTATGTATTCGAAATACCCAAATAAGGTAAAGCAGAACAGTCACGCTCAGAGTTTGATGATGCAGCAGCTAACTAACATCCAACCTATACAGTTCGGACAGTACCAGACAACAAAGCCTTTAGATATATTTGGGAAGCCCATTGAAAGTTACGCGAGACCTACGGAGGCAAAGAAGCAGCAGCAGCAACAACAACAACAGCAGCAACAACAACAACAGCAGCAACAACAACAACAACAGCAGCAAAAACAACAACAACACCAACAACAGCAGCAGCAACAATCAGGAGGTTCAGAGATTTACAAGCAAGAGTTGTATAAACTACATGATAGTGACACAGCACCACAGTCTGTCAGTCAACAACAAGTGAAGACAGCGCAACAACAAGGCTTGGTTGGCATACCGAACCTGAATCCTTATGCACAGTATTCGTTCCAGGATGCTGTATTCCCACCGAGTATATTAGGCAAGTATTTTTTTACTACCTGAATATTGTTGTAAGAGCAAACGACACAATTTCTTTCATACAACGTGCATGTTTTTCTTGCAGGTTCATTTGGCACATTCGGAGTCCAATCAGTGAAAGGAAGAGACCCCGTGTACCAGTTTCCGACGACGAAGACTACATACTTACCCCCTCAACCGACGAAGCAGACGATATTCAACTCGTTCAGCTACGCCCCCAACTACAAGACAACCCCGACGATATTCGACTCAACCACCCCGAGACTGCCGACAACCGCGAGATTACCTACAACCCCGAACCAACTCCACTTTGGAACCACGTATAGTGATTTCAAAATAACACCTACCCCACAAACGAAGGTATACGTCCCCCCGAAGATTGATCCCAATGCGGGAGTCAAAGATTCGTTTAAGCCAAGTCCTCAAGATCCCTTCGCAAAGAACCATCAGAGCAACTTCAACAAAGTGTCTGTCACCACATACAATCCGATTGTTTCCAGCCCAACGACTACTTTATCTAACAATTTCTACGACTACAACTTCCCCGCACATCAAAATCAGCAGGGTCTCATATACCACGAACCACAACAGAATTATTTCAATTACGAGAAAAAGAAGCACAAGATCCACGACAGTGTCACCGCCGGCGGTAACCAGCAACCATCGAAACAGTATGCTAATGCTCTTTTGAACAATGACCAACAAAACGCTCAAAATTCTCCTCACAGGCAAACTTACGAAGTGACTGAAGCTACGGATACTGATACTCATTCCCAATCGTCTACAGCTCCTTGGACATTGACGTCCCAAGTTTATGAGTATAACAACCAGAAAACTACTGAAGAGTCGGAAAAGCAGCCAGACTATACTGACACGTACCGAAGACCCGAGCCAACACCCGTCCCAGATCTCCCCGAAGAGTTTGCCATCGTAACCGAGGCCGAGAATGGCCATGACAACTCTTTGAGCTACGACATGAAAGTCGAATCTCAAAGCAGGCGGCCTGTAGGTGACGACTTCGTTGAACCTATCGGTAAGCACAAGCTTAAAGACTACTACTACAAGGTGTCAACTCCTTCATACGATGACTATAGCACGTCAAGACGAACGAAGAAGCCGACTGAGGCGGCGAAGTATACTGCGACACCTGACACTACGACACAGTTCAACAATAATAAGGATAATAACAGCGACATTCAGGTTGAAGTACTTCCGACATTGGCTCCTAACAAGCATTTCAAGCGGCCGAACAATCCCGAGCGCAAGAGGCAGAAGGTCAGGAGGCGTCGTCCTCCGCTAGCGAATATCAACCGCAACAGGGACGAGTCTACCAGCACGTCTAGTACATCAAGTACGTCAAGTACCCGCTCGTCTACATACATCGCATCTACTGAGCCGACACTGACCACAGACGCTGACGAAGTTTACACTATCAGACCAAGAGTGAGACCAACTAAGTCCCAACCAAACCTAACCACGCCAACCGTCACCACTGACTTGACCACCAGTGCCTTACCAACCGTCACTCCTACAATACCAACTATAGTGAAGAAGAAGCTAGCCCACCGCCGACCAGTCACAACACCAGCAGATAGACCCGAAACAACTACAACATTCGGTAGAGACGATCAGAACAAAGAGTCCCAGATAATGAAAATTACCAACCGCCCACATTTCCCGAAGATAAACGGTTATGAGTTCCAAAATGATTTCTCACATAAACAAGACGAAAAAGATACACCAACAAGCGATGTAGATGCCAGTTTAGACACTTTGAAGACCACTTTTGAAACAGAACAAGATTTCTCATTCCATAAAGACGTAAAACCTATTGAAGCTAAACTAGAACCAGTTAAGACTTGGGAGACAACGACTGAATTTTACAAAGACGATGGTACAGATTACACAACTACACCTCGATCAGACATAACTACTACAGGCAGGTCTCAACGACCAAGACTGCGGAACAAATACAACAGGACACGATTCAACGTAAAAGATTACAGAAATAGACTAAGTTCTACAACAAGCTCTACTGAGAAACCAGCTGAAAACACGCCGAAAATTAGATTCCCTCAAAGAAGAGTACCATATAACGAAAACATTAACAATGAAAATGAAAACACAACTGAACGCAAGAGGTTCACTCCTAAAGACCCCAGACACAAAAATGACGACAACAGTGACACGACAGAGAGGGAAACACATTCAACTAAACTAAACAGACAGAGACAGACAACAGAAAATGTAGAAGCAACTACATACAGAGTATCGGCTCGGATAAGGAACGGACAGCGCCGACCACGACCGACCACGGAAGAACCAGAGACCACCACCCCAACAACAGTTCACAAACGACCTTTGAGGAAGAAGATTAAGGATTCAGAAATAGGTGAATCAGTCCAAGACATATCAGTAACAGAGACAGCAGTTTACGACAGAAACGAAATAACATCAGAAAGAACACGGTCAGAAAGCGCTATCATGAAAATTGCTGACAAAAAGCACCAAGATCACTTAGAACATTTATTCGAACATTCGAAAAGAGTTTCAGATTTGACGCTAGCAGCTAGCAAGGATTATAACAAACCGGGAATGTTTAAAACCGTATCGTCTCAAAGTAGGCGAATACCGAATTATTTCACGATAGCGACGGATGACCCCATTCTACCCATAGAAGCGTTCTTTCCCCAGTTGAACCAAAAGAAGGAATCGTAACGTTCCTTTGTTAGTTTATTTTTAAACCAAATCCTCTTCACTGCCAAAGCTTTTCTGTAGGTCTTTGCGACAGCAATATCGTGGGCCGTTCGAGGAAGTGTTATAATCATCAGTGTGCAAGGGGGATGGCGCTATACAGCATGCATAGCTTCGTCTCTTTGTCGCACTAGTAACACTTCTTTATAGCTCTAGAAGTTCTACTTGATACAAAAACTGCACATTTTTTTTTAAAGATGTTTATACGCGTAGTCTTTAAGTAATTTTATGTCGTCACTATCGTCATATTTATCGAATTTCGCTAGTGATGTCTTCTGATAATTTATCACAAGATATTTTAAATTATTTTTAATAATTATGAAGACAGTCAATATAAATAAAATTTTAATATTATTTTGTATATTGAAGCTAGACTGTCTCATAACGGGCTTATATTCGACTCTTGATCCCTGTTTAAAGCATTTATAGTTTGATAAAATAACGAATGCTGGACTTTTTGTGCAGAAATAATATCGTTTCGACATGACATCAAATGTATAGATGGATGTCAGAGACTAAATGCTAGCCTTTCTCAGTGATTTTATTTATGTCAACAATGCAACATCAACCTTATTTTAATTCAAATAAAGATCAAATTTGATTTTTTCAGACTTGTCAGTGGTGGCAATCCAAATCCAACAATAAACTTATCGTAATAGGTATAAAGATGACTGCCTCATTGGTCGACTGCTGAGCTTTAGGTCCTGGGTCGGGCAAAGAGCTATTTGGTGTTTACTAAAGGATTTTCTTCAGTAGCAGACCTGGAGTCTGGATTCTTACCCGGTTGATGGCAATAGGCTCGCCCCCTGTTACATGGGACTTAACCATAACTGACGAGATGTGGGTTTATACGTCTGCCTAACACTTCGGGGATAACAGGCGTGATTTTATGTCTTAAAGATCACTTTTGCAAAATCTGAGGTAAAATAACTAAGAATGGACTGGGGGGTTACTATGACGCTTAAAACATTATTGTTCCATTCCTATTCCAGAGTGGGAAAGAGATGGAGCTAAACGACCTGTATAGCTCCGTCTCTTTTTTTCACTCTGGAATAAGAATGGAACAATGATGTTATAAGACGTCATGGTACGACTCCGTTTTTGCAAGAACTGACATTTAGTTAAGGACTATTTAAATATAAACTCATTTAATTAATATAAATTCTGACCTGTTGTCTATCGGTGCTCATGTAGTACATAAGTGTTATACAGGGTGACTAGTAATTAGTGACCGATACTTAAACACGTGATAATACTCATGATAACAAACAACTTTCTCTAAGAAACATTTTTTATACTCATTCGTTTTATCACAATAATACTAAAGCCGCACGAAACTCGCACGCGCGCGCCTGTGGCCGATCAGCTTGTGATAAAAGTGAATGAGTTTAAAAAAAGGATTGCGTTGTTTTATGAAACCACGGTAAAAGTGAAACTTTTTTCACACTATAGACATTTAACTAAAAATTTTTGGAATAATATTCCATTATGGGTATAAAACGTATAAAACGCCGAGCGTCACGCGACATGCAACACACAGACGAAAAAGTTTGAGACGATGTAATAAAAGTTTCACTTTAAAAAATGTTTCTTTGCGAAAGTTGTTTGTTATCATGAGTACAATCGGTCACTAATTACTAGTCACACTATATATTAAGTGATATGATTGTTTGTTACATAATATTAACTATACATGTAGTATTAATGTATCCGTGTGTTTGTCCTTTTACATTTATATTCAATATTGTATGGCATTTATTTGTAAACTAAATTATTTTTATGCATGATTAAATTTATGTACGAGTATATTTGAATATGGAAGTAAATCTATGTAAAAGCGTGAGGTATGTATGTGAATATTTAAAAGTAAAATTATTTATACTGTTAGTGATTAATTGTGTAAATAAAAGATTTTTCTAAACAAACTCTGTGTTTTATTGAAGATATTAATATTAATGGTTATAAATAAACGGTAAGGTCCAAAACTTTCAGGCTTCAACAATAACATTAAGGATTAATATCCTAAAAAAACGGATTGAAATAAATGGAGACTATACAAGGTGTTGTTTTGCATCCTCGTCAAATTCAAGGAGGTAACTATGCTAATGATTCTCGTCCCGAATCAATAATAAAATGGGTAGGTAATTTTTATTTTTTTCCTTGTTTACGGAAATCGGTAAGTTTGAACCACCCGTGTTTTAAACGCGGCCCGTCTGGTTCTTGCCCTATAACCTCGCTTACACACATACAAACAATCTCAAACGTTTAATTGATAATTTCTTATTCCCTAAACCACGTTAAGGGGGTTATTCTGAAATATTGACAAACTTAAACAAACAAAAAAAACAACACCTTGTATTGAACAAAAATATTCCTTTTCTTACTGTAGATAAAGTAACTAGAGAAAACTCAGTAATTTAGTGACATGATAGTTTTGTCAAATTAATTTAATGTGTGTAGGCCGTCTGTTTTGGACCTTATTGATAAGTAGCTAGTGTAGCTACTAATTTTTAATAAAAGCGAATTAACCTCATGCTGCGTTAGCTTGAATTTTCGACATTGTCTGGATACATTTAGCTGCTGCCTGGTGGATTGATTTGTCCAAAGAATCTGTTAGAACACAAAAAAAATACAATTGAGAAATGTTCATTAAGGGGTGGGGGCTGGGAAGAGGGGGGGGGGGGTTGATGGAAATTAGCACTGAAATAAATAATTAAGCCCAGATTATATAGATAATTTACCAGAATGTAACTATTTTCGCTGCTAAGTTCAAATAATTCATTTTTACTAGTATGCTCATAATTCACAAGTCATCTATAGCTACGTATAACGACGACTCGGTAGGCGTGTTGTGCGCATACGAACGAATTATTGTTTGACCTCTAAGATATTCTATTCTAAGCCCGAAAGTATTTACCAAAGTTGAATGCTTCGTTGGTCTTCTGGTCGCAAGCACTACTGCTTTGTACCACTAAGCTAGCTACCTGCCATTGCGTTTGTTGCCCTAGGGTTCGATTCCAATCACGGACAGTGTTATAGGATTTTTACTTCTCAGTAACAGCCTGGAGTCACGATTTGGGCTCAAACGATGGCGATCAGGCACGCCCCTTATGGGACCATGGGACTCAAATAATATCGGCGAAATTACAGTGAACTACAGATATACCTCTGCCTAACCCACCGGGGCTTACAAACGTGAATGTATATTTAATAAAACCTTCAAAAGTTATATTTTAATTACTCACATATTTTATGCGCCCCTTTGATCGGGAACCGCAGCCTCAAGCTCGTGGGGTTGGAACAAATGAACACGTAGGGACTGTCGCTCTCACCGCCCGGATACCTGGAACATTTTGTACATCAATAGTAATGTAGTGGTGACGCAGTACCTGTCACTCATACAAAACCGAACCGGCTACCTCATACCACTGAACCAATAAAATAGTGCGTGGAGTTCCTCCGCGCGGAAGAAGAGAAACTTCGAGTGCCACGCATTCACTCTCGCTTTATCTCTTTCTACTACACCTCCCTAGGAGCGTTGAACGTTTAACGCAACAGTGCTTTCATACCCCCTCTATGGTAGCGTTAAACGTTTAACGCAACCTTGTTGGCAGTCGCATTAGAAGTTTCACTTCAATAATACAAGTCCACTAAATTGGTGACCCCGAGAAGAGGAACACGATGCTGAAGCCGAAGCCAGTTCCTGGAATCATCGAAGTCCTGCAACTACTCTTCGCGCCAATATAATACAAGTCCACAAAACATATACAGGGTTATTTGTAAAACACCGACAACCTCTCAGGACTATGTTACTAACATCATAATCAACAACTTTTGTTCTATGACTTTTAAAAATTCGTCATATTTTACTTCATCAGATTTTCATAGAAAAATAAAAATATTTAAATTGAACGCTCTAAATGTTACGACTATGCTCCTCTCGCTATTGTACTATCGCTTTGTTTTGCTCCGCATAGACTTCGTAACATTTAGAGAGTTCAATTTAAATATTTTTATTTTTTATATTGGCACGCGACGGCATAAATCTTTATGGCGCTACGTCTATAGAAATGACTAACTTTTTCTGGTATTCCTCCTGCGGCAGACAGTCATCGACGTTAACACAGCCAAGCAGACATCCAGTGGGGTAAAACGACGGGAATTTCACTTCTGTTTCTGTAACATAAAACCACATAATACCATAAAATCAAAGCACATATACGTCGTACAATCACTGTCGGGAACTGTACATTATTCACTGGAAGCCGACCCCAAGATAGTTTGGGAAAAGGCTAGGCAGGTGATGATGCCTATTGCCATCAACCGAGTACAAATCCAGACTCCGTGGCTGCTACTAAAATTCCTGATGGAAAAACCCAATAACACTTTGCCTAACCCGGGAATCGAACCCAGGACCTCATGCTCAGCAGGCGCGCTTGCGCCCACTCGACCTGTCGACGATACTAACTAGAGTCAGCTTAGTTGCCACGTCTATTGCGGCGACGCAATATACAAGGTGTTGTTTTGCATCCTCGTCAAAATTCAGGAGGTTCTCACAAAAGACATAAATAATCAATGAAAATTACGATATCTAAATAATTATAAATAAACGCTGATTTTTTTGGTTGTTTAAGTTGGTCAGTATTTCAGAATAACTCCCTCAACGTGGTTTAGGGAATAAGAAATTATCGAATAAACGTTTGAGATTGTTAGTATATGTGTGTAAGCGAGGTTATAGGGCGAGAACCAGAGGGGCCGCGTTTAAAACACGGGTGGTTCACACTTCGATTTCCACAAGTAAAAAAATTACCTACCCATTTTATTATTGATTCGGGACGAGAATCATTAGCATAGTTACCTCCTTGAATTTGACGAGGATGCAAAACAACACCGTGTATTAGGATAAGGCCAGGAGAATTATGAAGATGAAGCCACACTTAGATTTATAGTCTACTAGCTGTGCCCGCGACTTCGTCCGCGTGGAATTGAACAATAAAGTTATTTAGTTTATTTTTTCGTTTTTTTATTTTAATAATTTTTTTTTTTTTTTTTTCCTAAAATAAAAGTAGCCTCAGTTACTCCTTATTATATCAGCTATCTGTCAGTGAAAGTCCCGTCAAAATCGGTCCAGACATTCCAGAGATTAACCGGAATAAACAAACAGACAGACAAAAATTGTTAAAAAATATTTAACGTTTATGTAAGTAATGTCCCACTGGATCGTATTAATAGAACAAAAAGTATCCTACAATATGTTCATCCAGGTTATAAACTATCTGTGTGATAAGTAAATGTCGTCCAAATCCGTTCAAGGGTTTTGGGTAAAAGAGAGCCTCAGAAACTTTCGCAATTATAATAGTAGTACAATTAATAAGTTAAAATCAAAGTTACCTGGATACAGCACCCTATACTGGTTTTCAATCGCCCTGATAATTTCCTGATCCGGTGGCTTAGCCGTTGATGCGATCCACAGCCGGCCGCGGTGACTCGAGTACCACGTGCGACCTTCGTGACTGAAATCAATGGTTTATCATTACTAGTTTTTACAGGTACTTCTGACTGACAAGCCTCTGAAGATCATCTTCTTCCTAGCGTTGTCCTTCTATGTTGCGGCTTCTAGTTTAGCTGGATGCAGCTGAATACCAGTATTTTACATGGAGCGACTGCTTATCGGACCTTTAAGCTGTTAGCACTGCCTAATACGGTGGCCCAAAAGTCTGACAACCAGTGTTATCAAAACACTGGTTGGCAGACTTTTGGGCCACTGACTACATGTAACGACTGTCAAACATATACAAATAACAGCCGGGACCAACGGCTAAACGTGCTTTCCGAGGTACGGAGGAAACTTGGTGTGTAATGGCTGGTCGCCCATCCATGGACCAAAGTAGGCAAAGGCGGCTTAACCTATCAATCGACCCGAGCGGCTGTTATTATTTAGCCAAGAGCTCCTTCTCCTGACAAGGCACTTTTGAGGAGGGAAGAGAAAAGAGTATGTATATTCGTCACCGTAATAGGGGATCGGACTGGGTAAAGAAAACGACATTCTATTTTGTCCGTCAGACAGGTAATACAAAAATATTAGACACGTATTTTTTGTTTTATCAAAATATCAAAAACATACTTAGTTAAAACTCATTAAAGTTGGAGAGTGGGGGCTTACTACGTCATAAGTAGGTATAAAACTTACCTACATGTGACGTCATGCGCCATTTCAACTCAATATATCTCCGTAATTTTATGACCACGTGAAAAAAGAAAAAATACGTGTCCAATACTTTTCAATAAACTACCCGACGGACAAAGAAAAAAAAATTGGATTATCCCCTATTGCTTGAAATCTTCATAAAAGAGTAGCAACAGCACTACACTTTTAGTGAGTACTGCACTTTTAGTTTTAGATGTGAGATTAATTACCTGGCGCCCTCGTTGCTTTGCCGGATTTTATCGGGACTTCCCAAGGGAACTGGGGATCCTTAGCCAGCAAAGGCCACGACGAGGTTGCACTGGCGTCATGAAGAACTTAGAGTGCCCTTACAGTCTCATATATCTCCATAAACACACCCAAGAGCAGTGTGGCAGCCAAAACCAACTGAGAATATGTGTGCGATAAAGCACTCCAAACGCCAATAAAATGAAACAAAAGCGGTCCCTATATTTGGGAATCGCGACCTCGGGCAAGGGGCCAAACAGCCAGCCCCTACACCGGCTGGGTCCGTAGAAGGGCACGGGGTACAACAAACTGACACAGTGAACAAATAAGGGGAAACCGGTTTTTACCGATTTTAACTAATTGTGGAGTTCCATAAGTTCTTGCCGACGCGGAAGCTGCTTCAGCCAGGCAGAGGCTGTTTGTGTATGTGAGTTTAAATGTTTGTGAACGCACCCACGATACAGGAGAAATTCCTAGTGTGGGGCAACGTTTTTTAAAAAAGAAGAAGAAGAAGAGTAAGCTTTGTGTCCATCCAATAAGAGCGAAAAAGACATTATTTGCCTCAATTCGATACGAACACCGCGACTTAACGCCGCTTCGAACTATTTTCTTGAGATCCCGTCAAACGAACAGCACATTTAGTTTTAACAAAAACATAACAACAGTATTCCACGAAGCACAGTGTATTTTGAAGACTAGATAGAGGACCAGAGTATATACGTGCACTATAGTCCCCTATCAAGTCTACCCCAGCTGGAGGCGCGCCATAAAACCAATTTCAATTTGGTGACCTTCCTCACGGAAGAGTTTTGGCCGAATAGTGTGCTGTATCGGCGTTTTCGGGGCCAGCTACGTGACACCTGGCAGCGTAACACGACGACGTCACTTCGTGTGCTGTAGTTGTTAT
Organism: Cerastis leucographa; assembly: GCA_963082945.1. Classification (NCBI taxonomy): domain Eukaryota; kingdom Metazoa; phylum Arthropoda; class Insecta; order Lepidoptera; family Noctuidae; genus Cerastis; species Cerastis leucographa. Next base: position 15,682,218 of record OY720362.1, on the reverse strand, counting down.
TATTTATAAAGTATTTATTAGTTTATATTTATTGTTTTTTATACTTATATATGTATTGTGTTTATGGGCACTAGTTGCCTGAAATAAATGATATTGTATTGGAGCGTTTTAAAGGTATTAAAAGGGGGTTAAAAAAGCCACTCAGCGCGGTTACTCTCCGAATTGAGAATTATAGAGTGCTGAACGATCATCGAAGGCTGATGGTCAGGCCTGTACCATCGCCAGCCTCACGTTCAGATCCCGCGTTTTAGTTCAACTTGAACTCATCATCGTGGCCCACACAGCAGTAAGTACCTCTCAAATAGAGTTTGCATGTACTTACATACATGTGCGGAGAACCTGGAGCTGCGGTTCTGCCCGATACAAATTGCCCGCGGAAGGTCATTCAATTGCGGAGAATCTTAACACCGCGATTCAGGAATCGGCGTTGAAAGCACAGTGGCATCTAGTAACCCTACAATGAACTGCGCATCCATGGCGGTTGGTTACAGCGACATCTAGTGAAGCTTTCAATGCTTGTGACGTCACGGGCGCCACGTGTTGACCTTTGAATCAAGGTCATATTTCGCGCATGCGGGATAATACCCTTAGTATGTTTGGCCTTGATGGTCACTGTCTTTGTTACTATACTAAGATAAACTTAGAAAGTACATATGAATTCAAAAAGTCACATTGGTACTTGTCCTGATTTGAACCTAAAACCTTTTCAATGATAGAAATTTTACTTGTGTCTTATTATCGACGGTCCGTCACAAGAACAGCACATTTGGTTTTTACAAATTCAAACAAAGTATTCCACGAAGCACTGTGTATTTTGAAGACTAGATAGAAGGCCAGAGTATATACGTGCAAGCTATAGTCTCCTATCAAGTCAACCTCAGCATTGGAGTATTTATAGGTATTAAAAGGGGGTTAAAAAAGCCACTCAGCGCGGTTACTCTCCGAATTGAGAATTATAGAGTGCTGAACGATCATCGAAGGCTGATGGTCAGGCCTGTACCATCGCCAGCCTCACGTTCAGATCCCGCGTTTTAGTTCAACTTGAACTCATCATCGTGGCCCACACAGCAGTAAGTACCTCTCAAATAGAGTTCAGCATGTACTTACATACAAGTGCGGAGAACCTGGAGCTGCAGGTCTGCCCGATACAAATTGCCCGCGGAAGGTCATTCAATCACGGAGAATCTTAACACCGCGATTCAAGAATCGGCGTTGAAAGCACAGTGGCCTCTAGTAACCCTACAATGAACTGCGCACCCTTGACGGTTGGTTACAGCGACATCTAGTGAAGTTTTCAATGCTTGTGACGTCACAGGCGCCACGTGTTGACCTTTGTGCTGACGTCAAATTTCGCGCATGTGGGGTTACACCCTTGGTACGTTTGGCCTTGACCCGTTTTGCGATCGATCGTCCGGTTCATACAAAGGGTGATGCCCTTGCTATAGTGTATTTTTGAAGGACGGTACTTTTCAGTTACGATTTAAAGTTTTATGAAATGATTTAAGTAAGTTTGATTGTGATTTTTATTTTTAACAAGAGATCAACTCCTTCTTCATAAAATCTGGCCAGAGTCGGTTTACAAAAATTTGGAGCGGTAATATCTGATCTAATATTTTGTTGCCAGTAAATTGACTTCATACGTTCGTATTTTGGCCAATTCCGGCCGTTGTTACAGGTAGCCAGTAGCCCGAAATCCTGTGATCTTGTCTTACAATGGAGTACCTATTACTACCGCAGATATCTCGTATCTTGCTTGTGGAGGTCAGATAAGCAGTCAATAATACTGATATTCAGCTGCATCTGGTTAGACTGGAAGCCAGCTAAACATAATAGGCAAGTCATTATGATTTTGAGCGATTTTAATTGAAAGATTTTATATTGTTATGGTCTATTTTTTCCTAAACCGTGACCGCTGGTAAAGAGTCTCCACGAAATGGGTTCCTAAAGATGGCAGGCGCTTTTAGAAAGATTAGGCGCAAGGACTTAAACGCTTGCACTTAGAGGAACTCGTGGCTAAATAACAACAGCCGCTCGGATCTTCAGGTTAAGCCGCCCTTGCCTAGGTTGGTCCGTGGATGGGTGACCACCCATTACTTACCAAGTTTCCTCCGTGCATCGGAAAGCACGTTAAGCCGTTGGTTCCGACTGTCATTTATAGATCTTTAACAGTTGTTATAGGTACTCAGCGGCCCGAAAGTCTGACAACCAGTAATACTAAGGGGTATCCTATTAACCAGTGCTGACAGCGTGGAGGATAGGCAGTCGCTTCATGTAAAATACTGGTATTCAGCTGCATCCGGTAAGACTGGAAGCCGACTCCAAGATAGTTGGAAAAAGGCCAGGTAAGATGTGACTTAGACGCTTGCCATGATGACTGGGAAAGGAGTACATGGAGAGACTTGGGGAAGCCGTTGCCCAACAGGTAGACGTAGTAACGGCAAATAAAAAAAAATAGTGCGTGGGGTCTCTCCGCGCGGAAGAAGTGAAACTTCGTAATACTACACGCATGCGTTCGAGTGCCACGCATTCACTCTCGCTCTGTCTCTTTCTATTCCCCCTCCCCAGGAGCGTTGAACGTTTAACGGAACAGTGCTTTCATACCCCTTCCATGGTAGCGTTAAACGTTTAACGCCACCTTGTTGGAAGTTGCATAAGAAATTTCACTTCAAAAAAGATATAGTAGTTTTACAACTCACAGCTTGATCCCCTCGACGAGCAGTGATGCCCAAGGCTGGTGCATAGAGAGACAGCGTCCAGTGTCACTCATCTCTTGTAGCTCTGTGTCTTGCACGCGAGGGGCGTGCTGTCCAGGGTTGCTTCTTGTTATCGATGCAAAGGCTTGGGTTTCTACCGATGGGTCGAACTGGATGGAGGAGTTATAAAGGATGAGGTTATTATTGACATTTTGATTATCCAAAATAGCTGAAAGAGACTTTATAAAATTAATGATAGGGATGGACCGACCCAGTGAACGCTAACTGGCAGAAAACAACAACGTAGCAGGCCCAGGAGATGGCGGTATGTTCTGGGGGTTACTACGACGTCTTAAAGCAGTTTTGTTTTTAATCTTATTCCAGTGTGGGGAAGAGACGCAGCTATAGAGGACGTCTAGCGCCATCTCTTAACTTTCCTACTCTAGAATAAGATTAAAACAATACTGCTTTAAGACGTCATGGTAGGCCACCAGGGGGGTTACTATGACTCTTAAAACATTATTGTTCCATTCCTATTCCAGAGTGGGAAAGAGATGGAGCTAGACGACCTGCATAGCTCCGTCTCTTTTTCACTCTGGAATAAGAATGGAACAGTAATGTTTTAAGACGTCATGGTACGCCACCAGGACTTCATTTCAGTTACAACATAGATGTAAACCTACAATGTAACTTACGTGATATATTTCGTGATTATCAATCATTGTGAGCTCCCGATATTTTGCACCCCACTAGAACTGGATACGAAGTCACAGTAAAACACACTCACAATATCACCAGCAGAGGCGGATTTACAAATTTTCAAGGTGTAAAGTTTGTGCCGCCCTTGCCTCTACAATTTTCATGTCCTAGATTATTTCTACAATCCAACAATTTCGTTGAAAGTGCACGTAAAATAATGGTTGCTAGTAAGCTAGCTAGAAGTTTGCTTCACCACAATGATAAGTGCGAGCGGAAAGTCATCCGCAAAATTTGTTGCAGACTTTTATCTGTAAAACATCAGAAAACCGCCATGCAGAAATCTCTTTGATTTCTACGAGGTAGCAAAAAAAAAAAAAATTCGGTACCCAAATTTGCCGCCCTAAGCTCCAGCCTACTCAGCCTGCTGGTAAATCCGTCACTGATCACCAAGTTTTGTGGAGTCCGTATTATTTCCTTAATAGTAGTGAGCGTAGTAAAAGACTAAACATGAGAGTGGACAGATTTGTCTGCTCCTAATTATTTATTTACCAGCCATTCTGTCATCATGGCGCTTGCAACAGCGTCGAAATATCGGGAGCTCACAATAATAGGGATGATGACTGGGTAAAGAAAACGAAATTCTATTTTGTCCGTCAATAAGGTTATACAAAAATATTAGATACGTATTTTTTGTTTTATCAAGTTAACAAAAAAATACTTAGTTAAAACGCATTAAAGTTGGAGAGTGGGGGCTTACTACGTCACAACTTGGTATAAAATGTACTGAGCCGTGACGTCATGCGCCATTTCAACTCAAAATATCTCCGTAATTTTAGGATTACGTGAAAAAAGAAAAAATACGTGTCAAATACTTTTTAATAATCTACCCGATAGACAAATAAAAAAAAAATAGTCACCATCCCTATTGATATTTATGTAATATATCCCGTAAGTGGCAGTGTATTAGTGTAAAGGCGGAAACACACTTACGTGTCGTGACGCGCCAGAAGCATATCGGTTTCATACATTTTGGCGTGTCGTGTCGCAACGACACGCCATGCAAATATGTCCCTAACCATATTAAATGTATGAAACCGATTTTCTTCTGGCGCGTCACGATACGCCACGACACGTAAGTATGTTTCCGCCTTAGGTTAAGTTATAAATATGTGTAGTTATAAGGGTCAGCTCACACCGAGACGCGACGCGACGCAACGCTGCGCGCACCTTGAGAATTCAGAATACGTTGCGCAATGTATTCTGAATTCTCACAACGAAATGTGTATCTTTTCGTGTAGAAAATAAAGTTAAATTTTGAAAGTCGCGTCTCGGTGTGAGCTGACCCTAATGTGAAGTTATAATGTTATGTTAAGTTATACGTATAAAAATCATCTGTTCGGAAAGTTCATCCTCCTTCACAATCTCGTGATCATAACAGAACAAGTTCAATAGCTTAACGTCCCCGTCCCCACCTGCAACAGCGGCGCATTGACTCCAGGCGCCACGTCCCTGTCGGCCGGCACTCCGATGAACATGTCGTGTTGTAGCTGTCGAGCGTTGCTCTTGCCGTCGCTGGTCATCTGACGGATTTGATCCTCGTCAGGTTCATAATCGATCGTGTTGTCTTCGACGATTTGACGACCTGAAGGAAATATGTATGGATGGGTCTTTGTTACTCTTTTACGCAATTTTTTTTTAACGCACTTGGGTGAAATTTGGCACACAGATAGTTGGATTAACACATAAGATCCCATACTTAACCCCCACTTAAGTACTAACTTTGTAACATAAAAAAATTGTTAAACGTTTCTCGACGTTTTATAAGTGCCCATATGTAGTCCTATAATGAAATAAAAACGGTATTTTGATTGATTTTAATACTTTTTATCCCGGCCGTACGATTTTGTACCGAACTCCACTTGGGCGAAGCCACGGGCATAAGCTAGTATAAAAAATTCAAACTAGTTCTGACACTGATGAATGATTGATATGAATGAATGAATGAGATAGTTGGCTAAGTACTTATTACAACTGTAATTCTTATGAAATAGCTATAACACGGCAAAATGGCTCAGTGTTCAATCGGCATAACAATCAAGTTACATTAGTACTGGCCATATTTAAAAAAAAACAAGAGTAATAGACAAAGTTTTATTACTCTTAAATAATAGGAATAAATGACGAGACGACATAAACACGTACCGGGCTGGTTGGAGGTAGCTTAGGAAAACGACACCGAGAAAAAATTAGGGGATATCTATCATATCTATCAGAGTCAGAGCCTCAGAGGTCATTTTAAAAGAGTGTGCATGGTTCGTCTTGCCGCTTTTTCTCCATAGGACGCGACCATACCGAACCGTGCACCTTTTCTCGACGTTTTAAAAGTGACCATGTAGGCCTATGTGTTTTTTTTTTATTTTTTAATTAGAGGTTCTGCGCTAATTAAAAAAAATCGTTACATACCAGCAAAATCAAAGGTCATCTTCTTATTTAGCCTGGAGCCGTGTTTTTTGTCGTGTAGAGACTGTTGGTACTTGTCCAGCTTCTCCTTCTCAGTGGAGTTCAGCCACACGCTGTTGGCGCTGAAGTAGTCACTGTCATCGTCTGTCACGTGGGTCCGACGCTCACTGGAAATATGCAATAATCAGACGTAAATACAGAAGCATAGAGCATTTTTTATCCTTAATAAATAAATAAATAAATAAATAGAGGGCACATCATGTCAAACCCCCCACATTGAAATTTTTCGTCAGTCTCTTTTTTTTTAATCTGCTGTTCCATACATTTTGACCGTGTAGGTATTGCACTTTTGTAGATGTAGCGACCTACAAAAAGCAAATTATAACAAATACAACTACAGCGCCATCTATGAACGAACTGAAGAATTAATATGGTCTGAATCTTGCAAGCAAAGTTTACATCGACTTAAGACTATATAAATTCTATAAAAGGTGAAAACACCTCTTAACGAAGCCGAAAGGCACTGGTTCTCCCTGTCATTGCGATAATTTTTTTGTTCTACACCATACCTGGGATCCTTCTAGTTACGGAGATATTAGTGTCAAAGTTCTAACTTTTTGACAAGTATTTTTTTAAATACAAGTTTAAAAACTTGTGGAAAGGTGGAACCTTAATCGCACTTTCCTTTCCTTTAAGATTTTTGGTTTAAACACCTCCACGACCTCGGTATTATCAATCCATCCATCAGCAACATGTTTTGAGTGCGTTACATTGAGTTCTACCACAAAACATGATTTTACACCACCCAAAAAAAAGTCGTTTCCCAGCAATCATTTTTGCGTAAAGTTACGTTTCATGTACAGAATGCTTAGTTGACGGCTTCGTGATGAGGTGATTTACACGGTGTATAGTCTTAAGTCAATGTAAACTTTCTATATTATACTTCTATATTATAGAAGAACCCAACAACGACTGTCGGGCAGTTGCCCACCAGACTAAGCACCTGTCTGGTCGGAGGATCCCCCCTTTTCTATAGGGTATGAAGAACTTTACACCCTGTTCCTAATACCCCTAAATAGGAAACTGTTTCTTTTTTATTTCTCGAGACATAGTTACCGATTGTGCGTCGATGTCCGTCCGCAGTTCCACCCTGTATTCAAATGTTAAGTAACAAGACAAATTCAAGAAAAGATGGAGATAGTCACACTAATGAATCACATTAACAGAGACGATGGTCTACAAAACCGATTTTTTTTCTGAAAGTTCATGTGCCGTATTTACAGTCTGTGCATCGTTCCAAAACATCGCAGCAGGTCTGAATTCGGACTTATTATACGTACAATAACTTGGTACTATTCGCACTGGATAATATCGTGAAGAATGGAACAAAGGAAGAACTGTCATTTTAGGTTCTAGGACAAACCGGTTTTTTCACGATTTTTTTTCCTTCAGATTTACTGTGTTTACGTTACCTGGTACGATCATACTCCAGCAGTTTGTTCCTATGAGACACAGCTGCCTCCCATCCCTTAGGTCTGCTGCGCTCCATCAAAGTCTCCATCAGCTTGGCAGCCCCCTTTGTCTTTGTGTTCAACTCTCTTTGCTCTTCTGGTGTGCATACCTTAAATATAGGGAAGGTAATAATTAAGTATCTTTTGCGCGGCTGTTGAGAATTATATCCTGGGCTCAATTCTCAACTGGGCAGCGTATTTTATGTACATTCTCCGAGGATATTTTTGAAGGCAAAAATTTGTAATAGTTATGCCCTCTACATAACAAGGTACGGTCAGCAACGAAAGTCGCTTTACATATCCAAAATTGTAAGACGTCTTAGTTTTAGAACGATCCATATTAACAGACTGGAGTAAAATATCTAACAAAATTTTCATCAATGGTTACACAAATTCGCTAAACAATATTACATCACAGCACACTGATCAGCACCAAAACTTGGTGTAATATTGATAAGTGTTAACCGACTTCTGATGCCGACTGTACTTACAACATAACTAGTAAAATTGTTGCCTAGTGCTTAGAGCCCTCGCTCAATGCAAATGCCGAAAAACGGCCGCCATGGTGTCGCTGGCTCACTGGCTGTGTACTTCCGCCCATGTAGCCACGATACTGTTACTGTATCGCTACTATCGCGATTCTGTCGCAATTTAGTCCCGGCCCCCTCAGACCGATCTCCACTGTTCGCAACCACGATGTCGTCAAAAACAGTCGGTAGTTCACATTGAAAGAGTAGCGATGCTGTCGCATGTTTGCACCACTTGTGTCGCGCGTTGCAAATGCGAGTAAAGCTCGCCATAGACAATAGGTTATGCACGTGCAGTTCTGCCTGCAGAGGCATGCAAACTGTACAGTTATCCATGGAATGGAACTCGCAGCAAGCAGCGATGCGCAAACGCGCCACAGCATCGCTACAATAAGTCGCTATTTTGAAAGTGCATAAAATAAATGAAAAGTGACATTACCAGATTCCCACAGAACAGACAGGGACCCGAGCCTTCCTGCTTGCAGATGATGCGGCCGCATTGGATGCAGTTGTTCACCAGCTCGTGTTTAGAGGCCTGGCAGTCGCAGTGGTGTCTGCCTGCAAAGTATTATCATTTTTTTAGTTATAAGCAGCCTATAACTCAATTACGCAAAGTGAAAGCAACCTAAATCCATTGTGAAAAGATTCAGTTTTAGTAATGAATTTGTGTTTATAATCCAAAGATTTATACTATACAAGGTGTTGTTTTGCAACCTCGTCAAATTTCAGGGGCTGGTCACGAAAGACATAAATAATCAATTAAAATTACGGTACCTAGTTAATTATTAATAAACGCTGATTTTTTTGGTTGTTTAAGTTTGTCAGTATTTCAGAATAACCTTAACGTGGTTTAGGGACTAAGAAATTATGATATAAACGTTTGAGATTGTTTGTATGTGTGTAAGCGAGGTTATAGCAAAGAACCAGACGGGCCGCGTCTAAAACACGGGTGGTTCACACCGATTTACGTAAAAAAGAAAAATTACCTACCCATTTTATTATTGATTCGGGACGAGAATCACTAGCATAGTTACCTCCTTGAATTTGACGAGGATGCAAAACAACACCTTGTATATTGACTATAGTTTGTGTCGATCTAAAATGAACTTATTCTGGTTGTTTCCAGAATTTCTTTTTTTTTCACTTTATATTGCATTAAAATATTGGGGTGAGAATTTTGTCATCGACCAGGACAATTGTAGCAACATAAAACTAGCTTCTATAATATTTTAAAGACAGATTTGTTCAGCACTCATTGATTATATAAGGTGACTGGTAATTAGTGACTGATACCTAAGCATGTGATACTACACATGATAACAAAGAACATTCCCTAGGAAACATTTTTTTAAAACTCATTCGCTCATTCACAATAACACAACATATGTCGTATGAAGCGGCTGCGGGTTGCGCCGGTGCTCTGCCTGCCCACTGTTGCACGGTACGACAGTAATGAGACATGACGGCGTCACGCAGCTTTCAGCTGATAGGCCACCGGCGCGCGCGCGCGGTTTTCATACAGCTGTTTTGTTATTGTGATAAAAGCGAATGAGCATAAAAAAAAAAAGTTTCCTAAGGAAAGTTGTTTGTTATCATGAGTAGAAATACGGGTTTAGGTAATTCGGTCACTAAATACCAGTCACTATATATAGCATGAATTTGATATCTAAAAATTAATGCTGCTCACAGGAACACTATCTTTCATTCCCCATTGTCTTTAAATACATACCTTGACTGCCTAGTTGGTCTACTGGCCTATTCGCGACTGCTGAGCATGAGGTACTGGGTTCAATTCCCAGCTTGGGAAAATTGGGCTTAGGTAAAATGTTATTAGATTTTGCCATCAGGAATTTTTCAGCAGACACGGAGTCTGGAATTTTGCATGATTGATGGCAATAGCCTCGCCTTCTATTACATGGGACTTAAACATAACTGGCGAATCTCTGGCTAATCTTTTGGGGATTATAAGGCTTGATGTTTTATGTAACAATATAAAATTTCTAAATGAACATACCTTTCAGCAGCACAACCTGAGCATTCTTCCCCTCCTGTGAGTACAGGTTCACATACTTGGTCTTCTTCTTCGACTTAGTGTCAGACTCGGTTGGCTCCGGTTGTTGTTGCACCGGTTCCGTGCTGATGAAGTCTGTCTGCTGCTTGTTCTTTGATATCTTCTTCTTTTGCTGCTTGGGCAGGGAGGTGCCTGGAATTTTGAAAGTCAAATTGTTTATTTAGTTTCTTTGGAAGACTTAAAGGTAAACAATAATAGGGGATGTTCACATTTTTTTTTCTTTGTCCGTCGGGTACATTATTGAAAAGTAATGGACATGTATTTTTTCTTTTTTCACGTGGTCATAAGATTACGGAGATATATCGAGTTGAAATGGCGCATGACGTCACATGTAGGTAATTTTTATACCTACTTGTGACGTAGTGAGCCCCCACTCTCCAACTTTAATGAGTTTTAACTAAGTAATTTTTTGATATTTTGATAAAACAAAAAATACGTGTCTAATATTTTTGAAGTGAAACTTCTTATGCGACTACCAACAAGTTTAACGTTTTCATGGAGGGGGAATATTTTCTATTACCCACTAAGAGATGGCGCTATTACAAGATTTGTAACTACGTAGTTCTGCTAGGTACGCAAGAAGGCGTGCAAACAGTCATGCATTCGACTCTTCGGTGTGACCAGCCTTCGCTCAATTTCCATGAGTAGAATAACCTCGATAAACTTACTTAATAAAAAGTGTACAACAATAAAACAATAAAATATTATTTAGACGCTCAATAAAATAACGAAGTGAATGCGTGACACTCGAACGCATGCGTGTAATATTACGAAGTTTCACTTCTTCCGCACGGAGGGACTCCATGCACTATTTTTTTGTATTACCTGTCTGATGGACAAAATAGAATGTAATTTTCTTTACGCAGTCTGCACCCCTATTTTGTTACAATTTAACATAATTAGGAAAAAAAAATTTTTTTTTCAATTTGGTTTGAAAACTTGTAATTTTATCCTACTAGTATTAACTGCAGATGTGTATTTGTTGATTTGTCCTTCAATCATATGGCAAAGATTTTTTTAAAGGGATTTAGAAGCTCAAAAGTTAGAATGTCGTGGTTGTGTTAATATTGTGCAACAATAAATAATACTCATTTAACAACAAATAATATGCTAAATGCGCATGACTTAATATAAAAATCTAGGTACTTCAATAATTATTCTTTATAGGATTAAACAAATAACAAATACCTCTGCTTAGGAATTTCTTCTTGCACAGTTCCAAAAAGAAACCTTTATGTTGAGAGTTATCAAAGTCCAACAAAGTTTTCATGTACTCATTTAAATCAGTCTCACTTTCAATCGACAGTATGTATCTGAAATTAAAGAATAAACAGAATCAAATATTAACCGGTTTTAATCTCCTAGCAAAATATAATATTAAAATTTATGACCAAACTTTGAAACATAGGGTTCTTATTATTTTTATAGCTTTTTGGACTTACTTTATTAAATCATCAGGTATCTCAAAGTCTAAAATCTTAGACAATCCTTCTCTAACCCACTGATCCATGGTTATCAAAGTTAATTATTATTTTGAAAAGATAATAACTTTATTAGAAACTTGAATTGTGGCACTTCTCAATTTTCCAGCTGATTTTGACAGTGTCAAAAACATCTGTACTTACATACAACGTGCAACGGTGCGTTCCGAATCACGTCAAAAACGCCGGGTGAAAACCAATGATATATAAACTATAGATACGTTGCCCGCGCTCTATAGTGGCAAGATGATACTAAGGTACTTGCCGGAGTGACATTTAGTCACGTACGAACAAGCGCCGCGGCCGTACGTGATATTCAATTATCTCACTTGAAAAAGTTCTCTTAATAAGAAAAGAAAATGCCGTCCTGTATTTTTAGGAAATGTTTTAACTATACTGCAACTGTGTAAGATAAAAAAAATATCATTTCATACGTAAGTATCAAGTAAAAATGTATTTTATTTTATTTTTTTCGATGCATTTAATGGCGGCTGACGCCTGAGGTAAGTCACGTGCTTTTGTACGCGATCGGTCAATGAGCATGGAGCACAATGAATGACAATGCAATTAAATAAATATATTTATCTCTCTCTAACAACAGGAATTCCGTAGATGACATTTAATTTTCCTTCCCTCTCTTCGTGCGTCTATGTAGCTGTCTAGCTACCGACAGGTATTTACGCTGTTTTCGAGTGCCGTGATGTTCATGCATGACGCGTCTATTTATAATACGTCATTGGTGAAAACTGATTCCGAATAGCTGTGAGCGTGATCATAGCTTTCTTGACGTCATGCATGACGTCATCACCGAAGCCATCTTTCGATAACAGTGTCCACGCTCCAAAGCGTTATCATTATCACTGTGAGCGCCCAGTCAAAAGTGAAATCAATTTAGAGAAATTTCAGATAAACAACTATTTGTTGTCGTTTATCCACATATTAATATACATTTACTTATATAAAGAAATATTTAGTTATTGCTGTTATTGACAGTTCAACGTTCTAAGAACTGACAGAACCATTCCGAATGGAAAATTGGAAATATCGCTGTTAGCGACTGCTGAACGCGATTACTGATTCGGAACGCACTCCAACATAGACTATAATTGATATACTGTCTGTCTATCCATCATCCATCTATATTACTATACTCTTTGCTGTCTATGCTGCTGGTGCTGTCCAAGCTATATATTACTTTACTCTTTGTGTCCAAGTGTCAGTGTCACTTGAGCAACTTCTGTCAAAATTTTGTTTTTGACTGATACTAAATTGATTAAATTCTTTTTTTGAAAAATATAAAGGTAATTTTACACCGTAGAACAGATACTTTCATTCGTTATACCCAACATAAATAAAAATGCAACGTTATCAAATCAAAAGGAAATCACAACTAACTTAGAGACCGATGTCATTTGTTTACGTAATTTTGTAACCTAGCTGTGTATCAAACAAGATATTTTCTGTATTTTTAGGTATAACAATGTCTATCTCACCATTCTTTCGCTCCCCGTTTACGGATTTAACGGGAGGTATTCACTCCCATCAAATGCTGGGTCGGTGCCAGAAGGAGGAGGGTCGGTACATGGATTGCCTGGAGGCCTACGGTCTTGAGCGCGGGAAGGTCAAGTGCCATCACTTGTTTGGTGATTTCCATGAGTGCCAGACATCAATGAAACAATTCAAACGATTCATGGTATGTTTATTTGTATGTCTAGTTACTAAGCTGGGGAATGAAAACTAGAAAACAACCTTTTTTTTAAAAATTTTGTACTTCTTGCAGCAGTGAGACACCTACTGCTCCTAAATATTTTTCAAGTCATAAGGGCTGTAGGCGCTATAGCTGAGCATAGGAGTCATGGGTTAGATGACCAGGCCAGCGTAGTGTTATTGATTAACTGTTATTATATTATGAATAATTTCAAAATGCATGTTACTACTAAACAACTGTTTATTCTGAGTTAAATATTGTCAATAGTGGCAACATTTAACAATTGTTGTTATTAAATCTCAAACAGACGTGTATGATTAGGTATAGTATTAAATAAACCTGTCAGAAGATAATAATGTAAATAATTAATCATAAATTACAGTAAACTTGCTAAGTAAATTAGTATTAATTTTGATTGAAATATAGCAATATTGAAGTTACTGTCAACTTTTAAAATCTTGTTCCAGGCAATGCGTAGAGAACGTGACAGACAAATCTCCGAAGGAAAGCTGAAGGGAGACAACCAATATGTGTCACCGAAAATTGATAGTTTTTAATGTTATGTAGAGAAACTTTTTCCAATAGTCACATTCAATCCAACTGCAGAATCACTGTTTGGTGTAAATAAAATTTAATCAACCAAAATATATTTGTTTCAATTACTATTTATTTAAACATCATTAAATTTCAAAATATATTTCAAAGGTGCCTTGTTTATAAATTTTATAAACAAGGCTCCTTTGTAATATCTTGATATAAACTCCTACCACCCAACACATCCAACTATCATTTTACCTTTGATTTGGCGCAAAATACAAGTCGCATCGGTGGACGGCGACCATTTAACAACGCCCTCTATCACTTGTTTTATTTAATCGTGAATTCGCACAACTGCGAGATTAGAAAATGGCGATATATCTTATAGTTGTCATCTCTGACCTAGACACCCACTAAAGTCAAGAGCAAACCCATAACAAATAAAATAAAAACGGCCAAGTGCGAGTTGGACTTGCGCACCAAGGGTTCCGTACCAATATTTATAAAAACAAACAAAAAAACCCCCTTAAATATTTATTTTTATCTGTTTTTAGTATTTGTTGTTATAGCATCAACAGAAATACATAATCTGTAGACATTTCAACTGGCTAACTATCACGGTTCATGAGATAGCTGCCCGATACGTCCCCACCAGGGTAGGGAAGATTCGTCGTCCTAAGCATATCCTCACGGAACCCTACGACCCCATTACCCTCCTTCAAGAGAGCAGTAAGGAAACCAGCACTCTCAGAAAAAAACAAGAACAGAACCCAATCCGTATATCAGCCTCTCCGACGAGGCCCCTCGCGACGCCCCAGTAACATTATCCCCCGACCCTTGCCCGACGAGCCAGCCCGCGCCGCTGAGCATGTAGCGTTAAATTCCCTAAATAATAATAATAAGACCCAGCCTGTCCCTAGCTGCCCACCCCTCAATGACGCCCTAAGCCGAGGTCCCACAGGGGGTGCCCTTAGCGAGCGATAATTTAGTATAAATACATAGTTTGTAAGCCCTAGCTGGGGGCCTTAAATTCATTTGAGGTCACCACAGGATAGTCCGGTTAAGCAGTAAAAACCTTAGCAGGTTGATCTGCGAGAGGCCATGTCAAAAAAAGGCGGTTCATGAGATACAGCCTGGTGACAGACGGACGGATGGACAGCGAAGTCCCAGTAATAGGGTCCCGTTTGACCCTTTGGGTACGGAACCCTAAAAAGGATTTACTATGCATGAATAAAGGTGTTATTGATGAGCTCCTTGCCTCAGTGGTCCCGCTAAACACCTTTATTAGATAACTCCTGGCCTCGTCAGGTAACACCATGTTATTAGTATGAACCGGCCTTTAAACTGAACTGAATTGAACCGTGATAGTTGGCCAGCTATCTAATTGCAAATTTCTACAGATTACGTATTTCTGTTGCCGCTATAACAACAAATACTAAAAACAGAATACAATAAATATTGGCTTATGTTTAACATAACACCAGATAAAGTAAATATAACCTTAAAAAACATTTTTATACTGCCTAAAATAGTAAATGATCACCAGAATTAAAAACCTGAAAATCACAGCTCCGAACTAAGGCGTAGTCGACGGAGCCCCGCGTAGCGGGGCTCCTATTTCTCTCTGCAGGGTTTAAAGTAACCTAACACGAAGGGGATGTCGGAGTCTTAGTTCGCTCGCTCCGCTCGCTCACTAGACCCCGCCATCCCCTTCGAACCTAACCTGTCCGAGTCGGGGTGCCCAATATCCCGAGCTCGCTTTGCTCGCACTTGCTTCCTAAGTTCTTCTTGCCACAAAATTTGGTGATCATTTACTATATTTGGTGATCATTTACTATATTTGGTCTTTGAATACAATTTTTTTGGTGTTTAGTATTTTTTTTTGGGTAACGTAGCTTAGGATCTCAAAGTATTTTTTGGTGCTCATTATATTTAATCCCATAAATATTTAAGGGGGCTCCCATACAAAAAACTGACTTTTTATGCTCGTTATTGGGGTTCCGTACCCAAAGAGTCAAATGGGACCCAATACTGAGACTTCGCTGACCGTCCGTCCGTCCGTCTGTCACCAAGCTGTTAAAATTGAAAATATATACATACAAGGTGTTGTTTTGCATCCTTGTCAAATTCAAGGAGGTAACTATGCTAATGATTCTCGTCCCGAATCAATAATAAAATGGGTAAATAATTTTTATTTTTTTTCTTATTTACGGAAATTGGTAAGTGTGAACCACCCGTGTTTTAAACGCGGCTCATCTGGTTCTTGCCCTATAACCTCGCTTACACACATACAAACAATCTGAAACGTTGAATTGATAGTTTCTTATTCCCTAAACTACGTTAAGGGGATTATTCTAAAATATTGACAAACTTAAACAACCAAAAAAATCAGCGTTTATTAATAATTAACTAGGTGCCGTAATTTGAATTTATGTCTTTTGTGACCACCTCCTGAAATTTGACGAGGATGCAAAACAACACCTTGTATATATGATTCAAAATTTACATTAGTAGGTAGTTTTCCTTTCTTCTGAGGATGTCGGGCCGTCTTTAAAATGCCCGGACCGGTTTATTATTTTAGCACCAATTGTAACACCGACATAACATTCGATCACGGCGACTTAAGTCCCAGTCCGGGCCTGGGGCCATGGGGTCCAACCTGTTATTTTGGGATATATCAATGATAGATAGATAATCGGATGGAATCTAGGTACTCTTCACGTGGCCAGAGGGCTGGCTTTTTTTGCCCAAAGAATCACATCCAAAGTGGCAATGCTGCAGCCAAGAGGAAAAATCATTGTTAAAGGCCTTTTGACAACGATTACGATATAGATGAATTTTTTGACGCCCTATTATTCTTTTTCCATTTTGATACTTGTACACATTTTATTATTATTTTAGATGTGTAAATGGATGAATCAATTTCATAGCAAAATCTGACCAATAAACCTCTTTTCTCTGATTTTATTCCTGTCGGTCAGTTTCTGGTTGTCATATAATTTCAAGAAAAGAAAAAGATTTGTCACATTTTCATCACAAAGTGCTATTTGTGGTACTGCTATTAAAAACCCAAATAGTTTAACAAATTAGTGAAATATTTTGAGTTATTTGTCGAGAAGAAGTCAACAATGCATAATATTTCACCATTTTGGCGCTCTCCATTTACCGACCTCACGGGAGGCATCCATTCTTACCAAATGTTGGGCCGATGTCAGAAGCAGGAGATGGCGTTAATGGACTGTTTGGAAGCATACGGGCTGGGTCGCGGCCTCGTCAAGTGCAACTATTTAGTTGCCGACTTTCGGGAGTGCCACACCAGATTAAAGCAGTTTAAAAGATTTGTCGTATGTAAATTTTTAACCATTATCTAACACTTATTTCTGTTTTGACCGTTTTTAGATTAACTGAATCATTGCATTCATTGTACACAGGGAACATAAACTGACGCCTTATTCCAAAACTGAATGGCAACTACCTACCACAAAGTTACCATCTTTAGTGGGTGGACCCACTATGGACGTGGATAGCGCCTGCGATAATTACTTACACTCATATGCAATACAAATCAGGCAGTCAAATCAATCGCACATTTTCAAACAGGCGCTTTCGCATTACTCTTCGCGTCTCCTCTCTCTGTAACTAGGGGTTGACATTGAAGTGTTTTTTTTTTTTTTTTTTAGAATTTTATTGTCTTATTTGGCAACAATCTCGAATGGCAAGGGTTTGTTTTTACCTACATTTACTTGTACCTAGATAGTATATCGTTCGTTATTTTAGATGGGGTTGGTACGAAGGAGATAAAATTATGTTGAATTAGAAAAATATAACTTGAAATACACTGCTGAACTTTTTCTTTGTTCCTCAGGCAATGCGCCGTGAACGTGACCGTCAGATTTCGGCAGGCAAGCTCAAGGGAGAGAAGAGGTATGTCAGCCCTCTCATCGATAGCTACTGAACTTAAGGTGATAAAGTTCTGGTCATCCAAATTATTTTTAAAAACATATTTTAAATACTAGGTACCATCGTACAGATTTATAACCATATTATGTATTGAGATTTTTATACAGGCCTAAGTCTCGCTATTTTAAAATGACCTATCGTGGTGTCCTTATACGTTCCTGAATATGATTAACTAGTCAAATAAATACATAACATAGATGCAAAATGCTTTTTTCTCCAAAGACCTTGCCGTGTTTGAGCGACCTTTACTGAAAGGCAACGAGATCAATATTATTTCTGCGTCGAACGGACAGTACGCTCATTATTATTATTCGTAGATTAAAGCTTTATAGATCCATATCTATCGAAGTATCTTGGCAAGTTCAATACTCAATACCTTCACAGTTTTTTGCGCCCAAGAGTCACGGTCGTTCAGCCACGTTTTTGTATGGAATTTTGGCGCCAAACTAAAATACAATTAATCATTATGTACTGGTCGTAAGTTGATAGGTAAGAATTAAATATGTTATTTATTTATCAGCAGTTCTCCTACGCAGATGTGGTCCACATACATAGGAATGGCGTGACTTGTTTTTTGAGGCGCTGCGTTGTTTATCATTTATTCTTGAATTTCGTATTTATTTATGAGGGGCCTGAATAGGTGAAAAATGGCACGGAAATGATTAGATTTTACATGATGTGTTGAAAGGCTAGTTTTTGTTCCAGAATCCCAAAACAACCTCGACAATGCGTTGGGCTTTGGGAACGGGCTATACCAAGTTCCACTACATCATTGGTTAGAGAAGATCTACTTAGATATGCATTAAACTTGAGGCTATAACTTAATGATTTCGTTCCTGACTTTCTATTTTGGCATAACAAACTACTTATTAATAATTTGGTAAAAGGTAGACTTATAGCAGCACCTGGGATGAAAAACACCGCGGCTGATGAGCGATGATGCAAATTCGCATCAGCTTGCAACATCCATCGCACGTAAAATAAAAGATATTTTAATAGGTCCAATATGCAAATGAAATCCAATTAAAGATTAGATAAATTATTTCGAACTAAATAAATTGAATAGCAATAAGCAAAAAAGTGTTTTTCACGCGTTGGATCACAGGTAGGTGGCTTAGCTCAACTCAATGCCGATACTTGAAATTTGTTCCTAAAATTGCAAATTTAAATTAATTGTAAAATAATTCTCGTCATTACTTTAGTCAATGAGGTTCATCGACCGTCTATGTTTGTGACGAAATATATTCGAAGGTTGTATCTAATCACGTCAAGGTAAAGCCACACTGAGTCCTTTATAGAAAAAAAATACATATTTTTTTGCTTGCGGAACTGATTAGCAAAGGTCCACGACCTCGTTTAGATTTTTGAACCATTTGCGATCATGTATTCCTTTTGAACGGGGTAGATACCTATATTAGGTACGATACCTACTTCGGTAGGTAGGCAGATTGAAAGGCCGGACAACAACCCCTGGCTGGTCTTCGAACTCAACAGAATGCAGGGTTTGTGCTAAAAGGTATCAATTTTTAATTTATTGATAAGGTAATGACCAAAATGAGGTTCGACGACTGGTTTTTGGGTGCTAAAGCTTCTATTCGGATGTCCTGACGCCATTGTCTGATTCATCGGGTACCACCTTCAAGATCACTCTTGGACCACGTGCATGTGGACATTAGATAATGTTGTGTTAAGGGTCTAATCTCATGCCCCGGGTGTCGGGGGGCAACCAGTGGCCCACGGTGAGTAATGGGCTAGCTCACCGTCCGTCTAATGACGACAGGCCGTGTCGACGGCGCGTTCGTGTTCCACGCGCGCCTCAAGGAGATGTCAGCAAACCGGAAGGGGTCCGAGAGGGCCGATGCCTGCCAGGGCTGCGGGACTGTTCGAAAGAGACCGTGGCCCTGGAACACAAAGGGCTAAGAAGGAACAGAAAATGGATGGGTTTTAGTCAGTACAAGTCTGACACTCCCTCCCGCGCCCAGAGCGGGGGGGGGGGGGTATTTGATGATTCCATCCGTAAAAAAAATAGCAGCATATACGCTTTTTTATTTAGTTGCCGAAGTCAGTTACAGAGAGGATGATTTATTCCGTTCCATTCCCAAAAAGTGGTATTAGACCACTGGGTATTTTGTTTCAACAATTTTTATTTTCTATTCTGGACGGATACCACTCTTTAGATAATTAAACTTAATGTGCGAACGAATACCAACATCTTGAATTTGGTACAGTCAGCTCCGACAAATCTAGTCAAATTAAATTTGTTTCGGAATATTTTTATTTGATCGCAATTTATTACTATCTAAATTCACCCTGTATACTCTTCCACGGAGATCTGGGAAGTGACGAAGATCACACATCCATAGATTCTTAATATTTATGGCTACATCCATTTTGACAACGAATTTGAACAGAAAGTACAAGGAGAACAGAATCATGAAGATGTTGGTGCCACTAAAATCGTCTTATCAGTGAAAACCCTTCAAAAAGTACTAGGCGTGCATGAATTCAATGGCTGTTTTGTTACAATTTCTGACGATACTCAATGTATGAAAATCAAAATAGTTACGAAACGGCACTTTTGTGATGGTATTTTGTTAAGTTGTCGAAATGGGAAAGTTACCAAACGGGATGTAGCACTAACTAAACAATATAACAGAAGAAACATTAATTAAAAAGTCTTTAAAATTTTAAAGCAAAATTCTTGCTAAATTTTTAACAGATTTTGAACTAGCTGCAATGTACCATTTCAAATGTTTTTCCTTCAGATGGGGTGCTATTTTAATTACTCCAAAAATGTATGGAAAAAAGCATTACTGTTGAATCTGACAAATATACAATCACCCAATGACATGTAAGACTTTCAGCGAAAGCACATCGCTTTATACTAACTGTACCTTATTTCTTTGAACTTGGTTTGGTCTTCCTTTAAACAATAGTATCCGTTCGGAATAGATAATAAATGTGAGTTCAAACAAATACCAGTGGTACTCGTTTTTGGGATCGGAACGGAATAAATCAACTGACCGATGGAAAGTTTAAAAATTACATCAAACGTGTCTTATTAAAATAGCATAATTATTCAAACTCAAACTCAAAGCATTTATTTCAATTAGACCATTACAGACACTTTTGAAAGTCGAAAAAAAAATACAAAATAAAACGCGAAGCTACAGTCCCAGTCACAAGGCATAATAACTTGTGAAAGTACTGTAGTTGCCCATTCCGTAGCGTAGATCTCTATCGAGAAGAACGGGCAAGAAACTCTATGGACACTCTTTTAAATCAAAATATGTTACAAAATCTTGGTTACATCATTCTTGTTAAGAATTACAAATATGTAAGAACGATGTAGAAATACAGGCAAGTTTAGAGCGTCCAGAGTAAAAGATTAAATCAGTAATTTAAAAACAAAGTAATTAAAATAAACCGTGGCAGCTAGGAGATGACCAGTCACAACTGACAGCGTCCGTTCACGAACATGACGCATGTATCAGCCATCATTCAACTCAACCATTTTGAAGAGAATTATTAGGACCTATTACAAAATTAAGGACCACGTTGAAAATAGAAAAGTTTGGCCTAAGCCCCTTCTCGCATGCGGCTTCCCTGGTAGCTCATAAACGGCACAAATGTGTGGATGTCTGTCTGTGACTCTATTGAATCTTATTATTTTTCCTTTCTCTTTAATCAGATTTTTAACCCCCGACCAAAAAAGAGGGGTCTTATAAGTTTGACGTGTGTATCTGTGTGTCTGTCTGTGGTATCGTAGCTCCTAAACGGATGAACCGATTTTGATGAAATTGGTTTCGTTTGAAAGGTGTTTTAATCGAGAGTGTTCTTAGCTATGTTTCGATAAAATCTGATCAGCCGTTTGAAGGCCATCACCTCTTTTCTAGTTGAAGGGAAATTAACAATTTGCACAGGTCTGATCGATTCGAAATTAGAAATCTTGTCACTTGTCACCATGGGCATTGCCAGGGGGGGGGGGGTGCCCCCAGAAAGTTTTTTTTTTAATTTTTGCTGTTTTCGTTAATTGGCGAGATGACACGCAACACCGAGAAAAGTGGAAGCAATGGGGGAGGCCTATGCCCAGTATTGGGACAGTCAAGGCTAAGATAAAACAATGTAAGTTTAAAAAGCATGAAATAATAATTAAATTTAAAATTTAAAAAACCCCCGACATAAAAAACCTCTAAAAAAACCAAAAATTAAATAATCCAAGCGTCTTAGCATCGGGGGACCGCTAAGTAGACCGCTTAGTACAAGCACATAACAAAGCGGACCCCCGACGCTAAGACGCTTGGATTATTTTATTTTAGGTTTTTTAGAGGTTTTTTGTGTCGGGGGTTTTTTAATTTTTTATTTTAATTTTTATTTATTGTTGTATAGACTCTTTTTTATTTTACCGATTGATTGTGAATGTGTGGACCTTGTAGGCCTTATAGATTTCTAGATCCTTGGTAACTTTTTATCTTGTTATACGTTTTGTACTAAGCAACAACTTATTATCGGGCCTACGAATAACTATGGAGTTTCTTGCCGGTGCTTCTCCATACGAAACTACAATCCCGAACCAAGCACCTTTTTGTCGACGTTTTATAAGTGCCCACGTGGGCGAAATAAAAATATTTTGATTTCATTTGATTTGAATATATTATTATGTGAGCAGAAGTCGATGGTTATGCCTTCTGCAAGAAGGTATCCTACTTAGGATCAAACATAACTTATGTCCAAAGCACTCTTCCTAATACGCCTCGTGCCCGTATTTCTACATCATTCTCACATATTTGTAATTCTGAACATGAATGATGTAACCAAGATTTTGTAGCATATTTTGATTTAAAAGAGTGTCCATGGAGTTTCTTGCCCATTCTTCTCCATAGAGATCTACGCTACGGAATGGGCAACTACAGTGCTTTCACAAGTTATTATGCCTTGTGACTGGGACTGTAGCTACGCGTTTTTTTTTTTGTTTTTTGACTTTCAAAAGTGCCTGTAATGGTGTAATTGAAATAAATGCTTTGAGTTTGAGTATGGTACGGTAGGACTAGGTAAGTCTTTTTTAAAGTTATTTTCCTTAATAAGCTTCGATGAATTTTCATGAATCACTTTATATCGTGCAACAAAAAAAAAGGCGTGGACTTGGACCCAGGATCCAACAGATAGGTAGTTTAGCTACTGTGGTAGCTACCTGCATACCTGAGAGCATTGTATGGCGTAGCATTAAGAAATATTAGACAAGAATAGTACTATAGGTAAGCTGGAAGAGATTTCTTTAGAAATAAGCATCACCTTTGTACCAATTTTCAGTTCCTTTCTTCTTCTCTGTATTAAGTGTGTACATAAATTGTTAAATAAAATAAATAAATAAATAAAGATAAAGTCTAATAAATAAAGTCTAATAGAGAATAAGAAAGCACTTGTGGTGCCGTTCTAAAAACGATGGCGAACTTTAGAATCTTGTACTAGTTGTACTGCGTGATATTTGTTTACTAATACTACTTTTTGTATTCTACAAATTCGTATCTCAGTTTTAGGACGGACCATCGACAGGCTTAGGGTCAGTTCAAACCGAGACGCGACGCGACGCGACGATACTTGAATAGACCAGTGATTTCGCGCGGCGCCGCGAGACGCATCGCAACGTCGCGAGGCGCATCTCAAAATCGTAAGGGTCAGTTCACACCGAGACGCGACGCGACGCGACGTGACGCTGCGCGCACATTTTTAAAGAGCGATTCAAAATATAACTTTATTTTCTACACGAAAACATACACATTTCGTTGTGAGAATTCAGAATTCGTTGCGCCACGCAGCGCTGCGCCGCGCGACGCCTCGCGGCTTAGAGCGACGCAGCGTGGCGTCACGCTGCGTCTAGGGCATGCAATTTTGTTTCACATTGTTATGTAACGTAATGCTCGTTATATTTAATAGAAATCATTGTCTATGACTAATTTTAACAGAAATAAGTACTTACCTTATAATAATAAAACTACCAATATGCCACCGTCCGGGCGAATCGATCCGTCATATTATCTCCGGATGTTCTCGTCTAGCTAACGGAGAATACTTGCATAGACACAACCTTGTAGCCAGGATTATCCATCAGCAACTTGCTCTGAAATACAGCCTTGTGGAATCGGAAGTGCCGTACTATAGATATGTGCCCGACCTAGTTCTCGAAAATGGCAATACCACACTGTATTGGGATCAATCCATCATCACTGACAGGACTATTGTAGACAATAAGCCTGATATAGTGGTGGTGGATCGATCAGAGCGGCGCGCATTGATTGTTGACATAACGGTTCCACATGACGAGAACCTCATGAAAGCCGAGAAAGATAAGCAAATCAAATATCTTGACTTGGCTCGCGAGGTTGTCGACATGTGGGATGTTGACTCAGTGATCATTGTGCCGATAGTCATATCAGCCAATGGCCTAATTGCCAAGAGCCTTGACCAATATCTGATGAGGCTCTCGCTAGGCAGCTGGATCAAGGGCTTGATTCAGAAAGCGGTACTCCTGGACACGGCTCGTATCGTTAGGAGGTTCCTTTCTCTGGAGCCCTGACCGCCGGTAGCTTGGACCCTGTTCCCGATACCGGTGGGCTACTTTTCTTATTATAATTTTGTAAAAATAATTAAAAATGTAATTAATATGTATAAAAATAAATAAAGGAAATAATTAACTACCAAATACTACTCAGTACCTTAAAATAAAACTATTTACAAACAACTGTCTACGTTCTTTAAAATTATACTTTGTACTGCATAAACTCTTGCAGAGAGTAAAAACAATTTTCTATCAGCCATTTTCGCAGCTTAATTTAAAAAAAAATGAAGAATGTTCCGTTATGTTTCTAGGCAGTTTATTGAAAATTTTAATACACATGTGATGAACATTATTTTTAGATAATCAATATTTTCGTAGCATCTCTTGGTCTTTGCTTTGTTTAATTGTCACCTTTGAATCTAAAGAATTCACTATGCTTCCTTACAAATACCGATACCTCAAACACGCTATGCTGGTCAGGGTCAAAACATTGAGTTTTTTAAATAAAGCCCTGCATTATTCAAGTGGACCGACACCACGAATGGGTACGTATTTGAATATCGAAGATTAAAATTTTAAAATACCTACTGTTAAAATATCGATGTTCAAAACATCGAAAATGGAAATATCGAACGACCATAAAATCGAAACTTAAAATAACGAAAGTTCATATTATCGAATGGTTAAATAACCTACGTCCAATATATCTAAAATCTAAATATCTACAAAAGTTACATCGAAAGATCCAAAATATCGAAATACAGATTATCGAATTTCCTAAATATCGAAGTAAAAACTATCGAACGTCCTAAATATCGATGGATACATATATTATTTGAACATCGAAAATTAATATACCTACGTGTAAAAATGGGTTAATTTTCAACATTTAATACATTCATTAAAAGAAAAAAAAATATACGTGCAAGTCAAAATATCGAACAAATTTTGATATAAGTAGTATGAGTGGAAAAAGGTTGCTTCTGCAACGTCTCCGGCGCTACGGGAAGTGCAACCCCTTCACCCTTGCGTAACAAAGGATAGGCACCCATGTTCAGCAGGCGGGGGTGGCCCTCCCTTTGCGCCTCCGGATTTTTATATACACTCTAGGGGTAACAGCCAAAAGACTACGTAAATTCGGGGTGCCCCAATTCGGTTTGGAACAATTTCGACCTATTTTATCCATGAAAATCAGTGTCCAATGTACAAAAATATAAAGCAGGCCTTTAAATTAAAATGTTTTCTTGAAAGTCAATAATATGTTGTGCTACTAAAGTTCGTGACAGAAACGTATCGCTGCAAAACCGACTACACGTAGTCTTGTCTGCCCTACCCCTAGAGTGTAATTTAGAATCGCGTAGGCGCGGAGGGGCGAGGCAGCCCGCGAGCTGAGGAGCAGGTGGTTTTAACACCCGCCAGCGCAGCACCGGAGCTGTGACAGAAAACATGCTTGCTTGCATGTTGCATGATTGCTGCATGCTTGTTTGCTAGATGGTAATCATTTACTAGGTGGTTACAAAAAAAAAACAAGGAAAACCTCATGTAATGTGCTTTAATTATTTTTACATAATAAAAACCCAAAATAAAACACATTTGTACGCAAATGTACAATATTGATTATATTGTACATGTGACAATAATACAAAATATTAAACAAAAAATGCTTCTTCTTCCTTTATTGAATAATCGGAAACATTAAAAATACATAAAACATTAGGTATTTTTAACGTAGATATTATGAATTTAGATGTATTAAATGTTGATATTTTGAACTTAGGCATAATGTTATTCGATATTTTGAATCATTCGAAATTTTAATAACTCGGCATTTCAATCTTCGACGTTTTAAGCGTAGGTAATTTTCGACATTTTGATACAATCGATATTTAAATTTTCGATGTTTTGAACATACATGGTATTTTAAGCGTAGGTATTTTAATCTTCGATAACAAGGTATAAAGACTATACTGTTGTTACGAGGAATGTGATTTCTATTATTTGTCTAATGTAGGTGAGGTACCTAGAAAATAACTTATGGCTGATTGTGATATTAGAATTACTTGGTTTCTCAAAATTGATATGATAATAAAAGTACTGCCAATTTTATCGATATGTTTTATTATCCACCCCATCACTATAAGCTACCGTACCGTAGGTGCTCAAATGGGAATAAAGTTGAATATTTTTTATTGTTCCCCATTGAGCACCAAGCTATTAAAACTGTTGGTGCTCAAATGGGAATACCTTTGGAGTTCAATGTATAGGTGCTCAAACGGGAATACTCCAGATCTAAATGAGGAATTATTAAAATGTCAAAATAATCTATGTCAAATCGAACTCAATATGGGACCTAGTATACCTATTAGCAAGAGGAGCTGGATTTTTAGTCTGTAGGAATCCGACTGACAACCCTGCATTATTTTCAGACGGTTATTAAATACATACCGAAATTTACCTACCTTCCTACGTATTTAAGAATCACCTCTTGTCCAGTTTCCAATCCGGTTTTCGGCCTGGCCACAGCACAGCCACAGCTCTGCTTAAGGTTACAGAAGACATTAGGGATGGCTTGGAGAATTCGAAGTTAACGGTCTTGGTTTTAATAGATTTTTCCAATGCTTTTAACACCGTTGACCACGACATTCTCCTAGCCATATTGTCTCAAATTGGGGTGTCTTCTTCGTCACGAGATTGGTTCTCATCTTATCTTCGTGGTCGCCAGCAGGCAGTTCATGCTGATCAGGATTTCTCTGATTGGTGCGACCTGGTAACTGGTGTTCCACAAGGCGGTATACTCTCTCCTCTCTTATTTTCTTTGTTTATAAACTGCCTTACTGCTTTCCTCAAATGTTCTTACCATCTGTATGCTGATGACTTGCAACTATACGTTCATTCAGACATTGCCAACCTTGACAATTGCATTTCTTCACTCAATGCGGATCTTCAAACTATCGCAGAATGGTCCGGCAAATTTGGGGTTTCTGTAAACGTCGGGAAATGTCAGGCCATCCTCATTGGTAGTTCGTACTATTTGAGGGTTGTGAACACTGGTCAACTTATGCCACTGATGTTCGAGAACTCCGTCATTTCTCTTTCAAAACACGTTAAAGACTTAGGTCTGTACATTGACGACAGTTTAAGTTGGAGTAAACACGTGGCGCAAGTGAGCCAGAAAGTCACATTCTCGCTGCGGTCGCTCTATAGATTCAAGCATTTTCTCCCATCTAGCACGAAAATCACTTTGGTCCAGTCACTTGTGCTTCCCATTATTGACTATGCTGATGTTTGTTGTTCTGACCTATCCCAAGAACTTCTTAATAAATTGGATCGACTACTCAATAATTGTATTCGCTTTGTTTTTGGCCTTCGAAAATACGATCATGTTTCTTCCTTCCGTTCTCAGCTTAAATGGCTGCCTATCCGACTCAGGAGATCCCTCAGATCTCTCTGCATGCTCTTCACTATATTGAACGATCCATGTGCTCCTGATTATCTGAAAACTTATTTCACAGTGTTGGGCAGTTCTCATAGTCGTAACCTTCGAGCTTCCAAAAATCTACTTCTCCAAATTCCTTCTCACCGCACTGGTTTTTTATCTAATTCTTATGCTATCTCGACTATAAAACTCTGGAACGCGCTACCCATTAGCATTAAAAAAGCAGAAAGTAAATTCACTTTTAAAAAGAAAGTTCGCACTCACTATTTAAGTCAGACTAAATAGCTCTTCATTTAAAGTCTAGTCATAGTAATTATTATTAGGTTTCTCGTTTTTATTTTGGTATTTGTTATAATATATATTAGTATATTTATTTGTATAATGTGTATTAGTGTCTATGTATTTGTAGGTATGTATTTTCGTAAACTAGTAGTTGATTTTTTTATATATTTTGTTTTGTACCCTATCACAAAGTTTTCGTATTTTACCCAAAGGTTGACTGGTAGAGAATGCCTTGTGGCATTAAGTCCGCCTATGTACCACTATTGTACATGAAGTTTAAATAAATAAATAAATAAATAAATTTACAATTTTATTTCAGTTACTTTTACTTCAAGGTAGACTGTAAAATTCCATGACTAGATACCTTCTGAAGTTCTAAAAAAATATCATATCCGTTTACTATTCCAATTATTTCCGAACATTCAAAATCCAAAACAGGTAAAATACATTTCCCAGGATATAATATGTGACTTGAGGGATATAACATAGATCCTTGGAGTCACCTTCTACCTACACAGCACACCTAATAATGTACCTACATAAGTACATAATATCGAACGAGTGTGGAGCCTAAGATAGAAACACGCTTGTACGATACCACTACATACAGAAAGCAAAGTTAATAGAAATCTCTTATTCCTAGACAGCACGTTTCGCCGAAAACTTTGTTGATAGAAAACATTGTTCGTAGATATCTCGGTCCACAGGAAGCAATGTTGACATAGATCTCTGTTCATAGATAGCACTTCTTGCTTGCCGTAAACTTTGTCAACAGGGAAAAATAATGAAATATTTTAATTTCTAACATTTTTTGTCCTTACATTAGAAATGGCATAACACGTACTATACTTACATTTAGCTGCCTATATAATTCCTATATTCTCACGTGATTTTTTTTTTATTTTCTTCGCTCGCTTTTAAGTCCGTGGCAGTAGGGTTGCCAATGCAGTTTTTTTTTTTGTAGTATGTCAGTTTTTTCACCCTGTACGGTTAAGACCTCTCTTCTAGTGGCGGGACTTTCATACGTCCGTGGCTTGCCATACTACTATTCATATTGTTAGGGTTTCTGAACATTACGCTTGCTTTTTGGGTTTGCCGTATTGTTGGACCCTAGGCACGCCACTGCTCCCCTATCCACCTCTTCCCCCTCTGTCCAGAGCTGCCATGAACTACCCTTTACTAAAAAGGTGAGCTCAAATCTCCGTCTAAAAAAGATGAAAGGCAAGTGAGTGTGATATCATATCAGTAATTTTTGTGATGGAACCGAGTCACGGTGAAATTTCGTCAGTTCATGGCTTTCTGGCAAACCTCGAGGGTGTACGTCGGCTTATTGTCATTGTATATTAGCGGAATAGTAAGCTTAACTAAATTAAGTGGACACGATTGGCTGTCTGTTCTACAGTTTACTAATCAAAATCATATAGGTAACTAGCTGTCCCGCGCAACTTCGTCTGCGTCACATTTTCCCCGTTTTCGCAACATTTCTCATTGCTGCTCCGCTCCTATTGGTCGTAGCGTGATGATATATAGCCTATGTCCTTCCTCAGGTTGAAATCTATATTCTTGCCAGATTTCATTAAGATCCAATCAGCCGTTTAAAAAAGGTAACAAACAAACTTACTTTCGAATTTATAATATTAGTTAGGATTAGGATGTAAAATAAACGCTATAAAATATTTTATTTTGATCTTAGCAACACGATCACCTTTATTAAAATACAATGTCCGTCAGACAAATCCATCTCCCGGCCATATTATCACCCTATCAGGGACAAACACTCGTATATTATGCATGCTCGATCGATCGAGATTTACAAATACTTTGATACTATACTGTGTTTTTAGCAGTTCAGACACTCGAGGATTTTCTGATAGTTTACCGAGAAAAATGAAATTTTAAATGATATACCAATACCATGCCTAGATTTGGGTTATGTCCGGCCGGTACATTGAATATAAAGTTGTTGATTCTATATTTTGTAAACTTCTACTCACATCATAGGCGGATCAGGCTCGCGTTCGGTGGCATAGGTCAGTAACAGGGAAGCGCCACGGTAGTTCGCGTAATTGTAATCAAGCTGTATGTTGAACAAAATATGATTCGCGACCGTAACACGTGCGTATTTACAGAATTATAATAATTTAAGTCAACAATACAACCCTCTTAAGTTCATTTAATCCCACTGATTGTCTTTTTCATGACATAATTATTCAATGGGATTAAATGAACATCGCGGGCGCTTCCACCCTTTTTTTTATCATAAGCCATCGACTTGCCTGACTAAAACCCATCTCATTCTTAGCCCATAATGTTCCAGGGACATGGTATCTCTTTCGTACAGTCCCGCAGCCCTGGCAGGCATCGGCCCTCTCGGACCCCTTCCGATTTGCTGACATCTCCTTGAGGCGCGCGTGGAACACGAACGCGCCGTCGACACGGCCTGTCGTCATAAGACGGACGGACGGTGAGCTTGCCCATTTCTCACCGGCCACAGGCCCGCGCCTACGGTGGCGGGGGGCCACTGGAAGGCCTCCGACGCCCGGTTAGTCTCCCGCGGCGGCTGGGACGTGAGGCTCTGTCCCACTCACGTTCCGGCACCTCCTTCGCTAGCATTACTGCTTTGCAGAAGGAGGCGACGGCTTCCCATTCCCTCTCGCTCCGGACCATGGAACAGCGGCGCCCACTCTCCAGACGCGAGAGGTCCCCGTGTTAATCGCCGATACGAGGACACGGCGGTGCTCAGACCAAGCAGAGCATAGCTCCACGGTGTGCTCCACCGTATCCTCCGGGTGATCCTCGCAGTGGTGACAACAGGGCGTTTCCTTCCGCCCAATTCAGTGCAGGTACCTCCCGAAACAACCGTGTCCGGGTGAGGACCTGCGTCAGGCGGAAGGTGAGGGCGCCGTCGTGGCACCACTCCAGCCACTCCTCAAAGAGGGGACTTTTCGCCTCTATTGAGGCATGCCCTGCGTGCGCTTCCACCTTACATTCTATTAGCGAAAACATTGATGGAAAAGCCATAAGTGCATTAGATTGACATAAGCTACAAAAAAGTTTAAAATGTCAATCATGTTTTGATAGCGACTTGTCTATGCCTTTAGGGCCTTCTAAATATGAGCATCTCTTTGACACAGCACTCTTTCCGTTCTGAAGCTGAACTGTTATCTCTGAACATCAGTAACTAGGTATCAAGCAAGGGGCCAATCAGTACCGAGCTCTTTCGTCGTGGCAAAAAGCATATTTTTAACTGGCAATCATTTTGATCTGAAGATTGTAATCGTGCGGGCTTAACAAATAAGTAGAGGTACCGTAGACTGCAATCCGTTACTTACGGTGCATCTCACACCACTTTTCTTTTCTCAAATTCAATACGTAATAAAAATATATAAGCAACTATAGCTTATATCTAAGCGACAGGCAGTAAGTCGTCGACCTATACCAAAGTCAAATGTTTCATTCGTCGGGCACTGAGGTGTGCGGACATTATAATTTCAAAATCTAGTGTTTTTGTGGGGCCCGGCGCCGATCGAATATTTACCACCACATAAGTAATATAGGTACAACATTCACATCTAGAATCTAGTTCTTGTATCTGACATGGTCTATTAAATGTCCGGCAGAGGTCGTTGTGGAGTCACTGCGTTCCGTACAAATCGACCTTAAAATTCCTCGTCAAGTGTCATTAAGTTAATGATATATGCAACTGACAATTAAAATAGTTCTTTTGGAATAAAAAGAAAATATTTTCTCGAGAATTTTTTAATAGTAAAAACAAGCTTTGTAGTATCTATTAAATCTGAACTTGTATTAAATCTGAACATGTATTATTAAATCTGAACTCCCGATATAATACTCCTCAGCAATATTAAAAAAATATTATTCCGTTGCATGAGAAATTGAAAATTATGCTTTCAGATGCTGTATTCATATCGACTTCGTATACTTACCTTCCGTAGGTACATGCATTGCATGGGTTATTTTTATTGTACTTACTATATAGAATAATTTATACACATCATGCATTTATTCCTGTGTAATGATGAAAGCAAATTCATTCAGATATTCTGATGGTGACCGAAGGGCTCGCATATGGTTGCTGGCACTGAACTCTCCATATGGCGGTCACGAGAGTCATAACATAAGCGGCGTAGGCTACCTACCTCCTCTTTTATACGGAACCGTTGTAAAACTTTATTTGTGAGTTTACAGTTTCAGGAGTGCGCGCAGTCTTTATACCATGTTATATTTTGAAGCTTAATCTCAAGATTTAGAAGGTATTCGCTCTCCAGCTAAACTTAATTGAGACAAGAGTGCTTTCAGTCATCAGGGACTGTACTTCTACAAATGAGACTGTTTGATTCTCAGCACGCGTTGTATGACCACTGTAGAAACGATAAAATCGTTTCTACAGTGTTTTGTCTACAGAACACAACAACACACACAACAGAAGAACAACAGAAGAATCGATAAAATGACACATTTTCATTGTCTATCTGTCATTATGTCGATTCTTCCCTAGACAAAACTCGTTTCTACAGTGGTCATGCTACGCTTGCTGGTAGGACAAACTCATTATTGAGTATTTTCTTTATGAAGTTCTTAGTCTGAAGTCTCTTCTAGAATTCTAGATTACGATGTTCAGATCGCACATCACAAATTTTTCTCCATTTTTTTTTTTTTGATTTTGTTGAATGACGTATCTATCTACGCCAAAGTACAAATTTACGTCACGCCAATTTCACCGTGTTTGTTAATTTTGAATGAAATGTTTGCAGTAGCCTACTTAGAACCTCGACCGCCCTTCACGAGGAAGCGAGCGTTCATTATTTTTGGTGGTTGTGGTCGGGCTGTCAGCTATTCTCAAACATGAATGACTGAAGAATTCAGGATACCATTTCTGCCTGCCCCATGCAGGAGAATACTCATGATTAAAAGTATCTAACCTTTAGACATGACGTAGGGCCGTCAACGTCTCAGTCACAGACCACAGTAGTCACAGAACACAGCGCAGCTCTGATCAAATGTGTCGATCATAGATTCAAGCTTAGTCAGCTGCTATTCTCATTCCATACGAGTCGCGTATTAGGTATACTTAGCTAGCTAGAGCATCGCATTCCTGTCGCAACCTACCCATTTAAGATAATCTGCAATAGGAGCTACATATCAGATATAAATCAATTTCATAGGTACATAACTCGTGCCTTTTTTGGGAAAGACAGAAATTACAGAAAGCCACCTGTGGCTATACTACGGTACATACTCATTTTACTACGTCCACGTTCACAGATCTGCTTATACACGCCAAATTTTATTAAGTATTTAATCTTCGTGTGTATTCTCACTAAGGTACCCTGTACCTAAAAGAGTTAAGGACATGTGGCTCGGAGGACCAGTTTTTTGCATCCATGAACCCATTATATCCTTAAGAAACATAAATGAATGGTTATATAACATTACCTACGTAAACAGCTTAAATGTCAATAAGATTTATTGACATTTATCAAAGTAGTTAATAGTAGAAGGTGGAATGCTACTCGAAGGTGACCGCGGCGATCTCTCTGGCTCTATCCTAGTTAGGCACAGGTGTGAAGGGGCCCGCAGTGATTATATGTGCAACGACCTTAAGCAAATCGCTTGCGTCAAATGGAAAGGAAAAACGAATGAATTTATAATGGTTATTAGTTAATAATGAATATATCTTTTTTTGTTTGGGTGGCAGGTAGATATGACCAAAGCATTTATGAGAACAGATGACGCTTTTGCTAGATTCTTATTGTAGGAATCTGGTCACAAAGGCCAGATACGTTGGCGAAAGATTGGAGAAAATTAAGAAAAAAAATGAGCTGAAAAGAAAATTCAAAATGGCGACGGGAAGTCCAATATGGAAACTGGGACGGTCTATGTCCTGACTTGGTGTTTTTGTTTATATTCATTTGAACTTTAATAACCTATTTACATGTTTTAATGTTTAAAATATGTCTATTTTTATGGTTGTATTGGTTTAATAGATGCAATAACATCAAAAACAGCTTGACCACAGAGTTTTACGGAAATACTTATAAACCAAAGTATCTATCGAAGGTTAATTGCATTCGTAATCGAAAGTTAGTTTAAATTAAAATTAATTGATGTAAAAACAGAAAGTAGTTGGTTGGGTGCCAAATGTTATTACGTGTGGATCTGTGAGTGAGCTGTGGGAAAGGAATAATTTATTCTTTAATGACGAAAAGATCGAGCAATGATCTGTAACACAACATGGTTCGTTTGGCACTTAATTGACATAGTTATGTGGGTGCTGCTAGTACGCTTGTTTATTTTTTTTTCTGTGTCGGGGATGCCTTTACAAACATTGAAACTCACAAAGAGACTGACTGTAGGCAACACAAATATTTGTTCCGTGCAGGAATCGAACCTAGAGCACAGCAGCTAATCGCTCAGCCAGTAAGCCAACCGTGCTGGTATGGTGCTAAATGGTATTGTATAAAAAATTGGTTGTCTGTAAAGTTGGTTTACGGACGATAGTATAACGTGACAACGTCATAACAAAACGTGACAACGTCATAACAAAACATTGATGCGGCGCAAGCGTACAATGAGCGTAACGGGACAATGAGTCATCCTTTTTCGTGCATGCAGCCGACGTTCATCGATATATTAGACGTTGTCACGTCAAAAATAAGGTAAACCATATAAACAGATAACAGACCAGGGAACAGATATCTGTGATCTTGTAACAATAACATGTTGACGCGTAGTTTTCCGAAAACTTTTAACCGTTTTGACGCAATAAAAATACCTAACTACCTAAGTACTTGCAAGCGTTTAAATATTATAACAGCTTTGCTTGGCTTGGGGTATCCAAAAATTGAATTACTAGCTTCTAAACCTCTTTTTAAATTAATTTATTTTGACCTTTCGACTCTGGATGTCCAAAAATGGGACGCGGGATGTCTTAAAATGGTTGCCGTCTTTAATCGCCGGTCATCGCCAGATTTTTTACGTAGTCTAGTAAATAATAAGACCACAGCCTCCGATTGCGCAATTACAATAGTTCAATAACTTCCGCGGGATTTAATATATTCAGTATTCGTATCACGTTATTAGGTATAGCGACGGATACATTCATTAAATATTTTGTATGTGACGCGTTTACTACGAATTGTAAGATGAATCACTTTATTAATAACATCGTTTAATGTGGCGTAATTTTGACTTAATTTGTATTGTATTTTTGGAACCAAGAATCGGTTAGAGAGAACAACTTTGGACCAAAGAGCAAGGCAGATCGACATTTCAAGTTTTTTGACCCAAAAGTTTACCGGAGTTCGGAACATCCTATGGGGACGTTCCGGGACAAAAAGACTCCATGTTGGGCTACTGTTCATCCCACTTGTGGGCAAAGGCCTCTCTCTCGCCATGACTTCCAAATCCTTCGGCCCAGGGCCAATGCCAATGGGCTAAGTGGATGACAGACAGAGTTACTTTCGCATTTTTAATCTTCTAAAATATTAAAATCTCGTGTCACAGTGTTTGTTCATCGCACTCCTCATAAACGGCTGGACCGATTTTATTTATATACGCGGGCAACATCTAGTGTATATGGTGTCATTAATTACGAAGAATTATGTTAAGACTGGGCTAGTATCTTTTGATGCTCTGCTTAGTGGGCACGATCTAAATATGGGGGTTATGCGGGCACCCCGCATAACTTCAATACGCTGGGGCTGGCCCATGTCCCACCGCCAAAGTAAGAAGATATAGGTATGATGTAACTGTAATTCCCCAATGGTTAGACAGGAGTGTACTGTTTAGTACACCCACATTTTTACGTTTAAATGCCATCTAATAGGGTGCGAGCTTATTGCCATCAACAGCACGCAAATCCAGACTCCAGATACTTAGAACATAGTTGTCACAAATTAATTTAATGATGACGAATATGAATTATTGCCTGCACCAGTATATGCAGGCGACCGTCAAGGCAGGAAGTAAAAAAAAACAAGTTCTATGGATCGTCAAAGATATTTTACACACGTTGAAACTTGTACGAATGTCGTGTGTTTTTTTTGTCGAATTATTGAAGATCAATCGCTAACAACGTGCGTCGAATTTTCTCGTGCTGAAGACAGGCTTCGTTAAGGAAAATGATGAAATTCGTACGTTTAATAAACCACAGTTCTTTTGAAATTTTACTCTTCATTATCATCTGCCTAGCCTAGGACAGCACTAGTTAGGAATTATTGTGTGGAAAAATAAGTAGTGTGACAAACGAGAAAAAAAATCCTGTTTGTCATACTGGTGTGATAATCTGGTGTGACTACGAGTCGGCAATGAAACTATCTAGGGGTCGGCTTCCAGTCCAACCGGATGCGGCTGATTACCAGTATTTTACATGAAGCGACTGCCTATCTGACCTCCACAACCCAGTAACTGGGTAATACGATACCCCATTGTGAGACAGGATGTCAGCCTTTTGGCTTCCGACTGTCAAAGATCTACTCTAACGACTGTCGAAGATCTACAAAATACTGACAGCCGGGACCAACGGCTTAACGTGCTTTCCGAGGCACGGATAAAACTTGGTAAGTAATTGTGAAATTTTCCTCTTGATGTGAGTAAAATACGGGATGGATGATTATATTTATACGTAACGTAGGTAATTTATATCTAAAATCCAAGAAATAAAAAGATCGAACCACCACAGGAAGGGAAACCACGGCACGGTTGCCAGGTAAGCAGAACATCATTCTGAACGGAACATAGATTTTCTTAACAGTTTTTTTAAGTACTAAAGTGCAAAACCTACACGGTCAAAATGTATGGAACAACTGATTCCTAAAAAATTGGATTAAATTTAGAAATCAATAGGTACGAAGTTGCTGGAAAAATTGTAGTGCAAATTCTTGTGGGTATTAATTAAACACGATTACACGATGATAACATATTTTGCATAACCACAAAAAACGGCTGGTCCTTTCGGCAATAAATTAATCTTTTGAACCGAAGGACCAATTTTTTGTTCGAAATGCTTGAATGGACCGAATGACGTAGGAAGAAGTTCCACTCTAATAAGAGAGCTTGGGAGCACCCTGCCACTGAGCTTAACAAATAACCGTTTATTTGTAAAGCTCAGTGGCTTGGCGCTCCAGTTACAATTTGAGGGGCGGCGCGAAGGCACAGCTTGCTACCGCAGCGCCGCACTGACGTACGCGACTAACTCC
Source organism: Cerastis leucographa (assembly GCA_963082945.1). NCBI lineage: Eukaryota > Metazoa > Arthropoda > Insecta > Lepidoptera > Noctuidae > Cerastis > Cerastis leucographa. Next base: position 15,645,076 of record OY720362.1, on the reverse strand, counting down.
GTCCGTACCATCGCAAAATTCGCAACGAACTGTTCGCAATTATATTGACCACAAATTATTTTCGGAAAGATTCTATTTTTAAATCATAGCAAGAGATGATATTTTATTTTTATCTTTGATAATCGCAAATATGATTTTTTTGATTGGTGATTTCTTTCAATAATAATACCTACAAATTAAATTTTAAATTAGTAAACTTTGAAAACTGTACATCTTTATGAAAAAAATAAAATGTTTTACAAAAAGTTTGAGCACTACATAATATTTTGTTTGTTAAAACAAATAACAATAATACTTTATGTCAGTGGCAGACCGACATCGACGGACAGTGACAGAACTAAACTATTTACGAAGGAACAGCTAGACATTTTAGCGGACAGTGTGTGTTCGGAACTGAAATTTTCCATCAATGTGGTAAGATTTTTTTCGTTATTTTTTATTAGAGCTACTATCATTTAAATGCAGTACCTTACCTTACCTTTTAATGTTTTGTGAATAAAAGTACTACTACTACACTTATACAAACAAAATAAAAAATACTATCAAAAACCAAAAATAAATTAATCCAAGCGTCGTTGCGTCGGGGGTCTTGTGCTAAGCGGTCTACTTAGCGGTCCTCCGACGCTACAACACTTGGACTAATTTATTTTTTACACGTCAAACTTATAACGCCCCTCTTTTTTGATCGGGGGTTAAAAAGAGGGGTGTTATAAGTTTGACGTGTGTATTTGTCTGTCTGTGGCATCGTAGATCCTAAACGGATGAATCGATTTTGATTAATCAAAATATTTTATTTTCACCTAAAAAATTTTGATTGATTTGATTTGATTGCTGAAATATGCAAATTTTTGAAATTTGAAATCTTGTCACTTGTCAGGGTGGATACACATACCCATCGGCTCCCCCCTATAACCTCGGGTTTTTTAAATTTATAATTTACGTTGTTTTCGTCAATTAGCGAGAAGAGGCGCAACTCCGAGAAAAGTGGAAGGAATAGGGGGAGGCCTATGCCCAGGAGTGGGACTGTCAAGGCTAAGAAAAAATAGTATAAGTTTAAAAGGAATGGAATAAAATTTAAGCAAAAATTTAAAAAAAACCCCTAAATTTTGGTCGTGGGTTAAAAAACCACACTGCTATTGCAGTATCAACAGTATCAACTGGCACAAATAAGTGCATAACAAAAACATTTTTATTGATAGTTTGAATAGATAGTGCTCAACTAAAACAGGCTAAAGGTGATCCTTATCAGTGATCGGTCCAGTAGTGCGTAAAGTGGCTCTATCCCTGGCCATATAGCCGATAGCACGCAATCAATAGCCGAAATATTTACTACAGTAAGTGTCCTCTTATTTACCTAACACTGATAATATACAGACTTTATACAAGGTGTAGTTTTGCATCCTCGTCAAAATTCAGGAGTTTGTCAGAAAAGACATAAAATAATCAATTTAAACTACGGTACCTAGTTAATTATTAATAAACGCAGATTTTGTCGGTTGTTTAAGTTTGTCAGTATATATAAGAATAACCCCTTTAACTTGGTTTAGGGAATAAGAAATGATCGAATGAACGTTTGAGATTGTTTGTATGTGTGAAAGCGCGGTTATAGAGTAAAAATCAGACGGGCCGCGTTTAAAACACGGGTGGTTCACACTTTATCGATTTCCGTAAATAAGAAAAAAAAACTACCCATTTTATTATTGATTCGGGTCGAGAATCACTAGCATAGTTACCTCCTTGAATTTGACGAGGATGCAAAACAACACAGCATTGGAGCATTGTATTGTATTGCAGCATTGCACACTATTTTAAGGGAATCATCGTTACAATTTAAGTACACAATTGAGTCCGTTATGTTACAACACCGGCTGTCATTTGTAGATCTTTGTCAGTCGTCTGAAAAGCAGTCTTATCAAGGGGTATCATATTACCCAGTACGAACTGGACTTATGGAGGTAAGATAAGTAGTCGCTTCATTTAAAATATTATTATAGTTCTGTTCAAACTTTATGACGGCCTGCGCATTATGCAGTCAAGACGATGCCTAAAATTGTGTTCTGCGCAGCTTCACGTCACGTGAGATGTACCCACCCCCCGATAAAGTTTGAACAGTTATACCTGTGCAGACCGTCACTCACAGCTAACTTCCGAGCCGCCATAAAGTTTGGACGGAACTATATATTAATGTTCATCAGGTTAGACTAGAAGGCGACCCCAATATAATTGGGAAAAGGCTAGGCAGACGATGATGATGCTAATATAAAACACGCTGTACATAGTATTGTTTATCGTACAGCACTCTGTCGGCATTGACACTGAAACAACTGAACTTGAATGTTCTGTTACATTACTCGTTATCAAATCAATCGACGAAGTCAATGACGCAGTGACGCGAATTTTACTACCTACGGACACTACTACACGAGAGATTACACGTTCAAGAGATAAAAGTAATAAATCTGATGACTTTGACTACGACGTCTTTTACTATCATTCATTCAATATATGAAACGCAAATTGCTAAAATAGATAATTCGATCAGTGATGAACTACTTAATCAGTACGGCGTTCCACAGGGCTGAATCCTCGGCCCAACGTTATTCTTAGTTTATACAAGGTGTTGTTTTGCATCCTCGTCAAAATTCAGGAGGTTGTCACTAAAGACATAAATAATCAATTGAAATTACGGCACCAAGTTAATTATTAAAAATCGGTGCATTCTTTTGTTGTTTATAAACAGTAGCTGACCGAGGATGGTTTATATTGGACATTTCCAATATGTTGTTGTTGAAAAATGACCATTTCGCAGAATGCTGCGAAATGGTCATTTTTGTCATCCTTTTCTAGAAGTCGTTTATAGAGGCATGATAGACGTCATTAAATAGTGGCCTAGCCAGCCAAAATGTGGAGGCGGTGCACGGTGGTGCAACACGAACGTTCGTAATTGGCTTTTTTATTTCCCGTATCAGAAATAGTTCAGAATGCATCAGCTGCAAACTTTCCCATGCTCGTAAAACTCTGATTAAACAGTTAATTGAGTGCATAGAATGTCTTTATGGATATATATAAACTGCTGAATTTTACGCGATCTTGTTAGGTTTCATGGATTTTTTATTCTTTTTTTTTAATTAGGTATTTGTCGACTTTTGAACTGCAAGATTAGCCTTAAGTACATCTCTGCCCGAAACCTTCTTGGATAACAGGTGTGATGTTAAATTTCGAATTCGATCAGAGCCCTTAATCACAAGCTGAGGACGTAGTATGGTCCTGGAAAATTCCGAGTGTGATGCTTTAAATGAGACTCATTCATGGCTTCGTGTACGAAAGTTCTATTGTGAATAATTAGATACCTAATGCATTATAGTACATTATGATATAAGTGCGGTAAGTTGAAAATTACAGCCGATGCGATATTGACAGCCCGAGCCGTAGGCGAGGGCTACAAGAAAGCAGAGGCTGTAATAGGGGATCGGACTGGGTAAAGAAAACGACATTCTATTTTGTCCGTCAGACAGGTAATACAAAAATATTAGACACGTATTTATTGTTTTATCAAAATATCAAAAAATTACTTAGTTAAAACTCATTAAAGTTGGAGAGTGGGGGCTTACTACGTCACAAGTGGGTATAAAACTTACCTACATGTGACGTCATGCGCCATTTCAACTCAATATATCTCCGTAATTTTACGACTACGTGAAAAAAGAAAAAATACGTGTCCAATACTTTTCAATAAACTACCCGACGGACACAGAAAAAAAAGCGCACGTATGTCATACGACGTTTTATAACATATTTGCGAGGAAATAAATAAAACTCGGACGACATTTTCAAATAAAAACAATACATCGAAAAGAAAAAGCGCGCAGAATAATTTTTTCAATACACTTCCTCGAAAACTAGCTCTTATTGCACTACGATTAGGTTTGACATGCAACATATTTCGCACGCGTGCGGTAATAAGATTACAGCACGCGTGCGGTAATTTCGATTAAAATATAAGAAATTGAAAAAAAAACACCACTGACTAATATAGAGCAGGCGTGTTTTTTTTTTAATCTCGTCATTTGATTTGCGTTTTTACAGCGTAAATATTTTTTGAATATTTAAATTGTGTTTATAAAAAGAATACTACTAATAAACATGATTATTTTAAACAAATATTACTTTTATGAATTAGTTATCATTTTATTTGTGTTCTTAATCAAAATATATTTGAATTTTTATAATTTTTCTGTGAGGCTGTTTAACGGCTTCATACCTATGCTTCTCCTTTAGCCTGCGAACATAAAGCGCGGGAAAAAAAGCAAAGTTAGTCTTAATAATTTGAGTTATTTGTGAAAAAATGTCGAATTTAAGTTTAAGAGAATTCTTTAGATGGTACTCCGCCGGATATTGTGATTGAGGCATAAAATGCTTGCGATAGCCTGTTGCCATCTAAATCTAAGGTGAAATATATGGCAGCTTTGCAAACTTTCTTTTTCTTTTCTTCAGTGGAAAGTTACTAAAAAGGTAAAAATACGTTTTGTTTTATTATTTTATTTCTTGGAAAGTGTATTGAAAAACGTCGTTTGATACACGTGGGAATTTGTTATTGCGAGAGCCGCAAGGCGAGGGTGTTATCTCGGCCCCATAACACCCTCGCCTTGCGGCTCGGGTGTTTATTCGGCCTCGTACGCAGTAACAAACTTTCCGCACTTGTATCAAAATGTACTATTACTTGTTTACAAAATATGAAATTAGCAATGCGCCCGCATCAGCGCTTTTTTTAAGGCAAAGGTACAAAAACAGCCAGTATTACTAATAAAATAAATTAATATTTTTGTGTTTTGTTACAGATAAATGGTTGTAATATATGGTCAAAATTAATTAAATTAAAGAATTAAATGTTTATTTATTAAATTTTATTTCCCAAGTTAATTTTATTCATAAATGTTGACCACTTTTCTGACATAAAAACTCTTTGCTAAGATTTAAAAAAATACAGTTTGTTTTAGACGGAGCATTTTGATAAACCGTGCGTTTTACTTTACATTACCGCACTAGTGCGTAATGAGATACATTACGATACTGAACTTGGTGAAATAAAGATACCCTTTACGAGCAAATGTGTTATAAAGTACATTTCAGTATAACATTACCTCGCTTTGTGTACAAAGGTGTTGTTTTTCATTCTCGTCCAATTCAAGGAGGTAACTATGCTAATGATTCTCGTCCCGAATCAATAATCAAAACAGGCAGGTCATATTTTTTGTTGTTTACTGTTATCGGTAATTGTGAACTTCCCGTGTGTAAAGGCGGAAACACACTTACGTGTCGTGGCGTGTCGTGACGCGCTAGAAGCATTCGGTTTCATACATCGTTGCGACACGACACGCCATGCAAATATGTCCCTAACAATATTCAATGTATGAAACCGATTTGTTTCTGGCGCGTCACGACACGCCACGACACGTAAGTATGTTTCCGTCGGCCGTCTGATTCTAACCGCGCTTCCAAACATACAAACAATCTCAAACGTTTATTCGATAATTTCTTACTCCCTAAACCACGTTAAGAGGCTTATTCTAAAATACTGATACCTAGACTTAAACAACCAAAAAAATCTGCGTTTTTTTTTAATAATTAACTAGGTAGGTACCGTAATTTTAATTGATTATTTATTTATTTTGTGACAACCTCCTGAATTTTGACGAGGATGCAAAACAACACCTTGTAGAAATCCAGGAAAATGTGAGATCCGCATTTAAAACTAGTTTTGTGTAGCTGTTGTCAATCAAGCGCCTATTCACCTAGCGCAGGCAAAAGGTTGGTAATACAAAGATGTGACCTGATTTAATAACTACTTTTTTATCGATTGAAAATGCAGCAAACGTTGAACTTTCTCTGCGAGTTTATGTCATGTAAGAGAAATTTACGCACTCAGTATATCGATGAATTCCGGAGCATCACATTACTTATTTGCTAGCCTTTTCTTAACTATGTTGGGATCAGCTTCTAATACCTAAAGCTGAATGCTAGCATTCTACATGGAGCGACTGCCTATCTGAATTCCACAACCAATTATTACATAGCAGATATTTTGGTACTACTGCAGCTTGTCCTGCTTTTTGTCAGATTCCGCGGGCTTCTCATTACCCGTAACGTCTGTCAAAGATCTATGAACGACATCCAGGACACGGAGGAGCCTCGGTATGAAATGGATGGTGACCAGCTTTAATCGGTGTCTATAAGATACGATTGAAACCTTGTAAATAATTTAAATACGAATGCGATAATGATGTTTAATAGAATTTCATATCTCGCAAATTAGGTACTTATAAGAAAACATGACTCTAAGATATCCAACTCCCATACCATATATCGTTGCTAAAGCATGCTGAATCAGCATAGGTATACTCACGAAGGATGTTGTGTGAGCTCTTGTTCTTATTAACTTTGACTTTCTTATAATGTATTGTCTCGGAAAAATTAAATTCAGTAGCAAGCAGTTTGTGCAAGCAGCATGTAGTTTACCAGCTAGCCGTTACAACAAAACCAAAACCTGGGCTTACAGACTGAATTAGTCTTAGACGACGGCTGCATACCTAGGACATATCTAGATCTGTTCTAGGCACGTAGACACATTCCTGAGATGTTATTACGTAGAAACAAAAATTGTAATTAAAGTTTAGTTTACGAAGATCGGTTTGTTTTCCAGAGTACTTGAGAAAAGTACTGCAGAAAGAGGAAGAGTACTGTTGATTTGGTACTTGTGAAAAGTTACTCCAGCACCTAGGCTAACCCGGAAGTTTTTTAATGCACTCCGGATACAGGTTGGCCGAAGCAAGGAAAACCTGTTCAGGTGGACATTCATAGATGATTCTGCCCTGGAATTTAAATGTGGTGCTGCGTCACAAACGCCACTTGATATCGTGTCCTGACGGTCTGATTCAATTTGAATTATCATCGGACATCGACACGCTTAAAACAATATTTGAAATTAAATTCAATTTTCCTGATTAATTTCGTTTATCTTGCTGTCACTAGTGGTATCTCAATTGGCTTTATTTGCTGAAAAAAAAAAACATTTTGATGCTGGCCAAGCATTAAGAGGGCCGTTCAATCATAGCTGACATTTTTTAAGCTAGGTCATTAGTTAGTTTTGACTTTTTGCTTGTAGTAGGTAGGTATCATTCTAGTTTAATTAGTTATAATTAGAATCTACTTTATTACCTCTACGTTAGCTGCCTCGTGGTATTTCAGTTTGTTGACAAACTGAGCATCGTGGCAATGATTCAATCGCGCATATTGGAACGTGTCGTTTTACTTACCAAACAAAGAACCACTTCCACTTTCATACCCATGATCTGTGATATTAGACCTTAACAACTTGAGTATAGGACCCATTTTTACCCGTTAGTAGGCGTATCCGGAAGTTTGCTAGATGCTCAAATTCGCAAAATAATCCTAAACCTAATGCGTGTTGAATTCTTCAGAACATCAAGTCTAAAAAGCTTCTAGGTATACATTGCTCTCATTATGTTTTATCAGTGTGGTCTAGGCCGTTAGGCACTCTAGATTTTCATTTTGGATGCTTTTGAAGAAGCTTTAAAGTTGAAACGTGGCGTGCTTCCATTAAGTTAAATTATATTTTTTTTGTAAATTAACGTGTATCACCAAGTTGCTGTAAAAGTTCCAATATTTTTTAACAGTCGTTTTTTGGTAGGAAACTGAAAGAAAATGCCGAAAACAGGACAGTTAACACTGCTGTAATGGACATTTAAAAAGCTTTCAGTCTAAAAACGCAAAAGTGTATGTTTTCAAACATAGCTTACGTGCATTCTGATTCTGACTTTTAATGCCTTACATAATATTTGTTACAGACGGCGGACTGTCAGGAACGGTACTGGGGTCAGTATATGATTTCTTTGATGTTAGGGGGCCATCCATTAATCACGTGAGGTTCTTTGGGCCCTTTTTATACCCCCACTTCACCTACGTGATACGTCGTGAGGTTTAAGGCTACCCCTCTTATCCCAGCATAACGTGTTTTTTTTATTCCTGAAACAACAAAAAAAAACAGATTTTTTAAAATAAAAATTCTCTTTTTGGTATTTTAGACAAAACGTTGCTTGCTCTGGTTTTTAATACGGGTCCATATTGGCTCACCTAAAGTTCTTTACCCGAAATTGTTCTTCCTAATGATTTGTAATCCGAATGATCACTCTTCCTAAAATTTTTCATCCTAAAGTTTTCAATTCATACTATTTGTAGTGCTACCGGCGATGTTCATAACACTCATGTTTCCGAAAATTGTAATTAATAATCATTAATGTAAATATATTTAAACTCCTACTGTTTTTTATCATAACGCTTTTATCCCTAAAAAAAATTACCATAATATTTTCACTCATACTCAGAAATAAACATTTACCAAGTGTAATAAAAATACATGTGGGTAGAAGATGATAGTTATAGTGCCCCCACTATGAAAAAAATACTTAGAAAAATTTCGCGACCAATTTCGAGGTAGCGCTCGCCGGCCGCTGCCGCGGCACCGCTCGCTACGCTCGCTCAGCTCGCGCGTAGTTGGTCACAGTTCTAACCTAACCTAACCTATAGATATCTTTGCAGGTACACACCGCTATAAATAAAAATAAAGAAGACGCTTTAATTAATAAAAAGGAAATCTAAACAAAAAAGATATGACTTTGAATAATAGTGTAAAAGATGGTTATGTTGAGAAAATATAGGAAAACAAATAAAAGTATAATGGATGTTTATTGCTACTGACATTATGAAGTTGAATGCTTCGGAATTATGAACATTAGAGACAGAGTAGTTAGGAATTGTGATTGTTAGGATGAAAAATGTTAGGAAGAACATTATCGGATTTCCAATTATCGGAGTTGAAAATTTAGGTGAACTTTGGCGCACCCTTTTATTATTGGTAAAACATTTTTTTGACGTAACATATTAAATTCATATTTTTAGTCCCTCGACAAAAAATACTTACACCTTAAACCCCTCCCCTCATCGTGATTAATCGTATTTTTTTTCTGACGCCCTCCCCTATGTTCAAACCTCACGTGATTAAAGGTAGACCCCTTGTAGAACAACTGATTAATTGGGCATTATTCGTAATGCCCGGAGATTGGATTAATAAGAGAGGACAATTTGATTAAAACTGCTGAAATACGTAATATAATTTTGAATATCCATCACCCATCCATTGGACAGAATATAAAAACACTTTTTTTTAAAGCTATCTTCGTGCAATAGGGGATGATCACATTTTTTTTCTTTGTCCGTCGGGTAGATTATTGAAAAGTATTGGACACGTATTTTTTTCTTTTTTCACGTGGTCATAAAATAACGGAGATATATTGAGTTGAAATTGCGCATGACGTCACGTGTATGCAATTTTTATACCTACTTGTGACGTAGTGAGCTCCCACTCTCCAACTGTAGGTAATGAGTTTTAACTAAGTATTTTTTTATATTTTGATAAAACAAAAAATAAGTGTCTAATATTTTTGTATTACCAGTCTGACGGACAAAATAGAATGTCGTTTTCTTTACCCAGTCTTCACCTTTACTCCTACCTTTAAACTAATGAATTTCCTATGACCTCCTCAGGTCCGGACATAAGTATGCATAAACAGCCATCTCACGTAAGAATTCTATGCCAGATGAGCGGCAGCATCAGGTTCCAGATAGACCCGAATCCAGTCAGCTTCCAGCTCGTCGCGTTGGTACCACAATTGGGAAATGATAGCGATACAGAAATGCCTGATGTAAGTACCTACATACAATGTATGAACTACGAGTACGTCTTCTGCCTTCATTATCATCTTTTTGAGTTAATTTTTATTTTATTCTGTCAGCCTTTTTTTTTATTAAAAAAAATATATATATTAGCCTTAATCCTAACTAATATTATAAATGCGAAAGTAAGTTTGTTTGTTACCTTTTCACGTCTATTTTGCAAGAAGATAGATTTCAACCTGAGGAAGGACATATCATCACTTTACGACCAATAGGAGCGGAGCAGCAATAAAAAATGTTGCGAAAACGGGAAAAATGTGACGCAGACGAAGTTGCGCGGGACAGCTATAGTCGTTCATAAATAAGATAAAAAAGTAATGAGTACATAAGCGTGAAAATGGCGCCTGTGACGGAAAAGTTGTGTGGTACTCGGTTATCGTGTTATGGGCATGTGATGCGGAGGAATGAGGAAAATGTAGTGAGGAAGGTGTTGAGTATGAATGTAGATGGTTATAAGAGTTGAGGAAGACCAAAGAAACGATGGATGGAGTGTGTGAAGGATGATATGGGTAGAAAGGAGGTTACTACTGAGAAAAACGAGTAATAGAGAAGTATGGAAAGAGAAGACATGCTGCGCCAGCCCCAAATAAATTGGAACAAGTGCAGGAGACTGATGATAAGCATGCACCATTCAGACCTTATTCCTATTTAAAGAAAGGACGAAGTTTGAGTCATTGCAGCAAGTCTTTTTTTTCCAACTATGTACATCTACGAACAACGCACAGCGAATGCCTCGCAAGGTGTGTACCTTTGTATTCGTGGCGAGGCATGTGCTAAGCACGTGCGAGGGCGAGCCAACGCATGGCCGAGGCATTCGTTGTGCGCCGTTCGTGGCGCATGCCTCGCAAAGTCTGTAGCAAATTTCAACTGGATCCGTTCAGCCGTTCTAGCGTGATTGAGTAACAAACATGCATCCAAACTTTCACTTTTATAATATTAAGAATAGATTACCACAACTATGTTCAAATATTTCTGTAATCACACAAATCTGCACAATTTGTTAAAACACGCGCGTCATATGCGGGTTTTTAGCGCCGATAACGAACAGCCGTGAAAGTGAATTACTTTGCGGTTCACACAATCTGTCCCATAGATCGATTTTACCGCTATATGTTAAGCTAACGCTGCATGAAAAGTGAGGAACGCACGTCATTACTATGGTACGAAGTACGAGCCCGACATGTGATTCGTTTAGCCGCAAAAGTTTACAGAACGGTCACTGTGAATAAATGAATGAGAATAAGAAGTTATTTCTAGATTTTCCAATCTGATCAAAAACCGAATAATAAAAAAGAAACGGCCTCGACTTATCCTTCGTGGAAAATACGGCACTGTATGACTTGTTTCAGATTATCTACAGTATAGTAGATCCCAAGGATGAAAACGGAATGCTATACGGAACGACTCGGAGAAACTACACGTTATGGAGCGCCATACTTGAAGAGGGATCACCTGTAAAGTGGCGAGGGGGCGAAAAGGCGCCAGAATACGAAGAATCTACGGAACATAGAAAATACGAAATTAAGAAGTTTCTACGTCCCAGTTTGGATGAGTCCGCTGTGTATGGGCGGTTCACTTGGAATAATAGTGGTGGTAAGTTTATTTCTCGATGTTACCGCCTCAATTTGGTCAATTAAACTGCCTTTTCAATCTGTGTTCCAATTAAATCTTATAGGAAACCGCCTCAAAATTGCAGTAAAGGTATCATGTATCGTGATAGATCTAAAGTAACGAAGCAACTAAGCCCGCCACACAACTCCTAAACCACTGCAACTCGTGTAAGTTAGGATCAACAGCGGCGAACACAACAAAAGCGCCGAGACAATGAAGCTCGACGAAGTCCCAGCGAAACAAAGATACGAAATTTAAGTGTCATAGATCCCGCAACTAAATTAATCAGAAAAGAATAGCGGAGCAACTAAGACTTTATATCGTATAAATAAAGTATTAAAAAGCGGAGCAACCGCTTTTCTTTTTCTAAATGATTACTGCCAGACACTTTTTTAGCATGAGGGGTTCTATCCAATACACAACAAGCAAAGTTTTCTTCCTTGATTTGCCTGTCAATATAATTTTAATTTTTTTTTCATAGATGGTGACTTATGCTTCAACGTTGTAAACTCTTGCCAGAAATCTGAAGGCGAGTTCACCAAAGTATGGGTAAATATCACGAAAGTATCTATTATTATATAACCTATGAATATTTGAGATGAGTAAGAACTTAGACCATACTGTAGTAGGCTAGGCTATAGACTTGTAAGACTTGAGATAAGTATATGATAGCCTTTAACAGACTGCAGGAAAGAGTCACAAGCAAGCAGCAAACCGTGTTATAGTAAGTGCTGGTGTCCGCCGCCAATGGTCGTCTTACTAACATTAGGTACTTACTAAAGGCATCGCAAAAGATTTGCTCATCGCACAGAGACCAAGTTGGGGCTGGGGTTTTATGTAACACAGGGTGTAAAATTCATGTTTAATAAAACATGTTATGCCATTCTATAGTAAAACATGTAAGTTCACAACCCTATTTATAAGACCTAAATGTACCATGTTTTTATACGCTTCTTGACGGCTTAAATAGTTACGGTGATGCTAGAAACTTAATCATAAAAATCTGTACTATTCCAATCCACAGCCAAAAATACTATTAATTGTATAATTTCAGCCCAACACAATAGACGAGGAGCCACAAATAGAGTTCGATCACCTACCAGCAGATGACGAATGCAACATCACAGTGACGGGTTGGTTCGGAACCACGCATCTCACGTACCGCACGCCTTCCTATAAAGAAATCGAAAGCCCTCCTAGTAAGTTTAAGTCATCATTATAATCCTCAAGCTCCTGCTGCTTAGTCGCAGCATGTCAGTTTCTTTCGTGCTGAATTTCTATTAGCATCTTAGTAGTCTTCCGAAATACAAACTTTCTAGCAATTCACCACATAAAACAATATAACAAAATCAGTAGCCAGTCCCAATATTCCTTGATTCCTTCATTCTTTGCCATGTGTATAGGTCTACTTTTCACACTTGGATAAATATTAGTACTTAACTAGCTGCCCGCGAATTCATGCGCGTGGAAAGGGAATTGCTCACTTTGTTAGGGTAACTTGGCTTAACGTGGACATTAACTAAAATATTTTATGACAGGGGTTTTTAATAGTTTATACCTCTAAGAAACGAATTATAGTAATAAGATTGCTGGAAAGTGTAAAAATAGTTCATATTTAGCATGTGTAATGATAAGGCTTGTCGTTGAAAAAAAGTTAGTTATGAGTATTTTATTTCCAAAAAACATGATTTGTAGCTTTCCTATAATGATATTCTCTTGCTTTTAATGTGGTAGTAACTCATCCTGAGGTGATTTAAATGGAAAAAAATAAAAATAATATATTTTTTAAATAACTTTTATTCCGAATCACAAATAAATAAAATATTATCTAAAAACTGGGCAGGCAGTCTAATATTATTTTGCCTGCCTATTGTTGTGCCTTGCCCAGCTTAAGTACCATATTATGGTCATAACATGAGCACAGCAGCCCACCATTCTTAGCTGTACAAGGCAATTGCAACAATATTGAGTTATTGCTTCTCTGCCTTGCAGATCATTATTAATTATGATATAAATATGCCCGCTTTGAATTTTTCCTCATACCAAGCGCAATTGCCAGTTAAAGGTAAACCTTCAAGGAGGTTGCTGGCTCTCTCCTCCTTAGCAATGTTGGGATACTCAATCGCTGTGATGAGTCACAACAGGGACAAAAACAAAAAGCCTGTGTATCAGATGCTCTAGTATAATCCGGTAAGGTTATTGTTTCTGCTTATGCTGGTACATTTGCAGATATTAAAGCAGGAAGTGGTGCTCTATCAGCACATTGCCAACATGGATGGCAGATGCGGTCAGATCTATGAACCTAAAAGAATTTCATTCATAGTCACTGGTTGAAACACAAACTGACATCTTTTTTTCCTCACACATAATGTATTACATATTTTCATTTCTATAATAGTATTTTTTATTTAATATATTCTAAATGGAAACATAAAATACATAAAAAGGACAGTACCAGCCATGGTGATATCCACTCCATAATTACATTTCTTATGTGTGTTTCTCTTTCGGAATTTGTATGCAAAACATGATATCTAGTATGTAGTATTGAACATCCACAATTTACACTTATTTGTCGTTGCTGACCACTACTTGTGCTTGGTTCATTTTCTTGAGCGGCTGCATTGTTGAGAGCCAACATCCAGCAAGAATGACAGACAAAGCTCTGGACTGTAACCTACAAATAAGACATAAGCATATTTATTTTTATTCAGTTCGTATGGATAATAGCAATGATTATTTCAAAAATAATAATAGAACATTAGCTTACCACTTGTGGAGCAGTCCAATGTCGAATTACTGTTAGTATTTCAATGGGTTCTAGAGTGCGACTTCTGCGATAAATAATATCTATGCCGCAATTGACACATCGCAACGGTTCGTCATTCCCGTTAAGGGCAATAAGATCCTGCACAGGAGCGTCAATGTTCATGCCAAGGTTTTATTTCAAGCCGGTTCAATATTTAACAAAATAGCGCCAGGGTCATCGTCATGAGCAGATACAGTGTCCAAAGGTAAACCCGGGTCTTCAATTGGAGCGGTATCAGAGTCCAATAAAACAAAAACAGAAAAGTTCGCAATGAGGGAGTCTTTGCTCGAGGCAAAGCGAATGTAATGTTTATTTATCACTGTACGTCATTATTGACAGATGACAGGTGTTGCCAAAAAAAAACGATTGTACAATAATCGATTTATTATTAAAATCGAATGGAAAATGATTTGCAGGTCAAAAGCGATTAGTGTTTTGTTCATTTTTAAAGTATTGAAAGGAAAATAAACACAGATGCGTTTGAATATCAGTTGATTTGATAATACATTCTCAAGAAAATACATATTTTTGACTCGGATTTAGAAATCGATTATTATCTTAAAAAGAGACAACTCACTATTATTATTAATGTGGCAACACAAAATCAGCCTGTAACCAAAAAGATGGCGACTCTTTTGTAATTCAATCGGATTAAATACTTTTTAAACGACATGTTTTTAGATTTACTTTCCAACTACGAGTATACAAAAAATATTCATTTTAGATTTATTTATATTTAATCATAAAAATACTTTTAACTGAACAACTTGTCCACGTGAAAGCCGAGAATGAACAATACCCTTTTGACGGGTTTTGCAGGGATAAATTACTACATTGTGAACCTACATTGTAAATCTTCCTCTTGAATAATTCTGTCTGTTAATGAAAACCGTATCCAAATCCGTTGCGTACTTTAAAAGCTTGTGCAGACGACGGATTTTTGTCCGCGGACTTTTTTGTCCGCTAAAGTAGATCGGTTACAGCTGTATAATGTAACGCAAACGAGGGATAAAAGTAGGTACACTTATGCCTAGTCCTTCGCGTATTTAAAAGCTTACAGACGTGATGTTATACAAGGTGTTGTTTTGCATCCTCGTCAAATTCAAGGAGGTAACCATGCTACTGATTCTCGCCCCGAATCAATAATAAAATGGGTTGGTAGGTAATTTCTATATTTTTTTTCTTGTTTACGGAAATCGGTAAGTGTGAACCATACGTGTTTTAAACGCGGACCTTCTGGTTCTCGCCCTATAACCTCGCTTACACACACACAAACAATCTCAAACGTTTATTCGATAATTTCTTATTCCCTAAACCACGTTAAGGGTAACCCCCTTCTGAAAAATTTACTAACTTAAACAACCAAAAATATCAGCATTTATTAATAATTAACTAGGTGTCGTAATTTTAATTGATTATTTATGTCTTTATATTTGACTATAATGCAAAACAACACCTTGTATATATATTTTTTTATATTAAGTAGGCTTGATTTTGGCCAAAACTCGCCTGGAGGTCTACTCTCTTTCTCCGAAACGTAACTTCGGCAACGAACGAAAATTAAACGTAGTTACGTTTATGACCCTACTCTATATAATTTGCGCATGCACCTAACATTCAATACATTCGTTGTCTGTGAATTCGAACTTCTTGTGTGCGTCCGCAAATTATATAGAGTAGGGTCACAAACGAAACTACGTTTAATTTTCGTTCGTTGCCGAAGTTACGTTTCGGAGAAAGAGAGTAAACCTCCTGATGTGAAGCGATGACACGCCCTAGGCTTACCTAGAAGAAACCGATTAACTCGAACTTTGAAGAGATCTAGCTTATAATGATCGGGAACAGAGAAACCAGAAATGAAATATATTTATTATTCTTCTTTCAACAGAGGAACCAGAGCTAGAGATGATACAAAACATAACCGTGGAAGCGAATAAAGACTCCATCGACACCAGCGAAGTGTACGTGAGTTGGGCGCTACCGCGACACTTGCCCGACTCCTACACCGTGTCCCTGGTTACAGAGAAATACGGCAACCATACAATTGTGATGCCAGGGGTGAGTGTAACTGTGTAACTACATACAAAATCATTTCAGTGGTTTTTAGAACACTTTGAAATTAATAAATTGTCCACCATGTCCTGTACGTCGATTCTGTAAAATTCAGACAACAACTCGCATCTCACATCGCTATCCACTGTCACTTCGCGTAAGGTTCAAAATGACCGATGACCTTACAGAATGCCACTTCATACGTCATCTTATTTTTTATCTGTCAAAATCTCCCTGTTAATTCAGTTCAACTCGCTGACACGCTCGTAGTGGTGGCGCTAGTGTAAATTCGAATTATCAACCGGGTTTTTAGAATGCCAATCAAAAAACTCACAGCGGATTCAGATTCGAAGTTCTAAGTGAGGTCTTACAGAATCACACTGCTGCAATAATGAGAAAGAAAGAAAAGTGTCATTAGTGTCCGTAGTAAAACTCCTAGTTTAACAGGTGACGACCCCAGAATGTAATACAATAATAATTGTACTATTATAATACAATTATAACTGACTGGCTTCTGCCCGCGGCTTCGCCCGCGTGCAGTTCGGCAATTGCCCACGTGTCATTTAAATGATATTCAATTCAATACTTGTTGCCCGCGGCTTCGCTCGCGCGTAAGTTTAAGTTTAGGATAAATAGTTGTGTAAAAGAAAAAAATCACAGAATTTTCAAAGAAAGAAGCCAGAGAATTCATTTTAGATTGTTAGTGACCTAAATGGGTTGAACCAGAATTTATTTTATACATTTCTTCCGAGCTACGATGCCGTAGCTCAAACGCCCCGGTCATCCATCCACGCCTTTCGATATAGTTTATGGTGTAAATGAGCTAGCTTACATTTTTTTAAATTAAAAAATAAAACTATTTAACTCCCGGAAAACTATATTAATAATGAATTATCCTAGCGCCTCTTTGTAAATGACTTTTGCGGTGTTTCCTTTTAGGGCTAAAATTAGGTTACTCGCAGAGCTCACTCCGGAGCATGCAACATAAAACTCCCCAACTGAAAACAGTTCTCGCTTAAATCAATGCCAGCCATAGCCTAGGGGAGGATAATGGGCATTGTGTATTTTAAATTTCATTATTTGCACCTAGAAATGAAATGAGGTCAAAATGAAAATCAAAGAGAAAATTTTCTGATTTTGTTATCAGCGACCTGGAAAACCACGAAAACGACACCCATGAAGGAAAAACAGAAAGTTTTCCTCAGCGCCATCTGGGGTTTTAATTTTGACCTCATTTTGTTATCAGCGCCCCCGAAAACCACGAAAACGACACCCTGAAGCCATTGAGTCGCGCAAGTGTCCAGTCGCACGAGTGTCTGTCGCGCAAATTTAGGTCGCGCAAATGTGTTCCCGCAAGTGTCCTTCGCACAAATGTCTTTCGCGCAAATGTCTTAGATTCCCTAGAAGTATGTATATGAAGTTTTTGTTTTGCGTTGTTGAAAACGATACTGCTAGTTAACATTTTGAGACACACTTAAATTTAGAAAAAAAATGGAGATAATAATAGTGGCAATATGATTATACAGGATGCGACAGCAGTGGTCTTCAAAGATGTGACAGGCGAAGGTATCTACTACGTGTTATTTCAAGCAAGACTAGGCAATAAAACTGCCAACACCAGTAGACGAGCTGAATTCCCTGGTAAGTCCCTTATCTCTAGCGAATTTTCATTGAAAGAAAAGAAATACAAATAAAACGCAACAAACACAAATATTAAAAAGACACAAATATGCAAGGAAACTAAGACTATTATTATTTATTTGGTTCACCAACAATAAATACACCGATGCAAAGATATGAGAACATAAAGTTATAGGTCAGTGTACCAATCTCATATAGGTTAGTACATCATGCATTACTTTAATATACAAAAAATTGGTAAAAAGCACACTGATCCTTCGTCTTCTATATAGTAGTATCGATATAGTAACTTGTTCCAGTTTGCTGAGAAGAAAACTTACTTACTATTAAAGCTGAAATTCACAAATATCAGCCACTCGGGTCGATCTTTAGGATAAGCCGCGCTTGCGTAGGTTGGTCCGCGGATGGGTTACCAACCTATAACATACCGAGTTTCCTCCGTGCCTCGGAAAGCATGTTTAGCCGTTGGTCCCGACTGTCATTTGAAGATCTTTGGCAGTCGTTACAGGTGGCGCGAAGGTCTGACAACCAATCTTACCAACGGGTATCGTATTACTCAGTACTAATTGGGTTGTGGAAGTCAGATAGGCAGTCGCTTATTCAGCTGCATCCGGTTGGACTGGAAGCTGACCCCAACATAGTTGAGAAAAGGCTAGGCCGATGATGATCTAAATACCACTCAACGGGTCAAATACACCTAAAAGAGTACCTAGTTACAAGTTTAGAAAGTCTTTTTGTTTAATAGTCTTTGGATACCGATACCCAACACGTCTGCTAGCTAATTTAATTTAACCCTATCCTCAAAGTCTCCTGTAGAATGAGAATAACGTGATATAGTTTTGCACATGTTCAGACATATGGGACGAGGACGGAAAAGAGCGTGGCGCGGGGGGCGTGGGTGGCGCGGCGCTCGGCGTGGGCTGTATAGCCGCGGCGGCGCTGGCGCTGATCTGTCGCTGTCGGCGCCGAAGACTGCGCGTCCCCGTGCCGCCTTACAAACCGGTAACGATGTTCTAGACAATTAACAAATTTTTACTTCCTTTTTGCTTCTTCTATATCCCCACACTAGGAATTTCTCCTATATCGTGGGTGCGTTTACTAAACAAACATTTAAACTCACAAACCCAAACAGTCAGACCCAACTACTACCAGGCCATACAAATATTTGTTCCGTGCGGGAATTGATACCGACATGCAGCGCAGCGGCCAATCGCTCAGCCACTGCGTCAACCGTGCCGTCCTTCATTTTAACAACATCTTGATCTCATGGCTACTCACTATTATCTTTCGTCCACACAATCCTAGAATGTATTGTACTTTCTTAGATAGTGGAATGTATAACGTGGAAAACCTATAACGTGGAAGATTGATTGGTAAAATACTGAATGCACAGTTGAAAACTATGATTACTCCAGCAGGACGACAAGCCTTCGAAAGACGGAGATACAGAAGTGCTAGAAATATGGAGCGAGACAGAAGACCGGTGGGAGGTGCGAGCAGACAAGCTAGTATTACACGAAGTTATTGGCGAAGGAGCCTTCGGCGTCGTGCGCAGGGCCACGCTCGCGCCGCACTCCGTACAAGTCGCTGTTAAGATGCTTAAAGGTTAAATGATGATTGAAAAAATGATGATATACTTCTTCTTCTCGTGTGGGTACTGCCTAACCTGGTAACCGAATATGCAGCCCATTGGCCACTGACTTGGCTTAACATTCCATCGAGAAATATCTCTCAGGCATGTTGGTTTCCCCACAATGTTTTTCTTCACCGAAACTAGTGATAATTATACAGCACGCACATGATGCCGGAAAATCCTATGCTATGATTGATTATGTCATCTATTTAGACCATTTTTTAAACCAAATTTTTACAGTAGTTAATTTTAAAGTTAATTCGAGAAGACTCTTAACTTATTTTTACTTGTTAAGTTCAGAAAATAATAAGCTTGTAGTAAAGTTTTTAACAACATCATCCATCAAAACGAGTATTAGAAATTGTATCTTGATCTGATATCCATGGACTGAGTCCAACGATAAAACTTATTGAATTCATTACAGACTTCCCATCGCTCGATGAAATCAGGTCATTCCGATCGGAGATGGAGCTGATGAAGAGCGTGGGCGTGCACCCGCACCTGGTGAGCCTGGTGGGCTGCTGCAGCGGCAAAAGACCGCTCATCGTCGCTGAGTTCTGCAGCCGGGGAGACCTGCTCAGTTACTTGAGGTATGAGACTGAGAATAAAAGTTATAAAGATTGGAATTATTTCTTATCGATTATATTCAAAAATCATCATAATTCTCCTGCACTTATACCAATTTATTTGGAGTTGGTGCAGCATGTTCAAATATTTAAAAGTGGACCTATAATTGAACCTTGTGGAAAGCGCATCATTACTGCAAATCCTGTAGAGTTTAGTCAACTTTTAACGATGTTTATTAGTTCCATCGGTAGCAGAGTAAGAAGCCAAAGGATTTTTGTATGTTCCTCGTTTCAGTAACGCTGTTATGAGGAGATCTGTGACAGATATGTCAGTCAACATACTCAAAGGCCTTCGACAAATTGTGCGTATCTTCACAAACTTACATTTAACATTAAAATTCTTACATTTTCAGATGCACATGGGACATAATGTTATCAAAACGCAACGCGAAATATTACAACAACAACATAGATATCTCAGACTACAGAAACGACCTGTTCAAATGTAAAGATCAAATGGAGAACTCCAAACTGGTTGTGAATAAACTCTATGAGCTCCAAGAAATCTGTGATAAGGAACTTACGGCTTTAGACCTTTTGTCTTTCTGCCGTCAAATAGCTATGGGAATGGAGTTCTTAGCTGCTAATAGGGTAGTTCATAGAGATTTAGCAGCTAGAAATATATTGGTGACGGCGGATAGGACGTTGAAGATCGCAGATTTCGGATTGTCAAGGGATGTGTATGAAGAGAATCAGTATAAGCAGAAAGGAAATGGAAAGATGCCCGTCAAGTGGATGGCTTTGGAATCGCTGACGAGGAGGATATACACGACGCAAAGTGATGTGTGAGTATTTATGAAATTGTAACAACAGTATTCTATAAAATTGATGTCTTTTTTTAACATCGTTGTCGACTAAGATAAACTATCGGTGTCATTTCCAGTATGCTTAATCTTGAAATTTTTTAGCTGTTCTTATAATAAAACTTACTGATTCTAGATGGTCATTTGGCGTGGTGGTGTGGGAGATCGCGACGGTAGGCGGAGCTCCGTACGCGTCAGTCCCGGGGGCGAGGCTGCCAAGACTACTGCGCTCCGGGTACCGTATGCCAAAGCCCAACAACTGTAGCCCACAACTGTGAGTAACATACCAAAATAGTTGTAGGCAGATTGATCATCATTATCTTCCAACCCTTGTCCCATTCTATTTGGGGTCGACGCAAGACGTTTTCTTCCTACATTCTTCCCTGTAAGACATCATTTACTCCTTTTTCTTTCATATCATTCCTCACATCATCCACCCATCTTTTCTTTGGCCTTCCTCTCCCTCTCCATTAACATTCATACCCATCACTCGTTGAGTCACATGCGTTTCAACCTTCTCAGGCTCATAGGCTGATATCCTCATAATATCAGCCGATGCCTCCGGGCATGTGCAATGTATTGTCTACAGCAACCGTCTAGACCTACCAGTATCAAACGAATTCCAGCGAAATCCAGTTTGAACATTGCGTAATGTTAAGTTTCAGGGTTATCCTCGTCTTTATTTGTGAACTCAGGTATTGAAATAAAGGTCTTATTCATACATTTTAGTTGAACTCTATGATTTCTCTCTACAATATTTGTACACCAATTTCATTGGTATATATATGGATATGTCTTGATTTATACAATACAAGGTCCATAATCAGGTTACAGTATTCTCTTTAAAGTTTTATGATGATTGCCCCACTAAAGTAGGGATGCTAAAATGTGGCATAACATAAATCGATTTCGATTATCGATTCATAGCCAGAACTAAGTTAATTATTGTCGCTTCTCAATATTATTGATTAATTTGACCTCATACTTTCCCATCCACAATACTGAGTTTTAGATGCTTTCGATTCATGCCCTCTTTCAAATTAATTAAATATCTAATTTGACATAACATAACACCTGTCATCCCGAAGGGTTAGACAGGCAGCGGACGTGTACCTAATAGTACACCCACATTTCGCCAGTTATGTCTAAGCCCATGTTATAGGGGGCGAGCCTATTGCCACCAACCAGGACAAATCCAGACTCCGAGGCTGCTACTGAGAAATTCCTGATGGCAAAACCTAATAACAAATTGCCCAACCCGGTAATCGAACCCAGGACCTCATCTGTAAAATTCAGACTACACCTCGCATCTCACATCGCTATCCACTGTCACTTCGCGTGTGGTTCAAAATGACCGATGACCTTTCAGAATGCCACTTCTTACGTCATCTTTTTTTTTATCTGTCAAAATCTTCCCGTTAATTTAGTTCAACTCGCTGACACGCTCGTAAGGGTGGCGCTAGTGTAAATTCGAATTATCAACCGGGTTTTTAGAATGCCAATCAAAAAACTCACAGCGGATTCAGATTCGAAGTTCTGAGTGAGGTTTTACAGAATCACACTGCAGTCGCGAATTCGACCACCAGACTAACGATGCAGACGGTTGTCAGTTCTAATTTCATGCTTATTAAAATTTCTCTCTAGCTACGATATAATGCTCTCGTGCTGGCGGAGCCATCCTCGCGAAAGGCCAACCTTCGCGGAGCTTCACCAGCGTCTGGACGAGCTGCTGAACAGCGCGTGTGCCAACCAGTACCTGTCATTAGAGATAGACGCGGATGACGCGCCACCTACGCCCAAGCACCATCGATACATCAAGATGCTGATGAGGTAACCGAGATTTTGTAACAATATTTTCATTTAAAAGAGTTCATGGAGTTTCTTGCCCTTCCTTCTCCATAATGTTCTCCGCCTTGGAATGGGCAACTACAGTACCTACTTTCACAAGTTATTATGCCTTGTGGCTGGGACTGTAGTTTCACATTTTCTTGTTTCTTTGTACATTTAAAAGTGCCTATAATGGTCTAATTGAAATAAATGCTTCATTTATTCATTTGGATCTCCAAAAAAGGATACACATATAAATGTAGCTTACAATCATACAAGCGGTTATTTTAAGTGTGGTCCTTCAATTATAGGAGACCACAGCATGCACATATAATTACACAGACATTAGAAAAAGATAAAAATATTTAACATAAAGAGAAAATAAACCGAATTCGAAAAAAAACTCAAAATAAAAACCCAAATTAACAAGAAGTATTTGATTAAAAGAAATCACAAATAGCAAATGCTCTGAGTTTAAGCTCCTTGCTTAATTTTTCTGAAGCTTGAGCTTAAACACGGTTTGAGTTGCTTTTTCTTATAATCAGAGGCCTGTGTCACTACTAAACTGGGCACAGACACACAAAAAGCCAGTCGTCAGTCATAGCTCAAGTTATATTGGACTTTTTAAACTGTTTTCCGCTAGATGCATGTTTGTCCATATATGATTTCTTCATAGCTTTGACACATCTGACTGAAATATTGAACTTTCAAGTCTGCAGGCTTTCCAATTTTGACGAGGTTGTGGAGATAGTTATTTCTTACTTCCGACTGTGGCGCAAAAGTGTTCTGAGAAGTGCCTTGGTCTTCTTATGAAAAGTATGTTTTATCGACAGAGGGAAGCGCGGTTGGACTAAAGCGGAGACCTACGAGCGACCGCTGAAGGCTCCGCACACCAACCACTACACAACGCCACCAGATTCGCTCAGCGCACACCCTGTCTGATCAGCAACACCTATTGACTCTGAAAGGGTGTATCTACTTATTCACAAGGGCGTATCTACCTATGAAGCTGAACGCAATCAGCAAATCTAAACCGCGTTCAAGAGCTGCGAGTGAATATTTCCACAGCAATGATGAAAGTGTTCATCGCGTTTAGTTTGTGATATTCGCTTAGAATCAAGGATAATAATAATTAGGATCAATACAGACAAAACAGAAATATCCTCGCGCTGGCTCGACCCACCTGTGGTCGCAATTCACATCAAGAGCAAAGCGTGCTTCAAAACAGTGCGTCATTTGAGAGACGTCACAACTTGCTCGCGTGGTCTCGGGTTTCCTCGAAGACCCGCGCAAGCAGGTGCACGACCTAGTCGCGAGCATGCCGCATGCGACGCTTCATATAAATGCGTCGATATTCATACAATTTTCTACTTTAAACAATGGCAATAAGGTCCTATTTTCAATGCGGCCTGTAAATTTCGCGACAATTTTTCCTTTCTGTCTGAATTGGACCTTGGGATCAAATCAGCATCAAAAATAACGACACGAAAACAGTATTGTTAAAAAATGCTCTAAATGTGTAAGAAAATTTTCACTTTATCCCAATAAAACAAGGGGCGAATACAGCACTGGCTGTCATTGGTAATAAAGTTCCATTTTAATAAGCATGCTTTTCAGCACTTATTTTTTTTATATCTTATTACTCTGTATTAAAGAAAATAATCTGTTACTATTTAAAACCGACAATACATGTTGTGTTATGCTGTGATATGTATGTTCTATAATACATTCGTAGGTAATTTAAATAGCAACTATAATAATTATAGGTAGTATTTATTGCGTTTAAAACTTACCAATCGGAACTCCATAGGTGTTTGTTTCTTAGTAAGTAAAAATTACGAAGTTAGCAATACTGTAGGCGCTATTATTAAAAAACTAGGAGATTTTGACTTATGTATTTTTGATACACAAACGAAATTATGAATTTATAGGATTAGCTAGAGAATACAATAAGATAAGAATACAAGGCAAATAAAGCCACGCTTGCCTAGGCTAGTCCGTGGATGGCTGACATTTCGATTACATACCAAGTTCCCTCTGTGCCTCGGAAAGCACGTAAAACCGTTGATCCCGGCTGTCATTTGTAGGTCTTTGACAGTCGTTACAGGTAGTCAGTGGCCCGAAAGTCTGCCAACCAGTCTTACCACGGGTATCGTATTACCCGATACTAACTGGGTTGTGGAGGTCAGACAAGCAGTCGCTCCATGTAAAATACTGGTATTTTGCAGCATGCGGTTAGACTGGAAGCCGACCCCAACGAAGTTGGAAAAAGGCTAGGCAGATGATTAGTTAGAGAATACAAATGTGAATTGTACAAGAAGCAGCTATATTAAATTAGTATTATAGGGTAAATATTTTTGTAAAAATGTTTCTTCAGAGAGGGTAATGTTCCAAACTATGTATTATACATAATTTTGTAAGATATTAAGTATAAGTAGTTAGAATGAGATATTCTTGTACTTAGCCATGTTGTAAAAATATAGTCAATAAGATTTACGCTTAAATTGTCTCCATTAAAAATGTGTACAAGTAAAATTAAATGAATTTTATTTAAATATTATCTGATGATCGGCCCCGGTTTCGCTCGGTTAATATCTACCAATGAAGAAAAGGAAAGAAGCGTATAGAAAAAAAAGCCTTTCACCCCAACCTTGTCCTGACAATTCAGCCCAATCATGAATCCGTTTCGAAGTGATGAACTTTCATGAATGCTACTATTTATTTTTGTTTATTTGCGGCTAACGCATAATCCTCCCTCCACCATGCAGCTATTTTTTTTAAGCTTAGGATTTCAGCCGGCGTTCTATTCACCACTTCCGTAACCTTTCAATCTAGAGTTAATTAATTGATAGAATGCCTCGTTGGTCTAGTCAAGTTTAGTGGTCGCAAGAGCGACGACTGAGCATTAAGTCCCGGGGTCGATCTCTGGGTCAGGCACAGTGCTATTGGGTTTATCAATCAGGATTTTTTCAGTAGCACCCACCGAAGTTTGGATTTGTGCCCGGTCGATTGGCAATAGGCTCCCCCCCATCTGGATTTATCCTATCAAACCTCCTGCTTTTCTATTTCTTCATTTTATTTTTGTTATAAAAGTTATTTACATAATTATGTATTTATTTATTTATTTAACACTTCAAGTACAATGTACAGAGGCGGACTTAATGCCATAGGCATTTTCTACCAGTCAACCTTTGGGTGATGCAGAGACAAACAGTGGTAGGTGTCTAACTGCAAAAAAATATAGTATAATAAGACATACTAAAAGGATGTATAAAATACTATAAATTTATATAAAAATACTATAAATATATATCAATATATATATTTTTTTTTTATATGTATATTTGATTTGTGGATTTGAAAGTGTTATTGGATTTTTCCATCAGGAATTTCTCAGTGTCCAGTTGATAGCAAAAGGCTCGCCCCCTATTACATGGGACTTAAAAACATAACTGATGAAATGTGGGTGTACTATAATAGGGGTGACCACATTTTTTTTTCTTTGTCTGTGGGGTTGATTATTGAAAAGTATTGGAAACGTATTTTTTCTTTTTTCACGTGGTCATAAAATAACGGAGATATATTGAGTTGAAATGGCGCATGACGTCACGTGTAGGTAATTTTTATACCTACTTGTGACGTAGTAAGCCCCCACTCTCCAACTTTAATGAGTTTTAACTAAGTATTTTTTTGATATTTTGATAAAACAAAAAATACATGTCTAATATTTTTGTATTACCTGTTTGACGGACAAAATAGAATGTCTTCTTCTTTACCCAGTCTTCACCCCTATTGAGTACACCACTGCTTACCCTTAGGGGATGCGGGCGCGATGCTAGGTTAGGTTATTATCGGATTTGATCCAATGCTTATTTAATGTTTTCCGATCTTGGTTTGACAGTTCCGTTACGAAATAAAACGCTTACATAGATTGATATATTAACTTCGTATATTTTACAGCAATATGACTTATCTCTAGATATAAAAATATCCATATAATCACACTTCGGTTATCCAACATGGTGCCATCGATATATTCCATTCGGTGTGCGTGTTCTGTACTTAGAAGTTATAATGTCAAAAAGTTAGGGGCAAAAAAGAAGGCTATACTTAATTTATGAAATCTTATTCTGTGTCTTCAGCCTGCTCGCAATAGGTGGATTTAGGCCTACGTGGTGGATTTTGGCCCACGTAGTGGATTTGGCCCACTTAGTGGATTTTGGCCCACTTAGTGGATTATGACCCACTTACGGATTGGAAGCCTGTGTCCACGCAGCGGGAACATAAAAAGCTTCTAATATGTTGTCATGTATCATATATTGTTTAACTATTGTTTCTAATTCACGGACCTCAAACCTCCTTACAAACATAACTATCATAAACTACAGAACACAACACCACGACCATACACATTCCTTTATTATAGTAACTAGTGATGTACCAACTACCGTAATCAATCGACAATTCCTACTACTAGCGCAACGCTTTGTACAAAAGCACACCAAATTAAACCATAGACAAGCACATATCGACAGTAGACTAAATACGGTAGTTGGTATATACCAACATAAAATATATCTATAATACATTAGGACGTACTCAATAATTAATGAGCGAACATAAGAGCAACATAATTTCAATAAAGTATAGACGCCTAACTCTATGATATGACTAAACCAAAATCAATCATTTTTTTTTAATTTGCTTTACAATATATCACACATATTTTTTGTTTAAAATAAGTAGTTAAATGAATGAAAATAAGCTTTTATATATTCTGTGTAATGTTTGGAAACATTTTTTTTTGTTTTGTTGAATAATAAAAATATTTCATTCGTGAAGAAGATCTATTTTAAAATTTACCCAAGCTTTTGTGATTCTCATGCTAACAATTTCTAAGATACATATTTCTCCCAAAAGCTTCAAAGGCCTCGTATACTTGGGTAATTTTCGTGCCAAAACTCAAATAAAATAATAAAAATTGTATTTTCAATGATTTTCAGTCTCAATACAATAACTAAATATGGCAAGAATGCCTTTAGCCTGCAGGCCAGGCGGCCATGCTTGTTGCGGGCCGCCCGCAGAGCAGATTATTTTCGCCGGCGCGCGTGTGACACGCATGACAATAAAAACATGTATGATACGATAGGTTGCGGGCAGCACGCATGCGTGCCAGTCCTGCACGCGGGCGCAAACACGCATGACAATGAAAAGGCCCTTATGTAATGGATGCACACATAAAATTGGTACTAAAGAAAACTATGTCATGTACTCACAGACTATATAGGTACAGATGCCAGCAAAATCAAACTACAGCCTGTTAAATTTCTATAATAGATTTTCAACTTTATCGTTCAAGAATGAGGTTCCAAATCAGGAAAATTTGACTGTTTTGGGTAAATTGATGTTCTGGCGACTGTACATTAATAAACCTATTATCGTATAAAAGTGCGAATTCTAGCAAATTATTAACGTTTAACATTGAAAACAATCTACCCGACGATTTTTTTTCTTTGTCCGTCGGTTAGTTTATTGAAAAGTATTGGACACGTATTTTTTATTTTTTCACGTGGTCATAAAACTACGGAGATATATTGAGTTGAAATGGCGCATGACGTCACGTGTAGGTAAGTTTTATACCTACTTGTGACGTAGTAAGCCCCCACTGTCCAACTTTAATGAGTTTTAACTAAGTAATTTTTTTTATATTTTGATAAAACAAAAAATACGTGTCTAATATTTTTGTATTACCTGTCTGACGGACAAAATAGAATGTCGTTTTCTTTACCCAGTCCGGTCCCCTATCGTTTTATCTTCTATTTCGATGTAAAGTTTAGAAAAAAACAACACGCTGTATAAATTGTTGTTAACCATAGAGAAATCGCTCAATTATTGTTATTGCTAATTAATATTGCCATTTTTATTAACTATTGTCAAGCAGTACAAGATAAACCGCGGGCAATTGAGTACAAAAAAAAACATGTTTTTTTTTTTTAATTTTAATTTTCAAGAATACCATGGTTTACACACAAGTGCAAAAAAATCTGTAAAAAAATATCGCTAATCTAAATTCATAAAAAAAGTGCGATTCCTAACCTTATGTGGCTAACGTATTTAGGAATGATGTAAACAATATGCCTTTCGTTAGAGATCAAACTTCTACACATTTTATTTTAGACGAACAACAGATACATACACAAACTTAACTTTGGCTGTTAATACTTCGAGCGCACCATTCACTGGAGATGATAATGTGTAAATAATATTAAAGTTACTTTAAATTTACAATGAGTCATCGATACAGAACATCTGGCTCTGTACACGACGACATATCAAGATATACATTTCCTGTATAAGATGACCTCGCTTTGTTTAGATTTTCGGTAAAATGAGAGATCCGCATAAACTGGTTTTATATATCTTGGTTGGTCGCCGTGCGAAATCACCTCATTAAGCAGAATTACTTTATTCTTCCTTTATCGTGAGACAGAGACGGAGCTATATAGGATGTATAACGTTATCTCGTTCCCACATAGAAGTTAGACTAAATAATACTGCTTTAAGAGAACGTAATAGGTGCAGCTTAAAAATATTTTTACATAAGTACAAATATGAATTTGCCTTGTTAGTACTTCGAAAAATGGCTGAATATAATGTACACTCAAGTCGGGACATCACCCAAAATTATGAGAACTTAAGCATATTAAAATTATTGCTATAATACATTAAAATGAGGCAATATCTTACATCGAAATAATATCTGTAATAGGCCGCTGTACGCCAAGGCAAATTCGCTGACACGGCTAGTTTCTGAAAGGCGTGGAAAGCTGAGTTTTAAATAAAACAATGCGACACAGATTTCTAATTATTGTGATGCACTAGTACTTAATAGAGGCTTAAGGCAAACGTTTTCATTTTAGAATTGGAACAGACATTCGATGTTTTTTCTTTGCTATTATATCATGTGTTTAATTTAATATTCACAAGTGAAAGAATGCTGCAATTTCATTAGTTTCAAGTACATATCAAGCAATACATTTCCTTTATAACATGGCCTCGTTTTGTATGGATTTCCAATACAATGAGAGATCCGTATATACTGGATTTGTTTAGCTTGACTGTTCGTACCAATACCAAAATACTCGAAAGAGAGATT
This sequence comes from Cerastis leucographa, assembly GCA_963082945.1. Taxonomy (NCBI): domain Eukaryota; kingdom Metazoa; phylum Arthropoda; class Insecta; order Lepidoptera; family Noctuidae; genus Cerastis; species Cerastis leucographa. The sequence continues at coordinate 15,615,108 of OY720362.1, read as the reverse complement.
CTACACAGGACTTACATGAGGTGCCATGCTCGGGTCAGCTGTTCCTTCCTATCAGTAACGTAGCGTGTAGGTGTAGTTATGCGGCTCGACTGCACGCTTGTGTCCGACTTGTCGCAGTCGCGACTGTCGCACGTGTCGGTCGTGTCGCAGGTGTCGGTCAGTCGATGGGTGGAGGCTGGGCAGGGATGTTGGAGGGCGGCGCCGTCAGGTAGCCCGCTGTGTGAGGGGCCGCTGTAGGGAAAACAACAATTTATATTTTTTTTAGATGTAAGAGCGTTTATGCTTACGACATTTCATACAAACTTTCAAGTCCTTATTTTCAGAAATGACTGATCCGATTTTAATTAAACTTAATACGCATAAGCATGATACGTAGGTCTCATCATCAGCCTATATTGTTCCCACTGCTGGGACGCAGGCCTCCTCTCTATGAGAGGGAATGGGCTGTAATCCACCACGCGGGCCCAGTGCGGGTTGGTAGATGTCATATGTCTTCGAATTTTTAGTTCTAGAGCATGCCGGTTTCCTCACGATGTTTTCCTTCACAGTTTTGAGAGCTACGGTGATGAAATAAATTACACAAAGTAATGCGCCTGCCTGGGTTCGAACCCACGGCTTACTGCTCGTAAGTCGGAGCTGCTACCACTGGGCCACCGCTGCTCGCGTAGGTCTATAAAGTTACTAAAAAATATTTTTGTGTGATGCTGTAAGGCGTAAACGCTCTTAAGGGCTTAAGAGTTGTCAAATCAGGTTTTTCAACTCGATATTCTGAAAAAGTTACAAGGTCTATCAACATGATAAAAATATCAGTCATAAAGGGATTGAGGTTTATTATTTTGTCTTGTCAGAATTGCATTTTATTAGCTACATTTTGAATAAAAAAAAATCTTTCAATCGTCTTTTAGCCCGCAAAATCTCTATAACAAGAAATGCGTTTTAATCGATTCTTACACTCAAAGATAGGAAATTTAAAAATACGAGAATAAAGTGGCTGTGGCATACGGAGAGTTCCGTTTTTTGCCATTCGGCTAAGAAAACCCTAAAAAGAAGACGTGCACCGTATTTGAGTACATTTCTTATGAAGTATCTGTTTACCTGTAAGCAAGTTATTTTGCGGCGCCGCAGTGATGAACAGATCATGTCGTTGCGCGGCGTAGTGCTCCCATATAGTGGAGCGCGCTAGTACTGCCTTCACGCGCTCGCCGTGCAGAGGAGAACGGGACATCGCCTTCAGAGCTCGCACTAGCTGTGCGGCCGCTGAGCCGTCTAGACGCGTGTCCAGGAGGGATAGGAGTTCGCCTATTAGGTCCGTTTCTAGTGCCTGTGGAGATTGTGATATTCAAATAAGTGGCTAAATCCCATACAGGCGTTACGATTGACGCAATGTCATCCTCAGTTTTTACGACACGACATCGTATCGGTTCACGACACAACATCGTATCGGTTCACGACGTGACAACGAACCACGATACGCGTCCTAAGCCGGAAAGAAACAAGAGATTGGTTCGTAACTTCGTAAGTAATCTATAAGTAGGTATAGTGTTACAGCTAATATGTCTACTTTACTTTTGATGGAAGACGTCTCAGGAACTTTTTTGTGGGTCGAGAGCATAAAAACCCAGAATAACAACCTGCCTATCATTTAGATAGGTTGGGTCGATTTCCGATCTAACCGGAATCAGCTCATTATGAGTGTTTTTTATGGAGAGAGTACTCATCTGAGCTCCACAACCTGGTTTACGGTACAAATAGTAAAACCGTTTTTAATGACTAACCTGCAACACCAACCGGTCCGTGTTAGCGTTACTAGAGAATATGAGAGCGAGTGCCTCACACGCGCTGCCGATGACCTCTCTGCACGACTGTACCGCTGTCTTCAGACCCGACATCACTTCTGTCTGCGACAGTGCTACTACGCAAGCCTGGAATATAAGGATAATGTTTTAAGAAAATTCTAATAAATTTATCAAGTTGGGCATTTGTTCAATTTAAAAAGAAAATGCGTTTTTTATTTAAACTGTCACCTGTTAGACTCACTCTGTGATTGCACAGAGTGAGTCTAACAAGTGACAGTAGTACTCAAATTAGTTTATTGTACATTATTGGAAAAATGAGCCGCGTTTGAGTTCTCAGAAATTTTCAGTATTTTTTTATAACTAGATCAAAATGATGGCTTATTATAATCCTATCTCAAAAATTAACTCGGTTTTATGGGAATAAACATAAATCGACGCACAATCGGCTAGATCTAGTCAGTAAGCGATGAAGACATCAGTCGCCTTATTTCCCAAAAGTACTGCATCTTATCTGCGTAGGCGCCAGCGCAGTGATTACAGGCACGGTTAACTTAGGCGCAGTAGGCAGTAATCTAGCCAGTTGGAATAACTCTGCCAGTAGTGCGCAATGTTCTTCTAGTATCGGCTGCGCCTCTAACGGTGCACTTGGGGTTAACGTGCAGGTTTCCAAGCCTTGTATAATAGTATACAGGCTGACTTTGAATAAACGCGACAAAAAGAAATGGGAGCTTCAGTTACAGTAACATAGTAATTATAAACTGTTTTTTCTACAATCTAAATCGTTAAAAAAAATTACGTGATTATCGCTTTAAAATGGTCCATTGATGTTATTATCTTTATTTAAGTACGAATTATCGGTACTCCAGCAAAATAAATTAATATGCAAAACAAATAAGAAAAATTAAAGTATCAAAAAATCTCGTCCTACTCATCGCAGTGCACAATAATCCCGTTGCCGTTCATAGCGGTCATTTACCTAATTTTGCCTATTTTCTAGTGTAAGTATCGCGCGACGTTGCCAAACCTCGCATGAGCGCCAGCGCCGACATCCCTTCCCGGCGACCGCCCCGCCGCCCACCCTTCCTTAGTTCATTAGTCGTCCTAAAACGTTTGTAGGTCATGGTCGCGCGCGCATTCCGCAAATCCTACTTTACGTATTGCGAATAATTTGTATTTTTGTCTTGTGTTTGTCATAACAATGCCTAGGACGAGACGAAATAGTTGTGAACCGTTAACAAACCTACAGTATCTTGATATTGTCGTGTGGTACAACACCGTAAGAAATCTACGTGAAACGCAGCGAAGATTTCGGCTAAAATATCCTAATGTCCCACCTTCATTGGGAAGAATTCTAAGAATCACTCAAAACATGCTGGACAGACGAGCTAAAAAACAAAAAATCAGGAGTGCATTCGAAACTGTAAAATCACAAACTTTAATTAATAAAACCTAAGGACAATTAGCGGCGCCGTGCTCAATTGTGTTTACAAAACTGAGGTGGACATTTTGGACAATTATTAAAATACACCTAAGTGTACTGATTTGATTTAGTGTAAATACTTAATAATTATTGTAAATACTGTGATTCCAACTTTTTAAATACCTACGCCAAAAATACAATAATTAATTTGTTGTTGTAACAAACATTATTCAGGTTATACCTCTTACTAAAACATTGTTTTACTATTTACTTTTATTGTATTTTTGATCGTCCTCAGCCGACAAAAGTATGAAGGGAAATTTGGTTTCACAAAATTTTTATTTATCGTGCGCGCGGGAAAGAGATGCGCGGGCGGCCGGGCGGACGGGGGCGGCGCGATTCATTCATAGCGAGAATGTACCTAATTCGTGCCCACTACGCGAAAACGGTAGTACGCGAAATTCTTTGATACTTTAATTATTTTAACGTTTTTCGTAACACTGTTAGATTCTTTTTTAATTTTACATTTGATATGTTCTAAATTTTGTTGACAACACGTATTATTGTATATTTAAATTTGTCGCATCTGTTCAATTTCACCCTGTATATCTCACCTGCATAGGCTTGTACCTAATCGTGGCAACTCGCCCAGCCGCGCAAGTTTACGGTGCATTTTTTTTTACCATTCTTTTCAAGACAACTTAAGAGGGGACTCTAGTGGGCCTTTCTCCATACAAACGTATTCCGCTGTTTTCTTCGTGGATGATGCGTCTAGAGCAAGGTTTTTTTTCCAAAAAATCTAGGTCTTAGTAATACATGCCCCTATCATTTCCTTTTTTTTTCAGAACATAATCACTAAAATAATTATGACAACCCAAAAACCCGAAAAAAATACCGCCATGTTCAGACGACTATCAGACAAATTAGATAAGTTTATAACAAAAAAGAAAGAATAATAGAAGCATAGATATACTTTTCCTCTAAATTTTGATATAAGAATTATTTAGATCAGTTAAGATTTCAAGAAGAAAACAGCGGAATACAAAACGTCCTTTGGTCATTATTTTTATAGGTAAAATCAGCGTGAGTTGCAGTTGTCCCTTTTGCACTTTACGGGGGCTTGGTCGGTCGCAGCGCAACGGCAATAGTTTCTTCAAATACCTATTCTTCAAATTCCTCGAGCCTAGAGTCCCCTCTTAATAGTTGTTCTACTCCCAAATCAGAAACATACCCTACAATATAATACTAAATCTCACCTGCGTAGGCGCCAGCGCAGTGATGACAGGTACAGTTAGCTTAGGCGCAGTAGACAGCAGTCTAGCCAGCCGTGGTAGCTCTCCCAGCTGCGCGCACAGCTCGCCCAGCGCCGGCCGCGCGCGGAGTGCTGCACTAAGTGCTAACGCGCAAGTCTCGCCACGGCTTCCCTGAAAGGGGGTAACACTTAAAAAGTCATATAGATTTTATTTAAAATCGACTGCCATAAAGCACTGAAACCAGTAGACATCAGTAGGTATAATCGTTTTCTGTCATTTCCCGCCTGCATTTTTTATTTAGAAAAATATAACACGAGGATTTTATTTATCTCAACTCGTATCGAAACTAGTAGAATAAACAGTATATAGCAGTTAAGGCCATCCCTACCTTATTGCTATTTCAACAATTCGCACTAAGCGTTTTCAAACATCATTCATAATGCGCACAGCAAAGGAGTGGAACTCTCTGCGTGCGTCTGTGTATCCGAACGCTTACAACCCTAATCTCTTCAAAATTAGAGTGAACAGGCTTCTGCTGGGTAAGCTCATACCATCGTCGACTTTGTCTCTGTCATTTTTGGCCTAGACTAGAGTCAAGAGTAAACCCATAGCAAATAAAAAAAAGGTTTAAAAAACTGCGACCTTCTAGGCGTAGTTTCATTTACTCATACCTGAGTGATAGTCTTATCAACGCATTACGTGTCACACAGCGTTAGAAGAAACTAGCTGTCCAGCGCAACTTCATCTGTGTCACATTTTCCCCGTTTTGGCAACATTTTTCATTGCTGCTCCACTCCTTTTGGTCGTAGCGTGATGATATATAGCCTATAGCCTTTCTCGATAAATGGGCTATCTAATATTGAAAGAATTTTTCAAATCGGACCGGTAGTTCCTGAGATTAGCGCGTTCAAGCAAACAAACAAACTCTTCAACTTTATAATATTAGTATCTAGATGCGAAAGTTTGTGAGGATTGATGGATGTTTGTTACTCTTCCACGCAAAAACTACAGAATGGATCAGGATGAAATTTGGCACAGGGATAGATAATGGTCTGGAATAACACATAAGATACCTTTTTTATCCCGGTAATACGATCCCGTGGGACACTTACTGAACAAGCAAAGCCGTGGGCAGAAGCTAGTACTTATATGCGTACGAAAAAAACATTAAAATGCTAAACGCACCTCGCTCGCATCCTTATTAAGCGCGGCAATGGTTTCCGTGAGTAACTCCTGCAGGAACCGCTTAGGGCTCCTGAGGTTCCAGTGCGGGTTCTGCAGGTACAGCTTGAGGTAGACGCCGTCCACCACGACCTCGCCCGGCGGCGCCCACGCCTGGGCGCCCGCGGCGGCGCGCTCGAGGGTCTCGCGGTCCTCGAACGTCGCGTTTGGAGTGCGGAGCTGGTCTGATTGATGTCTGGGTAAAAGAACAGGTTTACATTTAGTGTATTGTTAAAATCGATAAAGTAGACGTTTGAAACTACAATATTAATGTTCACCTTCAAAGCACATTTATATTTTGCTTTTATATGCAAACGCAGTAAAGCGTAACTTTTTAGGGTTCCGTACACAAAGGGTCAAACGGGACCCTATTACTGAGAGTTCGCTGTCCGTCCGTCCGTCCGTCCGTCTGTCACCAGGCTGTATCTCATGAACCGTGGTAGGTAGCCAGTTAAAATTTCTACAGATTATGTATTTCTGTTGATGCTATAACAACAAATACTAAAAACAGAATAAAATAAATATTTAAGGGGGCTCCCTTACCAAAAAGTTATTTTTTTTCGTTTTTTTTTAAATAATGGTACGAAACCCTTCGTGTGCGAGTCCTACTCGCACCTGGCCGGTTTTCTTTGTTTTTTTTTTACTTTCATGAGTTTCACCGCTGGGTAAAGGCCACCCCTTTCTCCTTATAAACTTCTTTATCTTGAGCGATCTCTGGCCCTGTTTTTTTTTTTAATTTATTTATTTAGGATCTCCGACAAAGGATGTACACAGATCATGTGAAATAAATTGAACTCCAAAATTATCACGTAGGTGAACTCTTTCACTAACAGGAGACCACAGCATGCATATGTTATTATTATGTTCGCCCCACAAACAAGATCAGGGAGGTTACTATGACGTGTGGAGTGAGAAAGAGACGGAGCTATACAGGTCGTCTAGCTCCATCTCTTTCCCACTCTGGAATAAGAATGAAACAATTATGTTTTAAGACGTCATAGTAGACCACCAGATCGTCACACCGCCTTCGCTGCGGTCTACCACGGCGGGCGGCGCAGGGATTTCATGCTCAATAATAACAAAAAACAAAAATCATGCTATTTTTTTTTGCTAACCGATATCGTCCCACTGATGGGTTTCCTCCCCAATCTGGCAATAAGTAGTTCACCAGTCCACCACTGTCACACCATTGTATCCTATGCCTGTCCTGACCCTAACTGACCTCCATTATTCTGTAAGGCTGGACACAGGCCTCTCCCCATAACTTCCAGTAGTTTCGATCCAGGGCCAATGTAGACCACACGCTCTACTCAGTCGGTCGCTGTCATGTTCGTGAACGGGCGCTGTCAGTTGTGACTGGTCATCTCTTAGCTGCCACGGTTTATTTTAATTACTTTATTTTTTATTACTTATTTAATATTTCACTCTGGACGCTCTTAACTTGCTCGTATTTCTACATCATTCTCAAATATTTGTAATTCTTAACATTAATGATGTAACCATGATTTTGTAACATTTTTGATTCAAAATAGTGTCAATGGAGTTTCTTGCCCATTCTTCTCCATAGAGATCTACGCTACGAAAAGGGCAACTACGGTACTTTCACAAGTTATTATGCCTTGTGACTGGGACTGTAGCTTCGCGTTTTTTTTTTTGTATTTTGACATTCAAAAGTGCCTGTAATGGTCTAATTGAAATAAATGGTTTGAGTTTGCTGGTGTTTGCCCAGTTGTAGGATGTCGCAGGCTAACATCATCAGTATGATACTAACCTGTCCCTCAGCTGCGCGATATGCGTGGCAAGTCGTCGCCTCGTGTCGTCGGTCCACACGAGCTCGGGATGCTCGTGCTGCGCGTCGAACATGTGCACGGCGCTGGACGCGCTCGACTCGCGCATGGCCTCCGCGAACACGCCCGGGATGTAGCGCGATATCGTTAGACGGACCTACCCGTGCAAAAAGATAAAGTTTTAAGATAGGACGAATAGTACGGTCAGTGCCCTGCATTACCTGACCCATCTTACAAAGCAGAGGAGAAGTAGATGGGTCAGGTAAAGCGGGGCACAGACCGTACTACACATAAACATATCATTACGCTTGTAACCCCGAAGGGCTAGGCAGGGGTGTGCCTAATAGTACACCCGCCGGCGACCAGCGCGCATCGTAACCCCGGCCATGTTGCTCATATTAACGGCCACCGATGACCATAGCTTCATCACTGTTCCGTGCGGTAATCGAACCCGCGATACTCAGCGGAGCAGTCAATCGCTTACTTTTTTAAAAGCTTTTATTTCGCAACAGAATGGTTTCAAGATACACACGCACAGGTGCTTTTATCACGCAATTCATTTTCAACTGTCAGCGTTGAGCCAATCGCTGAACGTTTCAATATCCATAATAAAAAAAATGCCCTTGAGGAGTGAGCCTGTGCGGCTTTCGAATGACATATAATCACGCATGCAATCCCGGAAAGGTTAGGCAGAGGTGTGACCCTCTTTTCGCCAGTTATGTATGTTTAAGTCCCATGTAATAGGGGGCGAGCCTTTTGCCATCAACTGGACACTGAGAAATTCCTGATGAAAAACCCAATATCACTTTCAAATCCACATAATTATGTAAATGGCTTTTATAACAAAAATAAAATGAAGAAATAGGGGTGCGGACTGGGTAAAGAAAACGACATTCTATTTTGTCCGTCAGACAGGTAATACAAAAATATTAGACACGTATTTTTTGTTTTATCAAAATATCAAAAAATTACTCAGTTAAAACTCATTAAAGTTGGAGAGTGGGGGCTTACTACGTCACAAGTAGGTATGAAACTTACCTACATGTGACGTCATGCGCCATTTAAACTCAATATATCTCCGTAATTTTATGACCACGTGAAAAAAGAAAAAATACGTGTCCAATACTTTTCAATAAACTACCCGACGGACAAAGAAAAAGAAATGTGATCATCCCATCTGATCATCTGAGAAATCCCATCTGTGAGCATCATCTGAGAATCCTATCAAACCACTTGCTTTTAATAGTAAAAGCAAGTGGTTTGATAGGATTCTCAGATAATTATTAAGAAACATAACGGTACCTTAGGTCCATGTAGTTTATCCGCCATCATTCTAGCGAGTAGCTCGACAGCTGCCTCCCTCGTTTCCGGTAACTTACTATTGCAGAACAAATCTAACAGGTATATCACAGCACCTGGACAAAGAGAAACCAAATTAATGATAAAACTCTATCTTCAAAAATTAAGTACTAAAAAGACAGTCAAAACTCAAGATGTTACTTGTATCGAATATGCCAGGGAAATCATCAAATGACTTCTCCCGCTCTGACATCTCCTTGAGGCGCGCGTGGAAAACAAACGCGCCGTCGGCACGGCCTGTCGTCATAAGACGGACAGACGGTGAGCTATATGCCAGCCCTCAATTACTTAAATATTACATCATCTGAGAGGCGTCTATTGGACATACGCCTCAAAACATTGCTCCTGTACTTTCTGCTTCCAGCGGTTTCTGCAACCAACTCCATCTTGCGTTGCATAAATTCGCTGCACTACTTGGTACGCAGCAGTAGTTATCATCTGCCTAGCCTTTTCCCAAACTATCTTGGGGTCGGCTTCCAGTCTAACCGGATGCAGCTGAGTACTAGTACTTTGCATGAAGCGAGTGTCTATCTGACCTCCACAACCCAGTAACTGGGTAATACGATAACCCCCCTTTAGTAAGACTTGATGTCAGACTTTGGCTTCTGACTACTAGTAACGACTGTCAAAGATCTACAAATGACAGCCGGGATCAACGGCTTAACGTGCTTTCCGAGGCAAGTTTGACCATTCTTCCAATAGGGAACCGAACTGGGTAAAGAAAAAGACATTCTATTTTGTCTGTCAGACAGGTAATACAAAAATATTAGACACGTATTTTTTGTTTTATCAAAATATCAAAAAATAACTTAGTTAAAACTCATTAAAGTTGGAAAGTGGGGGCTTACTACGTCACAAGTACGTATAAAACTTACCTACATGTGACGTCATGCGCCATTTCAACTCAATATATCTCCGTAATTTTATGACCACGTGAAAAAAGAAAAAATATGTGTCCAATACTATTCAATAAACTACCCGACGGACAAAGAAAAAAAAAATTGGATTATCCCCTATTATTTCCATTTAAATAAACTTTATCACAGTCATATTCTCGGATACACCTAGGTATTACAGGTAGTTATACAACACCCACCTTTGTTAAGCGCTTCTCTAACCAGCGCAGTATTCGCCAACAAGGCAGCTAAAGCCGCCATGGCATCAGGTCGGGGTGGCCGGTCCGCCAGCAGGGCCAGCAGATGTCCCAGCACGGCGCTGGCGGCGATGTCCTCGACGCACTCGCGCGAGCCGCCCGCCGCCAGCACACCGCGCAGCGCGGCGTCCTGCAGCGCCGGGTGCGGCCGGGCAGACAGCATGCCGAAGATCAGACCGAACTGGCCGATACATTGGATCTCTGCGCCTGGAATTAGAAATACGATAAGAAAAAATTGTGATAAGAGATGATAAATTGTACTGTGAAACAAATGAAGGCCGTCTGCTGCATTTTAAAGTCACCCAGATTCAACCGTGCGAACTCGCGGGGCTTGCACCTGTGCCAGGATCTCCGCTTAATAGAGGTCAGTCTTACTACATGTATTCTTACAGACAATCGACGCGAATGTGCTTACAGCAAAAAGGCTTCTTTCTCTAATCATATGAATCGAAACGACATATTGAAATTTGAAACAACTTTGAGCAGGCCCCACTTTCTACTTTCGAATGTAATTGAATGTTTTTAAAATGACTTGGTCACTAACACTATCAATAACACTAGAAATGGGATATTTACCATGTTTATTTGCTTTGAGTTCCTGATATTATCCGATCATGGCGTTTGCAACAGCGTCGAAATATCGTGAACTCAAAACAAATAGTAAACATAGTAAATATCCCGTTTTGATTACGGGCCTTGTGTTATTGATAGTAATTTAAATAATAAAACCTACTCAATAAGTCAATTCAAAAATAAAAGACGTCTCTGCGATGTAAACTGACTACTCGGTTAGCGCAGTGGTTGAGCGATTGCCTGCTGCGCTACGTGTCGCGGGTTCGATCCCCGCACGGAACAAATATTTGTATGGCCTACAAATAGTTGTTCCGGGTCTGGCTGTTTGTGTATGTGAGTTTAAATTTTTGTAAACGCACCCACGATACAGGAGAAATTCCTAGGGTGGGCCTATGTTAAAAAAAAAAAGAGGAACAAAACTTGGGAATTTAACCAGTTTCCTTGGTTTCAGAATTAAGCTGGCGCTCAATTAATCTTATTACCACATACCTGGGTTCTTGATGATAACGTTGGCGAGAGCCGTGAGTGCGTACGTCACATGTTGTACTCTCTCTGACGTCATGTCGCCCTTCGTCTGCTCCTGAATGAACTGTAGCAAATCCAGGATGAACTGCTGAGGGTTCTAGAAAGGAAACACGAAGTTACCATGGAGACTTAAGACAGTAATCATGTCCATACGTCGCAGTACAAACATAAACGTCATAGCTATGACAATAACCTATTATAAGCTTAGATAATAATAAGTTTAGTTTTTAAGTTTTTTTTTTTTGTCTTAGACCATAGCCAACCAAAAAAAAAATTTGTACGCTATTCCTTAATGTCAAAACATGTAGCTACTTTTCATTAATTTATAAGACCTGTTTAGTGTATGCATACTCATATTTTACGAAGTAAAAATATCTTTAGAATCTATTTCTTTTATTGTATCTAGGGCATGCGGAACCGGTCTATGGTTTCATTATAAAACTTGTTTTACTAGGGAATCCTAGACCCGGTTCCGGATGCCCTAATTGTCTCTTACTTACCTCAATAGGGAAGTCAGGCTGTTCATTATAGATATCGATATAAACCCCTCCGACGGCCACGAGCCCCTCGTGTGCCGAGTACGTGAAGGGCTCTATGAGCGGCCCCTCGTCCTCCATGACAGCGCGAGCGTTGCGCAGTACGTCCTTGAGCTCGGCGCGTGTGCTGTTGTCCCACACTAGGTACGGCGTGCGCCAGTTTGATGTTAGGGTTTTTAGGAGCTAAAAAGGAAAGTCAGAATGATTCGTTAAAAAAAGTAAGGTCAGAATGATTCGTTCTAAAAAAAGGTAAGATCAAAATGATTCGATAAAAAAAGGAAGATCAGAATGATTCGTTAAAAAAAAGTAAAATCAAAATAATTCGTTCAAAAAAGGAATGATTCGTTAAAATGAATAATGGATTTGATATAATAAATCTATGAGAATTATTTGATTTAATACGATTACATTTTGTAACTAGCTGCTGCCCGCGACTTCATTTGCCTGGATTTTTTTTATGTGTTTTCAGGGACAAATTATACTTTTAACCTTCCTCTTGAATCATTATGTTTATTGATGAAAATCTGTTGCGTAGTTTAAAAGATCTAAGCGTACAGACTGCGGGAAGAGACTTTGTTTTATTTTATGTAGAGATAATGTTTAGAAGTTGTTACTTTAAATGTTGTACAACGTATTTATTATTAATATCGTTTGCATTGCAACCTTGTTGCGGTTGCATTAGAAGATGATACGCATACGGATGCAATTTTACAAATTTATACTCACGATAAATATATGCAGAATACTGTAGTAGTGTAGTTTTTTAAACAAAGGTAAAAGTTGACTGATCAAAGTATTTTTCAAACTGTAGTTAAATTACACAATTTATCAGACGCCACAAATCAACATAATTCAGAAATATTTTTTTTATAAAGCCAGAATAATTTCCTGCTTACCTCATGTTGTTCTGGCTCAGCCAACCGTCCACAGAGATACGGCGTCAGTAGCGTATGCAACGAGTTCCTAATGTTGTCGTCATCCGGCGACTCTTGTGTGTGCGGACCGTACATCGCTGCTAACGCTTCTATACACTGTTTTGCTAGTTGGTTCGCTACTTCCTGTAAAACGTAAAAAAAAAAATTGAAAATTAGAGACAGTATTAAAAATTTTAAGGTAATTTATGCCAGTTAAAATAGTAAATTGCCCATCGTTGGGCTGCCGAGAATTCTGAATCAGGGGTCGAACGAATTAATATTGGGTGCTTTTATTAGCTTTTTTTCAGTAGCTGTACATAGTCTAGCTTTATTTATGTTTGATGGCCGCAATAAGCTTGTTCGCTATTACATTGAACTTTAATATTACTGCGATAAGATAAATAATAAGATTTACTCTACTATAGTGCACTCACCCTTGCCAACTAATTCAACTGAAATTTTGGACACGCCTTTGATTCTGGCGACAATACATTGCTTTGACAGACATGACTTAATCCTGCAGCCAGGATCGCCTCTTCACGAGAGAACTCCTCAACGGTTAATAGCACGAACAGACACGAGACTTTGTATACGCGTTCAATGTTGATAAATAAACCAATTTTGCTTCTTTTCCATTTGAATCAAAGCTTGTTTTTTTAAGCTTGTTTTATTTACCTGTTTGTTAAGCTGTGCATCAGTATCGAGCCCCGACTCAGCGAGCGTGTAGTCGTACCGCAGCGCGGGCGGCAGTAGCGCCTGCACGGCGCCGGCGCGCGCCAGCTGCGCGCGACACGCGGGCTCCGCGCACAGCGCGCCCACCGCCGCGGCGCCCGCGCACGCCGTCTCGCCGAGGTGCTGCGGGAGGGACATGTTCATGTTAGTATTGAAGAAGAGAAATTGTTTGTCTTGGTATGAGATAGTTATCTACTAGAATACTAGAAGGGGTGAAACATAATAATATGTGAAGAAAAGTATATTGATGATTTTAAGTGTTGACTGAAGATAAAAGTGACAAATTTTATAAATTTCTGTAAGGCATAATATTAGAATATATATAACTAGCTGTCCCGCGCAACTTCGTCTGCGTCAAATTTTCCCCGTTTTCGCAACATTGCTGCTCCGCTCCTATTAGTCGTAGCGTGATGATATATAGCCTATGTCCTTCCCCAGGTTGAAATCTATCAAGTCATTGTAGCAAGTCATTGTATCAAGTCATTGTATCAAGTCATTGTATCAAGTCATTGTATCAAGTCATTGTATCAAGTCATTGTATCAAGTCATTGTATCAAGTCATTGTATCAAGTCATTGTATCAAGTCATTGTATCAAGTCATTGTATCAAGTCATTGTATCAAGTCATTGTATCAAGTCATTGTATCAAGTCATTGTATCAAGTCATTGTATCAAGTCATTGTATCAAGTCATTGTATCAAGTCATTGTATCAAGTCATTGTATCAAGTCATTGTATCAAGTCATTGTATCAAGTCATTGTATCAAGTCATTGTATCAAGTCATTGTATCAAGTCATTGTATCAAGTCATTGTATCAAGTCATTGTATCAAGTCATTGTATCAAGTCATTGTATCAAGTCATTGTATCAAGTCATTGTATCAAGTCATTGTATCAAGTCATTGTATCAAGTCATTGTATCAAGTCATTGTATCAAGTCATTGTATCAAGTCTTTGTTGTCGGCAGCCCTAGGTTGCGTTCAAAAATTGACTGGACGAAACTTCCCCACATTGTTTTTGATGGTGCCACAATTCCATATAGCGATTCGGTAAAAGACCTGGGCATTTACATTGACAAAGACTTGTCTTGGGGTCCACAAATGCAAGAAGTGGGTCGTAAACTGTTTGCATCTGCGGGGTCTTTACGCAGATTGCGCAATTTTCTCCCAACTGCCACTAAAACTGCGCTTGCTCAATCTCTTCTTCTCCCAATCCTCGACTATGCTGATGCCTGTTATCCAGATCTCACTGTAGTGCAGCTAGATAAGCTTGAGCGACTCCAAAATGTTTGTATCAGATTCATATTTGGTTTGCGCAAATATGATCATGTCTCAGAGTTTCGCGTTAAACTCAAGTGGTTGCCTATTTGCCTTCGCCGGAATGCGCATATTTTATCCCTTCTTTATAGTATTCTGTTTAATCCCACAACGCCCTCCTATCTCAAACAACGTTTCAAGTTCCTACATGACAGTCATAATAGACACTTGAGATCATCGGAGAATTTGAGACTTTTGATGCCGGCACATTCCACCAAATTTTATGACCAGTCCTTCACGGTCCAGGCTGTCCATTTATGGAACGAATTGCCGGTGTCAGTAAGACAAGCACAGTCACTCGTTACTTTTAAAAGCTTAGTTACAAATCATTTTAAGTCTCAGTAATTTCTCTGAGTCAAAATTTGTCACTATTCTAGTTTCATTATTTTTTCCATTTAATGTTAAAAACACACAAATATCTGTATATATTTATGTATGTATTATATTTATATTATACATGTATATGTTCATATTTGAAGTAGATAACTTTAATTTTATTATTTTGTATAACTGTTATGTTGTTGTTTTGTTTAAAACTTTTGCGTAGAGTACACCACTGACTACCCCCTTTTAATTTTTAATTCTGTAATTTCCATCCAAAGGTTGTCTGGAAGATATCGCTATAAGCGATAAGACCGCCGTTGTAACCATAACATTGTAAAATTTGTAAACCCGTTATGTTTGATTTTTGGTGTACAATAAAGTATTAGTATTATTCTATTCTATTCTATTCTATCTTCTTGCCAAATTTAATTAAGTTCCGATCAGCCGTTTAGTCGTGAAAAGGTAACAAACAAACATACAAACAAACAGAGTGACATTCGCATTTATAATATTAGTATGGATGAGTACGAGACAAAAGACGAATTGAGACGTCCTCTTTTTTCTGAAGTCTATTAAAAAGGGAGGAAAAGTATAAGAGGGAGGGGTGGGATTTTTCCTCCCTCTTGATGTAAATAAAGCTTGCCAACTGACAGGGAAAATGGAAGAAGAAAAAGAAATATCTTGGGACCAGGACAAACTGAAGTTATAGTTTCTATACGAATATTTCGGCTACGGGACAAAGCTTTGTGGACATAGTACTAGGAAGACACTGACCGGTCGCTTCAGCAGCGGCACTAGATCCGCGCACAACTGCGGCATGTCGGCGCACACGGCGCGGCACGCCGGGAACGTCGCCGCCACCGCGATGCAGCGCGCCGCGTGACCGCACACCTGCGCGCTGATGTCGCCCGCCTTGCTCGCGTCCGACAGCACGGGCACGCAGCGGGACATGGCTTCGTGGAGGACCTGCGGACAAGCATTATAGCATCAAGCGAAGATATTAATACGCTCACTCACATGCACGTTACATGTGCCCTAACCGTTAGGTAGGTAGGTCGAGAAAAAAAGTTTTCACACAGACGTTTTCTAGACCCGACCACAATACCATAGATTTAAATTTTATTACTTTTACGTTACTTTTTACCTGAGTAGTTATAATTTTACTAAATTATGTAATCGATGATTTTGTTGCACGATAAAACTCAAATGAGTTTATGTTGACATAAACTTAAATATATAAAATGTATGTGTATACCACTGAGTAAATAAATAAGCGCGCTCGATGTACAATAGGACTTTTCGCCCGAACCGGGAATCGAACCCAAGACCCTTAGC
This sequence comes from Cerastis leucographa, assembly GCA_963082945.1. Taxonomy (NCBI): domain Eukaryota; kingdom Metazoa; phylum Arthropoda; class Insecta; order Lepidoptera; family Noctuidae; genus Cerastis; species Cerastis leucographa. The sequence continues at coordinate 15,598,867 of OY720362.1, read as the reverse complement.
AGTCGGGCTTGCGAGCATGAAACCAACTGGGCAATCCACACCGATCGGAATCGTACATTTAATGTCGTGATCGCGCGTCACCAAACATTATAAATGTAATGTGCCAGCTCACTTATTTTACTGAATATTTATACTACATTTGGAACGTTCCTGTGGGTAAATTTCAGTATATACCGGGAGCGATGCCGCGAACAAAAGCTCATAATTTTATTATCAAGAAAAAGTTGAAAAGTATGATTTCATACTATCCTCAATAAAGTGTATGCAAATTACATAATCAGTCAACACATATACCTGCAACCCTCCCTCCCTCCGCAACTCCTCGGCGTTCAAAGCAGAACACCTGACAGTAGCATGCGCCAGCTCGCAGGCGGCCGGCAGGAGCGGCGCGGCGTCCTTCTCCGCGAACAGCTGCTCCGCTTCCGCCTCCAGGCGCGCCGTGCGGAGCAGCTGTGGGTAGCCCGCGTACTTGTATGGGGCTAGCACTGGGGAGAAAAGGTTTTTTTTTTAAACTAATCCCCATCCGCCATCCCTAATCTCTACAAAGATAGAGTGAACAGAAATCTTCTGGGTAAGCTCGTACCATCGTCGACTTTGTCTCTATATCATCTCTGATCTAGACTAGAGTCAAGAGCAAAAAGAAAAACAGAAGTGAATACTTGAATATAAACGTTGTACATTTTTGATATTTTGGAATGGTTAGGGAATAATTTTGCACGAATTGCTTTCATTATCAGTATAAAAGTACTATCATTTATGTGGTAAAATACGATATTCATTTATTGCGGTATCGTACACAAACATGACAATTTACATTACATTATAGCTATTCATACAACTGTTACGTTATGGACGGTCTTTTAATACGAGTGCCATTTTTCGGTACAATCGTAACGCGTACCGAAATAGGTGGGCACGAGTTATTAAAACACCAATAACGTACAGTTGCATACAAGATTTTATCTACGAAGGAAGGAATGAAACACAGATATAGACAAAAAAGTATTTTTAATAGAAACTTAACTACACACTGACTATTGTCTTCATAACATTTCTCATATACATGTCTTGATCTCTGGTAGTAAATTATTTGAAGCCCCAACTGCTCTATTTGTTATATCTGGTGGAGTATTTTCCATATCACTTGATGTTGAAGACATTTTTAATAAAATTTGGAATAAAATTTCACTCAGTTTTTTTTTCGCATCCACTTCTTTTTTATTTAGTCTTTAATAAGTATAAGGCAAAGATCTTGTAGCCGCAACAGCCAAATAGTATACGATACTTTTGTTCTAAACTTGTTCCATTTTTAAAAACATCATTTACATTGTCTCGATTTCGCAGTAATATTATAGGTACGAGGCGGTATGTTCAGAATGTCTTTGCTTGTGTTTTAGAATAATTTATGACGATTCGCATAATGCAACTTGTGTCGTTGTGGGTATCATAATGAAACCGCTGCACAGTGGAACGAATGTATGGGAGCGGTTGGACGTAGACATGTCCGAAAAAAAAGAGTAAAATTATGCCAAACTAATGATGCCATCTTATTCGATTACTTAATGCCTTCATAAATTGTGGTGATGAATTTCTTCATAACTCCCATATTTCGGGAGTAATTTGAGAAAATGTGAAATTTTACTATGAAAATGAGTGTATCGAGCTCTCTCCCTCCTGATTCCGGGCTTGTTTCAAGTAGCGGTCTCTAATATCATAATGCTATTACTAAGAGCTATATTTAATACTAAGACACATAGTGCGCCAAATGTGCACTTTCTGGGATAAAAGGAAATGAAAATTTAAAAAAAAAAAACGTTTTTTCCCCATTTGTATTTACTTTAAACCGCAGACAGACTTATTAAGAGGTCTATAAATATATTATATATATACAGAAATATATATTAACAAAAATATTCACAAGAACTGATGAGAGTATGACTTTTAAGTAAGTTGATAATAAATTACCTAGTTTCATTAAAAGTACAATAAATAATTAAGATGTAAGCTCTAATTTACTAAGTTACACATTTTAAAACAATAACATCATTTAATTATCTTCGTCATCATCATCATCATCAATTAATTCAAATTCAGAATCGATGTCCGCTAAATCATTTATGTTAACAAATTCGATATCACTTTTCTCAGAATCCGTAAGCTCATAAAATTCCTTAAAAGAAGATTTTTTTACAAACTTATTTCCTTTTGGACGGATACTTGTAACAAGTGGATCAGAAGACAGTAAAAGATTGTGCATAATATCTTCATTGCATGAGATACTGCTATGCTTTCGAGAATGCCCCTCTCTATATTTTCTAAAATCTTTATTTCTAGCCTCAGATGCCTCTTCGGATAGAAAACCAATGGGCACAATTGACATGTTCTGAACTATGTCTGGCCCATGCATTAAAATTTTATGAAGTGAAGAAGGCATATAATACCATGGGTATAACTCCACGTAAAGCTTAGCAGTATCAAAGCAGAACTCTCGGAATTTAGTTACGTTGATCTTCTCTCCTGATGAAATACACTGCAAGATCACACAGATTTTTCTTAAAAGCATAGCATCTATTCCGGTCAGTTCAGCAGATTTAGTGTAGTTTTCAAAAAATCTCCTTGCCGAGTTGCCATTGTTGGTGGATCCACTGCCTTGTTTCACAACATCGAGAAGTAAGCCCGTTTCTCTTCTTACAGCCTCTTGAACTCTTTTCTTCCTGTCATCAACTTGCCTTTTTGCTATATCACCCCTTACTTGCCATGATTTTATGTCTAATTTGTAGGAAATGTGTAATAAGCATTCCATTGAGCGAATCCAAGCGTGAAGGGTGCTTAAGCTATATTTATACATGTCCTCGTTTGCGTGTTTATCTTTGATTAACTCTAAATTATTCATTTCTTTAGGACAAGCCTTGCATATGTCACACACTGAAGCTGCTGTATTGGATATAATGGAATGAATTTTACCATCAATCATTGTCAACAGCAGTTGGTGTTTGACACTAATTCCATCAGTGATGGTGGATGGAGTTAAGGCTTCAATCTCTGCTTCGATTTCAGCCATCTCTCTCTGCACATTTTCTTTGGTTTCCTTTATAAACTTAAACAATATTGGCCGGCAAAATGAAGTGGAAGATGGTCGCTCGTTTTCCCAAATTGTTACACCTTTTGAGACGAGCCGCAGTGGTACAAGACTAATCATAAAATTACTAGCAAGATCGATTTGCTCATCTTCACTCGTCCTTTGATGATAAATGCTTTGGCTAGATGATCCGTCAAAACCCCATTTGCTGGTCAATACGAGCTGTTGATTGGGATCAACAGGGGTTTCTAACGACCTAATAAGTCTTCTTGAGGTTAAATCCATCAAGGCTTGTAATTTGATTTTTGCAGAGCTCTCTGTAACTGTGAGATCTTCTTTGGCCGGATAGCACTTAATTTTTTCTTTAACCAACATGTAGTAACTCGGGTATTGAAGAGCTCCTTCTTGAGTGTTGAAATCCCGAAGAGTGTTATAGCGCCATTTCGATAAGTTCATCGATACATAAAGAGCCAATGCCTTCAAAGGGGATATTTCCCGTACCTGAATTGATTTACCTTCAATGAAGGCTTTGATTTTTGAGGCCTCTTCTGGATTCTCCGTCAAGTATTTCATAACATAAGCTGTATCGCTTTGTCCTGCCTTTTGAAGCGCCCTTTCGGCCGAAAACATAATTTCAGCGCTGCTACTGCTGCATGAAAGACTATCTTCAGTGCGTCTTCTTTTTTGCCGGTTACTAAGGTCCTCAAAAGATTTACGAGGACTAGGATGTGTACAAGTTGAAGCATTAGATTTAGCAGGAGAAATTATGGGCTCGATGACGTCACTTATATTTTCTGTAGAAGGTTCCATATTTTCATTCTGTAATTCCGGCCATTGAATTGCAGCCTGTAGCCAAATCTCATGTTTCTTCCGAAACTTATCTGTGCTTCTTCCAGACTGTGTCCATTTTGCATAAATGCGGTAGCAAAATCGACGACACCAGTCTTTTAAACTTGTTTCAGCACTTTCACATAACTGAACACAACTGTTATCTTTTAAAACACTGAACAAATAGTTAAAGTCGCGTAAATCTTTATGTGCGCGTGCGCATAAAGCAACGTGAATATCAAGATTTGTATTAAAATTTGGAAAATACATTGCGAGATTAGCTTGGATACAACGAGGTGTAAATCAACACTGATTTTAAAGTTACTAATAGTGACCTATTTATATAAAATCCAGGTATCCCAGGTATCCTTTGTTAAATATTGCAAGGTAATTAGTTATTGTGATAATTAGTAAATGATGCATGCTAAATTAGTGTATTAAGAGCCATTTAGTAATTAAATAATAGCAATGTTCTTATCAGTAATCATTAGTGCATCAGTTTTATATGTAAACCTTAAGTCCCTAATTATATATCCTAATTAGCTTATATCTTCTCTAATTGGCTGCTCAGAAATGTTATTGTAATAAGGTAAACCTTTAGAAAAACGGTTTTAATCAACAAAATAAACAAAAAATAAAAAAATTGTGTTATAAAATAAACATCACTCTTTATCCCAGAAAGTGCACATTTGGCGCACTATGTGTCTTAGTATTAAATATAGCTCTTAGTATTAGCATTATGATATTAGAGACCGCTACTTGAAACAAGCCCGGAATCAGGAGGGAGAGAGCTCGATACACTCATTTTCATAGTAAAATTTCACATTTTCTCAAATTACTCCCGAAATATGGGAGTTATGAAGAAATTCATCACCACAAGTTATGAAGGCATTAAGTAATCGAATAAGATGGCATCATTAGTTTGGCATAATTTTACTCTTTTTTTTCGGACATGTCTACGTCCAACCGCTCCCATACATTCGTTCCACTGTGCGCTGTCAATTTCGTAATTCGAATATAACGAAACCGAAGTAGATAAAAAATTTAACACATCAGAACTATTACAATCCGTCTTACGAATTTTACCTCTTTAAAGAAACCGAAGGTTTTGTTTGTGCATAAGATAATTATCCAGTTTTGGAAATTCCTTCGCAACCTCAAGTGACCGTACGTGACCTCACGGGCACGTGTTGACGCGAGACCTGACGCGAGTTTAACATTTTTACACATTACAATAGTGAACAACGCCGCTAAAGAAGTTTTCACTTCAAAAACTGATGAATCAGAAAAAAAGTTTGTCAAGTCAATTAAAACTGAATACAATGCAAAAGAAGCAGTGATAGTCTAGTGGTGTCACCATCGAGTTCGAACCCAACCACCTAGATTTTGGATTTACTTGCGTATTGTATAATTATCACTTGCTTTGGTGCAGGAAAACATCGTGAGGAAACCGTCATGTCTGAGAGATATTTCTCGACGGGGCTCAGGAGCTCGGTACCCATAGGCGGCATAAAAACACTGACACCAATTTAGTCACTAACCACAAGATATAGAAGTGAATGCCAATTTTCATAGTGGAAAAAAATCAAAATTTAGTTACAATCCCTTTACTGTACACTGTATCAACAGCATTAGTTACACAGATGATATGGTGTTGCTCAGTCCATCGAGGACCGCGCTTAGAAGGCTGATAGGCGTGTGTGAGGAGTATACGAGGGTGCACGGTCTCCTGTACAATGTTAACAAAAGTGAGCTCCTGGTATTTCAATCGAGGGGTCGTAAACTGGAGGACGAGGCACCCGTGCTGCTTAACGCTGTCGCTCTTCGCAGAGTGCCCTCACTCTGCGAAGAGCCAGCAGTTTAAATACCCCGGCCATGTGGTCACCGAGCTTCTAAAAGATGATGGGGACATAGAAAGGGAGAGGAGGGCGATGGCGCGGGCGGTCCGCTGTAACATGTTGGCACACAGATTTGGGAGGTGTAGTTTAGAGGTAAAGATAACCCTGTTTAAAGCATTCTGCCAAACTCTCTACACCTGCAATCTGTGGGTCAACTACACGCAGCGGGCCATCAACGCTCTCCGAATACAATATAATAACGCATTCAGGGTGCTGGTTGGGCTCCCCCGCTGCTGTAGTGTGTCTGCGATGTTCGCGCACGCGCACACAGATGGCTTTCACACTGTGCTGCGGCGCCGCATCGCTTCGTTGATGCTCCGTACGCGTGCGAGTGCGAACACCATCCTGAATGTGCTCAGCCACAAGCTGGACAGCCCCCTTCTGAGGCACTGGGTTCAAGCACAAGTGCGGGTGCCCGGGGCCCCAGAGGGCGGCAAATACTTAACCTTTTGACCGCCACGTCAAAAAAGAAAAAGCGTGCCCTCAGCGCCAAGCTCCGAATTCATCCTTTAATACCTACAAAATAATAGTGAGGGCGAAATTATATCGATAAAGCTCATAGAAACCTGACAACATTTTTTTACATGGGTTTTAATTTCAATAAAGATTATTATACCATCCTTGTGTTGAGTTTTATTTCATCGCGCTTTGTACTTTATGACATATATGTAATAATCTGTGTCACAGTTACGGCGTTTATTCCACAAATAGAAACAACAATCGATAAAACCAAGTCAATAGTATTACAGCACTATTGTCCATCATGACGTAATTTTTTGTCACCCTAAGACGACAGTGGCGCAGTTGGCACGTATTTCTTGAAATTGCTCGCTTTATCTCTAGAGGTGCGACACCGATACTTATTAATAATATCGAAATATTTTATTTTGTTCGTTTTGTACTTTTAACTAATAAAAACATTGTCAACTAATAAAAAATAAGTTTCTTTGGAAGAACAATAAAGAAAGAAGCAGTGTTAATATTAGAAGCAATATTAATGCTTTAGTATAACGCCAGTCACTGATGACATCAGTGCAGAAGTAAATACCGTTTACTGTGTTAGAGTTGTTTACTTTCGAATGTAGACAATTTACAACACTGTAATGAATAGGAAATAATGAGGAATAATGGTACCTACCTGGACACAGTTTCTTAAGCGTCACAAACATGAAGTTCACAAAAGATAAAATAAATCATTTTATAAAAATCAGTTTTTTAATCAAAAAGTTGGGTGGTAGAAATTGGTAGAACAATCACACCATTTTTAATACCTTCACACATTATATACCGTTCAATATGTGTAAGACAATCAACATAAGTTTAATTCAACAATTGTGTATTGATTTATATCGATATACGTATGTATTTTTAGGTAGGATAGTATAAAAAAAAAAAAAACATTATAAACGTGTCAGTATCGACTCCTTGCAATATACTTAATAAGTCTTCACTACTCATATTATAGGTATCCATTATTAATCATGTATACAGTAAACAATAATAATAACAGCAAAAGAACTACTCTATTCAAAAATTTTCCTCGTTTGACGTCATAGGACTGTCAATCATAGACGACTGTGGCGTTCCCGGCACAGACAATACATTGGGTGATAGGGATGGGCATTGCAGTCATTACAATCAATCGATAATCTATTAACACTCGACTTTTAAAGAGCGCATAGTTCAGTATTATAAAATTTTCTTGATTTCTCAAACATGAAAGTTCAATATCAAATGTTTTATTTGTTTAATAATGCAGAATTCAGAGTAAATCAAATATAACGTAGGTTGCCGTCGAGGTCGATATTCTTGTTATATTGACTGCTGCCTACATCACTACGTGTCCTGTTGAGGTGACTGTGGCTTTGAGGGCACGAACTTTTTAACTGGTTTTCTTTTTTGTCATCTTATGTTACTACAGATGAAATCTAATGAAAGCAGTTCACTTCAAATAAATGAAGAAGAGTCAAGGTACATAATTAACAAGGGAAAAAAACAAAACAATGCTGTTTAATGACATTTATTTACGTTTAAAATTCTGTCAACCATTCGCGACCGTGGCGTGCTGGGCACATTTTGGTTTGTCGTCTATACACGCCTGTGGCGGTCAAAAGGTTAAATTAATTAGTACTTTTTAATCATTTAATGTAATTTCGAATGTGATTTTTAATAATTATTTTTTTCTGTGTATCTTTAATCATTCATGTAATTTTTTTTATTTTTTTTATTGAATTGTAAATTTTTTTAATGTCATTGTTTAATTCATTAGTGATTTTATAACACTTTAATGTAACAAAGAATCTGGTTTTTTTTACTAACACAAGTTATGGACCAATGTCTGAAATAAAAAGATTTTTTTTTTTTTTTTAATTTACGTAAAGGCTATACGATTTTTGACAGATTGAGACCAAGATAATTATGCACTGGGTCTTCGAAACACGGGAATTGACTGAAGCGGGATTGAAACCTGTTGGCTTCAACAAGCCAACAGATTATGCAAGGCACGCTAGCATTCCAAATACTCTTGATGTAAATAAGATGCTATGGAGCCACATGTTATGGAGCCGTAGTATCTTAGTTGTAAAATTAATAGATCGTGTTCGAAACACTACACGGTGCTCCAAAACGCAAATCGATAATGGGGCAGAACATGTCCTTCGCATGCCTAATGAGCTGTACGTGGCCTAAAGCTCTGAAACTGTGACACGGGGTCGCGGCAGACCACGAAGCAGATGGGGGGTAGAACTGCATGTCTTCCTTGAGGTACGGAAACAAGTAGCACAGAATCGAGACCGTTGGAAGGAATGGAGGGACGCCTTTGCCCAGCAGTTAAACAATATGGGCTAGCTAATATTAGTATTTTTTAGGGTTCCGTAGTCAACAAGGAACCCTTATAGTTTCGGTATGTCCGTCTGTCTGTCCGCGGTTTAGCTCAAAAACTGTTCTTACTAGAAAGTTGTAATTTGGCATGAGTATACACGTTAATGACGCTGGAAAAGTAGTAAAATAAAAATTTTGAAAAAAAACAATTATTTAGGGTACCTCCCCTACATGTAAAGTAGGGATGTTTTTTTTTTCGTCCTTCCCATAGTGTGGGATATCGTTGTCGTGGTCTTTTAAAAATATTAGGGGTTTGGGAAGACCGTTTTTTGAATAGGTAAACCGTTCGTGACTTATCAAGCTTTAAAGTACCAATTTTCGTTAGAGTCAAGTGTCTCCCCCCCCCCTCTACCAAATAACGCTACCGCCATATATGATCTCATATATGGCGGTTTTTATAAATATTTGTACGGAACCCTTCGTGCGCGAGTCCGACACGCACTTGGCCGGTTTTTTATTTTTATAAAAGGACTAATGTTACTTCCATTCCCTTACCTTCAGAATACCTCTGGAAGAGTATAGTCTGCGTTCGCAGTATAAGCACGATGTTGTTAGTGTTGGGTCCGTCGCCGGTCCACACGTTACGACTGCACAGGAACTCGTAGGCTTGGTTCACTGCCTCGAAACGATCCTGCAGAATACATGTTTAGATATAGGCCATGTGTTACTTCGATAAAATCAGTCAAGTTAAGTGATTTACGACGCAATGTTATAAGTCAGATAAAATTAGGTCAAATTAATACATTTTTAAGGTAGCAAATCTCCGTAGACCCGACGGTTTCGATATCTAAACCCAAAAAAGGATTATGTGGTTTTATGAAACCACGGTAAAAGTGAAACTTTTTTTCACACTATAGACATTTAAGTAAAAATTTTTGGAATAATATTTCATTAAGGGTATAAAACGCGGCCGAGCGTCACGCGACATGCAACACACAGACGAAAAAGTTTGAGACGATGTAATAAAAGTTTCACTTTAAAAATAAATGGTTGATTTTATGGGTCAACGATCGTAGGTCGTTTTTTTGTTTCATTGTGCTGATATATCTAGCACGTCTGAAGACTTCAGTTGTTAATTTAATTTGACCAATTGAACAACAATATATTTTGTCGTTGTTTTTCGTGGTCGTGACAGTCACAGCGTCGATAAATTTGCACTGTATCAGCATTTCAGAGCTATGGAATTGTCCTAAACGCGACAAGTCATGTCGGTCCTTTTCAAAATCAATTGGAGTCAGAAGTGGGATAACTTACCCGTCCTTCGGGGTTCTTATCCGGATGGAACTGCTGAGCCAGCCTATAGTACGCCTTGCGTACAGCAGCTTCGTCGTGTTGTCCCGTGGTGAGCCCTAGCGCTGCGTAGGCCTCTCCTGCCGTCATGGAAGGAGGCTTCTTCTCCACTTCGCGACGCCATGCGTCTAGCACGTCTTTTAGGAGGCCGACCTGGAAGAGGGATGATCAATTGAGTTTTTTATATGACGGGTTACTAAGGCGTGACTGCAAGCAAAGCTGAATTTTGGGCTAGTGATAATACGGGCGTAACGAAAATCTCCGTTTCAGTTACAAAAGGTACCTACGGTCATTCATATGCGCAGACGCGATGACTGGGATATAAAACTTTCTATTTAGGTAATAGAGGGTGTCTCAAATGTAGTGGGCAGATTTTTATGTCATGTCATGACAGAAAAACATTGATTGTCAGCAGTGTTCGAGCGGTGACGATGACGTAGATATTGGGACTTTTACTAGTACTGTTCCTATATTCACCAGGTTGGATTGTCTTTGGCCTTTAAGCTAGCTATATACACGCTGGGATTTACCTGACAGGTTTACCTGCGCAGGTAAACTGAACAGATATACCCATGGGCAAAAAAATATCAAAATTCATATGCCTTCAGGTCACCTGTACAGGTGAGGAAACCTGCTCAGTTTTGCAACATACTCGCTCCGGTCCACCTGTACAGTTTACCTGCGCCGGTAAACTTGTCAGGCATACCCTAGCGTGTATGGCCAGCTTTAGATTTGTATGTACTGTACACTCACCGGGTCCGGTATGGGCCAGTCGGGGAAGCGCTGCGTGTCGCACAGGTGTCTCAGGTAGAACGTGTTGCAGAACAGCTCGTGTTGCAGTTGCGGGTAGCACACGGCGGGGATGGCGAGGTACGGGTAGCGAGCTGCGATGTGTGCGCGGAGCCGGGGAGTGAACTCGCCTATGTGCGCTGATACTTTCATTATTAGCATGCGTCTGTGGACAAATAGGTTCAATTAACTCGGAATTCACAGAACTGCTCACTTTAGTGGATAATCTGGAATAACGAAAGCTTCACGTCGCGCATTCGAAACCATTTTAAATAGATATTAAGTTTACACACTGAATGCCAAGCATAGTTCGACGAATAAATGAAAAATCGATAGTACATTGATGAGGAGGTAAAATTTGTACGTATGGATGTAGGAGGTTATCTCCGAAACTCCTCATCTGATTACAACTCTTTTAATGATAAGTACACTATTACCGCGTGCCAAACGATATATTTCTTCGTCGCGGAGAAAGACACCATACTTAGTAATGGAAATTGTACAAATGGTTTTACAAATACATATAACACATAATATTAACGTACCTCATTTCGGAGTTCCATATAGCTTCAGGTGTGTCCCACTCTCCGAGGAATATCTGCGCGAACTTCTCCGGGCCGTGGTTCTCTAGGTAACACACCATCGCTTCCGGTAGCAACTGGCCTAGTATCGAGCGCTGCATTATGTCTGAACTTGACTAGAAAATTAAAGGGCTTTATTTTAATCCAAAATCCATAGATAATCGATGCATTGATTAATATATGGCGTATGATATTACTGATATTAACATACATAAGCAGCAAGCAAGCAAATATTCCCTATTTAAAAACGTTCAAAATCAAGACACAATCTTACATTAAACTCACTCATTTCTAGATCAGTTAAAAAGTTACTAGTGGGCTTGTCATTTGCATCGTAAAATACGACAAGTCTTAGTATTGAAGAACTATTGCTCCAAATCAGTCAGGCAATCTTGAACTACACAATAGAAACAAAATAAAATAACTCAGTCTTTGCTCATGCGCTGTCTGTTAAAAATAGTACGCAATCATAAACCAAACAACGTCTAAATGATAATGATCTCCCTTACCTGATCAGCTCTAAACGCCTGCTTCATATGTGTTAATCTAAGAAATCTTGCGATAGGTAACAAGTTCGATCCCGTATACAGTAACATGAAGTAAAATACGCCTGTCAGGTATAGTTTCGAGATCTCTGGGTTGTCTTGCATCACTTCGTAGAGAAGAGTGGCTACCTGAAAAATGATATAAATTATTTGAAAGATATATTTTTAGTGTTGGTTTGTTTTTAAATTTGTCAAAGGAGTTTAACAGTGTCAATCATGATAGAATAACTGGATATTGCACTTCGAAGGGATTTGAATGCTTCTCAGTTACTTTAGATTCATAACTAAATGATAAGATGAAATCATTGAAATGGAAACATATAATAGAAATAAAGACAACAGAAACATGGCCATAGTAATACTGAGAGTCCCACAAGGCTCAATACTTAGCCCAACACTGTTTGATCCTATTTTTTTTAAAGCGTTGCTAATTCAATAATGATGATAGCTCTATTCTAAAATTTTACCTTTTCAACAAGTATGGGGTCGAAAGTAAGTAGGAGTTGTACAACGTGTGCTAGACAGGCCGGTTCTGATAACATTCGTTTTACTTTTGGTAATGGTCTTATCACTGCGTCCTCTTCATCTCTGAAAATAGTAATAGATCCATAGAATATAATTAATTGTACACCAATATTTTATAATATTGCTAATTAAAATTCTATGAGGACAACGGCGGATTTATGTAGCAAACTGTCATTTTAGCCACTTTAAAGTCCACATCGCGTGAATGGAATTAATGAGTGAAATCATAATGATTTCACAGAAATATCGTTTAATACCATATGGATTTAAGGTATCAATGGGGGAAGACCGTTATAAGCTAATCGTAGATGGCGCGACCATAGCTATGTCTCAATTTGACCAATAAGGTCAAGCTATTATGAAATATAAAATGACTTCACCAGATTTTCAACCAATGACGATGCTTGTGCCAGCTATGCCAGCCCCATTACTTTCACAGCCATCCCCATTGGAAAGAATCCTGTTTTTTTTTTTTTCATTTAAATCTTTCTATCTTTTATAAATTAGTTGATGGTATACCTGCTAGGATAATATCTGGAGCAAGTGATAAGCAGCTCGAGCACAGTAGCAGCGAGCGCGCTCTCGTCGAACACCGGCGTACCCCGCGCCACTAACGTCCACTTGAGCTGGGCCACGCCGCCCACTGCCCGCCAGCCTTCCATGCTGTTAGCCCAGGCTTTCGTCTTATTGTTGATCTCGCCTGATTTGTACAGTTCTTTCAGCTGTAATGAAACTTTATGGTTAATTCTGAACTAACTAACAAATCGGGTTACAATATTACAGGATCCCGTTATAGAACGACCTTCACCGAGGTGGTTAATGGATGAAACGTATTTTATATTCAATTTATTATGTCAATAAATATATTGGATATGGGTTGTCTAAAAAATTTCAGTCAGTATTTTTTTTTTTACTTTTCCCCGGTTTTGTTAATAGACAAATTCCATACCAATCGAAAGTATAAAGCCCATAGGATATGCAAACGGTTGCCTTTTCTTTTCCCGTCACAACTCTCGGGTAGGCAGGGATAAACAGGTAAATCGATACTAGTAACTCGCACCGGTCTGGTTAATGAATAACAAAAAAAACTGGCCAAGTGCGAGTCGAACTCGCGCACGAAGGGTTCCGTACCATTATTTATAAAAGCGAGAAAAAAAATCAGCAACAGAACTGAGTTGGTTAAGTCGTTATTAGTACAACTATGTAAGCACAGATGGCGCTTTCATCAAAACTGCCGCTCTGCACGAAATGTTTATTATAAATCTTATCACTTGAAAAGATAATATAGTCCTCATACACTTAGGGTAATTTAATTTAATATAATGATAATTAAATGGCGTTTGTTGCCATAGGGCCACATCGACATGCTAATTATTCTTTATCAGAAGCAAGTTCTCTTTATAACTGCTAGATGGCGCTGTTTACATGGTTTTACCCAATTTTACTTTTTTGTATGGGTGCCCCCTTAAATATTTATTTTATTCTGTTTTTAGAATTTGTTGTTATAGCATCAACAGAGATACATAATAGAAATTTCAACTGGCTAGCTATCACGGTTCATGAGATACAGCCTGGTGACAGACGGACGGACGGACAGCGAAGTCTCAGTAATAGGGTCCCGTTTGACCCTTTGGGTACGGAACCCTAAAAAGGCAACCAAACGTTTGCATATTCTATGGGCTTAATACTTTCGATTGAATTTGAATTTATTAACCAAACCGGTGAAATGTTTCAAAAAAAGATTTTTTTAATCATATACGGGACTGAAATTTTTTTGACAGCCCATAATATGCAATATAAAGGGTGTAAAACACCTCTTAACGAAGCCGAAAGGCACTGGTTCTCCCTGTCATTGCGATCATTTTTTTGTTCTACACCATACCTGGGAACCTTCTAGTTACGGAGATATTAGGGGTCAAAGTTCCAACTTTTTGACAAGTATTTTTTTAAATACAAGTTTTTAATGTAAGATTTTTACTTTAAACACCTCCACAACCCCCGTACTATTCAATCCGTCCATCAGCACAATGTTTTGAGTGCGTTACATTGAGTTCTACCACAAAACATGATTTTACACCCCCCAAAAAAAAGTCGTTTCCCAGCAATAATTTTTGCGTAAAGTTACTTAGTTTCATGTACAGAATGCTTAGTTGACGGCTTCGTGATGAGGTGATTTACACCGTGTATTTATTGACATATTAAATTGAATATAAAATAAGTTTCATCCATTAACCAGCTCGGTGAAGGTCGTTGTATACCGGGATCTTAGACTATTATTTTTTAGTTTTTCTCCAGTGAATTGACTATTTCAAGTGATGATACGTATATGTGGTTGAAAGCGGTGGGATGTTCCTCCAATGAAAAGAGAGGATCTTTCAACTACACAGTTGATCTTCTCTGGCGGGCCATTCCTCGAAGGTTTTCAGGAGAGGAAGAAAGAAGAGGTTTCATCTCCCACTGATTGTCTTCATAGTACTAGTCGTTATTTCTTGCTACACGCCTAGAGGTAACAGTTTAAGTTTACCTGTTGTGTGCTGACGGGTCCCTTCCTCTGCACCTTGTCGGCTGCCTCCACGTTGTAGTACCACTCGCGGTCTCCGCCGGTCTGCTGCTGCGGACCCTCAATCACATTGCTCTGTGTGGGTACCGTTGCTCGGGACGTGTGCAGGTGAGCTAGGGTCATTAACTCTACTAGGATCCTGGTGGAAACATGGGGAATATTAAAAAATGGTGTGGCTCATTTACCGATTTGATGAGTTTGGTAAATGAGCCACTCCAGCAGGCAGAGCAATCAAACCATTTATTTCCATTAGGGCCTTTTCATTGTCATGCGTATTTGCGCCCGCGTGTAGGCCAGGCACGCATGCGTGCTGCCCGCAACCTATCGTATCATACATGTTTTTATTGTCATGCGTGTCACACGCGCGCCGGCGAAAATAATCTGCTCTGCGGGCGGCCCGCAACAAGCATGGCCGCCTGGCCTGCATGCGGGCGCAAACACGCATGACAATAAAAAGGCCCGTAGGCCATAATCATTCTCCTGCACTTATTCAAATTTATTTGAGGTCGGCGAAGCATGTCTGCTTCGTCCATTCATCTATATTACTCGTCATCTCAGCAATCACCTCCCTTTTTACTCATATCATCCTTCACACAGTCCATCGATCGTTTCTTTGGTCTTCCTCTATTCCTATAGCCATCTACATTCATACTCAACATTTTCCTCATTCCTCCGCATCACATGTCCATACCACGACAACCGATTACCACACAACTTTTCAGTCACCGACGCCACTTTCAGACTTCCTCATAAGTACTCATTTCTTATTTTATCCATTCGCGTTTCACCACACATCCTTAAGCATTCTCATCTAAGCCACATGGAAATAGAATTAATTCTATTTGTATAAGTGAAAGCATATGATAGATCACTAAAACATGAAACGAACTACTTCTAAAAGTCATTACAAAAGATCCTAAAGGCTAAAATAAAGTTTTAGTTTACTCACCTAATACCATTCCATTCTAACATATCGCTAACGTTTCTTCTGTGGAATATCAATTTTGATAAAAACTGCACTAATCTGTCTCTTTCCATTCTATCACACGTCTGAAACAAAACAAAATCATTATTTTAAAAACTATTCAAATTCTCGTTGACGAAGAGTCAGCACAAACCGAGCAGCTGAGAATGAACTAAATTACATCTGACATAGAGTTTTAAATAGCGTGCAAGAGATGTTTCTCAATGCTGTGTATTAAAGCATATCCCGCATAACTGTTACGCAGAGCTTGGCGGCAAAATTATCCCTCGAGAACGCTGCTATATCTAAGCTAATTAAGAGATCAACAGTTATTGGACGCTAAATCAGTAACCAACAAAAGTCAGCCTAATTAGAATTTGATCATGTTTTATGCTGTATTATATTGGAACGCAACATGAATTGTTACCGAATGAATTCCATAACATCACGCTTTTAATCCTGGAAGGGTTAGGCAGAGGTGCCACTTACAAAAGTACACCTACATTTCGGCAATATGTTTAAGTTCCATGTAAAAAGGGCCGATGCTATTGCCATCAAACCGAGCACAAATCCAGGCTACGTGGCTGCTATTGCAAAATTTGTGATGGATAAATCCAATATGATATGATTTTAAAAGAGTAACCATGAAGTTTCTTGCCGGTTCTTCTCCATAGGAAACGACCAACCCGAACCGAGCACCTTTTGTCGACGTTTTATAAGTGCCCATGTAGGCCTATGTAAAATAAATTATTTTGATTTTAATTTTTTATGTTGAATAGCACTTTGCCCGACTCGGAAATTGAACCCAGGTCCACAAGCTCAGCAGTCGCTCTTTCGCCCACTAGACCAACGAAGCAGTCAACTGAATTAATGAATAAACATAGAAATAGATTGTTACCCTGTCCAACATCTGCACGATGTACTTGGTGTCTGCAAAGGGGCCGATGTCTTCAAAGTACCGTCCGTATACTATGCTCATGGCTTGCAGGCACATGCACTTCATTTCGACCTTCGGCGTCGAGAGGAACCGGTGGTATAGATCGTTGAAGAACTCGTAACTGAAATATTGGATATTTTTTTAACGTGTTGCGAAATACTGCTCAAAAACAGAGTTAGTTACATAGCGTCCCATCATCTGCCTAGCCGTTTCCAAAACTTTGTTGGGGTCGGTTTCCAGTCTAACCGGATGCAGCTGAGTATCAGAATTTTACACGAAGCGACTGCCTATCTGAACTCCACAACCCAATAACTGGGTAATACGAAACCCCTTGGTAAGACTGGATGTTTTGCTTCTGACTACTCGTAACGACTGTCAAAGATCTACAAATGACAGCCGGGACCAACGGCTTAACCTGCTTTCCGAGGCACGGAGGAAACTCGGTATGTAATTATGGTCACCCATCCACGGACCGACCTCGGCAAGTACGGCTTAACCTTGAAGATCGACCCGTGCAACTGTTATTATTTACCCACGAAGCTCCTCCTGTTACATAGCGTCTCATTCTATGGAAATAATATATATACCTTAAAGAGGTTAAATTTTTTAATCCAAGATACCTGTTAATTCAACAACATTTTACTATAAGCGACAACACTGAATTTGATTAGGCCCATAGCGGACTCAAATTATGCAAAACACACAAAAAAAAGGCCATTATATAAAACCAAAACTGCAATTCTTCTTAGTTTTAATGTCAATCTAAATTGAGTGTGGCCAGAATTCGGCTAAGAGTTTAGCGTTTTTAGTAACTCCATTTAGTACTTACGACTTCCGAATAGGACTGTCATCATTATCCCTCTGCTCTAGCAGTATCCTCAGGTAGTAGTCTCCGATCTTGACCTCGCTCTGCAGGCACTGGTAGTGGACCTCCAGCTCTGCGTGGTTCCATGATGTGAGGGTTGTGCCGGCCACCTCGCGGTCTGACGTGAACGCGCGGAGTTCGTTCTCTAAGGCATTGCGGAGTTCTTCACGTGTCTATGGCAAGACATAAATATTGACGGTGGAAATTTTATTTGCCGTGAGGAACATTTGGCGTGTAGATAAATTTTGAAATTGGAAAATTCAATGACAAGCTGAATGTCCCATGTGGCACATGGTGATATTACGTTTTTTTTTTTAACTTTGGCCCACACTACGATTTTCTCCTGTATCGTGGGTACGTTTATAAACATTTAAACTCACATACACAAACAGCCAGACCCGGAACAACTATCTGTAGGCCATACAAATATTTCTTTCGTGCGGGGATCGAACCCGCGACACGCAGCGTAGCAGGCGATTGCTCAACCACCGTGCCGTTTAATTAAATGCCCTGCGGGGTAAGCAGAGGTGAACCGAACGTCAGTAGTACCAATAAGGTCCCTTACTAGAAAAAAAATAAAGACGATGCCCAATTCAAATTATTCCTATGGATGTGGTGTTGGCTGACAAGGTACACTTTTGCAAGATATCTAATGTACCACATAATACGGGGCAAGCCTATTGCAGTCCTCAATTCTGGGTTTTAACTGAGTACATCCTAATGTAAATAAAACACTTAGTCAGTGTTGGAGATCGGGCCCAGGACCCCATTCTCAAGTTTTGCTTGAATCCACTACAAAAATTAAGCTGTTTCCTGTGGTGGAAGTTTTTGGTGTTTGTGGTTTTTTTTTAATAATGCGGAGGAATGAGGAAAGTTTTGAGTATGAATGTGGATGGGTATAAGAGCAGAGGAAGACCAAAGAAACGATGGATGGACTGTGTGAAGGATGATATGGCAAGAAAGGAGGTGTCTGATGAGATGACAAGTAATAGAGAATAATGGAAGAAGACATGCTGCGCCGACCCCAAATAAATTGGGATTCGGAGAATGATGATGACGAGGCCTTACCGTATGGTTCCATATGAGGTTGGGCAGCGCATGGTCCTTATGGAACTGGTAGTAGAAGAGCGGCCAGTTGGCGCTGGACTTGACGCGCTCGCGACGTCGGCGCAGCACCACGGGGCGCTCGCGCGCGACGTCGCGGCGCTCGCCCGCCGCGCGGCCCAGGCGCGCTGCCCAGTGCTGGAGCGCTAGTTGGGCGTAATGCTGTGGATCAAAGAAGTTGTTAATGTCTAGGTTTTGAAAGAGTGTAGCGGCATTGCAGCCACACTACGCAGCGACCCGAGTCACAGGTCGGGGATCGTCGGCTGTCTCCGTCGCAATGCGTGCGTCGCGGCCGTTCGTTTTCTTCGCCTGTCACGGTCGCCATAAAAAAAACCCTTCTTCTACAATATACCGTTCCGTTACCGTATTTAATATCTACAAGAGTACAGTTTTGTCGAGACTGCGAAGTGTTTTGATTAAATAAATACATTAGTCAATTAAAATAATCATTTTCTGTCTAGAGATTACTTTCTTTCTACGAGGGCAAGTGTCCGTACCACTTTAAGATGGAAAAGTGGACCATTGTCTGTACGGTAACGCCGCATACAACTGCTTCTTGCGTTGTTCTTTCTGACTGTTTTCTTTCTTGATCGTTTGTTTGGTTTGCGGCTAACCAGGGGGTCTACTCTCTAAGCACGAAATCCGTAGTTTCGGCCGAAGTCACGGTCGTTTCCTACTCCTTATCACTTACGGACACAATATTCGTTATTCCCGTACTAAAAATGTATGACAATACGATTGGACAGTTTGCCTTACTCCCGATGTGTTTTCAAAACTCATCGGGAGTAGGGTTCATTTCGAAGTATAAAGCTAGTTACGGATGGATCCGTATTTTCGTTGACGGACTTAGAGAGTAGGCCCCCTGGTGTCGAGAGTTTTAATGAGCCCAAGGGCTTCTGACTTGGCTGTACATGCCGTCATGAAATATCTCTCAGGCATGCTGGTTTCCTCGCGATGTTTTCTTTCACCGAAGCAAGTGATAATTATACAATACTAGCTGTCCCGCGCAACTTCGTCTGCGTCACATTTTCCCCGTTTTCGCAACATTTTTCATTGCTGCTTCGCTCTTATTGATCGTAGCGTGATGATATATAGCCTATGTCCTTCCTCAAGTTGAAAACTATCTTCTTGCCAAATTTCATTAAGATCCGATCAGCCATTTAGTCGTGAAAAGGTAACAAACAAACTTACTTTCGTATTTATAATATTAGTTAGGATGCACATTATTCCGAAAAGTTAGAGCAGCGTGATTTAGGTTCGAACTCGAGACCTCTAACTTGTGGCAGTCTGACGGTGACATCGCTAGGCTATCACTGTATACACTACACTATGACTGTAAAGGGACCAAGAACACATAAACCCAGCCAAAACTAACCTCCAGATGCTTCTCGACGTATTTGACCTGTCTCTCCAGCGCCTCCCAGTGCTGCGCGCGTTGCTTGACGGAGGCCTGCGCTAGCGACAGGTTGTCGCGCTCGGGCTCCAGCTCACTCGCCAGCGCCGCGGCAGGGGGAGCCTCCGTCGATTCTAGGAAAGCTAGAAGGCCTGAGGGCTGTGGAAGATAACAGTAAAAATGGTATAATTTTAGGGGTATGAGGAACAGGGCGTAAAGTTCCTCGATACTCCGTAAGAAAGGAGGAATCCGCCGACCAGACGCGTGTTTTGTCTGGTCGGAAACTGTCCGATAATAGCTGTCGGACTTTCCTGTATACTCTTAAGTCGGGGATAACTTTGCTTGCGAGATGCAGAACATGTTAGTTCTTCCGTTGTATCATAGGTAGCGCTGTCGTTTTTGTTGAATGTTACCGTAGTACTTTTTTAGTGTGGTATTTCTAAAGCGGCATGCAAAAGCCAGCTCTCGAATAGCCCACCGCCAATGACACCGGCTTCGTCTCGAGAGGTCACAGTATCTCGAGGGATATTCTAGTGTTTCGTAACAACGACCCAAGATGGCGATGGGGTAACCGTAGTTGCGCATACACTACCGGTAGTAACTTATAGTATAGTAATAAATTAATGCAGTCTGACGGAATATCAACAGCGTATGAGAATATGTGAAAATAAATCAGTGTTTAACCAGCCTGTATTTGTCTCATTATAGTAATCATACTGTCTACTTCCTAGTCAAAAGTAGTACTACTTTTGACTGCCTCGCTGGCCCTGGGTTCGATTTCCAGGTCGGGCAAAGTATTATTGGGTTTTTCCATCAAGAATTTCTCAGTGGAAACCACGGAGTCTGGATTTGTACCCGGTGGCAATAGGCTCGCATTCTATGACATGGGACTTAAAAATAACTGGCGAAATGTGGGCGTACTATTAGATACACTTCTGCCTAACCCTTCGGAGATAACAGGCGTGATGTTATGTTTGTACTCACCATAATCCTCCGCATGAGACAGTGCGCAGGCGCATGGTCCGCCAGCCACAGCGCGAGCAGGTGCCGCGCCAGGTGGCGGTGCTGCAGGCGCGGCGGCGCGAACAGCGCGCACAGCAGGTGGCGCGGCAGCGCGGCCTCGGCCAGCGCCAGCGTCTGCATGCGCGCGCCCACGCCCTCGCCGCCCTCCTCCACCAGCGCGCGCATCACCAGCCCCGCGCCCTTTACTATCGCCATCGATTGGTGCTGGGGAGTAGAACACGATGTTAAAACAATTTTTGTTTAAGGCGCCAGGGTAGGCCGCGAAATTTAAACGTTCTTGCATTTTTTTACAATTTGTAGGTTAGTGTCAAGTTGTAAGTTGATTAAATATAATTCGCGATCGAAACAAAAATGGCTTTACAGAGTTATAATCGTTAAAATCATCTCGAGGAGCTCGTGGCTAAATAATAACAGCCGCCCGGGTCGATCTTTAAGGTTAAACCGTGCTTGCCGAGGTTGGTCCGTGGATGGGTGACCATAATTACATACCGAGTTTCCTCCGTGCCTCGGAAAGCACGTTAAGCCGTTGGTCCCGGCTGTCATTTGTAGATCTTTGACAGTAGTTACGAGTAGTCAGAAGCCAAAAAGTCTGACATCCAGGGACACCAAAGGGTATCGTATTACCCGTTTACTGGGTAGTCATTTAGCCAAAAGTCTGTCAACCAATCCTACCAGTACTAACTGGGTTGTGAAGGTCAGATAGGCAGTCGCTTCATGTAAAATACTGGTACTCAGCTGCATCCGGTTAGACTGGAAGCCGACCCCAAAATAGTTTGGGAAAAGGCTAGGTAGATGATGAATCGTTAAAATCATCAATAGCCGACACCAACATAGTTGGGTAAAGGCTAGGCAGATGATGAACAGTGCAAAACTAACAGTCTACGGCCTCTCGCATCTTTCCTACCGACTCGCCTTACCTCAAACAATTTAAACAGTATTCGTCCTCTCTTAGACACCATCTCCAGCAGCTGGTCGAACTGCTTGCCGTCAGTGGTCTCGCTGTAGGGCACGCACAGCGCGAACGTCAGGAAATCCAACATGGCCGCCACTACTAGCGCACCACTGCCGCCCGTCTGAGAGGGAGAGAGAAGTTTAGATAGTATTTATAACTAGGTGTACATGTGTAATTGTGCATACCATAATGCTACCATAATCTCTAGCCAAGGTACCTATTGTACCTTGGCTAGAGATTAAGATTACATTTTTAGTTCTCGCCATTCCTCTCTTTAAAACTGTAACAAAGTACTGACCACGTGATCCGCCCACATGGTGAGCAGGCCATCGAGGAAGGTGGAGGACGACAGCATGCTGGCCTTGTTTAGCTGCTCCTGTCTCAGATCTGGTTCGGCGTGCATCGGCTGCAGTAGTGCGCAGACCGCGTCTAGAGCTGCGTGGGCGCAGGCTGGAGAGCCGCGACGTAACGCTGCTACGGTCGCTGTGCCGATCCATTCGCGGAAACTGATGAAAATTATAAGCTCCGTATTATTTAATTAATTTAATTTTTAAGTACTTTACAAAAATAATTTTGATAAAAGTTGAGCTCCTGTGTTATGTTGGTAAAGAGTAAATTTTTGATGAAGAGGAGACTCTTGTGTTGTTCATTTATTTTGACGAGCCGTTATACAGGGTGAAAAGGACAACGACGCGAAAACGTATCAGCGTAACATAGAAATTTTTCGTCGGTTGTTAAAAAAAATCTATACCTTAACGGTCAAAATGTTGACAGCTGACTTTTTTTAAATTACCGATGAAATATTGTGATGATGAACGGAATTATGTACAAAGTTCTTTTTTTTTTACGGATGGGAAATCATCAAATGACTTCTCCCGCTCTGGGCGGAGCGGGAGGGAGTGTCAGACTTGTACTGACTAAAACCCATCCGTGTTCCTTCTTAACCTTTTGTGTTCCAGGGCCACGGTATCTCTTTCGAACAGTCCCGCAGCCCTGGCAGGCATCGGTCCTCTCGGACCCCTTCCGATTCGCTGACATCTCCTTGAGGCGCACGTGGAACATGAACGCGCCGTCGGCACGGCCTGTCGTCAGAAGACGGAGGGACGGTGAGCTAGCCCATTACTCACCGTCTACAGGCCCATATACTAAGTACCTGGGCAAGCGTTTTCGCGTCGGTGTCGCTTCCACCCCGTATATAATCACAATGTGATAACTAACACTAGTATTCATTGTCAGTATAGCATACAAAGATTCGTATGACATGAATAACATAAAGAAACATTGAAAAGTTGTCTTTGCCTTTGCCATTTGTCGCATAAAAAAATAAAAAAAACTTAGCCCTACTAACACACATGACTCACACAACAATCAAAAGATAAAAATTAATTAATAAATACGCTTAGTCTATAATTAACAATAGATAAACGTAAACATCGCACACCTCCGATGATTCATAATAAGATTAGAATCTGTTCTGATTCATAATATAATCTTTGCAAACGGCCGTGATAAGATTACTGGCGAATCTCAAGAACCTACATAAAAAACCGGACAAGAGCGAGTCGGATTCGCCCACGGAGGGTTCCGTACAAATTCTCTTTTGTTATACACGTTAATTAAATCCTAAAAATAATACTTAATTTTTTTATGGCTTTTAGATTTGTCCCTGTACTCGTAGTATAAGAGGATATTACTTGCCAAATTTCATAGTTCTGTGTCAACGGAAAGTACCCTATACATTTTGATTCCCTTGAGAGTGTCGAAATATACGTTTTTTGCGGCATAAACGGCCATATTTTTTTTTTTTTTTACTTTGATGTAGAAGTTTTTTCACAGCTTAAAAATTATTGGGCCAATGTGGTGGCCTGGACATACCAGCGGGTAGGGACTATAGATCTACATATATGGTTTTAATTTCCACCCGATACCTCCACGCTTCCCGAGATAAAGGGTCTTGACAGACTGACAGACGGACAACAAAGTGATCCTATAAGGGTACCGTGGGTACCCTTATAGGATCACTTTGAGGTCCTTTTGAGGTACAGAACCCTAAAAATCAAAGTAATTAATGATTCCGAGGGCAGTACTCTATGGTGAGGGTTGTATTATAAGGAGGTTCCTGTCTCTGGAGCAATAACCACCGAAAGCTTGGACCCTGCTCCCGACCCGGTACATCACCATATTTTTATTTTGGATTGTTTTCTTATTGAGATATTAAAAATGTATTCATGCGTAATTAAATCAAAGTCTGCCTCGTTGGTCGATAGACGCAAGCGAATGCATGCTGAGCATGAGGTCCTAGGTTCGATTCCCAGGTCGGGCAAAGTGTTATTATAGTCTAAGATCCCGCTATACAACGACCTTCAACGAGCTGGTTAATGGATGAAACTTATTTTATATTGAATTTAATATGACAATAAATATATTGCATATGGGTTGTCTAAAAAAATTATATACGATTAAAACGAAAAATGAAATATTTCACCGGTTAAGTTAATAAATTCAAATTCGATACCAATTGAAAGTATAAAGCCCATAGAATATGCAAACGTTAGGTTACCTTTTTCTTATTCATAAACCAGACCGGTGCAAGTTACTATATAGTATCGATTTACCTGTTTATACCTGCCTACCCGAGAGTTGTGACGGGAAAAGAAAAGGCAACCGTTTGCATATTCTATGGGCTTTATACTTTCGATTGGTATGGAATTTGTCTACTAACCAAACCGGGGAAAAGATAAAAAAAAATACTGGCTGAAATTTTTTAGACAACCCATATGCAATATATTTATTCACATAATAAATTGAATATAAAATACGTTTCATCCATTAACCAGCTCGGTGAAATTCATTCTATAACGGGATCCTGTACTATTAGGTTCTTCCATAAAGAATTTCTTAGTAGCAGCCACGGAGTCTGGATTTGCGCTCGGTTGACAGCAGTAGACTCGCCCCCTATTACGTGGGACTTAAATCATAACTGGGGAAATGTAGATGTACTATTAGGTACACCTCTGCCGGACCCTTCGGGGATTACAGGCGTGATGTTAATTTATGTAAATCAAAGTAAAATTGTCTTACCCAGGTAACGCAGTGAACGCAGCAAATCCAACTTTACTGGCACAAAGTCTTCTCAAGGCATGGAACTGAGCCTCAAGTTCCCGGGGTGTTAAGTTGCTGCCAGAAGGCGCGGAGCTCACCAGCGCAGTCAACGCGCCCGTGATCAGCTTCTCCTTGTTCTCGGCGAACAAGCGCTGTGGTGCAACATTTTAGTGCACTTCGTCTTGCTTAGTCAGGGACACGATTTGATAGGCGTGGGACAAAGAGAGAACGCAGACAACCTAGACTAGACCTTTTTTGATAACCTAGTTTTTGACCGTTATTTTTAAAAGTCTGAGGTCTTAATTTTTTGTTTTTATAAGACTTTTTAAGGCTGTTTTACGGTTATTTACGTTCTTCCTTGTTTTTAATGATAAAGATTTTTATATCGTGCAAGTTTGCATTCAGAAAGAGATAGAATAGTCACTTCAGTTACGACTGTTATTGATTTGAGGTAATTAAGTTTTCCCGACCAAGTAATTTCGTAGAATGTCCCAGTCTGTCAAATTGTGACGCCAACTAATCCCAAGTAAATATACTCATGATTTATACTCTAATAGCTTAACAGATAAAGTATTTATGCAACAAAACATACAACGTTCTCAGTTAGTGCAACATCGCATAGAAATATGGTATTTACATGTAACGCAGATGATTTGAACCCAGAACCCTAAAAGCTATGGAAAAGTCTAGGAATGGAAGAATTTGTGGTTTCCCTCTACCTAGCTTTTAAAGGAGTAGCAATGTAAGGGTGTAAAATAATAAATTGACAGGGGACTTACAAGATCCCACGTAAGAAACAGCCACAACACGGGGCGGGCCTACAAGGCACACAACGTACATTAATATGTCCCAGGAATTTCACAACAAATAAATAAAAAAAACAAAGCGTGATGAGGATGAGTGTAGCGTGATATGCAGTAGCAGTAAATGTAATCTAAGTATTTAAAGAAAACTGGCTGTTATGACGCCCATTCTAAGGTTGCTTTTCCAGGGATGTGGGCGGGGGGGATATTCGCTCGTTTGCGACAACAATGACATAACTAAAAAATTAGATATTGATGTTATTTGTAATTCAATATAAAATTAAAGATAGTAAAAATTTAATAAAGTAACGAAATACGTAAAATAAACACATTTCATCTTTTTAACCGACTTCAAAAAAAAGGAGGAGTTTCTCAATTCGACTATATTTTGAAAAAAGATTTCTATGCCAAAAAAATATGGGCAATTTAATGAAAATACTTTTAGTCTTATTTAAAAAAAAACGCTGTCGTGTATTTCTTATTTTTCGAAATATGTCACTATTTTCGCAAACAAGTTATATGTAGCGAGGTTATGCGTAAAACTAACCAATCCGAAAGTTAGCTTAGTTCCAGCCGTAAAAAAACAAGAAAAGAGATATTATGATTGGTTAGTTTCGCTACACACCTGGCAAGCCTGCTTCTGGAAACGCAGCCTTATTAAGGGCAGGATAGAAACATATTTGTAGAGCGTCATCTCTGTCATTCATACATGTGACAGACAGCGACAGACACGACGTTCTAAAAAACCGAATATTTCTAAAGGCCGGAGAAGACCAAATTGCGCGTAACAACCGATGCACGCACGCAAACGCCACGCACACTCATTTGGTTTGCACCGGCCTTTAACGTCCATGTGATCGAATTTAATGTAACGAACACATTATTTTGTATAGTAAAAGCTGGTTTTATATGAATCTATTTTACATACATACAATAAAATTTAACTAGCTTTTTCATGCACAAACTGACTTATAGGGAGGTTTAAATTATTAACAAAGTGGAAATTCAGTCAGAATTTTTACAAGTATGAATCAAGTTGCAAATTGAAGCTACTGTTTTAATTTTTCTACTCAATGAGAATACGGAGTGTTAGGAGAAGTCGAAGTAGTTAATATACAAGTCCTTTCACAGCTATTTTATCTTAGACATTGCATAACTGTCAGAATTATAGCAAAATTCTCGTTGCAATAAATTTGCCAAAGCACAGTGACCTTTATTTCCCTTACAAAAAGGCTAACGCTGTTGGATTGTGTTGTGTCACAATGATTAAATAGCTGTTAAAGGAGTATTGAATAGAACGCGCCAACGTTCACAGCAGCTGCGGTCATAAAACGCTAGAGCGAGATGACACAACACTAAACATTCACTATCCTACTCGCTCGTTTTATGACCGTAACTCCCAAGAGTTAGCGTTTAGTTTAGTAAAAAGTATACATGTATAGTGCAGTTATACAGCTAGTTATATGTCTTTTATATGTCTTACGTCTTGGCTGACGGAGTAGATCAGCCCGCTGTAACCGACGTTTGAGTTAAATCGCTCTATAACTTCGGCTCGAGACATGCCTACTGGATTCTGGAATAATCTGTAAATAAACAAGTATAGGTAGGTAAAGGTGCGTATTTGACCAGATTCATGAACGTGGACGAAGAAAAAGGAGAATAAAAATATCTTAGCAGGTGGCGTTAATAGTCCTAAGTTTTTGTATGGCTGAATGCATGTCTTTTTGTATACATAGTCATTTTTGAACTCAAGTTATGAATTTTCTTATGAGATTAACCAGGCTAAGTACGCTAAATCATAACTATATACCGAATGTGCCAGTTGCAATGAAATAGATCTTGCCAGTACAGAGCTTAGAGTCGGTGTGACAATGTCA
Organism: Cerastis leucographa; assembly: GCA_963082945.1. Lineage (NCBI taxonomy): Eukaryota > Metazoa > Arthropoda > Insecta > Lepidoptera > Noctuidae > Cerastis > Cerastis leucographa. Next base: position 15,570,872 of record OY720362.1, on the reverse strand, counting down.
AGCATAAAGTCTAGAGTTGGTTGATTCATACCTAAGGTGATTGTTACCTTGTCCTCGGTTACAGGCTGCTGGAGAGGCTCCAGTCGGTATCCTCGCGGTGTAGACGTGCACGTCACGCTGAACTAGACAGTTTTACTTCTGACATAGAGTCTATAGTTAGTTGATTCATACCTGAGGTGATTGGACTCCGTCTCCTCGTCAACAGGCTGGTGGAGAGGCCCCAGTCGGTACCCTCGCGGAGTGGGTATTGATCTTACGTGCACGTCACGTTGGCCCGCAGACCTGACGCCGTCCAGCAAAGAGGCTAGTAATGCGTCCCTGAGGAAAATGTTCGAAATTTTAACAAGGAACAGATTCTGGGTTATAGTACCTACAGAACTAAGGCATAAATAGGACACACTGAGCACTAGCCAGAGAACTTCGTCTCTGGTCATCCTAACTTCTTAACTAATATTATAAATGCGAAAGTAAGTTTGTTTGTTTGTTACCTCTTCACGCCTAAACCACTGAATTGATCATCCTTTAATTTTGCTTATACGCTGGCCGATGTACAGAAACGGACATGGGATACCTTTCATCCCGAAAAAAGTACTGTTCCCGAGGATAACAACAAAAACGTTCTTATGATAGTAGATGGCGCCACGTGTCTGAGCCGGTTATTGCCAAATCCTAAATTAACGCGAGTGAAGCTGCGGGCCAAAGCTAGCAAGTGATAAAGATGACACAGCAGGATTTAACAAAAAGAATCGGTTTGCCTTCTTTATTTATGACGGCGTATCGCACGTTCTTATCATTTTAGGAGGCGATAATATTGACATTATGTTATAAACTAACTCCAAAACGTGAGAACTCTTTCAACGTTTCCCGATCACTATGTTTCATGGGCAATAAAAATTTACTGGCAGTTGAAAACTAAGCATCAAACAAAAGTGTAAATCCTTTTTGTTTTAATAATGCCTGCCTCGGAAAGCACGTTAAACCGTTGGTGCCGGCCGTCACTTGTATATCTTTGACAGTCTTTAAGTACTCAGTGGCCAGAAAGTCTGACAACCAGTCTTACCAATGGGGTATCGTATTACCCATACTGTTTTGTGGAGGTCAGGGGTTGCACGAATGTTTTGCAACCCCTGACCTCCACCTGATTCGGCCAATATCGTAATTGGACAAAAAGACGATTTGACGAATTATAGCTTTGACCAATATCAAATTTGATGAATTGCCGATGTGACGAATATCTGACTTGACCAATGTCGTGCAACCCGAGGTCAGATAGGCAGTCGCTCCATGTAAAATACTGGTATTCAGCTGCATCCGGTGAGACTGGAAGCCTTTTGAAAGTCAAAATAATATTATGTGGTAGACATACCTTTCTCCAGCCAAGTATGTGCGTGTTTGTCCATTGAGGTATTCTATCGAGAACTTCTGAGGGTGCTCAGTATCCCTCACTAAAGCGAACACATCACTTAGCGGCCGTAGGCATACCACCTGAAAATAATAATTATTATTACAGCAAGTTTGATGAGATGAGTGCTTCCTTTATATCGAACCATGTTTCCTAATCGGTGGATCAATCATGAAAAAGCAGTTAAGTAGGAAGGAGTTATTATACGGACGTCGATCGACAGCCGTCCAAGACAACCGAAACTCTTTTTTAACGGTCACAAACCTTACTTATCTTAATACCATTCAAATCTGACATATACGGGGTGATTGGTTAAACTTGAGAATCAATCAAAAATTAAAAAAAAAAAAACAGATTGCTTGTCAGGGAACAGTCTAAATTCTAAGCTATGCAGCCATAAATGTATGATGCAACTGATATATTTCTTTTCGCGATGTCTTGTCTGGTCCCGTTAAAGTTGTAAGTTTTCATGAGTACTAGACGCCCCTAAAGTATTGCCTACGCCTCAGCCAGACCCGGACCTATAGGCAATACGGATATTTTTTCCGCTAGGGGATCGAACCCGCGATACAGCGCAGCAGCCAAGCGCTCAGCCAAGTGAAATCCGCCTTCGTTCTGTTTGTGTGCGTAAAGATTCAATAAATAAATAACTTACAGAGTATGTCTGTGGATCCCTCTCGAGTATACAAGTGTCGGAGAGGCAGAGAGTTCGTCGCATTGGTTCCATGTGACGCGCAGGATTCACTTTGTGGACTATAAACTCGCTTAGTGAGGTCTGATGTTGATCTCCACTGTTCAGGAAAAAAGAGATCATTGCTTATAGTCTGGTTGGTATTTTTTAAAGGCCTTTTGCCTTTTGTTGCATGCTAGTAAATAAATATATTTATTACGGAGTTGGCACGGGATTATATCATCATTTCAGAAGTAAGCTGACCTCTCATTCTACTTTAAGTTGGAATCTACATATACTGATTTAATTATAAAGCTAAAGAGTTTGTATGTTTAGTTGGTTGAGCGCACTAATCTCGGGAAATGCTGCTTCGAATTGACAAATTATTTTAGTGTTGGAAAGCCCATTTATCGAGGAAGGCTATATGCTACGAATAATAGGAGCAGAGCACCAATGAAAAATGTTGCTAAAACTCTTTTTGGAAAATTTCGCGAAGACTATGTTGCGTGGGTCAGTTGGTAATTTATAATTAATCATCATCTTCCTGCCCTTGTCCCATTTTATTTGGGGTCGGCGCAACACGTCTCTTTTCTCCATACTCCTCTGTCATTCGTCATGCTATCATTTACTCCTTTTTCCTTCATATCATTTTTCACACAATCCATCCATCTTTTCTTTGGTCTTCCTCTCCCTCTCCATCCATCCACATTTATATTCATCACTCTTTTAGTCACATGTGTTCCATCCCTCCTCATCACATGTCCATACCAAGACAGACGACTCCCTTTCATCTTTTCTGTAACAGGCGCCACTTTCAAACTTCCTCTTATATGCTCATTTCTAACTTTATCCATTTTAATCATTCCACACATCCATCTCAACATTCTCATCTCTGCTGCATGCAATCTTTTTTCATCCGTCTTTTTCCCTGCCCAGCATTCCGATCCATACAGTACGACAGGTCGTATCACGGACTTGTATATTTTCCCCTTTATCTTGAGGGTCCCGGTCTACATCGGCATCTCCTTGGACAAGCGACCCGAGGTACCGAAAATCGGAGCAGATCGGTATGGGCGTTTCGGCAAGGGCTATAGGCATAGGACTGGAGAGACCGCCGAAATCACAAAACAAGTATTCCGTTTTGGTTCTACTTATTTTCAGGCCAACATTCTCCAATCTTTGCCACCACACCTCCAATCTGCTCTGGACCTCTAGGCCACTCTCGGCAACTAGAACAATGTCGTCAGCAAACAGCATACACGAGGGAGCCTCTTCCTGTATGTCCGACGTAAGAGCGTCCATTATCACCAGGAAGAGGTAAGGGCTTAAAGCCGACCCTTGATGCAATTTATAATTATATTTTTAAAATTAATTAAAATTAATTTATTTATTTAAGAGGCAGTAAAGCCTCTTAAATAAATAAATTATGACCATTAATATATGGCGTAATTGAAAGGCAAAACAAAATCTATAAATTTCCACGATGTAAATTAAAGTATGTATTTATTTGCCTAGTAGGTACACATGAAGCAGGAAATATCATTGATTGATGGTCGATGCGCATACGCTGATTCAAGTCAATTAATAACCATGGTCATTGTTTGACAGAGTCTAATCGTAGATCGATTTCCGTTGCATTTTATTATTAAACCATCACGCCGATAACTGAAGAACAGATTGGGCAGAGGCATGTAAACTATGGTTTCTGTTCCACCGCCGACCATCAGCAAAAAGCGAGTAGAACTAGAGTCTTCTCTAGAACAACTAGAGAATAGGGGATCGGACTGGGTAAAGAAAACGACATTCTATTTTGTCCGTCAGACAGGTTATACAAAAATATTAGACACGTATTTTTTGTTTTATCAAAATATCAAAAAATTACTTAGTTAAAACTCATTATAGTTGGAGAGTGGGGGCTTACTACGTCACAAGTAGGTATAAAACTTACCTACATGTGACGTCATGCGCCATTTCAACTCAATAGGTATATCTCCGTAATTTTATGACCACGTGAAAAAAGAAAAATATGTGTCCAATACTTTTCTTTCCACTACCCGACGGACAAAGAAAAAAAAAATTGGATGATCCCCTATTCTCGCCGGCAGTCGACAACCAGTCCTACCAACGGGTATCGTATTACCCAGTACCAACACGGTTATGGAGGACAGATAGGCAGTCACTCCATGTGAAATACTGGTATTCAGTTGAATCTGGTTAGATTGGAAGCTGACCAAGATAGTTGGGAAAGGGCTGGGCAGATGCGAACAGTCGGCGATCAACTATTAATATAAATATATCTCTTTTACTGACATTGAACCTACATGACCTACAAGTATTGTAAGTTTTTTGAGCGAGAAAATATTCTATTGCTTCTTGCTTCTTGTCACCGGTGGGACAAGTGCCTAAACCCATATTGTATCAAAAATCTGTTGCTTTTTATAACGTTTTTATTAAACCTGTAACTAACTATGGAAAAAAAATCTTAGAAGTTAAAGATCCACTTCTCTGTTTCCGATTGAGCTGTTTTGCATTCATGTTTAGTTTGGATAAATGCATGGTTAGCTAAGTGTCGTCATTCTAAATCAAATATGATCAAATCCCAAAGATGTCAGACTAATTATTTTTATTCATTCTAATGATATGGGTATCAAATGAAAAGGTTTGTAAGAATAATATGAAAAATAAATTGACGTCACTTTAAAGCGAGTTGTTTTTTTTTTTTTTTTTAACTTCTAGTACAGACATGATAGGCGAACTAATCGTACAGAATTTGATACATGTAACGAGTGTATCGCGTTAGATAGATAAATGTGTTCGCACCCAAGGTCGTCTGCATCAGCCGTCGGACAATCGAATGATAGAATAATGTGCGTGAACGAAATGCGCCAATTAAGAATGTAACTAATTAACTTTGGGTAAAAATAGTTACCGTTATAAAAACATATATACAAATAAATAAAATTGAAGTGTCTGTTTGTAATATTAAAATAACCGCTTTTTACTACATGCATATGAATGTATATACGGTACATATACCAAAATAACATTTTTTACAATTTTTGTCTGTCTGTCTGTTTGTTAGTTCCGGCTAATCTCTGGAACGGCTGGACCGATTTTGAGGGGACTTTAACTGGCAGATAGCTGATGTAATAATGATTAACTTAGGCTACTTCTTGAATTCCACACGGACGTCGAAGTCGCGGGCACAACTAGTACATAATAACACCACAAGTTAATTTATAAATAAATAGGATTTTTTAAACATTTCTATGGAAAATGGTCGGCTATATCTAGACTAAATAAACGCACATAACATGACGCGGGGACGCCTGTATTCCCCGGAGGGGTATGCAGAGGTGTGCCTAGGCTATAGTGCGTGCCATATCTCGCCAGCTATGTATAAGTGCCATGTAATAGAGGTGGCCAAGCTATCCTATCAACTAAGCACGATTTCAGACTAGGGCTAACAAAACATTTTATAATGACATAACATCACGCCTGTAATTCCCGTAGGGGTAGCCAGAGGTGTACCTATTAGTACACCCAAATTTCGCCAGTTTTTTTAAGTCCCATGTAAAAGGGAGCGAGCTTATTGCCAGCAACCAGGCCCAAATCTAGACTCCGTGGCTACTACTGAGGAATTCCTGATGGAAAACCTGGATGGGTTGGAGTATACGTAACAGGGCACTGAGGAAAAAAGAGATTTTTTTGTAAATGTTTTATTTTCTCGATTATATCGTATAGAACACCTAAAAATATGGCGAAAAGCATCTAGGTGTTTTTTGTCTCCCACCAACAAATTTGTCGTAAAAACGATGTCGATATTCATTTATTGACATTGTTATTTTAAATTATGTGTGCATTTTACATTCTTTTAATTTAATTTATTTAATTTCTTGTAATCTAAACTAATTGAATTTAATGTATTATAATTTATTGTTTTGTGTATCCATTACTGTTTCATGCAGATTATATTCGAACGCAATGTAGATTGTTAATGAATAAATTAAAAAAATAAAAAATAAGAAGGCGAAAGGATTGGTTACAAAATTCGTGGTTATTTTTTTTAAAAACCACCCCGAAATAAGATCCCTTCGATATAACCTCCGGAATCACTTTGTCATAGTACCCCGTTTCGTATCCACTGACCCGTTAATGCAGTTTTATAATATTTAAAATAAAATTCATTGAAGAGCCTGATACAAGCTAATGCTTAAAACTACTATAATTCATTAATATCTACTACTGAACTATCTGCACACATTTTTGTAAATTTTTTTTTTTTTTTTAGATGAATATATTTATTAACTCACCTATACTTTCCAAATCTCTGGTCATGATAGTCATCCAAGGTGATCATAGTAGACAGAACCTTAATGCTTATACTAAGTGTTAAGCTTGCCATCTCCAGCATCTTATTGATGATGATCTGATGGTCCATGGCATTGGAGAACAGATGGAGTCTACTGTATCCTCCTACAGCTAGTACGAACCCTCCAGGAACGTCCCGGACGGGGAGGATTCCCTGGACATCACAATATGGGTAACTGGCCAGTAATGTGTGGGTGGACGGCTCCAGTTGTTCTAGTGCACATGGACCCACTTCTAGGACTACAGGAAGTCGGGTTCCACTCCAATGGTGTTTGTAAGCTTGGTATCTCTGTAAAAAAGAACGCATTTGTTTATTTATTCATTCACACATACAGATAGAAGACAAAAAGAAGTTGGTTAAAAAACACATGACGCTGATTTTAAAAGTGGACAAAACAAAACTCTGTAATTTATTAATTAAATTATTTTTAAAGACACGCTTTTCATTCTTTAGACAATAATGTACTTATGCAAACATCCACAAAAAAATATAACAAACATGCATTGTGTTTCTTTGATAACAAAACAGATTACATGGCAATAGGAAGTACTTTTCCGAGACTGAAACAAATGAGATGCAACACTAGGCGACATCTAAACAAATACTTTTATTTAGAGATTATTTTAGGTGCCGCCTAAACACACACACTCGCACACGTACATGCACGGAGGATAATTAACGCTCTTAAAAACTTCAAAAGTGAAATAATATTTAAGCATTCATTAGGTGTCTCACATGTTAGTGAAAACACAAAATATTCATACCAAATCTAAATTCTCTAATCTTTATTTAAGTCTTTTACCTTACGCATAATACGTGCTTTGGGCGTGGAGTTGGGGACACCAGCCCGTTATACAATGCAAGTCCTCAATTATTACTGTAATAGTACTGTACTACAAAAAAAAATACTCACATAAACATCTTTAGATTTCTCAGCAAACGCATTTCTGTACTTAAAAGCCTCAGTTAGAATCAAACACTTGTGTTCCGAAGAAAACTTCATAGAATCCACTTTTTTATCCTTCTTCATAACCAGGGTAAAGTCATGATTTGCTGCTGAGTTTGAATGTTTTGAGGAAGCAATGGTGACTACATCAGCGTACAGCCATTTGTTCGTCACCTCCAATCTGTCGGGATTGTATGTAGTAATTCCATGGGTGCCGATTGAAAACACCCGTTTGTATTTCCCCTTCCATGAATGTTTGGTGACAAGGAATGAAGCCACATCCTGGTTGTCTTTTAACGGCATCATCTTAACATCGCCTGGGGACAAATTAGAGACGGATACATTAAAGCAACATAAAACTTCCATTGCAAATGAAACGGAATTTGAAAACAGTTAACATTTTAACTACTGTGTGCACGTTTTTTTTTCTCTCACATTACATAATTTTTGGTTTTTAAAACAAACATAATTTGTGAAGTTAAAACTATGTTATTTATTTTTACTTTCTGTAGTTATATGTGTGATGTAATTATTTTCCTTTCACTATCATTTGGTGAATCATTCTTAATTACCAAGTAATTTAATTGACCCAAAAATGAAACTGATAGTCTAGTCATAGCTAGCAGTAGTAAATAAGTTTATGTATAACTCTGCACTGTAAGTAAAAGGCGCAGGTCTGAGGAAAGGCAACAGGGAAAAATGATCCTTACTGAAAGCATATTTATTGTTTGGATAGGCTTTTTTTTCTTTACATTTTTCTGCAGTATTGTAACTTGTTACTAATCATCACAATTCTTTTCCATAAGTTTGAAATCTTATTTACAGATAATATATTGCTGTTGATGTATCCTTAAATACTAAGTTTATTATCATGATAGGTCCAAAAAAAATTTTTTTTTTCACTATATTTTACTTGCGTGGATAACAAAGGCAACTAAGGAGTAGGAATACTTGTTTGAACAAATTGGGATGATTATGATTACTTTATTTTAAATTTTATCCTCTAAGGAAATAAAATATTATCATACAGTCAAAAATTTTAAATTTATTCTAAGTGTCAAATATAATACGTCCCTAAACACATTTAAAGAAAAAATAGAAAGATAATAAACCTAGGTAGGTACTCAAAGATAAATTGTCAAGTAAAAGGAAACATTGTGTTACTGGGCACTTGTTACTACTTCATCCTTGAAACTTATTTACTTACTTGAAACGAATTTTTAATTTATTATGCTTTTTTTTTTTACTATTTATACCAAATTAATAAAACAAGACGAGCACTAATCCCTTCGACAAACTGTTATGCAGTTTGGTGGGTTTATGAAATTTTACAAAATGTTTGGTCCAGAATAAATGATTTATTTATTTATTTATCCATGTAGGATATACACTATTAGATATATGTGAGAAAAGATAAAATATCAGTTCTTATCAGATTCTGTTACAAAATTGTTGTTACAGTTATCAGACGAGTTTGGGGGCAGAGTCCTTATCTCATACTGAGTCAGGAACAGTTCTGTATCCAACCAAATTATTACAATACAAGGCAACAAAGATCTATTCATTACTATTCTTTGAACACATACTATTTGTAAACTAATTGTTTTCAATAAAATTTTCGCCAGTGATTAGATCACCACAACCGGCAGTACATTGTACGAATTAAGAACAAGTGGGTTACAATAACAAACCCGTTTATCAAATAATATGAACTGCACCAACTGGCACTGTCTCCAAATGACGTCTAGAGAAACAAATCATAATGTTTTGCTACAAAATCCTTGCTGTCGAAACATGAAAAGAATTTAATGAGAACAATCCACCCCTTTGTAAATAGATCGGGAGACCATTGATATCGAATACGTGTAAACAAGGAACAGTACGACACATTTTTATCCAGGAACCGGCAACAGGAGCATCGATTAAATACTCACAAAGTGAATGTGGATAAACAAGCTTCAATACACTCAGCTGGTATCCGATAAGAGCCACATATTATACAAATAAACGTAAAAAATGTGAACAAGAGCTCGAGAAAGGACCGACCAATCGTTCCACAAATTGACAATTATTTGAACAGTGTGGCCACATTAATAAATAACGGGTTGACGTCAGGTTTTTTGATTTTCTAAACAAAAACCAAAAGTCATTCATTTAACGATTTTCTTTATAATTCAATAATAATAATAACCGGCTGACAAAAACATAGTAAAGTAAGTATACTGTACTGTCCATGTCCTAAACGAATAATATCATACTCGGATAAATTCGGGAGAAAAGTCCTTTCCCATTCACAATATTAATTTGCACACCGCAACCATTTTTTCTGTTCTGTGATTTTGCATCCCTATAATGTCAAGATAAGTGATTTCTAACGTCGTTGAAATAATGGTAGCTGGTATATATAATTTATTTTCTTTTGAATTTGGTAAAATTGTACTCAACCATTCTTATTTTCAGGAACGCAACTTTATAAATGTCAAAATTCTCTGTCAACGTCACTACGACAACCAACCTGAGTTCGTTCGAAAACTATAAAAGCTAAAAGAATTTAAAAATCATTTTCAACTGACAAATTAAGATAAAAAAAGCCACATTAAAAATATATAGTAAAAAAAAATTCTATGTAAAAGTTCAGTATGAAAAATACATTGATGCTGCCAACCTTCTACTACTTACTAGTCAATAGTCATAATTAATTTTTAAAAAATGGATTGTAAGTTGTAGGATTCTGAACACCTCCTCTCTCTTTTTAGTTTTTACCGCATGCAGTGCAACGTCGCCGACTACGTGCCGATATTTCACAGAATAAGTAACCTTATTGCCTTTTTTAACAATAAACACTCGGCCGTACCCAGTCCAACACTATGGTGCTAGACTTAGACTTGTTCCGTGCCGACAAAGACGGCGGTAACCCAGACAAAATCCGCGAAAATCAACGTAAGAGATTCAAAGATGTGGCTCTTGTCGACACCGTGGTGGAGCAGGACACCCTATGGAGGAGATTGCGCCACGAAGCTGACAATTACAACAAGCTGAAGAATGTGTGCAGCAAAGAGATCGGCCTTAAGATGAAGAGCAAGGAGCCGGTTGGGCCGGAAGACCAGCCTGTACCACCAGAAGTAGCGGAGAAGCTAGTCGACCTGACCGGAGATGACTTGAAGCCTCTCACTGTTAACCAGATCAAGAAGGTAAGAGAAAGTTTGGTGTTATGCATACAAGTTTTGCTTTAAAGCTCATGCCTTGTTATCCCATAAGATCATTTTACAAATCCTATATCTAATATTCTTAATATTCATAAGCTTCTTTCTATCTCAAAATCCATGTATGAACTCAAGCCAAAATGGAAAATAGGTACAGTTTCATTCATAAACCTAGACATAGGTAATGTCAAATAACTAACAATATTGAGTGGTTTTCCAAAAATAAAACAAATGAAAAAATCCATAGGGAGTGGTAATAATGTGTGTGATAGTGAATAGTAATTGAAAGAAGAATAAAGAAGATTTAAAGTTGTGTTGGTACTGCATTGGCTGATGCAATGTTATCAAAGTATTATTATGACTCATTCAATTCAATAACACATTATATATACCAGTACAGGTCTACTTCTACATAATTTTGTTCAACTGTTTACTAGTTTATTAAGAAAGTGATAAACTTAGTAAGATAGATAAGGTCACTATTCAAACTTCTTAAGATTAACTAATATTATAACTGCAAAAGTAAATTTGTTTTTTTGTTACCACTTCAGCCAAAACCACTAAACCGATCATCCTGAAATTTTGCTTATACCCTGTCAGGTGTACAGAAACAGACAAAGGGTACCTTTCGTCCCTAAAAATATTTCTGTTCCCGAGGAAAACAACAGTATTGTTAATAGATGGCGCCACATGTCCGAGATGTTTATTGTCAAATTTTATATCCTTGAAAAACACAACCTTATTTTCCCTCTGTTATGTCCATTAAAACACGAGATTTAGGTAAATCAGTTTATTGAGCTGAGTAGCATTGCACAGTACAAAGTGAAGGTGTCAAACAACAACCTACCCTCGGCTTAGCGAATATTATTAATAAAAGAATATTTCACAAGTATTGAAGGTACCTACGTTATTCCATATATGACATACCTTCCCCCCAAGTATATAAAACACAACAATAATATAAAAACAAATATAAACTTCATAACATACTACAAAACTGAACTTACTTATTTTAACCCTTCACCACATATAACTAAACTTAAAGATATCAATTAATCCTAATTTTTATAACTATGTATTTGGCCATATGAAAAAGTACTAAGTTCCAAAACATGTATCTTTATTAACTACAACATATAGTTATAATTTGGAGCTGGTCTGGTATAGGGAGTTTTTCCATGGATAGCAAGTTTATTCCTAATTTTACCGCCTGCTAAACTAGGTTCTGACTCCAATGGAATACCTAACATTTCAGCCCATTTGTCTGAACTGGGTATTTCTATAATTTGCTCACTTTCCTGTATATCCGATTGATCCTGATCCATTTCCTGATATTGTCTTTCCCCATAACTTTGTTCTACCATGTCCCTTTCCTCCGTCTGGCCTAATTCCTCATTAGCAATCTGTCTTTCGGAATTTAGTACATTATGTTGTCTGACTAATTGGTCTATATGTCTACTGACTACCGTTCCATCTCCAGTTTCAACTCGATAACTGGCTGGACCGTCTTTGTTTATTACAGTACCTGGTAACCAACGCGGTCCACTGCTAAAATTCCTGTACATAACCTTCTGCCCTACGTCTGTCTGTCTGTTCTTCTTTTGACTATTTCTTATGATTTGATTTTCCCTCCTTTTACGTTCCTGATCATGTGGATTAATAGTGTCTAGTAATGTGCGGATCCGTCTGTTAAACAAAAGCTCTGCTGGACTTTTGTTAGTAGCTGCACATGGGGTTGCCCTTAGTCCTAAGAGCATGTTTGGAATTTTAACATCCCAGGACATACCGTCCATTTTACGAAGTTTATCTTTAACTGTCTGTACCATATGTTCTGCCAAACCGTTGGTAGATGGATGAAAAGGTGTAATGTGTTTTATCTTGTTAGCTTCTAGGAATGTCTTCATCTCAGAAGAAACAAAAGGAGTACCGTTATCCGATACTAATGTCTCACACAGTCCATGGATAGAAAAAATCATTCTCAAGTGCTTAATGACGGTGGCTGAAGTCATATTATTGACAACGAACACCTCTGGCCATTTCGAATAGGCGTCAACTATAATCAAAAAAGTTTTGTTTTGGAAAGGTCCAGCAAAATCCATATTTAACCTAGACCAAGGCTTCCCTGGCATCACCCACTCATAACTAGTTTTTGGTGGCATATGCCGGTTTTCAGAACATTTATTGCAGGTCTGTACCAAAGTCTCAATGTCGTCATTTAACTCTGGCCACCAAACATAACTTCTGGCGAGTGATTTTGTTTGAACAATGCCACTGTGCGTTTTGTGAAGAGCATGCAGCACTGCATCACGAAGCGGCGGAGGTACTACTACGCGGCAGCCTAGGAGGATGCAGTCCTCATGCAACGACAACCCAGCCCGATGCAGCCAATATGGACGTAGCTGGACATCTGATATTTTGGCTGGCCAACCGCAAAGAATGTGATGACTTACTCGATTAAGAACGTTGTCCTGTTTTGTAGCGTGTGCTATTTTGTCCACATCAATCGGAAAGTCATCAGGGGCCTCTGCCATCAACAGTATGTCACAGAGCTGTGGTTCAGCTTGTTCAGGAACAGGCTGCGGCCAACGACTCAGTCCATCAGCATGACCTATCTGTGTTCCTGGTTTATGTATAATATCGTAACTATACGAAGTTAATATTAAAGCTATTCGTGTAAGACGTGGTGACAAAACATGAGGTATGTGCCTTTTAGGATCAAAAATTCCTAACAAAGGTTTATGGTCCGTAACTATCGTAAAATGCCTACCCATTAAATAATTCTGGAATTTATTTATTCCAAACATTATAGCTGTCGCTTCTTTGTCAAGTTGCGAGTAACGACGCTCGTGCGAATGCAATGTCCTAGAGCCCATGGCAATAGGACGCTCATGTCCGTCCTCCATGATGTGGGACAAGACAGCTCCCGCTCCGTACTCTGAACTGTCGCAGGTGAGGACCAGCGGCTTGTTCAAGTCATAGTGTACAAGTGTGAGATCAGAAGATAGTAAACGCTTAGCAGTATTGAAACTGGCTTGCTCTCGGTCAGTCCACACCCACTTCTGCGATTTGTCGAGCAATCTATGTAAAGGCTCTAATATCGAGGCCTTATGGGGTACGAACCTCTCATAAAAGTTATATAATCCAAGAAATGCTTGTAATTGTTGCACATTTTTAGGTTCTGGAGTATTGAGTATGGACTCAATCTTACTCGGTGCCGGGTGAATCCCGTCAGCATCGATAACAAAACCCAAAAATTCCACTCGCTCCTTCGCGAACTTACATTTTTCCTTATTGAGACGTAAACCTGCCTTCTCAATACGTCCTAATACTGCATTAAGACGATGCGACATCTCTGCCATAGTGCGGCCGCTGACGATGACGTCATCAATCAGCACGGCGACACCAGGCACGCCTGCCAGCAACGCTGTCATCAGCCGTTGAAAGATGCCAGGGCACGCTTTCACGCCGAATGCTAACCTATGCACAGTGTAAAGACCTTTGCATGTGTTTAGTGTTAAAAGGCGAGACGTGTCTTCTGTAACGACCACTTGCGTGTATGCGCGATCAAGGTCTAATGTCGTATAAAATTTTCCTCCAGATATAATTGCGAAAATTTCACTAGCTGTAGGCATCGGGTAAGTATCGGTTTCCGTTGCCTGATTTACAGTACTACGATAATCGCCGCACAGACGGACCGCACCGTTCTTTTTTATTATTGGGACTACCGGAGTGGCCCATTCTGAATATGATACGGGTTGCAAAACATTTTCACCTACCAAACGATCTATCTCTTGTTCAACCCTAGCTTTAATAGCGAACGGTACCGGTCTAGCTTTCATAAACTTAGGCGTTGCATTCGGTTTCAAATGAATCGCGACAGGGTCTCCCCGGTAAGTACCGAGTTCGTCCTTGAAAACCTCCCCATACTTGGTTAATAATGCATTCGTTGCTGACAAGTCAATATCTAAAATTTTATTCAATTTTATAGAAATTTCGAGGGGCTCAAACCAATCACGTCCCAATAAGTTTGGCCCTGAACCTCTAGCCACTATTACGTCTAATTTAGTTTTAATGTCCTTATACATGACCGAGACCGTTGCTTGTCCAATGACCGAAACCTGTGAGTTGTTCCACGTGCGCAGCCGAGTGTGCATGCGACGCGGCGCAGCGGCGGCGCGCGGTTGTAGGCGCGCCCACGTGCGCTCGTTGACCAGTGAGAAAGCGGCGCCCGAGTCCACTTCCATGTCCACAGGCACGTCGTTCAGCAACACACGTAGCGTGTAGGCAGGAACGCGCGTGTTCGCGCCCTCCACTTTGTAAATCCCGTTCAGCTGCGCGTCAGACTGCACCTCTTCAGCGTGGTTTACTTTTCCTGAGGTACTTTTCTTTTTAGCTGTGCATATTTTCTCTATGACCCTTTTTCTTGCAAAAATGACAAACTGCATTGATAAAACGGCATTCACCACCGTGACGATCACCACATCTGTAGCAAAGACGAATGTTTGTTTTTGTTTTTAACACGTTGATATCCATCGGCTCAGGCGGGGGCGGCGCCGCGGCGCGGCGGCGGTATCGGCGTGTGCCAGCGTGGCCGCGCACTCGGCCTGCTGCATCATGCGCGCGTCCCTCCCCGCGGACTCGGCAGACACCATGGCGTCAACGACGTCCTTGTACTCGAGATTGTTTTTCTTCAACAGCTCGTACTGTAGTTTGCGATCGCTCATGCCACACACTAATCTGTCCCGCAACATGCGTTCCAGATTTGGAAAATTACAGTTGGTACTGATTTTTCTTAACTGAGCGATATATTCCGTCGCTGTCTCGTCCCTTGTTTGATCACGATGGTAAAATTTGTATGACATTGATATTTCATTTGGTTTTGGACTATAATGTTTGGTCAACACATTTATAACTTCCAGATAGGTCACTTCACTTGAATTTTTTGGAGTGATTAATGCAAGAACAGTATCGAAAGTCTGAGCACCACAAATCGTAAAAAAGTTAGCTTTTTTGACCGAATCGAGGACGATTCCACTAGCTTCAAAGCAATAATTGAGTCGAGTTACGTAACTGTCCCAATTGTCTGTTTTCACATTGAACTCATGAAATTTCACTAATTTACGCTCCATAGTTCACAATTTACACTCGTCGCCACTGTTATGTCCATTAAAACACGAGATTTAGGTAAATCAGTTTATTGCGCTGAGTAGCATAGCACAGTACAAAGTGAAGGTGTCAAACAACAACCTACCCTCGGCTTAGCGAATATTATTAATAAAAGAATATTTCACAAGTATTGAAGGTACCTACGTTATTCCATATATGACACCCTCCATTGATAAGTAATAGTGATTTTTTTCATGATGACCCCTATGGCAGAGACTACAGTATGCCACCTGCTATGATCCTTCCACACTCCTTTTGCTTCATCCAAATCAAACAAGTGGTCAAGCGGTCATAGACAACCCCTTGTGAGTTTCTATGCAATTGACCTGTCTCAAGAAAATCATCAATATATTCTTAAAATTCTTTAACTTTTTTCAGGTCAGAGTATTAATAGATGAAGCCATAACAAAGAATGACCAGGCTCTCTTAGTAGCGGAGAAGACTCGTTCAAATGCCCTCCGTGAAGTAGGTAACCACCTCCATGAGTCCGTTCCCGTGGATGATGATGAGGAGCACAACAAGGTGGAAAGGACACACGGAGACTGCACCTTCAGGACTAAGTACTCGCATGTGGACCTCATTTGTATGATTGATGGTGAGTCTATGAACTGATTAGACAGTTTAGTTAGTTGTTGACTGGTGAACTAAAAAGTCATCATCTGCCTAGCCTTTTACCAAACTATCTTGGGGTCGGCTTCCAGTCTAACCGGATGCAGCTGAGTACCAGTATTTTACATGAAGCGACTGCCTATCTGACCTCCACAACCCAGTTACTGGGTAATACAATACCCCCTGGTAAGACTGGATGTCAGACTTTTGGCTTCTGACCACTCGTAACGACTGTCAAAGATCTATAAATGACAGCCGGGACCAAAGGCTTAACGTGCTTTCCGAGGCACGGAGTAAACTCGGTATGTCATTATGGTCACCCATCCACGGACCAACCTCGGCAAGCACGAGTTAACCTTAAAAATCGACCCGTGCGGCTGTTATTACTTAGCCATGAGCTCCTCAAAAACTGAAAAGAATTGAAATTAAAAGTTAGCTATTTATATTCCATAATCATGTTCTCGAAGATTCTTCTCAAAAAATAATCATTTGTGCCTTTATCGGTCAATTACACTAATTAGAAATTAATTGAGGCACCCATTTCTGAACTCAACATAGAAAGAAAGAAAAAATATTTATTTGTCGCAGAGGCATGACGTGCATACAAAATGACAAAAAGAAACACAAGGCAAGTGCGAGTCGGACTCGCGCACGAACGGTTCCTTTCTATCTATATCTATATATATAAAAGAAAGTCGTGTTAGTTACTTCACTTATAACTCAAGAACGGCTGAACAGATTTAGCTGAAAATTGGCAGGGAGGTAGTTTAGAGCCAGGAGAAGGACATAGGATACGGTAGGGTAGGGTAGGGTAGGTAGGTAGGATAGGGTAGGTAGGTAGGGTAGGGTAGGTAGGTAGGGTAGGGTAGGTAGGTAGGGTAGGGTAGGTAGGTAGGGTAGGGTAGGTTAGGTAGGGTAGGGTAGGTAGGTAGGGTAGGGTAGGTAGGTAGGGTAGGTAGGGTAGGTAGGGTAGGTAGGGTAGGTAGGGTAGGTAGGTAGGGTAGGGTAGGTAGGTAGGTAGGGTAGGGTAGGTAGGTAGGGTAGGTAGGTAGGGTAGGTAGGTAGGGTAGGGTAGGGTAGGTAGGTAGGGTAGGGTAGGTAGGTAGGGTAGGTAGGTAGTAAGGGTAGGGTAGGGTAGGGTAGAGTAGGTAGGTAGGGTAGGGTAGAGTAGGTAGGTAGGTAGCGTCGGGTAGGGTAGGTAGGATAGGGTAGGTAGGTCGGATAGGGTAGGTGGGTAGTAAAAAGTGCATTGCAACGCATGCTGGGTACAGCTAGTTTATATATAAAAGAAAGTAGTGTTAGTTACACTATTTATAACTCAAGAACGGCTGAACCGATTTGGCTGAAAATTGTTGGGGAGATAGCTTAGAACTAGGAGATGGACATAGGATAAGTAAGGTGGGAAGGTAGGTAGGGTAGGATTCCGTAGGAGAGGTAGGTAAGTAGGTAGGGAGGTAGGGTAGGTAGTTAGGTGGGGTACGGTAGGGCAGGGTAGGTAGGCAGGAAAAAGTGCATTGCAACGCATGCCGGATACAGCTAGTTATTTATAAAAACGAGCAAAAAAATCACTTTTTTGTATGGGAGTCCCCTTAAATATTTTTTTATTCTTTTTTTAGTATTTTATGTTATAGCGGCAACAGAAAAACATAATCTGTAGACATTTCAACTATCTATCACATTTCATGAGAAACAACCTGGTGACAGATGGATGGACAGCAAAATCGTAGTAATAGGGTCCCGTTTGACCCTTTGGGTACAGAACCCTTAAAACACCACCAATATATAATTATTTGTTAGAATTAATAGATTAATTGTTTATGGTTAGAATTGATTGTAAACTGACCATACAACTGCCACATGAAATATTTGCAAAATACTTTTTAAAAATGAAACATATGAAGCTGACTTTGACCTTCGAAGAAAGTGCAATGAATATAATTTATATGCTGCAGTTTAGATTATTTTATAGGAATTCCCATTGCATCATAATAATTTTATAAAATCAGCATTAATTGTTATCATTTCATACAATATAGCACAACAAGTGTTCATATTGTGAAGCACACTTGTGCAAATGTTTATAAATAATGTTATCTTGGAGTACATAATAATTTGAACAATAATGTGTTGTGGTAACTTGCAAAACGTACTTAAAGAGGATTTCCTGAAGCTTTCAATGAGTTATCTAATCACACACATTGAGTTGGAACTTATAGATAGATGATACTAGCTTTGCTCACATCACTGAGTCTTCTTTACGCATTAGGTATAAATTATACCTACTGGACTGTGTTGCTGCCACTGACATATTCCTGATGGAAAAACCCAATAACCCAATGCCCGACCCGAGATTTGAAACTAGGACCTCTTGCTCAGAAGTCACCACATACCCACATCACCACCTATCATATTAAAGTCAGCTTTAAAAAGAACCAAAATCATTCAACAATTTACTATTTCCAACTAGGTATGGACGGCGACCGAGGCACTGCGGTGGCTGGTGGACGCGGGTACTATCTGAAGGGAGCTGCGGTCTTTCTGGAACAGGCGCTCATACAGCTGTCCCTCAGGATACTGTTGAAGAAAGGCTATACACCTCTTTATACTCCATTCTTCATGAGGAAAGAGGTAAGTGAAGAAAGCAAGTATAACATTTATTTGCACAAAACATGACGCATAAAAAAAAAAAAAACATAATAAAGAAGAATCGTGTTCTTTTTTTTTCAATATAATTAGCTATTAAAACTTCAGATACGTGATGATGGGGCATTTAGGCACTTATTACACTGCACCGCGCTACGTCGCGTATCACGCAGCCGCAGATTTTATTATTGTAAGCAATTATCTTAATTTGTATAGAAAACACGCCTAGGACAACATACTGACAACGCGTAGGCGTAGGAGTGTTAAAATATGCGGCAGACTGGGCAAAGCAAGATAAAAAAAACCCTAATGTTAAAAGTCTTAGCTAAGCAAAAATTAAACAATTATAAATTAAATTACAGTGCAAAACGGTTTTTTTTTTCTAAATTTTTTTAATAGTTACTGGTTACGAAGTAATCGGCCGCTGCCAGTTACTTGAAACAACACATTTTTGAGTTTTCACTACCCAATTTACTTTGACCCTGTAATTAAATCTGTATTTCAGAAAATCTTATCTAGTCTGACAACCAGTCTTACCAAGGGGTTTCGCATTACCTAGTTACTGGGTTGTGGAGTTCAGATAGGCAGTCGCTTCATATAAACCGACCCTAACAAACTTTGGGAAAATGCTAGGCAGATGATGATTTCAGAAAATCTTAAAACCTTATCTAAATTGCAGGTAATGCAAGAAGTGGCTCAACTAGCTCAGTTCGACGAGGAGTTGTACAAGGTGGTGGGTAAAGGCTCTGAGAACAAAGGAGACGCAGCCGTGGAGGAGAAGTATCTCATAGCGACCTCTGAGCAGCCTATAGCCGCGTATCACAGGGACGAGTGGCTGCCTGAGGCCTCATTACCTATTAGGTGAGGGATTATACCATTTTTTTTGACGACACGTTTGGTGCATTGTTTGAGCGATCGCCTGCTGCGATGCATGTTGCGGGTTCGATCCAGATTATATATATCCAGATTAGTAGTACAGATAGTTGTTTCGGGTCTGGCTGTTTGTGTATGTAAAATTAAATGTTTGTAAACGCACCCATGATAAAGAGAAATTCCAAGTGAGGTAGATATTTCGCCAGTTATCTTTGAATGATAGAAACCGAACTTTTGCCAAATAAAAATTCCAGGATGCTAATGAACAATTCTTATAAAAACCGTACAACAATCTGTTTGATGCGGTAATCAAACCAAATCTTCACTCCTCAGCTGTTGTCTTGCGATTATTACAATAACAAGATAAGCAGAATGGCTTTAAAAGGCAAAGTTAGGATCAGTGTCACTGTGACTATCTTAGGAGCTCGTGGTAATAACAGCCGCTCGGGTCGAACTTTAGGTTAAGCCTGGCTTGACCCGTGGATGGGTGACCACCCATTACATACCGAGTTTCCACTGACCTCATTTGTAGATCTTTGACAGTTGTTCCAGGTAGTCATTTAGCCAAAAGTCTGTCAACCAGTCCTACCAGTACTAACTGGGTTGTGAAGGTCAGATAGGCAGTCGCTCCATGTAAAATATTGGTATTCAGCTGCATCCGGTCAGACTGGAAGCCGACTCCAATATAGTTGGGAAAGGGTTAGGCAGATGATGACTAAATGGTGACTAGATGACTAAATTACCTTAATTAACACAAGTTTTTATTTATTTGGGCATATTAATGGGTATATTATGCAGTATTTTTGCCTCATCAGACGGTATGTCAATGGAACTGCTGACCAACAAGACATCTATAAACTGTTTCCAGGTATGCTGGTCTCTCAACATGCTTCCGGCAAGAAGTAGGTTCCCATGGACGTGATACACGCGGTATCTTCAGGGTGCATCAATTCGAAAAGGTGAGATGAATCATTTTTTCTTTTTTTTATTATCCTGCTGCACCGCCTCTATCTTGCACTTTGTTTTTTTTAAAGTGAAACTTTTATTGCATCGTCTCAATCTTTTTCGTCTGTGTGTTGCATGTCGCGTGATGGTCGGCCGCGGAGTAGGGATAAAGTGAAAGGCGCTCGTCAGAGCAGCCAAGCCAAATGTCTATAGTGTGAAAAAAAGTTTCACTTTTACCGTGGTTTCATAAAACCACACAATCCTTTTTTTTTAACTTAGCCTATTCTGTCCCACTGCTTGGCAGTTTGTTTGTTTGTTTAAAGTGTTTTTTTTTCCGATATTAGACATACATATATACTTACCCCTCACATTTTCTTTAACATCTAAGAGGTTATCGTCGTTTCTTTTAAATTTAAACTTTTATTACATCGTCTCAAACTTTTTCGTCTGTGTGTTGCATGTCGCGTGACGCTTGGCCGCGGAGTAGGACTTTATCCCTATTCCGCGTTTTATACGTTTATACCCTTAATGGAATGTTATTCCAAAATTTTTTAGTTAAATGTCTATAGTGTGAAAAAAAGTTTCACTTTTACCGTGGTTTCATAAAACCACACAATCCTTTTTTTGTTTCTTATCACGAAAGAAATTATGATTCGCGTCTAATACACCGCGTCTGCGTCTAATAGACCAGTCCCGGTCCTAAACGGATCCTTCGTATCGCTGAAAGGATTTTGAAAGCGATGACAAAACGCTAAAACTTGGCGCTGCTTGGAACTCAACTACAAGTAAGAATGTCTAGATTATGATAAAACAGTTAAGCTTTATACCAGAAAACTAGTCTTACCACGTGGTGTCGTATTCGGCAGTCAATATCTGACCAGCTAAATCAGGTTTGCCTGAAACCCGACCCCAATATAGAATATGGAAATTATCCAGTATAAACCCTCAAATTTCCTCAGGTGGAACAGTTCGTGCTGACCTCTCCACACGACAATGCGTCATGGGAAATGATGGAAGAGATGATCAGCAACGCGGAGGACTTC
Organism: Cerastis leucographa; assembly: GCA_963082945.1. Classification (NCBI taxonomy): domain Eukaryota; kingdom Metazoa; phylum Arthropoda; class Insecta; order Lepidoptera; family Noctuidae; genus Cerastis; species Cerastis leucographa. The sequence goes on along the minus strand of OY720362.1, from coordinate 15,549,000 downwards.
TACAAGCTTCTGGGCATCCCTTACCGCATCGTGAACATTGTGTCGGGGGCCCTCAACCACGCCGCCTCGAAGAAACTTGACCTGGAGGCCTGGTTCCCCGGCTCGGGGGCTTATCGGGAGCTGGTGTCCTGCAGCAACTGTCTGGAGTACCAGGCTAGAAGGCTGCTCGTCAGGTAAAGAAAATTGATGTTTTTCTTTGATTAATGAAATGTTTGGAAACTTAAAATCTACACTGACTGACTGCCTCGTTGGTCTCCTGTTCGTAATCGCGACTGCGGGGCATTAGGTCCTGGGTTCAACTCCCGGGTCGGGCACAGCGTTAGGGTCAGCTCACACCGAGACGCGACGCGACGCTGCGCGCACACTTTTAAAGAGTGATTCAAAATATAACTTTATTTTCTACACGAAAAGATACACATTTCGTTGTGTGAATTCAGAATACGTTGCGCAACGTATTCTAAATTCTCACAAGTGCGCGCAGCGTCGCGTCGCGCTGCGTCTCGGTGTGAGCTGACTCTTATTCGGTTTTTCAATCAGGAATTTCTCAGTAGCAGCCACGGAGTCTGAATTTGTGCTCGTTTGATGGCAATACGGTCGCCCTATTACATGCGACTTAAACAAAACTGGCGAAATGTGGTTGTACTACTAAGTACACCTCTGCCTGACCCGTCGGGGAATACAGGCGTGATGTTATGTTAAAATCTACTCTAAATTGTTATCACAACAACGAAATTGCATTTTATACAACAGTATTACGAAACTCGAACTTATTTAGCCCATTTTCTCCAGATACGGTCAGACGAAGAAGATGAACGCGGCGACAGAGTACGTGCATATGCTGAACGCGACCATGTGTGCCACCACGCGCGTCATCTGCGCCGTGCTCGAGGTCAACCAGACTGAAGACGGCATCAAGGTAACGTAACTGATGTCACTGGCAATCAGGCAGTACATTCATAAATTCACTCAAAAACTAAGGAACGCCACCTACTCCATACACTAGCCGCTGGTGTATGACGGTATGAACATATTTATGAAAAAAAATACATTATTTGGATATAGGGTTGCGGTTCTTAGTGCATTACTAAGCGCACCACCACTCCGTATCAAAATAATGTACTGCGTTTTCAATTAGGATTCCAAACGTGTTTTTTTTGTTCTTGGATAAAGTTCCGTTCACCTTACAATTTCTGAAATGAGTTACTTCCTAAGGTGTAAATAACATCAATAAAAAACGAATTTGAATTTGGAATGGGAGTATCTTTCAGTAAACTTCTCAGTTCGTAAACAGCAGCATTCAACGGTATTCCAGCCAAAAATGCACTTTATATCTAGTGTACTAAGCAGCTTATTTCTTTAACCCACAGGTCCCGGAAGCCTTAAAACAATGGATGCCTGAACAGTACCAGGAGTTGATACCCTTCGTGAAGCCAGCGCCCATCGACCTGGAAGCAGCAGCCGCAGCTAAGAAGGGCAAGAACAAAGAAGGAAAGAAGTAACTTTGCTAGCGAAAATAATTGTTCATTCCCGCACATGAAGCATTTTATTTATTGGTTACGCAAAGCTTATATATTATAAATAAAATAAATGGCCAGACTACTATTTAAAATGGGTTTTTTGTTCTTTTACCAGCTACCTATGTTTGTCTATTCGATTTCATATTACGAACATTTACAACTCAGTTTGTATTTGTACTAAATTTAATGTTCGTATGACCGAAATGGCAATGTCTCTTGCGACATTATATTATACATATCAACCAATGATATGTTTATGCACAAGTGCGCAACGTATTCTGAATTCTCACAACAAAATGTGTATCTTTTCGTGTAGAAAATAAAGTTAAGTTCGCTCTTTAAAAGTGTGCGCGCAGCGTCGCGTCTCGGTGTGAGCTGACCCTTATAGTCCTTGTATGCACGTACCTACGTATTATACAAGTGACACTAAGTTAAATATCTGGGAAGAAAGAGACGGAACAACAAAATGAGTACCTCAATACATGCAGTCTTACTTGCACTGCATTAATTGGGATGATGACTGGGTAAAGAAAACGAAATTCTATTTTGTCCGTCAATCAGATAATACAAAAATATTAGACACGTATTTTTTGTTTTATCAAGATAACAAAAAAATACTTAGTTAAAACGCATTAAAGTTGGAGAGTGGGGGCTAACTACGTCAGAACTAGGTATAAAATGTACTAAGCCGTGACGTCATGCGCCATTTCAACTCAAAATATCTCCGTAATTTTACGATTACGTGATAAAAGAAAAAATACGTGTCAAATACTTTTTAATAATCTACCCGATAGACAAATAAAAAAAAATGAGTCGCCATCCCTATTCTTATCAATCAACACAATAAAATTTGTGATGAAAAAAATGTAGGCAGAGGGTTTCAGATTGATGTACAGAGTACCTACGTGGTAAGCGTTTTCGCGTCGGAGTCCCTAACTCCCCGTATTAGTTACTAGCTGTCCTACGCAACTTCGTCTGCGTCACATTTTCCCCGCTTTTGCAACATTTTTCATTGCTGCTCCGCTCCTATTGGTCGTAGCGTGATGATATATAGCCTTCCTCGTTAAATGGGCTACCTAACACTGAAAATTCTTTCAGTTTCATTTTACCCCATAAAAATTTTCTAATCGGATCAGTAGTTCCTGAGATTAGCGCGTTCAAGCAAACAAACTCTTCAGCTTTATAATATTACTTAGTATAGATAAGACCGCCATCGTACCCCCATACCTACAATTAGCAATATTGTTAAACAACTCTGTTTCAATTTTTATTACAGAAAGTATATTCTATTATTTTCTGCCAGCTCGACGGCGTTGTTGGTGCCTTCGAAGAAGTCCCTCGAAGTGCAGGTGGAATTACACATAGAGCAGGACAGACAGTTTATAGTTTACGGTTAGATTATAACCGGGATTAACAACTAGGATATTTTTTATCCCAATAGTAAGATCCAGTATCTAGTGGGACAATTACCGAATTCCACACGGGCGAAGCCTTAAGGTACACACACCAGCAGGGGGGTTACTATGACGTCTTAAAGCAGTATTGTTTTATTCTTATTCCAGAATGGGAAAGAGATGGCGCTAGACATCCTGTATAGCTCCGTCTCTTTCCCACTCTGGAATAAGAATGAAACAATACTGCTTTAAGACGTCATGGTAGGCCACCAGATCAAGCTACCCGAAACTGGGAAAATTTTAATTTTCCCAATCAACCTTGAACCGTATTCTTTGAGCATAAAGTTGAAAATCTATTAAAGAAATTTTACAGATTGCTGTAGCTTGATGTGCTGACGTCTGTTCAAGCTAGTAACGTATGCTATCTCGATTCGTTGCTATCAGCCGTAGTCGATTCCAGTAGCTACAACAAACGCTTTGTAAACAAATGGATGATAACAAACATGTTCTTGTGACGAACAGAATTATCTTATCGTTGGGAAAAAAAGTGACTTAGGGTCAGTTCACACCGAGACGCGACGCGACGCGACGATACTTGAAGAGGCCAGTGATTTCGCGCTGCGTCGCTCTACGCCGCGCGGCGTCGCGCGGCGCAGCGCTGCGTGGCGCAACGTATTCTGAATTCTCACAACGAAATGTGTATCTTTTCGTGGAGAAAATAAAGTTATATTTTGAATCGCTCTTTAAAAGTGTGCGCGCAGCGTCACGTCGCGTCGCGTCTCGGTGTGAACTGACCCTTAAAGTACCTGAAACAACTATTTACTCATACTTGATTAAATAGTTTAAATCGTGGAGATACGTAATTTTAATTAATTACCCAATCCATACCATATTTTGTTTCACGGCATAAAGGATTTTATATAGACTATGACCTAAGGGTTAGGATTATTTTCATCCCGATGCTACGTTCCCGTGGGATAGTTTTCCGGACGAAGCCGCAGCAAAAACTAGAGCTGAATAAAACATCATCTTGCTATTTTCGCATTTATTGTGACAAATATCAGTCAGCGCCGATTATATGCATTACACTATTTACATTCGTCAAGATATAAAATGATTAACAGTTATCTTTTAGAATGTGGGTCCCATTTGTGTTGTGGCATAGAATTATGACTATCAGGTTTGACCGTTTGAACTAGGGATACTTTAACTGATGCCCGTTTCTAGCTACTAAGCGACACATTATGAAGAAATAAAAGTGCTCTGTTCGAATGTCAACTTTCCACATTGGACCCAGCGTTGATAATCCAACAGAGCAGTATTTTTTTGATGTCACTTAGCAGTGAAAACTAGCATTGGTGTCTACTATCATATATATTTCTTTTAATTAAATTAGGCTGCATAAGTCCCTGACCGTTTTATTGGGAGAAAAATGTTAAAAAAAAACATCCTTTACCAATACACAAATGGGGAATACCTCGACGGGACTTTCGCATGACAACATATACAAAGCATTAAAACATTATTCTAAAAACCTGTGTATCTACGTAATAAAAAAATATTCGTCCTGCAAAAATCCCGTCCAATTTGAAGCTATACTTATTAGGGTTTAATCATAAACGATGGTTAAAGTTGATAGACTTTTATAAGTCCAAAAAAATGTATTGTTAAACAGTCGTTAATCATTACTACAAATTTAAGCAGCGTTTATGAACAATTCCTATTATCTGTACAAATAAGGACCAAAGCGATCCTATACCGTAAAAAAGATTAAATAAATTGCATTTATACTTCTACAACGTGACAGTGCTACAACACTTCTAATAAGTGAATAGACGATTTCGTAATTGCTGTATAATACCTTAAGGTTCAATTTCCCTTACACCTTTTAAAATATATGTCTATGGTAGTTAACTAATAATTAGTATACCTTAGTGAAGTTATGATTTGGGTTTTTTTGCCAAAGGTGGTTTAGGTGGAAGCTACAGACATGGTTGCCCGCGAAATTCAAATTTTTCTTAGGTTTTTTTGCAGTTTGCCGGTCAGTGCCAGTACATAATTTGATTTGCTTTTTTTTTTAAATTGGCTGCGTCTGTATTTCCTTACGCTAACAACGAATCTCTTCAAAGTCAGAGTGAGCAGGCTTCTTCTGGGTAATCTCGTACCATCTTCAACTTTGTCTCTGTCATCCTTGACCAAGACTAGAGTCAAGAGCAAACCCATCGCAAATTAAAAAAAAATAACACCTGCAAATTGCAAAAAACCTAAGAAAATTAGAATTTCGCGGGCTACCCTGTAGCTTCCACCTTAAACAATCATTACGAGTTCGCCTATACATACATAAAATAGTGACTTATATTTTAAATATACATAGACAACGATAAACAATAATAATTAAGTATATGAAATAATGCAATAATAAACAATCCGTAATTCCAATTTATTTTAAAACTAGGTAGTAGGTACTACAAGAATTTTCAATGAGTAATATTGAGATATATATATATATTTTACATATTAGATCTTATTTACACAGTCTTGGGTAAAAACCATACATTTTTGAGTAACTCGTTATTAGAAGCGAGAAACAATGGGTCAGACAAAAAAGGAAATTACGAGCAAATCTCTGATACAGTATTGAGTAGCCTGTACGCAGGGCGACCAATATAACGATAACAAACCAGTTTATGAGGACCTCTCATTGTACGGAAAATCTATACAAAGCGGGGCCATGTTATATTGGAAATGTATAGCTTTTAATATGACACCGTGTGCCACAAACTCATAACCTTATTCTATTGAAACTCTGTACTGCACCAGGCCAGCCAGCTCAAGGCTCAACATTCATTGCTCCTAAACTAAGGAGAAATTTACTTTACGAGTAGGTATTAATGGTAAGAAAGCTCTTTTACCATTCAAACTCGTAAAGTAAATTTGCTGCCTGCAAGTTCCTTCAAACTCGTACGTACATATTGTAAGGATACAGAGTATATACATATAGTAAATTTTATTTCTTAAAAAAGGAGATTGTAGTACATGAGGCATACACAAAGTTGTACGTATAAGTTTTTACAATTTCAATCACAATCTGGTGGGTGGAGTTCTGCTTTCCTAGCTAGGTTATAGAATAACCTGTATTAAGGATAAACAGTCCCTGTCCCTTACAAAAAGTTACAATAAACTAGTACAAAGGTAATTTACGACAATAATGTTTATAATTGAATACATGTGAGTGTGTGTGTGATTGTTTGTATTTGTGTAAGTGGTATGTGTGAGTGTACGAGTGTGTGTGATGGAGTGAGAGAGAGTGTGTGCTTGTTTTGTTTGAAATCGTGTATGGTAATATTAGATCTGTCACTGTTACTGTAACTTAACGAGATAATTTTCTGTTTCAACATAGCTTTTATTTTGAAGAAATGAACGTAGTACCTTTTTACATTTAAAGTTAGATAATCCGTAGATCAAGCAGATTTTGTTAAATTTATTGTACAGAGTCGGGCCTAAGTAATTGCAAAATTTACTTGCAAATGATGTGCGAACCTGTGGAACAGTGCAAATTAAGTCCTTCCTACGCTTTGTTACTATTTCCTAAGGGGTTTTGCGGTGCTGTAGGAGAACTGTTTGAAGGATGATACAGAGTATAATTAGTAGAATTATTTGGTAATACCAAAAACAGGCGCTTCACTTTCTGTTCATTTTTGTCTTTCATCTTCATCTTCCAGTCGAAGAGAAGTCTGAAGATACAAAAACATGGAATGAAACAAAAATGAACATTCAGCGGTTGTTCACATGGTACCGTCTTTCAAGATGTTTCACAGTAAAAAGTTAGGATCACACGTCTCGTCAGCCAGATTCCATAAGGTTAAAAACAAATGCCATGTGATCCCAAAACGCTGAAAAATATCATGCAGGACAACGCCGTGTGAAGGCGCTTCACTTGGTGTTGTCCTGCATGATATTTTTCACACGCGGTGACGCTCTGACAGTTTGACGACGTATAAATGCGCGGACTGATCGATAGATGACATCATAAGTGCTACAGAAGTTTAGACAACATATGTATTAATTCTCCTGGCCGTGACGCGCTGCTACGCGACCGGAGTACATACAACACACTATAAAAACATAGATATCTACTTCATTATCTTCTCTGTTGCTGTTCCATAAATTTTGTCGAGAAATGTGATCTTCAATGTAGGTGACATTCACAAATCCGCACTGGTTCCGCGTGATATATTATGGCCCATTCGCTCTCAGAGAGGCTGGTCCCTGCAGGAGGAGGGATAAATTATCAGAACTGTAGATTTTTTACGCCATTAAAAAAAATGTTATGTATGTAATGTCTAATGACGCCTTTTCAAGTCTACAGTTTTGATTAGAATTTACATGAAAATATGTGGTCAACGTACAGTCAGCAAGGACAATGATTTACATGCAACATGGGTCTATATGAAGTAGTAGTAATACTATACTTATAACTTTTGTTAACTGTACATGTTACCAAATAATATAACAATTTAGCATAAATAACTAACACCAATTACAAATTAAAGCTACATTATTCATATGCGTAATTAATGTGCCACTTACTTAGGGTAGGTATATTATAATTATATTAATATTATTAGGTACCTATACTAAAAAGGGCATTACACTTTATATAATCTATACCACAAAGATAAAAAGGTTGAAAACAAGGAAGATGTAAATGATTTTTTTTTCAGTAAAAACTAAAAGTATAGTCTATATGTTATTTCTAAACCACCATAGGGGCAAATGTGACAGATAGTTTCAACTTTAGTAAAGTTTCAATTAGGGCTTTATATACCGCTATTCCGGGAGCCCGTAATACCGTGATCACGGATTTAATATGGGCCTTTTTCAATACCGGTATTAACGCCCCAATACCGTGATTTTATTCTCTCACTAGTTTTCACCACTTTTCAAAATGGACTAACGGGTGGTCAACCTTCCACGGACCAACCTATGCAAGTGCGGCATAATACAAAGGTCGGTTGATATTGAAAAAAAAAATTACTTTTTTGAACAAATTATTTGTGACCTTTATTTAAAAAAAAAAAAAAAAACAATTTTATATCAGGCAGTTCAGCAGCTTCATACATTTTTATGAAATGCGCGCCTTCCTGTGCGTGTTCTTTGCCAAAGTAGTAAGCATTTTTGAACTTTTAATTATTATTAAAGTCTGCTACTACGGCATCACCTATGATAATAGAATAAATTTCAGTGCAGTCACGCTATAAATCATTTTTAACTTTGGCTTCAATTCGCGATTTTATCTGGGATTTTTCAATCGTAATCTAAAATTCGCATTAACTCAAAAACTACTAAATCTCGGTAGAACATTCAACTTAATTTGTTGCATTTTAAACCTACTGTGACGTCCTAAAAGGAAAACGTCGAGTTACCAGTAACCCTGTATAAGAGAGCTATGTATAAAAGGTATTTTATAATAAATAAGAACATAGACTGATTTGAAGATTAAAACAAGTAAGTATTTTAATGGTTTTGTTAATGTCCTAATTGAACATGCGTTCAATACCGGTATTAATACCATGATCACGGCATTCACAACCAACACTAGTTTGAAAAAAAAAAGCAGCTATTTGAAAGCCTTAGTTTCAATATACTGGGAATCGACAAAAGATAAGAACGAGGTTTGTTTTATTGGCAAAAATGAACTTAAAAGAAAATAACGATGCTAGGATTTTTACCTGTATCGTGAGTGCGTTTACCACATTTAAAGTCACATACAGCCAGACCCGGAACAACTACCTGCACGCCATACAAATATTTGTTTCGTGCGGAAATCGACCCCAGCACTGACACGCAGCACAGAAGCAAATCGTGCAAACGTCTGAGCCAACGGTGTCGTCAATGTGTGCGTATGCCTATGTGGTGAAAGAACCATGGATGCTATAACTGACGCACACAACCAAAACTGCATTATATTATGGCAAATATCCACAAAGTGTAGTGCCCCCACAATATCAGTATACAAAACAGTAAATATTAATAACATTTCTATTCGTCCCTTGCCTCAACATGGCACAATGATTAACAACCAGGTCACGACGCCCTAAAGCACTTCAGATGATAATGTATATGTTCGCATTATTGTCTAGCACTTAAATACTAGGCTTATGTGGGTTTTACATTTTATGTCTTTATTCTACAAAGGGTGCACAGGAACCGCACAGTTCGCCTTTAATGTTATGTAAAAGTTGGTAAGCATGTTGCCATTAATTTGTATTGCCTAGTCTTGGATGTCCTTGAAATATCCATTACCAGTCGCAATTTGCTATTTCGTGTGCAAAATGAGTACCTATTCGAAATGTCTAGCCACCGTAAAGATCCTCTGGCAAGGTGTGAATTACTAATGAAAAAACTCATAGAATATCGATATGAACTTGGTAAATTTAACGTTAGTTACAAGCAAAAGTCGTTATTTCTTTATCAGTCAAATGTTACAAGGTCAACTTCAGATGTAGATTAAACATTATTTTTGTTAATATAATTGGGTTATTTCTTTGAATTTTCAAATAAATTTATCTTATTTTATGAACAAGTTGTTTCTCTAATCTATTTCCTTGTACTAAAGCATGTTTAGAGATTTCATGATTTTCAAAAGCCTCCCTCTTCCCTCTCTCATTTTTTATCCTAGCACATGATAGGTATAACATGCATTATAAATTAAATTTAACAGTACTGAAATATGTTAACTTGAGACTAGAAAAAGGTGTTGTTCATCCCATTAGCTAGTAGAACTAGCATAAATAAGCTACCCCTTATAAAGAAACTGTTATAATCTCTGGCGACGTCTTAAGTCAAATCTGAGATAAGTACCTTCCGGATGTAAGTCTTGACAAAACACTGCAACCCAGGTTACATTGTTTTATACTAATACACAATAAAATAATCTATGTGATGTTAGCTTGGTACCGGTTCAATCTACAGTTCAATAATGGTGTCCATTAACAAAAAACTCAATGCTTTTGATGTTTATAGGTAAAAAAAAAGAGTTGAAATGGTTTAAAAAAAAATTACTATCACTGAATTACGTATGAGTACTTTAAAATTTTCTGAAAAATTAACACACGCATTTAAGTAGTTTCTAACCATTATATTGTGGACATTGGTGTGGGTTACACGTTTACTTAGTACAAAATTTATACTCTTATACTTTAATTGTAAAGTGTAACTCTTAAATGTCCCAATAAAATAAAATGTTAGTAAAAGTTCGGATGAAACGTTTGAAACCCGTAAACTTTAAACACATTTATATCAAATTGATGTTTTACAGATTGCAAAATTTTATTATAACAGGGTGGCATAATTTACTGGTTGCATGAAGGTCTGAAATCTTGATAGTTACTCAGATAGTTTGGCTACAATCCCTGTGATTATATAGACACGTAATATATGCTCATAATATAGATATAGGTTCCTCTGAATCACTTTAAGAGAGATGGTCTCAAGTTAACATAAACAGTTACATTGAATTATGTTACCAATACCTACTTATTTTAACAAAAAATTTGATTACACATTGTTATTTCCTAAACTTGTTTACATACTACATTCATTGATATTACTGAGGATAACAAGTGACAGCTAACATCTTATGTTCTAGCTTAATAAAATAAATGCAAGTTACCTAGATACATGAGTGCATGAATAGGTGAATTAGTTGTACATAACACAATTATTATGCTCTTTCAATAAAAGGAAAATGACCTTAAGCAATGTGATTAATAAGCAGAGATCGAAACATCAAGTGTATTTCCCTTACGTTCAAGGAAGTAGGTAGGTAGGTAACATGTGGATAATACCTCCTTTATATTTAGCAGCTTAATTTTGAACTTAAAAATCATATGTTACTTATTTCCTTGAACTTACGGCAAATAAACTATACCTATTTCAATCTCTGATGAGTCAGTGACTTTATTTATTTGTAAATAAATATTTGAGTCAATCCTATGAAGTGATTTTTTATGTTGACTCACACTATAATCTCAATGCCCACGAAAGTTCAAGATGTAATCTAATCAAATGGATTTGAAAGACATGTTTTGATATTATATTTACATTTTATTGTTCATAGTTACAGTTACATCATTATAATAGAGATTACATACATTATCATAGTAATTAAATACTCAAAATAAACAGATAACTACCTACTTTGCATGGTAAAAGATACACTTTGAAATAGCAAAACAAGATAATGTTTTAGTTCATAGACATTTAAGTCATATGACATCCTCTTGTTCTTTGTTGAATATAAATATAGTACACAATACATACATTAGGTTCAAAGTTAAGTCATTTATATAAAGATTACAGAAGGGAAATGTTTCTCAAGATAGGATCTTAGTCCTGTAGGCATTAGCCTCAACAACCCACTGTCAGTCCAGCTACAATGATGAAACATCATTTGTGTATGACTCATAACCAATTACATACAAATCACAGAATATTTCATTTCTGGCAAATACTTACATTGGGTACAATGCCAGAAACCATGCTACTATTAGCATGCCAGCTGAGCCTTCTGCCGACACTTGTGCATCAGAGCACGCAGGGTGAACTGCCGACGAGCCAGAGTGCGCACTTGCTTCAAGAAGGTATCCAAATCAATCACTTCTTTGCGTAGTGCCTCCCCCATGTAGTAAATAGCATCTTCTAGAGTAGCTTCCTCGGCAAAAGCATTTAACAGCTGAGAGTATAACGGAGCAGTGGTTACAACAGCTTCATCCACATCAATGCCCTCTTGTTCCTGTAAGCGCTCAATGGCAGTGTGCAATTCTTTCTCTTTCTCCTGCAAGATTGTCACATTCTTGTCTAACTCAGCCCGCTCTCTCTGCAGTCTTGCAAGAATATCCTCAAGTCGAGACTTGCCTTCACGAAGCTCCTGCTGTGTGCGACGGAGAGTCTCAAGTTCAGCTTGGGACTGTAGAGACTGCTCCTTGAGCCTTCTTCGAAGCTTATCCTCAACAGCAGATAAAAGAGATGCTTTAATATGTTCCTCTGTGATAGTGCCACCAGCTACATCTGTAGTAGGAGGGCCTCCATAGCCCGCGGCTGGTGGGTAAGGAGTAGCTGTTGCGGCAGGTGGATAAGGCATACCATTGGTGCTGACTGCACCAGGATATGGGGCCCCATAGCCAGGATATGGCAAATTCGATGTTGTTGGGTAAGGAGTTTGTGTTGGATATCCTGGTTGTGGGGTACCTTGAGGGAATGGATACCCTGCAGGTTGCGGCATGAAGGAATTCACCGGATAGGGCGCCCTCGTCTCGTTACGAGGCTTTGAATAAACTGGTGGGAGCTCTCCAAACGCAGAGACCATGCATTGAATGAGCTTCTGTAATGTGGAGCCGCTTTGCGACCATTCGTGTAGATATGGTAGGTATACTTTGCCGTTGCTATCGACATATTTTGAAACTTTTATAGACATGTCTGACGTGGGTTTGACGAAACACAGCGGCGCATTTTGGGGGTGAGTGTCCATAAGCCATATACACACCGGGATGTTATAGTAGGCTCCTTTATAGTTTACGGGGATGGTACCTTCCAGGTTCAGCAGGTCTTTTCTGGCACCATTGTTGAACACAAAGGCTTCCAGACGATAGGTCAAACTTCTATACACTTGAATCAAATTAACCACTTCACGAGACGTGTAATCGCGGTGTTTGTATTTTGATAAATACTGTTTAAGCACTACATCATCGTTAGCCATGATTAATTGTTAATAAATTAAGATTTACTAACGAAATACACACGACAATTGAAGAAAATTACAGAAAATTGCACGATCCGAAAGAACGAATATCACATAGTTTCATCATAGACAGCTTCAGTGATGTATCAAACAAAATGGAATGCATGGTCAGATGTTTACTATTGATTTTATAAAATCGCCTAAAATACAGAATCGATTTTGGAAATTGGATAAAATAAATTGGATTCAACATATAGTTGTAATAATAATATCTTTATCTCTTTTATCTTTTGTGAGCAGCGAATGAGATGAACTCAGTATATAAACGAGTACATCATGCGTGCATACGAGTATTACGGGTATTACGGGTCAACAGAGGGGGGTTGAAACTCTTCGCCCCTTACAAATCGCAACTGATAGAGCTACTGAAGTAACTGAAACTTTTAGTAGCGCCATCTGGATGGGATTTAGTGTAGATAGTGCACATGTATGTAAAGCGTGGAGAGATTATGGAATCCGAGGAAATCTAACTATCGATTCCATACACCTAAGATTTCTTTCCTCATCCGAAAGCTATAAGTATTTGGGTATGTCGGAAGTGTTTTGGGTATGTTGGGCATTAACGTTGCTGACATGAAGCAGTCGTTGAGGGAGCGCTTCTTCGGTCGCCTGAAGAAGGTATATACAAGGTGTTGTTTTGCATCTTCGTCAAAACTCAAGAGGATGTCACAAAAGACCGAAATTAAAATTACGGTACCTAGTTAATTATTAAAAAACGCTGATTTTTTCGTTGTTTTAGTTTGTCAGTATTTTAGAATAACCTTCTTAACCTGATTAAGGAAATAATAGTAATAGGCGCAAACAGAACTCAAACAAAACTCGATTGCACCGACGACTATTTTGTTTCAAGCTATTTTTGCTAGACAGCGCTTTTTTCATTGCATAGAATTTTTAGAGCCAATGATGATAGTATGACTTTTTTGTTTCACAGGATCCTCAACAGTTTATCACGAAACTAATAAGGTGGAAGCGACAGGATGGCCCGCGAAATTCTAAGTTTCTTAGGTTTTTGCCATTTGCCGGTCAGTGTCAGTTTTTAGGGTTCCGTACCCAAAGGGTCGAACGGGACCCTATTATTGAGACTTCACTGTTCGTTCGTCCGTCCGTCCGTCTGTCGACTGTGTATTGATGACTGATTATAACTCAGTAAAGCCATATTAGTTACGGCCGCGTCTCATATTTTATTCAACATAGAACCTGACACTGACCGACAAATGGCAAAAAACGTAAGACAATTTCAATTTCGCGGGCCATCTTGTCGCTTCCACCTAAAATATATTCGAATTTGACAAAGAACCAATAGAAAATATGCATATCATGTTGAAAACAAGGCTATACTTATGTCACCCAATCAATCATTTCAAAGGACTAGGTCTCTCCATCAGTCCATTCTGAAGATAAAAAACCAACGACTCCAAAGACAAAGGCACCAAGTGTCAAAATATTCCTGACAATTTCTTTTTCGGTGAGCTGTCAACGTTGCGAAACGTTCGATTGCAGTTCGCCTATTTTAATCCAAGTTAATCATCTTGGAATAGTTTGAAATACGTTAATTTGTATTTTAAAAATACAGCACAATGCCGCCTAAGTTCGATCCTAATGAAATTAAAATCGGTAAGAGTCGATACCAGTGAATAACATGACCGGTTTCTCAGTGATGGTGTTCTACAATATTGTGTGTGTATTTTTACAGTAAACTTGCGATGCGTTGGAGGAGAAGTTGGTGCCACTTCGTCGTTGGCCCCTAAAATCGGTCCCCTTGGTCTGGTGAGCCTATACTTAAAAATACTAAATCCTAACCTATAATCTTGGCATGGCAGTCCGAACACCTTTCTGTAAAGTAAACGATACAATAATTTTGTGGTATCGCAGAGACAACTCGATGTATGCTCATGCTGCAAGGTTTAAGTACCTTTGATTTGAAGATAATTTCATTTACCTGTAACATGCTCATTATGGAAATAGTCGAAATCCAGTTGTCTCGCTCAAAAGTTGATCATCCTGGGGGGTGCCTCCCTACCAGGCGCGTCCTTCCGGGTGGCGGATGGAAGGAACCCGCGACTCAGGATACTTTCCCTGTCGCGGCTACTCCGAATGTCCAATAAGGAGTCGCGGACCAGGCAATGTGACTGCCATGCTTTCTATATAGGTATCAAGCCACTTGTGGGATGGAGTAAGTTCATGTTCAATTTACTATTTCTAACATTGTGAAATTCCACAAATAAACTTTCATTGAATTTCAGTTTCTCTGGAATTAGCCAGGAAAAAACATGTATGTACTGGATAAAACTACCCTAAACACATGTTAATCTGAAGAGCCCACATGGTGTAATGTATTATAAAATCTATAACCTCCATTAGCAAATTTAATCATTTACGAACATTCGACATCTTCATAATGTCTTACTAACATTTATTTCCACTCACAGTCCCCCAAAAAGGTTGGTGACGACATTGCCAAGGCCACCAGTGACTGGAAGGGTCTCAAGATCACCGTGCAGCTGATTGTGCAGAACAGACAGGCCCAGATCTCTGTGGTACCATCTGCTGCTGCACTCATCATCAGAGCCCTGAAGGAGCCCCCACGTGACCGCAAGAAGCAGAAGAACAGTATGTATCACATAAAAACATTAGCAAAGAATTATGTAAAATAAAATAACATTTTTAAAGACTGGCTCTGGTTGCATTCGTTTTCTGACACTGTTTCACTATCTCTTGAAATAGTTTTCTTTTATTTCACTGTGGGTTAATTCCTTTCTTAAACTGAAATAAGATTAAAATAATACTCAATATGTGAGAATGATGTAGAAATATGTGCAAGTTAAGAGTTAAAGATTAAATTAACAATTCAAAAATAAATAAACCGTGGCAGTTTAGAGATGACCAGCCACAACTGACAGCGTCTGTTCATGAATATATATTCATGAACAGACGCTGTCAGTATGCATGTATCAGCCATTCAACTCAACCATATTGAAGGGAACTAAATGACGTCAGAATGACATTTAAGTGAGCATGACATTCACTAAACCATCAGGGTGAATTTGCATCAAAGAAAGATGTAGATGCCGTGGGTTCGAACCCAGGCAGGTGCATTACTTTGTGTAATTTAGTTCATCACCGCTGCTCTCAAAAATGGTGAAGGAAAACATCGTGAGGAAACTGGCATGACCTAGAACTAAAAATTCGAAGACATGTGAAATCTACCAACCTGCACTAGGCCCATGTGGTGGATTACAGCCCATTCCCTCTCATAGACTGGAAGCCTGTTTCCCAGCAGTAGGAACATTATAGGCTGATGATTATGATTTATTTATTTATTTATTTAAGCTTTATTTATCCATACTATTACAAACTTAGTTACTAAAAGAGATTTATAAAATATATTTTATTGTATGGCCCCTGTAGGGTAAAAAGCCTCCTCCATCTTTTTCCATTTTTGTTTGTCTTGGGCTATGTACATCCAGTTTTTCCCAGCCGTTTTCACGATATCATCAACCCATCGTTTCTTTTGTCGTCCTCTTTGTCTCTTTCCAGTGGGACCAAGCCACTTTGTTGTTTGTAATGTCCATCTGTTATCCTGGTACCTAGCTATATGGCCTGCCCACTTCCATTTCAGTGTCATGGCTTGTTTCAGTGCATCCGTAAGTTTTGTTTTATTGCGTATGTCAGCATTTCGTGTTTTGTCTATTCTTCTTAGTTTCAGGATACTTCTTTCCATGGCGTGCTGGCACGAGAGGATTTTGTTTTTAGACTTGTTAGTGAAAGTCCAAGTCTGACTTGCAAATGTTAAGGAGGGCAAGATACATGAATCCATTATGATCTTCTTTAACTTCAGATTGTAATTTCCTTTGAGGATTTCTTTCTGTGCCCAATATTTTTTCCATGTTGTGTTTATTCTTCTGTCTACTTCATTCTCATTTCGATTGGTGTCAAATGACATAAGTTTTCCGAGGTATATATATTCGTTGACATATTCTATCGCCCTTCCATCTATCTTTATTGGGGTTTGAATATTATTGGTCATTATTTTTGTTTTGCTGGTATTCATTTCCAATCCTACTTTCTTGCTTTCTTTGTCGAGGTTTTGAAGCATTTTTTCTAGGTCTGTGGCAGTTTCACTAAAAAGAGCTATATCATCAGCGAATCTTAAATGGGTTAGACGTCTGTTTAGTATCCACACCCCTTTGTTTGTCCAATCAATATTTTGGAAGATATCTTGAAGGACCGCAATGAATAACTTCGGCGAGAGCGGATCTCCCTGCTTCACACCTCTTTCTATAGGAAACTCTTCACCTTTCCTTTCTAGTTTTATTCTACTCACGCTTTTTGAATACACATTCTTTATGAGATTTATGTATTTTTCATGTATGTCGTTATTTTTAAGTGCTTCCCATATAGATGTATGTGTAATACTGTCGAAAGCTTTTGAATAGTCAACAAATGCTACATAAAGAGGTTTATTAAATTCCTGGTATTTCTCTATTAGTTGGTCCATTGTGTGGATATGGTCACTGGTTGAATAGTTCGGACGAAACCCTGCTTGTTCCATTGGTTGGTTTTTGTCTATGTTCGGTGCTATTCTGCTAAGTAAGATCGACGAAAACAGCTTATATACAGCCGATAACATACTAATAGGCCTGTAGTTACCTATGTCTAATGGGTTTCCTTTCTTGTAAAGTAGTACTATGTGTGAAAGACCCCATTGTTCTGGTATTTGTTCGGATTCTAAAATCCGGTTAAAGAGTGTTGTCAAGTATGGGATTAGAATCCGTTCTCCGATTTTTAATGATTCATTAGTCAGATTATCTGGTCCTGGACTTTTTTCTGTTTTCAGTGTTTTTATGTGTCTGAATACTTCCATTTCACTTATTGGGTCTATTGTTTGTTGGGTTTGTTCTTTGTCTTCTCCTTTTTTGTATTTGCTTTCATCAGTGACCAATTCCTCTCCTGGAGACTTTCTGTAGAGGCTTCTATAGAAGTCTGTAGCGCACCTGAGAGCATCTTTCCTGTTTCTTGCCTTGCTCTGACCGTCCCCCAGGCTCTGAATCCATATTTTATGTGTTGACAGTTCTTTGTTGGCTCGTTTTGAACTTCGAAACGTTGTGAGGTTTTTTTCGATGATTGTCTTTCTATAAGTGTTGTAGTCTTCTCTGATAGCATTTTTTGTTTTTTTAAATAATTGTTTTAATTCTTTTTTCTCTTCCTTTGTTTTGTTTTTTTGTAGTATTAGTTTCCCACGTCTAGCTATTAGGTCCAACGTTTCAATAGTCAGTATTTTGTGTTCGTGGGTTTTTGTTTTGTTTTCGAGTTTGAGACTTTTTGTTATTAGCTGTTCTAGTTGGTAACTTATAGTTTGTATGTCATTTTCGGTTTCTAAGATTTTGTCGAGTGATTTAGAGTATTTTTCTAGGTTTTGAGTGTAAGTTTCTCTTTCGGTTGTAGTTTTAAGTAGGCTTGTTGATACTTTGAATGATTTTCGACTAATTTTGGGTGTTTGAATCATTAGCGAACATCTGAGCATTCTGTGGTCTGATGGAAAATTGGCTGAATTGAGTACTTCCACATTAGCTACAGACTTTGGAATGTTGGTCAAAATATAATCGATTTCGTTTCTTGTTGTCTGGTCGGGCGATATCCATGTCCATCTGCGGGATTGCTTCTTTTTGAAAAATGTGTTCATTATGGACAGTTTGTACTCGTTTGCATACTGTATAAGGCGTTCTCCCCTGCTGTTTCTTCTTCCATATCCAAATTTTCCCATTATCATGTTTTCTTCTGGTTTTGGTTGCCCGATCTTCGCATTGAAATCACCGACCACGAACATGTGTTTGTCTGATAGCTCTTGTGCTTTCTTTAGGTTGTTGTAAAACCTTACAATTTCTTCTTCGCTTGAGCTTACAGTGGGTGCATACGCTTGGATTATGGTAAGTGCCAATTTTTCGAATTTAAGTTTTAGGATTGCGACTCTTTCAGATATTCCTTGGAAGTTTATTATATTATTTTTGAACATTTTCTTTATCAGGAAACCTACTCCATGCAGGCCTGCTGTTTCGCCTATATAACATAGGATATAGTTTTCATATTCTTCGATCTTTTGGCCCATTCTTCTGGTTTCTGCTAGTCCTATAATGTCCCAGTCTATATTTTCTATGGAGTTGTTTAGCTCTAGTAGTCTTTCTCTTGTTGATAATGATCTTACATTGTACGTGCAGATTTTTAGTTGATGTGTTGTATTCAATTTGATTTTTCTTTCTTTTTCATCGTTGTTTGATGGAGGGTAGTGGTCGTTCTCCCCACGGGGACCAGCCGGATTGGGGAATTGGATTTTTTGTTTATTCTTATTTAATGTTGTTGTTTCTGTTCTGTTCCTGATTTCCGGTAATATGTTGGCGTTACTTGGTGCTTCTTGGTTTATAAAAGGTGTGTTAGTTGCGGTATGTGTTTCTGTCTGATAGCGAGTATGCCCTCTCCCGCATGTATTGAAAGGCATCGGTTTGGAGCGCGCCTTTCTGAAAAGTGTCCTTGGTGCTTGTTTTCTGTAGTTTCGAAGTTGTTGTACTTTGGTTGCCAGGGCTTGGGGTTTCCGATCTTTTCCTTTTCTCAATATCTATTTTATCTGTGTTTTTTTGCTTGTTTTCCTTTCTCTTCTGTAGTACTGTTTTTGGTAGGTCATGAGTAATGTAGACGTTTCCTTGTAGTTTCTTTTTGTTCTTCAAGATCTTGATTTTTTTCTGCAGTGTTGTTGTTGCAAGTAGGATTGGTCTTACTTTTTGATCATTTTCTCCCCTTTTTCCCAGCCTCTGAACTCTGTCGATTTCGCCTGCTTCAATTTCCACTTCGATATCCTTCATCGTAGATATTACTAGAGTATTTAGGTCTTCGATACCTTCTTCTTTAGTTTCTTGGAGCCCGTGAATTAATATGTTGTTTCTCTTACTGCTTGTCTCGAGATTTAGTATCTTGTTATTTAATAATTCCACTTCTTTCTTGAGTTTTTCATTCTCTTCTATGATCGGTTTAATTTTCTCATCCACTTTCACTAATACAGCTGATGTGATATTGTCAGTTATTGTGGTTGTTTGTATGTTTAGTTGCTCTGTCAATTTAGTGAAGAGTAACGACATCTCTGGTGACAGCTCGGCTGCCATTGTGAAGTGAAACGAAACGTAGTTTCTCTTGAGGTTTCTGAACGAATCTTTTTTTTTTTTTTTTTTTTCGTAAGTTGGTAGCACTGTGGCAGCTGGCTGTTGTCTATGTCTATGTTTGACACTTAACCTCAAACACGGTTTGGTTTTACAATATTATGTTTCGTAATTTCTCACTTTGAATGCTTATTTCTGTTGTTTTTGTTTTATGTTTCGAAACACACGCGTGTGGAAACTATTTGGGGTGGCACTTTTACACTCGATGTTTAATATTTCTCACTTTTAATGAAATATTTGCGAGAGCGTTTGACTTAGCGACTGACTTTTTGCGTATCCGGAAACGGGTCTATGATTACAGAATTTATACAATGCAAAGATTTTTACTATCTTCTGCACATTTCACAATAACTTCACATGATTTATATTGCCCCTATGGTTGTGGAGCAGGACCAGCATTAATCCCCTGCCTTATAATATGCTTGCCTACATAGTGTGCGTTTTATGCAAAATTCAAATTCCTTTCATTCAGTTGTAGAATGAGAGGAGGTATTTTATTGTAACATTGTAAACGGTACCCCATGAAAGATGAGTCTACCGTTTTTAGTATTATAGTGGTGCCAGTCACCTCTTTTACTAAATAAATGCAAATTTTTCCTAACATATTTACATAAGGTTCTGATGGCTCCTTTCTGCAGAATAAATATAGACTCGGATGTCTGAAGCCTGTCCCCAAAGTACAATACCGTATGACATTTTTTCTGTCAGCATATGTTGCTGAACTCAGCCATCCTGCAAGAGATGTTAAATGAGGACCCCATTGTACCTTTAAGTTGAACTTGAAGAAAACAATTTCAAAAACAGAGATTCAAAAAATCTTGCTAATAACATGTTCTAAATACAATTTTCTTCTAATTCCAGTTAAGCACAATGGCAACATCACGTTAGAAGATGTTATCACTATTGCCAAGACCATGAAAGCCAGATCAATGGCCCGCTACCTGTCCGGCACAGTCAAGGAGATCCTCGGAACCGCACAGTCCGTCGGATGCACAGTTGAGGGCAGGCCTCCTCATGACCTCATCAATGACATCAACACTGGTGCCCTTACCATTGATGAATAAACCTAACATCTAAGCTTAACTAATTTGTTTTATTATTGTTCTGATCCTCCACTTTTTATTATTAGTCCATGCCAATAGTAGGAGTAGGAATGAACAAGAAAACTGCCATCTAACTGGCGATATCTGGGTTTTACAATGCGTTTACATGAGTACATAATAAGTGGGTCACATTTACATGGGTTCGATTCTCAGGTCGAGCAATGATTTTTACTAGGAATCACTGAAGGAAAGTTGTTGGGAGGATATTGCCCATATAATAATGTAGTTGCTCGTTCATTTTGTCGAAATACTTTAGCAGTTTAAGTTGTGTGCGTTTCGATCGCGCAAACATGGCGTTTTTTTTAAACATGATTTTGTAAAAAAAAAACTCAAAAGCATACATTTGTCAAAGTTATGGTTGAAAAGTTATAATAGGGGTTTTAAGATATAATAGGGGTTTGAGCGTGGCCGCGCCACCGAAACTGTAAAAACACGTTATCGCCGATATCTCGCTGATAATTGCATCTCGTCTTTATTTTTACACTGACATGCACCTAAAGTTAAAAGCCCAGCTTTTAACTCCATACAAATTCACAAGTACCAATCAATTTTATCAAAAATTAAAAAAAAACCCCGACACGAAATAAAATAATCCAAGCGTCGGGGGTCCGCTTTGTTTTGTGCTTGTACTAAGCGGTCTACTTAGCGGTGCCCCGACGCCAAGACGTTTGTATTATTTTATTTTTGTTTTTTTAGAGGTTTTTTGTGTCGGGGGTTTTCTCAAACTTTTAATTAAATTTTTATTTCATGCTTTTTATTTATATTATTTTATCTAAGCCTTGACTGTCCCAATCTTGGGCATAGGCCTCCCCATTGCTTCCAAATGTTTAAACGAAACAGCTAAATAAAAAAAACTTATTTGGGTGAGGGAGGGGTGCAGCTACCCCCCCTCGATCGAATCGACCAGACCTGTGGAAGTTGTTAATTTCCCTTCAACTAGAAAAGAGGTGAGTACCATCGCATGGCTGAGTAGATTTTTTGGAAACAGATAAGAACACTCTCGATTAAAACACCTTTCAAACGAAACCAATTTTATCAAAATCGGTAAATCCGTTTAGGAGCTACGATGCCTCAGACAGATACACACGTCAAACTTATAACACCCCTCTTTTTTGGTCGGTGGTTATAAACAGAGACATTTTACTAGGAAAAGTAAAAACAGAGATCCTAGAAGCCAAAAGCAAGCCAGTGGAGTGCGAGTGGGAGCATCCCAAAGCGAACTAAGCTTGAACTCTTCTTTTGTTTAGTGTTAGAGCGAGCGAGCCAGAGTCTCGCGGCCGGTAGGTATAGGAGAAATTAGATTTTTATTGGCAATGTCGCACATCGTGAATTCTGGATAAATGCGCGCTAATAAAAGGGCATTGGGTAAGTTTGTATGGACCAGTGGCATTTTTTTTTCACAGCGGTCACAAAGATAATTGTTGCTAACGTATCGTGGAATCTATCTTCTATATAAATAAAAATCAATTGCTGTTCGTTAGTCTCGCTTAAACTCGAGAACGGCTGGGCCGATTTAGCTGATTTTGGTTTTAAAATGTTTGTCGTAGTCCAGGGCAGGTTTAAAAGGTGAGAAAGGTTGGGTTACATATCTAGGGTAGGGTAAGTCACTAGTAGCTGGGTATGGTAGGTAGGTAGATAGGGTAGGTAAAAAGTGCATTGCAACGCATGCCGGGGACAGCTAGTAGGTATATGATAATAATGATTCCTAAAACAATTTTGCCGAATAATATATCGAAGCTAAAATATCTGATGTCAAAGTTGTGTTGTTCCTAATAAGAATTTGCACATTGTTTGTTATGTATTTTATAAAAAATGAGCTCTTTTCTATCATTTGCCGTATGTCATTACTTACCAGAATTTGATCCTTAACAGCAACACTATCGATTGGTGTAATAATGCACGATGTTTTTTTCCCAAAATTAACGGGTTCGATTGTGTACCTACGTTACCCCAACAGGAAAGTGTCTCCTAGAGTGATATGAGTGGAACGTATATTTAGTGCGTAATCTGCTATAAATGTGCGCTATTTATAGAATTTGTGCGCCTGGCCGTTTTAGAAAAAAACGATTCCTGCTAGGGTAACGTTTAGAAAAACGCTTTCAAAAAATTGAAAAGAGAAATATTGTGCATGGGCAGAAAGCTTAAATTTGTGCAAAAATGTGCCCCGAAAATATAACTTGTGCGTCTTCAGGTTTTCGAGATATTGCGTTTCCTGCTGGAGCAAGGTTTTGCAGAATCGTGTATCTCTAAAACCATCGTATGTGCGCCTGTAGAATAAATGTACACGAGCAGCTTTTAATTTGTGACAGAATTAGATTTAGGAAAATATTTATAATTTTCAAGTAATCGCACTTTTTTGAAAACTCAAAAAGCTCCTAAATCAGAAAACGTATAAGCTCGCTGATTATACATTTTTATAATAATAACGTACAATTGTAGTATATTTAATAACCATTAAAAGTTTCAAAAGTGTACATGCATGCGTTATTGAATATATATAATATTGCTAATAAAAGTCAAAACAACGGTGACATAACTACGACGGCAAAATACAAGAAACCGGCTCCACCCAAGATGTGTGGCTTTAAACCAAGAGATTAGTGCGTTTAGTCAAAAATATATAGTGAAAATATTCAGCTTGGAATGTTTCACATTAAGTAAATTTAAACAAAAAACAAAACATGTAAACAACGGCTGGTTATCCGACCAAATTCGAATGACTACAAAAAAACAGTGGACTCATACATTACGGTGACCATTTTTACTGGACGTATTAAACCTATGCTGTTGTCCAGTCGCGTTCAAACGTCTATAGGCAATTATACTTGGAGCATTTAACCTACAATTATAATTATGACATAACTTTGGGGGCTCATTAAAAAAATATAGTAATTGCATCTTGTGATCATGTCAAATGAAAGAGCTTGTTGATGTGTAAATTATTGTATTTATTCTCATAATTTTGATTCTTCAAGTAATTATGGCATATCGAATGATAGATCAAATAACCTACCAATACATATTAGAACACAAATAACTAACGATTATTGTGAGCTGCGCCACCGGTACCTTGTATAGTCATTATTATTTAAACACACAGATCAGTTTTTAATTTAAGTATTAAAATACTAACAGTAAATTCGCATAATCAAAGAAAATCACAGAACAGTTATAAGTATAATATTAGTAATTAAACCTATACCTACATATTGTGTAAAATAATATAACATTAAAATCACAAATAAATAATTTTGTTAATGAAATGTATCTGCAGACTGTCACACATTTCTTGATCTACTTTTTTTTTTAAACTTTATAGCACCTACTTTTTGTCTTCCTTTGGGGGCTTGTGGCTAAGCACTACTACAGTTTTCTACTTCAGTGTACTCGGGCACATTACGTTTCAACCGATTCGTGAGTAAAGTTAAGAAAAACCGTTGTGTATGAGTCCGCTGCTTTTCTGTAGTCATTCGAATTTGGTCGGATAACCAGCCGTTGTTTACATGTTTTGTTTTTTGTTTATACAGTATGTTAGGTTAAACGAGGGACATATTGAGGGAGGGTATTCAGTATTCGATTCTCGTCCCAAATATGTAAAAAACCTATAACATATATAGAAGAATTTTTAATGTTTTGTTTAGTGCCTAGATATTTTGGACTGTCCTAAGCCAGGTAAGTTTAAAGTATGAAGGGAAAATGGATTTGTACCTAAGAGTCATTGACCCACTCACATGTTCTGCGATTGTATTAAGTCGCTAGCGCAAGGGTGTATACACGTTACGTGATATTTGCGAAAATTTTGGTATGGTTCTGTCTGTTATTTATCAGTGTTTTTTTTTTTGTTTATATTATTATTAGTATCATGTTAACATGTACTATTATGGGTTTGAATATGTCCCTCGTTTTAACTAACATACTGTATACTTAATGCGAAACATTCCAAGCTGAATATTTTCACTATTTAATTTTGACTAAACGCACTAACTCTTAGTATACCCATAGCCATACATCTTGGGTTGATCCGGTTTGTTGTATTTTGCCGTATGAGTTATTACACCGTCGTTTTGATTTTTAGCAATATTATTCAATAACACATGCATGTACACTTTTGAAACTTTTAATAAAGGTTTTCGAAAAAGTGCTATTTCTTGAAAGTTATAAATATTTTCCTAAATCTAATTTTGTCACAAATACGCACAAATTAAGAGCTACTCGTGTACGTTTATTCTTCAGGCGCACATTCAATTGTTTTAGAGATACACGATTCTGCAAATCGCTACTCCAGCAGGAAACGCAAAATCTCGAAAACTTGAAGACGCACATATTATATTTTCAGGGCACATTTTTGCACAAATACATATAAGCTTTCTGCCCATGCGCAACATTTCTCTCTTCGATCATTCGTTTAGAATTTTCCTGCTTGAAAAACGTTACCCTAGGTATCGTTTTTTCTGTTTTTTTTTTTTCCAAAACGGCTAGGCGCACAAATTCTATAAGTAGCGCACCTTTAGTATTAGGGCTTGTACACAAAACTGCGATGCGACGTCGCATCGTAAAAATCTACGAGCTCAAACAGTACAATTATTATTAGTTACAGTTTCTTCTGTGTTGCGAATTCGCATCGCGACAATTCGCATCGCATCGCAGTTTTGTGTACAAGCCCTTATAGCAGATAACGCACTAAATATACGTTCCACTCATAACACTGTAGGAGTCACCTTCCTGTTGGGGTAACGTAAGTACACGGTTCGATTCCGGGATAGGAATATTGATTTTTCAAAAAAACTAAAGATGTAGTTTTAGTTTTTATCAAAATTGGGCTCGTGACTCCTTTGAGTGTTTATCGCCATTCCTTATAGTTTCGGATTTGGCCTCCAATCCACTTGAAAAATACATTTTGTATATCTCGGCTCCGATCTCCGATGCATTTTGGAAATAATTTTCCATAGAAGAAAATGAATGTCTTTTGTGTTCTCACTATGGCCGCAGAAATCATGCCACTTTTACCCAAACCCCTTTGATGTTATTATTATTTTGACATACATTTTTGTTTTTGTTAGGAATGTTTTTTTTTCTTTTTTGTTGAATGTGATTGTTAGGCAAGCCGGGCTTGTCCACCACTTCCCGGCTCGCGAAGATGTTGACATTTGGTATGATGACAACTCTGCGATCGTTGTGCCCATACATAGTCAATCCAGCCACTGGCTGAATCGACTAATAATCAAAATTATTTTTAAAAATATTTTCCGGGCCAGACAGAGATTTTATGGTTTAAGGATAACGAGAAAAATAATTATTAAGAAAAACAATATCTCTCAAGAATAAACCCAATGACAACGAAAACTCCTCAAAGTGCAAAGTGCTCTCAACCCTGAAACGCTCCCACTACCAACTTAACGGAAATCCTTCTTAGTATTTTTACTAAATGGTGGGTAGCATTATAAAATGATAGAAACTTTTTAATTTTTAATGGAAGCATAATTAGTAAATAATACATTTTAATTCAAGTTTAAAAATAATTTATGAATAATAAACTTTTTTGTGGTGTTACCAATTTTCACTAAATTCTACCAGTCTGACAACATCGTTCCCTCCAAGCAGAAATGTCAAAATGGCGTCAACGCAGGACGCTTGGTATATTTCTTTACTTGGTTTAGCAGAACATTTCCGTACATCAAATCCTCCTGACATAAAAAGTTGCATTCAGTGCCTACAAGCTGTATTTAATTTCAAACCACCACAAAGAGTCGAAGCCAGGACACATTTACAACTTGGAAATATTCTTTTGACACACACCAAAAACATCGACTTGGCGAGAACGCATTTAGAGCAGAGTGTAAGTTTTTTTTGTTGTTATTCCTACAGTTTTGAAGTGTAATGTGTTTTGAAGAAGCGGTTGTTGGTATCATTGGATTGAGTACTTGCAAAGTAATGTATGATAATGGGTATATAAGATACCACTTTCTCAAAGTATGTAAACAAAGTTCAAGTGGGTCATATGGTGATTAAACAGTGTTGTGGTTTCAGTGGTGCATGTCACAGACTATCAATGGGTTCGACGATGTTAAGTTCGAGGCAGCAAGCGTGCTCGCAGATCTGTTTGAGGCCCAGGGCCAGCCAGCACATTCAAAGCCCATTCTACGGAAGGCCATTGAGTTGTCACAGCATAGTGTTTACTGGCACTGCAGACTTATATTCCAACTGGCAGTAAGTATACAATCTGTATTGTTCTGTGTCATTTACATAACCTTTTGCTCTTTAAATGCAATTATGAATGTTTCTTAGATTAAATGCACCAATAAATAGTTGTAAGATAAACAATCCTAATGTTTGTCAACCTAGGATTGTTTTAATAAAATCCGTTATGGTAATGCAGATATAATTTCTTTGTTAAATGGTCTTAGTTATTTTAGAAAATATACATTCTAAACGAAATTTTAAAGAATACAAAAATTACAAACTTTTTAAATTCTGTAGTTTGCATACAACATAAACAACTTTTTGGTCTCAATGTTATTGTTTTTAGGTTAAGACAATTTTATGACTGATTATTTTCATATAATGAGTTATTGTTTTCACTGTCAATGTTTATTTAATTATTACAAATTATTTTTTGTTATTGACCTTGACTTGGACATAATTCTCACATGAGATTTTTTTATCATCACAATCATATTACAGTGATATCTGTTTTACATAAAGTCACTTTTGTCTGTATTAAACTTTGGGCCAAAGTTGCAACTAGTTTTATTTATAAAACTTAAATCGAGCCACTCAACTTGATAAGAACGAATCAACTGTGGACTACCACTTGTTCACAAATAACTATAAATATTTTTTAGTTAGAATAAGGTATAACAAAAACAACACCACAACTAGGGCATGCCAGACCATTCCAGTAGTATGAACCGATTCACCTGGTTCTTACTTCCGGAACTGGTTTGCAAACCCTAAATCACACTAATAATTGGGCAAAATGGAGTGGCCAAACACAAGGCTTCAGTATAAAAAAAAAAAAACAACCCAACCAACACAATGTAAGTCTACTGTCCAGATCATGACCCATTTGCTGTAATGTTGGTATGAAAGTGTTTTAGGAAGGTGTTACTTGGGTCATCTACTTTTTGTGATATTTTTTGTTTGCAATGCATTAAGAAATCGTGAGATGGTGGAGCACTTTTACCTCATTATTTTTCTGTTACCTAATTTTATATTGGACAGTCAACACATTTTTTTTTCATTTATGTTTACAGCTAAGCTAGTTTACCATGATAAAAGTTTGTTTTAAATTGTTTTTACTCTATGAATAGTTCAGTGCCCTACATTACCCAACTTCTCTGACAGAGAGAGGGGTTAGGTAATGCAGCGCAGTGACTTCACTTTTTTAACTTCTAAAAGTTGTCCTAACTGTAAAGTTGGATCCACACCTATGCACATGAAGCTCTAACGCGCGATTTTCGCACGCTACGCGCCTCGTTTGGGTATGAACTTATATAATCATATAACATCAATACTCATATTCGACGCGCGCGCTTCTCGCGAACATGTTCAATGCTACTGTCCGTGTTTGCGAGAGGACAAGATAAATCTCAACCGCACTGCTCACTAACCGCTCGCGAACCTGTCCCTAGGTGTTAATGCTATCGGGGGTCGTGCGGTCCATGGCCCTTTACGGGGCCCGGTGTGGGCGCGTTCTTTGAGGCGGCGAGCCGCCCATTACCTGAACGCGCCCCAGAAGGTGGTAGCCGTAAGGCTGGTCCAGGGGTACCGCACGATCTCCGGCGAGGTGGCGAGCCTCTTGGCCGGATTGCCGCCATGGGATCTGGAGGCGATAGTACTCGCGCGCCTGCACGAATGGCGCGCGGAGGCACTACGCCGGGGGGAAACTCCGCTGCCGCGGCAAATTGTCGCTCAGCGGACAGACCTCCGGCGCGATGTCATGGCGGCATGGAGACAGCGACTGTCGCAACCACGTGCAGGGCACGCCACAATAGTGGCGATAAGTCCCCTCTTTGAGGAGTGGCTAGAGAGGCGCCACGGCGCCCTCACCTTCCGCCTGACGCAGGTCCTCACCGGACACGGTTGTTTCGGGAGGTACCTGCACCGAATCGGGCGGGAGGAAACGCCCGGGTGTTACCATTGCGAGGATCGGCCGGAGGACACGGTGGAGCACACCGCGGAGCTCTGCCCCGCTTGAGCTGAGCACCGCCGTATCCTCGTAGCGGCGATTGGCGGCGGCGACCTCTCGCGTCCGGCCCTGGTTCAATCCATGGTCCGGAGCGAGAGGGAATGGGAAGCCGTCGCCTCCTTCTGCGAAGCAGTCATGCTAGTGAAGGAGGTGGCGGAACGTGAGAGGGAGAGATCCTCACGTTCCAGCCGCCGCGGGAGACGCCCCGGGCGTCGGGGGGCAACCAGTGGCCCCCGGCCACCGTAGGCGCGGGCCTGTGGACGGTTTGTAATGGGCCAGCTCACCGTCCGTCCGTCCGTCTTATGACGACAGGCCGTGCCGTTCCACGCGCGCCTCAAGGAGATGTCAGCAAATCGGAAGGGGTCCGAGAGGGCCGATGCCTGCCAGGGCTGCGGGTTGTTCGAAAGAGATAACGTGGCCCTGGAACACAAAGGGCGAAGAAGGAACATGGGTGGGTTTTAGTCAGTACAAGTCTGACTTCTCCCGCTCCGCCCAGAGCGGGAGAAGTCATTTGATGATTTACCACCCGTAAAAAAAAAAAAAAAAGGTGTCTATGCTACATTCTGCAGAGGCACGCGAACCGAACTGTTCGTGTAGGTGTGGTACCCGCCTTGATTTTGTATCGTAAAACTAGTAAATTAAATTTTTGTAAGGTGTTAAATTGTTTTTCTCATTTTCAGCAAATCCATGCAACGGAGAAAGAGTATGAAGTGGCGAGTAGCCTGCTAGGGGTTGGTGTGGATTATGCACAAATATCCAATGTGGCTTACACGCGCGTCCTTTTCATACTAAGTAGAGCTATGGTAAGTTAACTTTAAATACTAGTTTTCACGGAAGTATCACTCGCTTACTCAGGAATAAAATTGTCCTCCTACGGTAATTAACTACACGGATAAAAAGTGTCCTAATACACCTCATGGCCTACCTGGTAGCCAAATTTCATTGGAACCAGTACAGACTGAATTGCTTTTGTATTTTTAAAAGCTTTTATTTAACTTGTTAATATTTAATATGCATTTCTTTACAAAGGATTTATTATATTGAGATGAACTATAAGGTTCCAATAACATTGAGAGATCTACGCTTTGGAATGGGCAACTACAGTACTTTCACAGTTATTATGCCTTATGACAGGGAATGTAGCTTCATTTTATTGTTGTCTTTGTTTCGACAGTTCAAAAGTGCCAGAAACTGGCCTGCCTGAAATAAATGCTTTTGATTTTGATTGCAATAGAATTCAATGTGTAACTATATACCCTTTTGTTGCAGCTGTTGTTAATAGATAAGAAGATCTCAGAAGTATTGCCTCTACTAAACCAGGCGGGTCACTTAGTGGACACCTGGATCGGCAGTATTTTTCAGAAAGAGTACCTCAAAGTCTTTTTCCTAGTGCTACAGGTAATTATATTTTCTCATCTTTTGGCTGAATCAGAATATTTTAAAGGAAAAGAATGATACTGCGTAATCTAAAATCGGGAAAATATTTTGAGGAAAGTTATGAATACAAATGGCTATAACAGCACACGTACCATGACCACTGTAGTAACGAGTTTTGTCTACGGAACATAATGACATCTTCATCTTCATGGGTTATTTGGTTTCCGCACTTAGTCCCTTAACCTTTTGACCGCCACAGTCGTGTGTAGACGACAAACCAAAATGTGCCCAGCACGCCACGGTCGCGAATGGTTGACAGAATTTTAAACGTAAATAAATGTCATTAAACAGCATTGTTTTGTGTTTTTCCCTTGTTAATTATTTACCTTGACTCTTTTTCATTTATTTGAAGTGAACTGCTTTCATTAGATTTCATCTGTAGTAACATAAGATGACAAAAAAGAAAACCAGTTAAAAAGTTCGTGCCCTCAAAGCCACAGTCACCTCAACAGGACACGTAGTGATGTAGGCAGCAGTCAATATAACAAGAATATCGACCTCGATGGCAACCTACGTTATATTTGATTTACTCTGAATTCTGCATTATTAAACAAATAAAACATTTGATATTGAAGTTTCATGTTTGAGAAATCAAGAAAATTTTATAATACTGAACTATGCGCTCTTTAAAAGTCGAGTGTTAATAGATTATCGTTTGATTGTAATGACTGCAATGCCCATCCCTATCACCCATTGTATTGTCTGTGCCGGGAACGCCACAGTCGTCTATGATTGACAGTCCCATGACGTCAAACGAGGAAAATTTTTGAATAGAGTAGTTCTTTTGCTGTTATTATTATTGTTTACTGTATACATGATTAATAATGGATAACTATAATATGAGTAGTGATGACTTATTAAGTATATTGCAAGGAGTCAATACTGACACGTTTATAATGGTTTTTTTTTTAATACTATCCTACCTAAAAATACATACGTATATCGATATAAATCAATATACAATTGTTCAATTAAACTTATGTTGATTGTCTTATACATATTGAACGGTATATAATGTGTGAAGGTATTAAAAATGGTGTGATTGTTCTACCAATTTCTACCACCCAACTTTTTAATAAAAAAAACAGATTTTTATAAAATGTTTTATTTTATCTTTTGTGAACTTCATGTTTGTAACACTTAAGAAACTATGTCCAGGTAGCTACCATTATTCCTCATTATTTCCTATTCATTACAGTGTTGTAAATTGTCTACATTCGAAAGTAAACAACACTAACACAGTAAACGGTATTTACTTCTGCACTGATGTCATCAGTGACTGGCGTTATACTAAAGCATTAATATTGCTTGTTCTTCCAAAGAAACTTAAATTTTATTAGTTGACAATGTTAAAAGTACAAAACGAACAGAATAAAATATTTCGATATTATTAATAAGTATCGGTGTCGCACCTCTAGAGAAGAAGCGAGCAATTTCAAGAAATACGTGCCAACTGCGCCACTGTCGTCTTAGGGTGACAAAAAATTACGTCATGATGGACAATAGTGCTGTAATACTATTGACTTGGTTTTATCGATTGTTGTTTCTATTTGTGGAATAAACGCCGTAACTGTGACACAGATTATTACATCTATGTCATAAAGTACAAAGCGCGATGAAATAAAACTCAACACAAGGATGGTATAATAATCTTTATTGAAATTAAAACCCATGTAAAAAAATGTTGTCAGTTTTCTATGAGCTTTATCGATATAATTTCGCCCTCACTATTATTTTGTAGGTATTAAATTATGAATTCGGAGCTTGGCGCTGAGGGCACGCTTTTTCTTTTTTGACGCGGCGGTCAAAAGGTTAAGTGGACCATTGTGCGTGAGCCATAGTGGCCGTTATTCCAACCAGGAACATAATGACAGACAGTGACAATGTGTCAGATTGACGATTCTTCCGTCGACATAGCCCGTTTCTACGGCAGTCATGCTACGCATGCAGTAGGGGAGGTCCAGAGTAACAATGTGTGGGCTAGGGAACGAATGATGTGCAAGAAAAGGGGTAACTACTGCGATATATTGTATGTGTTTTGCGTGTATATATGTCACAGTCAAAACAGTTAAATAGTCAAACTAATTTTGACCAGTTAAAACTATTTTATTTTCGTCTATTTTTGACGACACGGTTGGCGCAGTGGTTGAGCGATCGACTGCTGCGCTGCGTGTCGCGGGTTCGATCCCTGCACGAAACAAATATTTGTATCGCCTACAGATAGTTGTTCCGGGTCTTGCTGTTTGTGTATGTGAGTTTAAATGTTTGTAAACGCACCCACGATACAGAAGAAATTCATAGTGTGGGGCAACGTTAAAAAAAAAAACTCATTAATTTGATAAGTTTTTTTTTTGTGTGCTTTCGAAAAACATCGTGATGTAATAATTCTAGGTAATTATAACTAAGGCGTTCTCAGAGAATTGTTTTTGAATAGAGAAAACTATTTAACTTAATAAGGGTTTTGATTGACACCAGTGCAAAAGCGGTTTTGTTCAATTAACAGTTTTGACTGTAACATAAACACGTCCGACGTCGTATCGCGGCTTGTTTCATTGCACGTAATGGTGTGTGTATGTTTGAAACCACATCCATCTATTTATATTGTCGGCAGGTATGTCACTACTTAATGGCTGGACAGGTGAAGAGTGTGAAGCCTTGTCTAAAACAGCTGCAGCAGAGCATACAGACCATCATGGCGCCTAATTTTCCCGATGATGACGGTAAGTTTCACTTTTATTTACCCTTTAAATTGTATTGATATTAGCAATAAGGCTGCTATTTATTTGTACCATTTTGGTGAACAATCCTGTCACACCTACCTTTGATAGGAGCAATCAAGCAGCTTATTAAAAGGAGAATAAGGCTCACTATGATTTTGACAGACTTTTCAGTGGCAACCTTCACCTTGCTCACAAAAAAAAAAAAAAAATATAAACAAAATTTATAGCTTCTCGTGGCGGGAGCTATAGTTCTGTGATTGATTGTTAAAATGTACATTTATTTATTGGGACATACTCTCGGAGCGTGTTGGGGAACCCTATTTACAATTAGTCGTGATTTTTCAGCGGTATGCGGCACGGTGCACGGCGAGCTATTCGTGTGGCTGTCGCGGCAGCAGCTGTACGTGCTGGTGTACCTGGTGACCGTCATGCACTCGGCGCAGGCTGGCTACATGGAGAAGGCGCACAAGTACACCGAGAAGGCGCTCGCGCAGATAGATAAACTTACGTGTAAGTGTCACTTTTTATCGATCAGTACGAAATATTATAATAGTGGTGTTATGTTGTTATTCATTATTTAAGGTCCTAACAGGTTTTGAGACTTAATGTTTGTTTAACAGCAAAATCGGGTGACAAGGAGGACAAGTCCGAGCGAGACGAGCGGGAACAAGCGCGCAGTCGGAAGGGCGCCACCCTCGCGTGGCGTCTGCGCATGGCGCTGGTGGAGCACGCGGCGCTGTGCCGCCTGGTGGCGGGCGGCAAGGCGCATGCGCTGCACGAGATCGCGCGCGCCGCCGTGCTGCTCACGCAGGCGCCCGAGCGTGAGTATACACTACATACAGGCGCCGCCAGGTGACGCACGCGGCGCTGTGCCGCCTGGTGGCGGGCGGCAAGGCGCATGCGCTGCACGAGATCGCGCGCGCCGCCGTGCTGCTCACGCAGGCGCCCGAGCGTGAGTATACACTACATACAGGCGCCGCCAGGTGACGCACGCGGCGCTGTGCCGCCTGGTGGCGGGCGGCAAGGCGCATGCGCTGCACGAGATCGCGCGCGCCGCCGTGCTGCTCACGCAGGCGCCCGAGCGTGAGTATACACTACATACAGGCGCCGCCAGGTGACGCACGCGGCGCTGTGCCGCCTGGTGGCGGGCGGCAAGGCGCATGCGCTGCACGAGATCGCGCGCGCCGCCGTGCTGCTCACGCAGGCGCCCGAGCGTGAGTATACACTACATACAGGCGCCGCCAGGTGACGCACGCGGCGCTGTGCCGCCTGGTGGCGGGCGGCAAGGCGCATGCGCTGCACGAGATCGCGCGCGCCGCCGTGCTGCTCACGCAGGCGCCCGAGCGTGAGTATACACTACATACAGGCGCCGCCAGGTGACGCACGCGGCGCTGTGCCGCCTGGTGGCGGGCGGCAAGGCGCATGCGCTGCACGAGATCGCGCGCGCCGCCGTGCTGCTCACGCAGGCGCCCGAGCGTGAGTATACACTACATACAGGCGCCGCCAGGTGACGCACGCGGCGCTGTGCCGCCTGGTGGCGGGCGGCAAGGCGCATGCGCTGCACGAGATCGCGCGCGCCGCCGTGCTGCTCACGCAGGCGCCCGAGCGTGAGTATACACTACATACAGGCGCCGCCAGGTGACGCACGCGGCGCTGTGCCGCCTGGTGGCGGGCGGCAAGGCGCATGCGCTGCACGAGATCGCGCGCGCCGCCGTGCTGCTCACGCAGGCGCCCGAGCGTGAGTATACACTACATACAGGCGCCGCCAGGTGACGCACGCGGCGCTGTGCCGCCTGGTGGCGGGCGGCAAGGCGCATGCGCTGCACGAGATCGCGCGCGCCGCCGTGCTGCTCACGCAGGCGCCCGAGCGTGAGTATACACTACATACAGGCGCCGCCAGGTGACGCACGCGGCGCTGTGCCGCCTGGTGGCGGGCGGCAAGGCGCATGCGCTGCACGAGATCGCGCGCGCCGCCGTGCTGCTCACGCAGGCGCCCGAGCGTGAGTATACACTACATACAGGCGCCGCCAGGTGACGCACGCGGCGCTGTGCCGCCTGGTGGCGGGCGGCAAGGCGCATGCGCTGCACGAGATCGCGCGCGCCGCCGTGCTGCTCACGCAGGCGCCCGAGCGTGAGTATACACTACATACAGGCGCCGCCAGGTGACGCACGCGGCGCTGTGCCGCCTGGTGGCGGGCGGCAAGGCGCATGCGCTGCACGAGATCGCGCGCGCCGCCGTGCTGCTCACGCAGGCGCCCGAGCGTGAGTATACACTACATACAGGCGCCGCCAGGTGACGCACGCGGCGCTGTGCCGCCTGGTGGCGGGCGGCAAGGCGCATGCGCTGCACGAGATCGCGCGCGCCGCCGTGCTGCTCACGCAGGCGCCCGAGCGTGAGTATACACTACATACAGGCGCCGCCAGGTGACGCACGCGGCGCTGTGCCGCCTGGTGGCGGGCGGCAAGGCGCATGCGCTGCACGAGATCGCGCGCGCCGCCGTGCTGCTCACGCAGGCGCCCGAGCGTGAGTATACACTACATACAGGCGCCGCCAGGTGACGCACGCGGCGCTGTGCCGCCTGGTGGCGGGCGGCAAGGCGCATGCGCTGCACGAGATCGCGCGCGCCGCCGTGCTGCTCACGCAGGCGCCCGAGCGTGAGTATACACTACATACAGGCGCCGCCAGGTGACGCACGCGGCGCTGTGCCGCCTGGTGGCGGGCGGCAAGGCGCATGCGCTGCACGAGATCGCGCGCGCCGCCGTGCTGCTCACGCAGGCGCCCGAGCGTGAGTATACACTACATACAGGCGCCGCCAGGTGACGCACGCGGCGCTGTGCCGCCTGGTGGCGGGCGGCAAGGCGCATGCGCTGCACGAGATCGCGCGCGCCGCCGTGCTGCTCACGCAGGCGCCCGAGCGTGAGTATACACTACATACAGGCGCCGCCAGGTGACGCACGCGGCGCTGTGCCGCCTGGTGGCGGGCGGCAAGGCGCATGCGCTGCACGAGATCGCGCGCGCCGCCGTGCTGCTCACGCAGGCGCCCGAGCGTGAGTATACACTACATACAGGCGCCGCCAGGTGACGCACGCGGCGCTGTGCCGCCTGGTGGCGGGCGGCAAGGCGCATGCGCTGCACGAGTTATCCACATAGGGGTTTTATTTGGGTTATTTTTTAGAGTTAGGTGAACCAGCATATTATAACCGCACGCAAATAATTCAGATTTGTACGTAAAAAATATGCAAGATAGTGACAGAGCTAGCCTCGATACTTAGTCTATTTCATTCTGGTTAATTGGAAATAGTTTTATGGTTATCCCATATACTATAAGGGTTAACCTGTGTTATGGTTAATCAAACAAGGGTTATAGATCCAACCGGTGACACTTTTTACTCGATTAACACTCTCAGTGCCAAGTTCAAATAATTCACTTTTACTTGTACATGCGCAAATCATCTAGCTACGTATAAGACGACTCAGCGGGTTGTAAAACAACGCACACGAACGACTTATTGTTTTTTAGCACCGTAAGTGTTAATCGGTCCTTGATTTTAACTAAATGTGTAGGCATTAAAGTTATATTATCAAAGATCCATAAAGCCTATGCATTGTAATAATATAGTTCCGTTACGTCTACAGCGGCGACGGCAGCGCTGCACACACCACAGCTGCACTGTCTGCTGGGCCTGTACGCCATGTCTATGAACTGCATGGAAGCGGCCGAGGCACAGTTCCTCACTGCTATTAATGTGAGTATCTTACTAAATGTTTATTGATACAGTAACTTTAAATTACACAAAAGATCAAAACAAAATAGAATTAGAGGTACCTACATAAAATCCATGATAAAAATCTTGTGTATTAAATTGTTGTGTATTTTAATAGGTTCTCTATCGCCCAGTTCCTATATTCAACGGATCGTCATTGTATAACATCTACCACCCGTTTCCAACTTACTGATAACGAGGCGTAACTTGGTGTTCCTAAAAGTTTTTATCCAGCCTACCAGCTACGAACAGTCGTCGGTTACTAGTAAACCGAAGCCCTCCGACAACACGTGTTCCAGCCTCCTTGCGTTTCGTTATTACAATCAAGCATGTTTGGAATTAAAGTAAAACCATGTGCATTATATACATAATATCTCATATTTATACTTTTATGCAGAAAACCTAACTTTTATGAATATTGTATCTTTTTGGTGTTGATAAAATCTCTTTATTTAATTTTTTTTGTTTTATTTTATTAAATGTTATTCGGGCTACTGAAGTGAACAAAACGCAAGTGAAAGTGTCAGGTCAGGCCGTCAGGCTTGACTCTTGCATTTTAACGAAACGAAATTTAAATTCAAGAATCAGAGGTTTAGGAGTAAAACATATTATTATATTAGTCTCTTTATAATGGACGTTACACAGGTAAGTAATTTTGTTAATAAGTATCACGAATAGTGTAATTTATGTATGTTGGGTATTGTTGAATTAATTGTTGTTTGTTTTATAGAATATGAAGAAAGCCATGACGAAAGACGAGGTTGCTTTGTTGGTTGACCTAGTACAGAGCACTCCAATCTTGACCAGCAAGGAAACAAACTCTTCAACAAATAAATTGAAGGACGATGCATGGACTTGTCTGGCACGAACTTTTAATGCCAGGAGTGGCTCTGTTCCCAAATTTAAAGCTCAATTAAAATTAAAATGGGATAATTTAAAAAAAGCAGCCCGTAAAAGAACCCAGCAAATTAGAATGAATAATTTAAAGGTAACTTCGTATAGTCATAATTCATATTGTTTTATTTTTAAATTTAAAATAAAAGTGTACAGTGCCTATATTATTATATATTTTTATCTAGACTGGTGGGGGTAAACCCGATTTTATTCCAAATGACGAAATATTGGAAAAGGTGACAGGTCTTCTGGGGTCTACTTGCACTGGATTCGAAGTGCCATTTGGTGGTGATGGTATTGGTGATGGTAGTGTGGTGCTGGATGTGGGTGGTACAGCAGAAGTGAGTGTGGTGGACATGGACATTGCCATAGAAAATGCACCACCAATTAATGCAAGTAGTGCTACACATAACAATCTATGTATCCCAGAAGATAGTGTAGCTGAAACACCATGTAGAGGTATTATTTTGATTCTATCTTTCTTCTCTATCTACCTTTTCTTTTATTAATTTATTTGTTTGTAAATATATATACTTACATTTTTTTTTTCAGGCATACAAGCAAAAAAAAGAAAAATTGATGTATCGGAAGGCAACCCTCCCAGTGCAGAGGGGTCAAAGTTTTTCTTTGGCATGCCCATGTCCAAGCCATTATCAACAAAAATGAAAGGTACATAATTACATTTATTATAATTTTACCCAGCATATTTTATGTGAATCTCTTATACCTGTATTTATATTGTAAACCATAGTCAAGTGCACCCACCCCAGTCACACAATTTATGAAATAAAAGTATTTCTATTTATTTCAGGCAAAAAGAAACCAGACGATGTTCAGACATCCATCATCACCCGTAACCTTGCTATAGCAAGTTATTATAAGAAAAAAGAGAAATTAGATTTAGAAAGTTATTATGATAAGAAAAAACAGAAATTAGATTTAGAAATTGAACTTTTGAAATTAGACTTGGCACAAAAACAAAATAATGTTAGAGTTAATGATATTTAGATGTAAAGTTTGTATTTTATTTTTAAGTTTTGTTTGTTCATTTAGTTCAGTGCCATATTAATTAGGCAAAAAAAAAAAAACTATTAAAGAAAACTATAATTTAGATAAATAAAGTTTATTTCAATAAATCTGTGTCTTTCAGTAACTATTAGTAAAGGTACTTAAAATACAATATTTCACTATAGCTAAGCCATTATCCTTCATCAACAATCAACAATTTACAGACTTTGTGTTGTATGTAGCTGATAGGTAGATTTTCTTATTTTTCAAAACTACTCGTGTGATGATAAACTGAAATAAGATAAATGTGATTATTAAACAATGTCAGTGCATAGAGCTTTAAAATAGTCAAGGTTTCAAACTTGTAATCTCAGCTTAGCACTATACAGATTATTATTACTCACTTATTAAAGAAATTTGAAATCAGTGTAGCTCTTTCTGTGTAATCTGTTTCTTCAGCTATATTTGGTACAGGCACTACCTCTGCAGTTGGAATTTCTACCTCTGGTGGTACCTCAGCTATACTGTTTAACCGACAGATATTATGCAACACACCAGTAGCAATGATTACTGCATTGGCTCGTAACAAACTCAAACGCAATGTCAAAGCTACTACTGGAAATCTCCTCTTCCACAATCCAAAGCACCTGCAATAACAAAACTTTTTTTATTTTTAGTACACTTTGCCTAACTTGGAGCATGAGATCTTGAACTCGATACCTCAGCGCAGCAGTCACATTTACAATGACTAGACCAATAAGGTAGTCTTATTACAAATGTAAAGATTATTAATTCATTAATGCTTCTTTCTCATCCAAGGTACAACATAAGAACCATAAAAAAGAAAGTGTCCAATTTCTCCACACTGATGGATTAAGAAAAGTTAGGATTAACATACCTTTCAATACAATTTCTAGTTCGAATGTGGGCTTCATTATAAAGCTGCTCTCCTCTACTTTGAGGGTTTAACAAGGGTGTTAATAAGTATGATTTAAGAGGATATGCGCTGTCTGCAAGCAACCATTTGTTTCCGTACAACCCACTTTCACACTGAGCTGAAAAAAAAAGTAGTTAGGTACCTATAGATACTAAATTCAATTATATGACCATAAAACATACTTTATAATGCTGTAAAATATAATGTTACTGTTACCTCTTAGTTCTGAGTTATTAAATATAGTGGCATCATGAGCTGAACCAGGCCAACGGGCTACTAAATTCATAAATAATAATTTTGCATCACACACAGCTTGTACATTTAGGGAAAAGTAGCCCTTGCGGTTTCTAAATTCTTCTCCAGTCTCTGAACCTATGAAAAATAATTAAATTGAGTTAATAAAATAAAAAAAGTAAAAACCTATCATAACCGATCACCTACTAAAATAACACATGGGCAACAAAAACTTACACGGTGATTGAATTCTGATGTGTGTACCATCAAGTGCTCCAAGTACCCGTGGAAAGCGGGCAGTTTCATAAAAATCTTGTTCAGTGTCAGGGTGCATGTATATGTATTTGTTGTAAAGCCGTGCTATAGCACAGCTTACATCAAATACTATACGGCACGCCGAAGACTTTGAAACCCCAACAAAGTCAGCCACTGATAGTAACATCGTCCCTAATGCGTAAAATCTTAAAGTCAATAAGAGTTGGTGTAGTGGATGTATACCATGGTTCCTAAAACAAAGATAAGATTAATGTTTTAGGAGTAAAATGCGTTATGAATTATTGTTTTGGTTGTTTCAAATGAATACTTTTAGGAATACATACCTGGCTCCCTTGACTTTTAAATGCGGATAAATTTCGACGAGTAAAGCTTGTACAGACGGCTTATCTAGCCGAAATCTAATATGGAATTCATTAGTATCCAAGATACTAAAATGATCGACCCTTGTTTTGTACTTCCTTCGATTGTAACCACTTTCTTCATCTGATTCGGAGTTACTCCAGTCCGATAACATTTCTAAATCGTTTAATTCACTCTCTGAACTGGACATTGTACAATTATTTAAAGCAAATAACGCAGATTATGTTAAAATTTTGTAGACAACCGAACGAAATCGGGCAGTAAATAAAATGTTAACGACTCGTAACTTTGACAGATCGTTGACGTTTGTTTTTTTTTATTGGAACACCATCGCCCGACATCTCCATACATTTGCCTTACTGTTCGTTATTCGTAACCCTCCCATCCGTAGGTAGCCATCTATCGGTAAATTAACTTACGAAACGTTTTTTATAGGAACGGTTTTGACATACGTCTCGTAGAAAATACTACTAGCCGTATGCAAAACGACTCGTTTCTTGTTTATAGGAACCGGGCATTAGTCACCTAACTTTTTTATCCATAATTTAAAGCGCCATAACTTTTTTTGTCCTAATCATCATTTGTCCGAATGATAATTTACCCGTACTTAATGTCACATAATGTCACTTGCCATAAAATTGAAATCCCTAAATATAATATGTCCTAAGTTCATTTGTCATAAATATTATAATCAATAATATACAAAAGACATAAAAACGTTTTCAATAAAAGTTATAAGTCCTACATTCAAATTACATAATGTTTATTTGTAATAATAATATTCTTAGAACAAATTTAATATATATTTTTTTACATATTAAATTCTCCGCGCCTACGCGATTTTAAATTACACTCTAGGGGTAGAGCAGACAAGACTGCGTAGAGTCGGATTTACAGCGATTCGTTTCTGTCACTAAAACCTAATTTTTAGCAAATATTTTAGGACTAAGCAAATTATTATGAATGACCATTTGGAATAGTACCCATTATTTACCACAATACTTAGGACATATGACTTTAGGTCATGTAAAGTTAGGAGATTCAATAATTATAGTACTCGATATTATGACAGAATACTTTTAGAACTACAGATAATTATGTTAAACAAAATTTCGGGATTTTGAACCTTATGGTTACTGAAGTTTATGGCAAACGTGTTGTGGATAATGATTTTCGGACAAACAATTTTAGGAGAAGAAAGGGTAGTAGTACCATTTTAATACTATGGGTATGGTATATTTAGTTGAGACCTTAGAACCCCAAACTAGGAAAGAAATGCCTCTGTTTTGGGAGTCTGTTGATTCCTCCTAAACAACTATGTCCTTCTTACACAAATTTTCAACATTACAGGATCTTAAACTTTTTTTCATAACTTTGTATTTTGCTAACATCATTACAAACACTCAGTTCGTCGTCAATAAATGCTAACTGTGCACTTCCAGTGCTCAGACATTTACATAAAAACATGTTGAAAATGTCTATTTCTTAAAACTTTAACTCAATGTATTTATTTTAAATGTGCTCCCCGCCACGAGAAGTTATAAATTTTGTAAAAACATTGAGGGGTTCGCAACCTTTGGAGCCTAATAAAGACCCTAATTAATCCACGAAAACAAAATAAGTAAACTAAAACGCATTCGAAACTGGAATCGTGGCCCCAATGTTTAAGTTCCAGTTAGTCAAACGCGTTCCTGTAAGATTTAAATCGGAAAAATATGACCCGACCAAATGAAATTGCTCGTTGGTTTCGTACTAGACGTATGTTACGTTGAGTTGATTGAATTTGGGATTATTTGTTTTTGATTGAATTGTTGCTACGTAACTTAGTAGAAGTTCTTTGTTTACAATATTTATAGCTTCTCCTGGCGGGGAGTATAGACTATTAAAGGCACTTTTGCATTGCCAAAGATGAAGCTTCAGCCCCAGTCGAAAGGAATAATAATAAACGTTGCCGATTGTTTATGTTTTAATCTTGCTTTCAGATGTCACAAGAAAGAGATTTATGGATGTTCGCGAAACTGAACCTGGCTATTGTATATTTACGAGGGCGAAGAGACAGCGAACTCACAATACTAATGGAACAAGTAAGTTGATATGTACCAAAGTCAGTGCAATACCTACACGGTCATAATGTATGTGTACACGTACAGAGTACCTGGTAAACGTTTCGCGTCGG
Source organism: Cerastis leucographa (assembly GCA_963082945.1). Taxonomy (NCBI): domain Eukaryota; kingdom Metazoa; phylum Arthropoda; class Insecta; order Lepidoptera; family Noctuidae; genus Cerastis; species Cerastis leucographa. The sequence continues at coordinate 15,505,984 of OY720362.1, read as the reverse complement.
TGTCCTTACATCCCGTATACGAAGATTGCAAAATGAACTGACTTTGCTTCCCAACCCCTAACTTTATTCTATACATAACTTTGTAATACAGTTATTCATGTATGGTAACATTGCCTAGTGTATAGAATGTATACTGTGTACATAGAGCACGATGAAGATATCGACCTATGTCACACATCTGTGCATGCTCTCACGAATATCTTTTATTGTAATTCGCGTAATAATTAAGTTTTATTCTATATGGCCCAACTTATTATGGATGCTTTTATTTTTTAGTTTTGTTTTATTCTTTTTTTGTTATCTAAGTAGCTGTTAGCTGTAGGCGCATAATATAGTGCATGTAGTGCTCTTCTTTAAGTGATGGGGCACTTAGAAAAATAAATAAATAAATTTGCCCGACTTATTACCCAGGTAAAGCCAGAGTCGTTACCGACGTACGCACACGGACTGCGCGCCGCGTCTTACTATGTGTTGGGACTCCAGGCGTTCTTCCAGGCGCGGTATAACGAAGCCAAGTAAGTACCCCTTTGATAGAAAATTATAAATCTAACCACAAAACTTTTATTTCTACAGACGCTAGCACGTCATTACTACTAACCTTGTGGTACACCCATTTTTACTTTTAAACCTATTGAATTGTCACCATTTACTTTGTCTATCGTTCAAATACGGTTTAACTAAAGTTTACCTTAACCACAATGCTAAATGCAAGTTTTAAGAGAAATTTTTCGTGTTTTACACAATCAAATGCATTCGGAAGGTTACAGAAGTAAATATGTGTTTTCATTAAGTGAAACCGGTGTCAGTGGAACAACGTCCTTTGGTAAAACGTTTCTCGAACAACGTTCTTCAACGTTTCTCATGTAAGAATATGTTTTTAGTGTTAAATTGGTTGAGCATTTTGATTAAGCATTACGTTTTCAAACACCTTGCTGAATACAAGCAACACAAATACGGGTCTATAGTTATTGTTGACTTTACTGTCCCCGGATTTGAAAAGTGGTTCTTTGCTGTATTTCATATTCTCGAATCGATGACTCGGATTTTTTCCGTCGCAATCTGGACAGCTCTGTCGTTTGCTTCATTCAAGTCCTGGAGGGTGCAATTAGTTGTGCACGACGGGCAGGAGAGATGGTGTTGCAAATGCTGTGTTAGGGCTCCACACTCAACATATCCCCAATAAAATTTAAATAGAATATGAAATCTTAAATGGCAATGCAGAGGACCTGGCTTTTTTAACAAATTGTATCTACCTCTATGAGTAAAAGGCGTGAGTTTAATACGTGTTATGTGGATCGAGCTTCGATGAGAATAACACATTCCCTTCTCTATACAGGAGGTACCTCCGCGAGACATTAAAGATGGCGAACGCAGAAGACCTGAACCGACTGACGTCATGTTCACTCGTGCTGCTGGGCCACATCTTCTTATCCATCAACAACTCGCGGGAGAGTATGAACATGGTCACGCCGGCCATGCAGCTGGCCAGCAAGATACCGGACGTGCATGTACAGTTGTGGGCGTCGGCTATACTGAAAGGTAATGTTGTGCTGTCATTTAATTTTCATGAATACTTAGTAATACAGTATGTTAGGTTAAACGAGGGACATATTGAGGGAGGGTATTCAGTATTCGATTCTCGTCCCAAATATGTAAAAAACCTATAACGTATATAGAAGAATTTTTAATGTTTTGTTTAGTGCCTAGATATTTTGGACTGTCCTAAGCCAGGTAAGTTTAAAGTATGAAGGGAAAATGGATTATACCTAAGAGTCATTGATCCGCTCACATGTTCTGCGATAGTATTAAGTCGCTAGCGCAAGGGTGTAATTTGTAATTTTGGTATGGTTCTGTCTGTTATTTATCAGTGTTTTTTTTTTTGTTTATATTTTTATTAGTATCATGTTAGCATGTACTATTATGGGTTTGAATATGTCCCTCGTTTAAACTAACATACTGTATATACATTAGTACTTATTTTTAACGACTGTAGGCGCACGAGTTGATTGCAGTATAAGCCTGAGGTGAAGGCATGTGCACCTCCCCGCGTTGCCAGCGTAGCGCTTCCCTTACTTTTATCGTAACCTTGTGCATTTGAAGCTTTGAATTCAACTCCCTCGCGCGAAAGTATCGATTCTTCGATGGTAAGCGATGATGCGGTCGACGATGGTAAATGCTTGCCTGCTGTCCTGATGGAGACTTGATAATTAGAGAAATCAAGCCCTTCTTGTGCAAAGACAAGCCATTAATAGTTCTCCCTGTTACAGACTTGTACCGGCTGTCGGGCGACACGGAGCGAGAGAACGAGGCGTACCAGATGCACTGCAACTTCTCGCAGGCGCTGCTGAAGGACCACTTCCAGGCGACGCAGCTGCCGCAGCACGCGCTGGTGCAGTGGACGAGCGGCCCGCCGCCCGCGCTGGGCCCGCCGCCGCCGCTCGGGTAGTATTACACTCCGCGCGGCAAGGCCGGCGCGACTCCCACAAGTACAACACCGCTAGACTTTTAAACGTGCTTCTGTGTGTGGACAGACAGTGATGCTCCACGACAGTGTTCCGACAATCGACAGTGATAGTGAGCGTTGTGAAGTGTACGCGATCTGATAACGTGAATAATTGTTTAATAAGTGCGTGTTAGTGACACTCTGGTCCGAGGGATCCGACTAACTTAGCGTTAAGATAGTGATGCTTGATTTATACGGTCAATTAACATCATCCTCATTGTACATCCTCACACTTGGGTTTATCAGTTGTGCTGTGGTTAGAGTTGTAGAATATGGCAATTAATATTGCTCAACTGTATCGCCCCTCTTTCCCTTAAGTTATGGAGGGACTATGAAGCCAATTTCATCTTTATTTAGTTGCAGTTACGAATCATTTTAAGTGTTACAGTGAATTGGTATCTTATGTATTTTGCATAGCATCATCTTTAAATGATAGTTGAGTTTGTATAAAGTTGTGACAATAATATCATATCAGACTAGTAGGTGTCTGGGTGTATTGTGAGTGCACCAGGGACACTTGTTTATATCGGTTCTCTTAATGTCTGATCTCATTAATTTATCATCATCACATGTGAAGCGTCGCTAAGGGGGAAGTTACCGTGATCAGTATCAAATTAAAATAACAAATGACATTTATATTGTAATGGTTTCCTTTATAATGGGGTTTAGATACAAAAGGGCAAAGTCTTAGGGGTCTCACGAACAACAATACCACGACCACAACTTTTGACAGCAGAAGCTTCGACTGATAAGCAAGTTTGGTCGCACAACCGGACCTCCGACCTTGTTGGTTCAAAATAGCGGCCGGTCATGCGACAAGTAGTCATGGCTGCATAGTGCGCGAGGTCCCTTAAAGTCGTGGAAATTTTATATGGGTGGTTTGCATTAGCAAACTACAACAAAACGTTTTTTGAATGCCGACAAACAGTTTGATTAAATATCGTAGGTGCTTCCACTTCCACCAAGTATAAATGCCCTGGTTGCAGCTGCAATGCAGTCAGAAATCTGTGTACAGCTTACTTGCAACCTTACTCCTTATGACATAGTTTGTTTTGTTGCTTTCATGGTAGTGCTTGTCACTTACGTTTGTCGGTTTTCCCCCCAGTGTTGATAGGGGCCATAGCTCATAACAGTATATCACACATCTCTACAATAAAAGCCGTTCAGGTGAAGTGATGCCTTTTCCGTTGTTGCTTAGAAGTGTGCATACAGTATGGAGTTTGAAAAGAATCTTGAAGCGAAATAAGGCGAAACTGATCCCGTGTAGGGCTTACGCGTATGCGTCCACATTAGGGGACATCCATAAATTACGTCACACGTTAAGGGGGATGGAGGGGATCGACGAAGTGTGACTTTTTGTGACAAGGGGGTGGGAGGGGTCCTAAATTTTGTCACGCCAGATTTCAAAATCTATTATCTAAGTGTTAAAACTCGAACTTTAAACTATTACTTTACGAAAACATCAAAAACATATACAACTCAAAGGGCGCCTAGGCGGTCGGCGCGTAACACTAGTAGAGCGAGTGGTCGACAAAACAATTGATAACTTATGTTAAAACATATATTTAAAAAAATAATTTTAATGTAAATTTGCAAAATATGTGACGTCACACTAGGGAGGGGGGGAGTCTCACAAATGTGACCAGCTGTAACATAAGGACGGGGGCAGGGCCAAAATCATGAAAATCGTGTGACGTAATTTATGGATGACCCCATAAACGTATTGTTCTGCGACAAAGTATGAAAAACAATGTATAGTCTGTGGCTGACGTTGTTCTTTGACTTATACGCTCAGTCTGCGGCTGCTTTATGTTTTATGTGTGTGTACACGGCCTAACCGTGCATTAATATGAGGCATCGAGCTCAGGAAAGAGACTGTTACACAGATAGAAATGGCAGACACGACGCTATCCTCCACATATCTATTTCTAAAATTCGATGTACCATGTCAAGGCCGGATACCTTGAGGAGGATGCGTTAAGGCAACCCACGAAATTCTAATTTTCATCGTTTTTTACAATTTGCAGGTCAATGTCAGGTTGTATGTTGATTGAAATATGATTCGCGAACGTAACAAATATGACTTTATTAAATGTATTTAATCCCATGGAACTATTTCATGATAAGTCATTCAATTGTGTTAAATGAACTTAGAGGGTTGTATTGATGATTTTAATTATTATAATTCTGTACATACATATGTGTATCATATTTTGACACTAACTAGCAAATTGCAAAAAACGTAAGAAAATTTGAACTTCGCGGGTTACACTGACGCTTCCACGACGCGATCAACCCTTTAAACGTAGACAACACGCCAAAGGAGAGAGAGCATAATAAATTGTCTTATTTTGCACAATACACCGTTGAATTGTGGACAAATTTTTAAAATAAAAAGTGTATAAGCAGATAATACGGACTGATATAAATTAATTGTACATTATGTGTCAGAATATGAACTTGAGAAAGAACAAAATGTCTCATATTTATTATTATTAATATTAACTTTTATTTTATTAGTTATTTTCTTAGTAGCTTGTTAGGTGTGAGCGGATGTTGTTGATATGCTGGTTAATTAATTTTATAGTAGCATTTGACTGTTTTAATAGATTGTTTCTCCGTAATACACAGTCACAGTAAGTGTTGAAATCTTTCCATGTTCATATTATTTTTGTAATATAGTAGAAGCAACTGATAAAGGATTAAAAGATAGCTTGACGGATGACAGAGGAGAATGGAAGAAAAAAAGCGTATTGCGCTGACCCCAAGTAACATGTTGAGTAGAAGCAACTACTTTCTTCGTTCAGGCACATTTCTATTGAAATGAATCGCAATCCACCTTTTAATTCACACAATCTTTCTTAAAAACAAAAGTGAAACAATTCTGTACACATTTTTTATTTTAGTAATTCCCTTTCGAACAGTGGATGTGGCCTTAGACAAAGGGTACACTTGCTGTTGTTAATATGTAAATAAAAGTTGAATTATTGTAAATAATAAAATTATAAAATATATGTTTTTTGCTATAGTTTGTTGGTTATTTATACAGTTCACAAAGAATATTATTTTTCTAATGATTGGGTAAGTAAGTTTAGTGGTTACAACGACTAAGTTGTCTGTTCTGATGAGAAACAGGAGTACTTAAACGAAAAGTTTGAATCCGAGATTAGGATCATTTTTGTTCATGACATGGAGTAGGAATAAGGTGAGCCAGTATGGGGAAGGAATGTTGAGTGGTTACTGGTAGTTGGTGCAAGAGTACTCGCTGCATATGGAGACCTCTCCTCCGGCGGGCTGCGCGTAGTGAGGCGGGTCGGGCGCGAGGTTGTTCTTGCGATAGAACGTGTGGCGTGTGATGAAGCAGCGCCCGAAGTTCACGTCGCGCGGGCGCTGTCTCGCCTGCTTCTGCTGCCAGCCGTAGTCCCAGCTCGTGCACACGCGGTACAGGAACCTGTTGGCGTGCCCGGTCATTATCTGGGGTTCTAAAATAGCCGCTTTGGCAGAATCATTGTAGGATCATAATATGAATCACATTAAAATTCTTAAAATTGTCGTGTGACCATTTTATTCTGATAAGGGGCCATTTTAAGCCCCCCTGTGCTCATATTACTTCTTCTTTATCGTGTGGTTAGTGGCTAACCTGGTGTCCAAAGTTTTTATGCTGCCCATGGATTTGGCTTTACATGCCGTCGAGAACTATCTCTCAGGCATGCTGGTTTCCTCACGATGTTTTCCTTCACCGAAGCAAGTGATAATTATACAATACGCACATAAATCGGAATGATCAGAGGTGCGTCATCATCATCAGCCTCGCATCTTACTGCAGTTACCGACTACTAATTCAATGTTTATCATGATGATGATTTTGACGAATCCTTGTGAATTCCTTTTTCCCCTACTGCCAAGGAAGTGTTATTTACTGTTTGATAAGCTACATTATGCTACGAGATAGCACTATTGTTGCCTAACGCTTACATCTCAATAAAAAAGTGTGGGTGAAACTTATCTATACCCACAAAAAAAGTTATTAAAGTTTTTACAATCTGTAGGTAAAGAAACGGCTTTAGGAACACTCGGCTTTAGATTAATTTAAAATACTAACTTATCTTCAGGATTCTTTTTATATCTCTCCTTCAAATATCTTTCGCTGGCACCTTTCTCCTTACCCTTATGAAGTATTTTGAGTACTTTCTTTTCGATGGGCCTCATCACAGCGTTTTCTTCGGTCGGTATAAATTCAGGCTTTGCCACTTCTACTGGCTTATCCACAGGTCCATCCAATTTCTAAAACCAACATTGAATTGTACTGTGTTGAGTGAAATCTGTCACGCTCTGACGAAGTTCCGTTGACCGATGTGTGGCGCGGTGCGGTTGAATTATGTAGACGCCGCCTGCATTCCTTCGGGACCGGGTCTATGGGTTGGCCACAGGATCAACTGGCTAAGCTAATGCTTAACATATAAATACATAAACACACCTTTTCCCATGGCCGTAGGTAGAAACCACAGAACTCTACCTGATGCGATCCTTGCATACTCCTTTTGCCTCATCTACGTTCAACGTTCATACATCCAGTCCAATGCATAACCGGTCGCATATTTCCTACACACCTGATTAAGCTTATAGCTCGCAAACACATGGTTGGTGGTGGTGGTGACGGCGCCCAATCCAATGTAAACGGATGAATACGAACGGATTTGTAGGTAGGTACCTATCGAGGTATGCGAGGCCAAGATTTACTGGAAATGTAATGGTGATACACACACGGTGGCATAAATAATATCACCGTGTGTAATAGTGTTCTACTCAGCTGATTTTTAGTGTGGCCATGGCCAATCGCTACTAATTCTCAATACGGAAGAGTCATACATACATACCCGCATAAGTTCCTCAGCTAGCCCGATGGAGACATCGATCTCCCTGACTTGGTTTTCTTTAGCTGACTGTAGTACTCGCAGCAAGTTAGTCTGGTACCACAGTCGGTTGCGCCGGTTGGATCTGTTCGCCGCATCCGCGTAGAAAGCGTGAGCCATTGTGATAGGCTAAGATTCAAATCTTCGGATAAAGGTAGTTCAAAAATGTTTTCCCACTTAGGATTTGGTTCATCGATTCGATAACTTATCAAACACGCGCTACACCGACTCCAACTAAACTGGGATAAGGGCTGGAAGACGAAGATTACAAGTCGATGATAAAAAGGCGAAATTGGTTGCTTGAGATGATTTGTGCAACTGTCAGTCTGGAGCTGACGTTTTGTTTTGCTGATTGTTTCGTTTACGACAAATGTTAAATGACCAGAAAACATTAGTAAGTAGGTAACACGATATAGTCCAAAATAGAGATTATTCATTCCACCAGTCGGCTGAGACTGCTGTATACCTTTACGAAGATGTTTACGGAAGAAGTGAGTCTAGGGCCTAGGACCGACATTGGTATATCGAGCCACTTGCCTCTCCAACTCACAACTAGTTCGGTAAATCGTAATTCACACATTACAAGGAAATGATTTCGATGAGAAAGATTGACAACGTGAGAAAAAACAACAAAAACAGTTCACCATTATATTCATAAAATCAAATAACACATAATCTGACTCTCACAAAATTAAATTAAGGAATGTTTATTTACAATATTATATAATAGCTTAATACTTAGTTTTGGCTGTGAGATCTTCCGGCCTTTCTGCCCATGACTGGGCTGCCTCCCATTTGTCTTAGTAGGCCTCGGAGGCCTTTTGCTTCGCGCACCCCGCTCTCAAGCTGTTCGGAAGGGACTGCGCAGAAATCGTCAACTAAAGGTATGGGTCCGCTGAGCCGCTCGGAGTACTGTGAGAGCCGTGACTGGTGGCCTATTGGTGATGTCTTCTCTACTGACTGTTGTGGTAGGCTCTGGAAATAAGAATACCTTGGAAATTGTAAATAATTTACTGCAGAATAGCACCAACATCAGAAACAAAAAAGTTTAGGTACCAATAATGTGAATTTACGACAAATATCGCTTGTTTGCGACAAGGAAGTCGTAACACAAAAATTTAGATTTCACGATGTTGTTTGTAGTTGAATATAAAATTAAAGAAAGTTTACGTAAAATAAGCCTTTAATAAAATTATCTAAATCCAACAGAAATTCCATAATAGAAGTTAAAATATTAATGCTGATGGAGAGGGACAGGAAGATCGGTGGAATGTGTGAAGACTAATATGAAAGAAAAGCTATTGAATGATAGTGTGATCATTACTGATCATTGACAAAAAAGAACAGAAGAAGAAGAAAACTTGTGCCAATGCCAAACAACATGGAACATCATCGCTTCACAGGGAAGTTGTGGCCAAACATAACCCACAGTATAAAAAAATAAAACCGACAAAGTGCGAGTTTGACTCACGCACAAAGGGTTCCGTACCATTATTTATAAAAACGAGCAAAAAAATCACTTTTTTGTATGGGAGCCCCCTTAACTATTTACTTTATTCTGTTTATAGTATTTGTTGTTATAGCATCAACAGAAATACATAATCTGTAGAAATTTCAACTGGCTACCTATCACCGTTCATGAGATACAGCCTGGTGACAGACGGACGGACAGCGAAGTCTCAGTAATAGGGTCCCGTTTGACCCTTTGAGTACGGAACCCTAAAAATGACAAGGGAAGCAAGATGATGAAGAGTAGAAACTAAAATGATTACCTTGCCAGAAAGAGCAGCCAGTTTGTCCTGCAACCTCTTCACCATAGCAGCGTCACTTTCATAGCTGGTGAGTGTTGGCTGAGGCATGCATTGGAACACAGTGGCCAGCAGGTTGTGAAGCGATACTAGTACACTGTCCTGCCAAGCTCGCGTGAAGTAGAGACTGAATGAAGGGTTCTCTTCTGGCTTTGCAATGAAAGGTAGCACTGGAATTTACAAGGATAACAATTTCTAAACAAGTTTTAGTTAGGTATATGGTTTTGAATAAAAAAAATGTGAAAGTTATTAGTGAAATTGATGAATAATCCTTGATAATCTAATCACATTCTTATACCATAGCAATAAAAAGTTATTACATGATGTTCTAATCCATTGTAAATACTTTTATGAAGACAAACTTACTAAACCAGTCCCTCCACTCAGCTTGTCCTTGCAACTCAGGTAACATTTTTAATAAAAAGTCAGAAATCCGTTCATTCCGCACACCACCAGTACTTTGCGCTGCCGTCACTAAATATAACTTGTACAGGCTGTATTCCAGCTTCTTTACAGCTAGAAAAAACAAAGTATATTGACGTTTTGTGGATAATTTTGGTCAGTTACAAAGTTGAAATTATAAACCATTTCTACTCACCAGATTGAACGTGGCTCTCCAATTTTGAGAATAGAAGAGTGTCAAGATGTGACCAATACTCTTTTAATCCACTAAGATCTGAAACGTTAATGTAATGTACAATTTGTTCAACAATTTTATCCACTCTAAAACCTTTGTCTCTATCTGCCTTTAAATCGTTGTCAAACGCTTTCACCGTTGATGTAAATCCTCGGTACAGTAGATATTCCCGAACTAATTCATCTACAAATTGACTGTGGGCCATTATCAAATAGGATTATAGTAATTTTATTTATTTATTCAATGCGAAAATCAAAACGAAGAAGCTGCCCACAGGGCTTTTGTTGACATTTGACTTAATGACATTGTGCGTTTGGAATTATACTAAAAAAAACTGTGATACAAAAGAATTATAATTATAATTATTATTATTCTATAATCATTTAGTGTTTTTTTTCATTGAGTGAATCTCGAAATAATTGAGTTAAGTGGTTTCTGCTTAAAAAGAACTCATTTTGGGTTCTTTTTAATATTTTTTAGAGATTTTATTTAGGTTTCAATGAATTGATCAAATTAGATTTTTGAACGCTTCTTCACAAAAACCACTTTTACCAACTGCATAAAACTTTCAAACTGGCTGCGTTCATTTCATTCCACACTTTTCTATTTAAAACTAAAATTATGTTTTGTTGGCACCAACAATATCAAAAGTACTCTGCTGTCAGCAACTGTATACTTGTTATAGTTTTAGGGGAAAGCACGATTTATTTAAAAAAATATTCAAAGACCAAATCGTCGAACCCAAAATAAAAGTTTTGAACGCAGTCATATTAAGGTGGCCAACCTATCAAAACAAAATGGAAATGTCAATCGCTTTCAATCAGCTGTCGATTTTTTATTGAAGATTTAGTAAAATTATTTGTATATAAACCAAAATGTGCATTGTTAAATGAAAGGGCGTTGCTAGTGCTGTGGTGTGATATAATCTGGCACGGTGGTGTTAGTGTTGGGCGGGGGCGTGTGTGGCGGGCCATGGCGGTGGTTGGTGTGTGAGGGTGGCGGGCGCGGCGCTCGGGCGCAGGCATGCGGCGGCATGGCGGGCGAGGCTGCGGGCACGTCGCGCGGCCTCCGCGTCTACAAGATCGTGGTGCTGGGCGACGGCGGCGTCGGCAAGTCCGCAGTCACTCTGCAGTTCGTCAGTCACAGCTTCTTGGATTACCATGACCCTACTATAGGTACTTGACAGAATTAACACATTCAAACTATTGTTTACATTCGAAATTAACTAGCACTTGTAGATTTAGCGAGAACAATATTCGTATTTGATGGTCATTTTCCTACCATATGGTATGGATTCAGTTTAGTACTGTCACTTGCTGTTTGTTTAGTCTACAGTCATACATGTTTTATAAATATTATCAAATAAAAACTGTAAACTTTTCTGAAAAGGTTTTTTTAGGAAATGTTGCTGAACCAAATTTAATAGAAAAAAAATATTTTTCTGAAACCTGAAACTGGAGTTTACTTATTGATTTTGTAAATATTCCATTTTAATTATTCACTAAAAATAATTGGTGTTAAAATGATATAAATATATAGTAGCTTTAATTGATTGATGTTAGTGTTTGTTTATTAACTACATGTTTGACTATATCCACTATGCCCGACGTCCAACGAGATTTTGACACCTCAGCAGCTGAATCGGCAGGGTGATGAAAATAGTCATGAAATTCAAGAATTTTTACGTCATGCTCCCTGGCGGAACCACCATTGCTGTAACAAGTATAAGTTACATGAACAATTCTATGAAATGTCTATAAAATTCTAGTCCTATTAAAAAAAAGTCTATATCTCTAGTTTCGACGAAAACTTTTATTTAAAGTGGTTGCGCTGCGGAGTATCCTTCCCGGCGAAACCACCATGATATTTCTATTACTATACATAGTACAAACAAATGTGTAGTATCAAATAATTCTATAACAATTCTATATTGAACGAGCACCCCCAAATTCTCAGTCTAATTTAAATAACTTTGTTTTCGAAATAGTAGCTAAGTGCCTAGATTAAAGTTCTTAGCCAATAAAGTTTACGTCAAATATCATACAATGTCCTCTAGGCGATTAGTTTATAAGCATACAGATAATTTATTTAATTGTTTTAATGGATTATTGTAAGAATTACGTAATGGAATTGAAGTCGCACAAATATTAAAGATTTAATATTGCAAAATACTTGTGCTTTTGCTGCTGCGGTGCAAGCATTCGCAGTTGCTTATAAAGAACACATCAGTGTTCAAACATTGCTTGAATCACAAGACTCATTATTTTCAACGCTCGTTGCTCGCTGTTTAAAAAAATGATACTTCTGTGGATGTTCTAAGAGTAAGAGCTGAAATTTTGTCTAAGTTTTTTGAAACAATGAAGCGAAATAATAATATACGAATTATTGGCTGCAGCTGGAACGTTACCAGAATGCATATTTCTTTTGACATTTGGTTTTGAAGAATCATCATAACAATACCATTTGGCGCCACTTTTGCAGTGTGCTTTATAGTGTCCTTAGCCACATGGTAATCCTGGGACATATTGTATGGCGGCAACGATACTGTATTTTTTATTCTCGATCAGAATTTATATATTTTGATATTGTCAGAAGATAACCTTTTTTTTACGGATGGGAAATCTTAGAAGATAGCTTGCAGCATCAAAAGCACAAGTATTTTGCAATATTAAATCTTTAATATTCGTGCGATTTATATTGCCATTACGCAATTCTTACAATAATCCATTTTAAAACAATTAATTAAATTATCTGTATGCTTATAAACTAAACGCCTAGAGGACATTGTATGATATTTGACATAAACTTTATTTGCTAAGAACTTTAATCTAGGCACTTAGCTACTGTTTCGAAAACAAAGTTTGAGGCACCATTTTGTTAGTATATTTAAATTAGACTGAGAATTTGGGGATGCTCATTCAATATAGAATTGTTATAGAATTATTTGATACTACATATATGTTTGTACTATGTATAGTAATAGAAATAGCATGGTGGTTTCGCCGGGAAGGATACTCCGCAGCGCAACCACTTTAAATAAAAGTTTACGTCGAAACTAGAGATATAGACTTTTTTTTAATAGGACTAGAATTTTATAGACATTTCATAGAATTGTTCATGTAACTTATACTTGTTACAGCAAAGGTGGTTCCGCCAGGGAGCATGACGTGAATTTTTATCAACTTTCTTTTCAAATACGGGTATGCAGCTGCATCCGGGTAGACTGGAAGCCGACACCAACAAAGTTGGGAAAAGGCTAGGCAGACAGAAGATGATAATGGTTGACAATCGGCAATTCATAAGCCGTTTCAAGCAACATTACTTTATTCTTTGAAAGCGGTTCACTGTTCAGTCTAAAAAAGTTTTCTTACACTTGAATTTGATACTGGTAAATTAAGAAACTTGTAAGCTAAATAAAGAAGTTTTAATGGCCTTGGTATATGAGTGATGAGCTTTTTTATGCAACTCTCTTAATTAACACACACTTATAGTATTTTATAATCAGATTATTATATATTGACATAAATAATAAGCCTGACAAATGGCTTAATTGCTAGCCCCTTTGAGGGCGATACCAAGCCAATGGAGATTTGTGCATTGAGCCCCCCAAGGGGCCCATACCATAACTATATGGATAAGTTTTTATCTAAATATAAGAAATATCCATCTTATTGATTTTAGGAAAAATCATTATATTTATTTTTTGTCCTCATTATACAAAATAATTGTTATGCTGTACTTTCAGAGGACTCATACCAACAGCAAGCGGTCATAGATGGCGAGCCAGCGTTGTTGGATATACTGGACACGGCAGGACAGGTTAGTTCTGGAGACAGTATAATCAAATATTATTTGGATCTGCAAGTTGTGTTAAACTGTACTACTACAAATTGGCCATGGTTATGGACAAAGACTTCTCTCCATTCCTGGCATTGGACATGATTATCAGATTCTTGCGAATTCTCAAGGAAGACAAACACAAGTCTAGCTCTCCACATTTTTTTTTACCTGTGTATCTCGCAATCAGTTGTATGTCTTCATTAGATTGTTTGTACAGTTATTGACTGTTGAGGTCCATGTTTCCAGCAAAGAATCTGCCTCTCCTGACTTTGTTTTCTTCAGTAAAGTCCCATATGTGGTGACATTGGGGCCTATTCATAATTATACTTATTATGTGACTTTATTCATTATTTGTAGGTCTTTAGTTGTGGTTCTACTTCCTCTTTTATGGTTCTGATGTGTCTTCATAAACCAGCTTTATTTTAGAATAACAGAGGAATTTCCAAATTGGAGTTTCTTGCAGAACTCAAAGCTCACAGCTCAATTCAGTATATCCAAACGGGTTTTAATACTGCTTTGTACAGGAGTTTTCTAATGAAACATGTGATGTTCTTCCTAAGAGTCAGGTCAGTTTTTGAAGCAGGATGTTAATCTCCTCACGTTAGTTCTCCATATGGTATATCCACGTATCTGTAGCGTATAGCTTTCCACATATGTTAAACTAGCTTTTGGCCGCGGCTTCGCTCGCGATAATTGAGAATTTGACAATAACCGGCTCGGACACGTGGCGCCATCTATTATCAAAAGAAAGTTATTGTTGTTTTCCTCGGGAACGGCCCTTTTTGGGATGAAAGTTACCCTATGTGCATTTCCTATACGCCTGACAATGTAATGAAAAATTTCAGTATGATTGGTTCAGTGGTTTAGGCGTGAAAAGGTAAACCAACAAACAAACATACTTTCGCATTTATAATACAAGTAAGGGTAAACAATATCTTGCCTTCCCAACCAGGTGGAGTTCACAGCGATGAGAGAGCAGTACATGCGGTGCGGCGAGGGTTTCGTGCTCTGCTACTCGGTGACGGACCGGCGCTCGTTCCGCGCCGCCGCCGAGTACAGGCGTCTGCTGGCGCAGGCGAGGCCCTCGGAGAGGCTGCCGCTCGTGCTGGTCGGGAATAAGCTGGATCTCGCGCCACGTTTTAGACAGGTATGATGATAGAATTAATGGCGTTAAAAAGGACATTTGTAAGGGCTGTCCAATGCACTTTGGAGCGATCCAGTAGACCGTTTTGTTAACGTGCTTCTGTGTCGCTGCTTTTTGCCGTTTGTCGTATTTGCAACACGCAACAGGAGTGCCAAATTAACATAGTATCGCACAGACACGCAACTGGATTGATTCAGCAACGTTCCTCACGTGCGACTCTTTTGAGCGACATCGGGTAGCGACGGAGGATCTTGGTTACGTGGGAGACGTTATATGATCAGCAGATCCGGTCCCGGTTTTTTTGGGATTGAAAAGATGCCGTGGCCGATCGTCCTAATGGAGACCGCCTAAACAAGCTACCTACACAGTATGCTGAGCCTTTGCGCCTGTTTGATAATGATGTTGATATAGACAGAAAAATAAAACTTGCGATAAAAAATATGGGTTGAATAATAATTCGTTGTGCGCAGAACTCGCCTACCGAATCGTCGTTCTACGAAGCTATAGATGACTTGTGAATTATGGGCATACAAGTAAAAATGAATTATTTGAACTTAGCAGCGAAATTGTTAACAATGTGTTGAATATTTGCACAGGTGACGACGGAAGAGGGCAAGGCACTCGCGACGCAGCTAGGCTGTCCGTTCTTCGAGACATCGGCAGCACTGCGACACTTCGTGGACGATGCTTTCCATGCACTCGTCAGGGAGATACGACGGTTGGAGAGACAGAGACAGGTATGTGCTTGTCACTTTATAAGTTTTTCAGACGATACTAATACTGTGAAGAATGGCAGGAAATAAGATAGGCTTGAGCTGATAGTGTTTTGTTAATTTCTGCGCCTGCTTCTTTATGTGGTATTGTATACAGAGAATGGAACTATTTTTGCTCATACCATGGGCCTTTATTTTTATACAAGCTCCCTTGGCTTAGTGGCTTGACAGTGTTGACCAGTAATGGAACATAAGAAAGGTCCTCACAATTTAATGTTTTAACCCCTTTTTTTTACGTATTCTTGCTCTGGGCGGAGCAGAAGGGAGCGACAGACTTGAACTGACTAAAACCCATCCATGTTCCTTCTTAGCCCTTTGTGTTCCAGGGCCACGGTATCTCTTTCGAACAGCCCCGCAGCCCAGACAGGCATCGGCCCTCTCGGACCCCGTGTATTTTACCACTTACACAGTGATTTATTGATTTTAGAAGTTTTTGATAGTGAAGAAGTCTAGTTCATAACATAACATCACGCCTGTATCTCTGTAGGGTAAGGTAGATGTGAACCAAATAGTACACCCACATTTCGCTGGTTATGTTTAAGAGTAATTGAAAGTATTTGATTTGATTTGAAGAAACTATTGCCGTCGCGCTGCGTCCGACCAAGCCCTCGTAAAGTGCAAAAGGGACAACTGCAGCTCAGGCTGATTTTACCTACAAAAATCTTGGCCTAAAGACGTTTTGTATTCCGCTGTTTTTTTCTTCAAAACTAAACTGATCTAAATAATTCTTATATCAAAATTTAGAGGAAAGGTATATCTATGCTTCCATTATTTTCTTTTTTGTTAAAAACTTATATAATTTGTCTGATAGTCGTCTGAACATGTCGTTATAAACGGCCTTTTTTTCGGGTTTTTAGATTGTCATAATTGTTTTAGTGATTATGTTTAAAAAAAAGAAAATGATAGGGGCATGTATTAATTAGACCTAGATTTTTTGGAAAAAAATCATTGCTCTAGGCGCATTATCCACGAAAAAAAACAGCGTTTGTGTCAACCATGTAATTGAGGGTGAGCCTATTGCCATCAACCAGGCACACTACTGAGAAATTCCTGATGGGAAAACCCAATAACACTTTGCCCAATCCGGCAAGTTCAGTCCAATATAAATATACTTTGTTTTCCAGGCATCACTAATGGGGACGGGTATATCGACGAGCGGCGGTCGCCGTCGGTGGCGGCGACTCCGCAGCATCTTCGCTCTGGTTTTCCGACGGAGAAGAAGGCACCACACCTCGCCTTAACTACCCAGGGTTGATACAGTAAGATCTTTATTTTGACAACGCTGAAATACACGTTAAATATATTCAATACAGCTGGTATTCTAGCTAAGATGACGGGGAAAGTAAACACACAAAGATACGTAACTTTTGTTACGAACTCTTTGGTGTAAAAAAAATATAACGACGAAAATATATTGATAGAAAATAACGTACTTATTAAGGATTAGGTACGTACATTCGAGTTATTTTTTTAATTGGCAACACTATGTCTTCTAAAAAAGGTTACTATCCTCTATTATAAACTAAACTTTTACATGTACTTCTTAAATTTTACAACTTTTGATATTATGTAGTTCAATGTCTAACAAAATAAGAGTTCCAATGAGATTTGTGTGCATTTATTAAACCAATTGAATTTTTGATGTCATTCTTCTACCTCAAAATGTTGCTGTTACTTGTAGTTACAAGAAAATACATTTTTTTTGCGTCTTAATGTTATTAAGTATATGTAAAATAATGTTTTAGACTGTTTACTCAGTGCAAGTGATAGATGCAAATGGTGTCAGCAGTGAAAAGTGTGTCTTAAAGCAATGAGTGCATATCTCATTTCAACTTGCTCTTACTTGTACCAAAGACATGTAAACAGCATAAAATTTGCCAAAATCTTTGCTCCACTTTCTTATTTTAATTTCTTCAAAGTAATTGCTCAAGAGCACTAAAAATGGTTCAATATTTGTGTTATTTAGCAGATTGTTTTATTTAATAAGTAAATTGATTAAAAATGCTATACAATAGGCTATTTGACAAATTTTGGAAAACCTAACTAAATTATTCCTTATTACTTAATAAGCACTTCATATTGATATTTCGGAAAAAAAATATGTATTTCATAAAAAATAACAATGATAAAGTTTAAATTATCAAAACCGCGCGAAAAACGCTGTTGCTCTAATGGCGTTGGTCACGTGATCCGGGTGACGTCACACTTCAGTAAACATTTTAATAACCCTTTAAAAACAGCAGTGAACCCAAAGTAAAATTCATTTTTATCAGTTTTAGTGGTTAAAATGGTGTATAAATGGTGTGTAGTGCCACAGTGTACAAATACGTCTATAAATAACCCACAAAAATTGTTTGTTTCTGTTCCAACAAATCCCAAAAGGCGAAAAATGTGGCTTAAGTTAGCTCGAAGAGACCCAAACAGTATTTCATCTCATTCAAATGTGTTTATGTGTGAAGATCACTTTGATGTAAGTAAGCAATATTTTACTTTAGTGAGAATCATGTTATCCTAAGATATACAGCTGATCCATCTGTTCTGTAACCTTCAAAATATTGTACATAGGATGTTGTAGGTACGATTC
This sequence comes from Cerastis leucographa, assembly GCA_963082945.1. Taxonomy (NCBI): domain Eukaryota; kingdom Metazoa; phylum Arthropoda; class Insecta; order Lepidoptera; family Noctuidae; genus Cerastis; species Cerastis leucographa. The sequence continues at coordinate 15,487,782 of OY720362.1, read as the reverse complement.
ATTGTTGATGAATCAAATAAAATTAACATTTACTAAACTACTCGAAATAGTAACTAAAATATCGGTTTTTATAAAAGGAAATAACATCTTTAGTACCTGATTTCCATGAGTAGGTACCGTGACAAAGAGAATTTACATGAACATTTCAAACATTTAACAACCTAACCTAAAATAAATATTTTATGATGATCACACATAGGTAAAGGTTTGTAAATAAATAAGTCTTACTTACATTGCTGTTTTTACATTTTTAAGTTCTGCAGCACAGTAATCAGCGTGTTCTTAAAGAAAAGTGCAACCATAAATGCGTCTATTTGAGGCAAGTTGCTGTTATCAGCTCTTACATAATTTGTCTCCATTTTTAGATTAGAATCCAATATTATGAAAATAGTTAAAACAATAATCATAATCTATCAGAAAAAATCTTCAAAAATAGCCCAAAGAACGATTAAAACACCTAATAAACGAAACGCGCGTACTTTATTCAGTGATCGAAGCAGAGTTTACATGCGTGTGACGTCACCAGGGTTGTGTCCAATCACAAGGCGTTCTCGTTACAGATAAAAGTTCAGAAATTATTACATGTTTATCGGTGAAATTTTCAAAAAATATACGTATTTCAGTTTAAATTATAGTTTAATATGTTTTTTTATGCTATTATCTGATAGGATGACCACAATTTGTAGTATATTTTCAATGTTGTCAAATAGCCTATTAAGTTTGTGAATCAGGCCTAAGATGTAAAGTGAGATACTCAAACGCTCATACGTTTTATGACAAATAAATGGAATAACTATGATGTGGGACAGATGTATGGTTAGAAAAAGTGAAAAGTTTCTTAGTAGTGGCCCTGCCATGTACATTGAAACTTGAAAAAAATCGATTAGTTACCATGATTTTGAGACAATTTTGTACGCATTAACTTTAAGTCAACTTTGTGAAGAGAAAATAAATGAAAAATTATTACGCCCCTAAGACGACACACACACCTTATTTTGTGAATATTCAATCAGTTTGTAATTAAAAAAAAAAAAAATCTTAGAGCTTTTTACAATGCATATTTACTGCCAGCTTCGTTATCTGTATTGACTCGTTTATATGCCTTCACTTATGTTTTACCTTATAATAATGCATCACTGTCAAAATAAATAAGATTTCTTGAACCAAGTGTTGCTATATAAAAGCCATAGATGATTTAGTTGCCATAATTATGACTATGCTTTACTCCATGCATTTATAAAAACCTTGCCATAACAAAGCTACTTCAACAAGATACCTTGGTCCTCTACCTCTTAAACAATTCCTAATTAGATAATTGGATAAACTAGTAATTTCTTTAAGACCCCTTTTTATCGTAGGTAATTTTAGAAGGAATTTAGGCCTAAACGATGTGTTTCTATTGATGTTTAACTTTATTAGTGACAGATGATATTGCCTTAATGTGACATTTGATGGCAATCGGTTCTGTCAGTGTCATATGCCTTTGAAGAGATTCTGTTTTATTGTTATTTATTTTTTAATCCTCTGTTATGAAAACAATTTCATGATTAATTCTCGTAATCGTTGAGCATACTTAAAACTAAATCCTTTTTATTATTATTCATACCACCATAGTGCCATTTTTCATACGTTTCCCGAATGCCCTAACAGACCCAAGATACTTCTTTTATACAATAGTAAATACATAGAATATATATTTGTGTATCTTTTGGGCTCCAGTCCACCTAATATATTAGACCATAAGTCTTCCGAATAACGGAACCAGTGAAAGCAATAAATAATTGTAGAAATTATTTTACAATACTATTCTTTTGAGCCGTTGAGTATAGAAGTTTTTCATTAAGGAGGCATGTCTAGATGTTAAGATAGTATTAGAGAAATGTAGGTATGTAGGTGTATCCTGAGAGCCGACTAGAAAATTTGGGTTTCAAGTACCGGTATTTTATATACAGGGTGTAACGGAAAGGGTATATACATCCTTAAGGGTGTGCTACAGACCATCAAACTGAACATGTTTCACATCATCAAAAAAAAATTGCAGCAAAAAAAAATATCAGCTGCCTATACATTTGGGTCGAATAGGTATTGTAATTTTCTATGGGGCAGCAGATATTTTTTTTGCTACAAAAATTTTTTTATGGTGCGAAACATGTTCAGTTTGATGGTCTGTAGCACACCCTTAAGGATGTATATACCCTTTCCGTTACACCCTGTATAATACATTGATAAGGTGCACTGGGGTAATCCTGAAAATAGGTATATTCCGAAATTTAAAAAAAATCTACCAATCGTAGCGATATTTTCCTAATGGTAGGAAAATATCGCTACGATTGGTAGATTTCTGTACTGTTATTTAAAAAGTTGTAGATTAAACTCAGGGGTTTATAAATTGTAAGAAAGATTCTTTTATGGATGAGATAGCAAATTCTTATGTTGGATATTGAAGTAAATATGTTAAAGTGGGTCCACACTACACTACAAGATGAAGTGTAACACCATCAAACACGCCATTGATGTAAAAAAAAAATAACATCAAATAAAGACGTTTAAAGTGACTAATCTACACTAACATTTTTGATTAAACGACTGTGCGGAAATTCTTTCTTAGAACTCTTTTTCATAAGCCTACTAGTGTAAAGATCGATACTACAGGCAAGTTTCATATTTGTAACAAACATATTTATATTTTCTAGTTGGCTTTCAGTCTAGCCCATTAGTCACCTAATTAATACGAATCATAGGGGACCTTGTAGGTAAAACGAAATTCCAAACGTATTATACAAATGCCATATTCGTGTATCCCAACCAAAGCACAGTTTTTTATTGAAAAGTTAAAGTTTTGGTATTTTCATTGAACCTTGGAGTACAATTAAGTAATATAAGTGAGATGTGTCGAGCTCTTCTTTTATCTGTGTAACAGATACAGCAATAAGTATATGAAGTAAATATGAAAATATATTTATGTATATCTTTAGTGTATAATTGGTGTATGTATTATTGAAGTACCTTTAGTGTTGTGTGAAGAAGTGTGAATTTGTATAATGTTAGGTCGATACGCACAAATACTAGTGTAGTCGTAACGTGTTCGGTGGTTTGTTCGTCTGTGTGTTCGCGGCGGATCATTTGACATTCACGAGTAGGTTAATACTTAATATTAAAGAGAGATTCCTAAATACGAGCAATATTAAACGCCTAATGTGGTAACTAATTGTGATGTGGATGTTAGCTGTGTCAACATTTGATGCATAGTTATTGGTAGTACTTGTGTAACCGAAAAGGTTTTTACCCCCACTTAAAGATGTTTCAAGGTAGATTTGATGTATTTCACGTGTTTTATTAATGTAGTTTGTATTGTCAAATGCTTCGTCCGGGAACGTTGAAGGTACACTTCCTTAAGCGGCCGCAGATGCAAACTCTAGCGGCCACTGTTGCCTAACGGTCTTGGCAGATCGCAGCGCTGATGACCGCTTTATAGTCGGAAACAGAACGGCAGAACGTTTATTTTTCTTTGACAAATGTCGGTCAACGTTTCTTGTAGATGGCGTGACCATAGCTCCCAAGTCTCAATCTGACCAATGAAGTCCAACTATTTTATTTTTGGAACTAACTATGGTAGCGCCATTAGTTTTACAGTTTCCTATTCCATTAAAACTTCAGTGGCTATCTTAAATTGCTGCGGACTGTCAAAATGCTTGGGCGGCATAGAAGCTGTGGTTTGTGGTCACGATGCCCTTAGGAAGAGCATCGTAAGTGCTGTGTACCAGGGCGACACTGCGTTGTGTTGCGACAGCGCTGTAACACGGTGTCAAAATAGGGTATTTATCATTTAATGGCGCGTCCCGTATGTGGTTTTGAAGCGAGCGAGGAATTGTGAGTACAGACCAGAACCGAAATTTTATAAATCGCGTTCATTTGCTGTTAGTGCCAATATTGTACAAATAATTATAGCAGTGACAGCGTTTGAATGTGGTTTAGATGTGCGGATTACGTTCACTTTCATTTGTGGAATTCGCCCTAACACTCACATACTTTAAAAAAAGATCTATGAAGGAAAATTCATCATTTCTACATAAAAAAAAGCTCACGTCTTCGCTCGTTCCAAAACCCAAAAGCGCTCGAGCTTTGCCGTTTGGCATACAAAGCCTACTTATCCTAACAAGGGATTATATAACTATCTAATTTAGACCTTAACGCTGTTTAAATAAAGTACAATTTAATTTGTATCATCACAGATTGTGTTGAATTCTTATATTCTTAACTTATGGATAGGATCTAACTCTAGTCATTATTGTTTTGTATAGCTGTTAATAGATGTTCATTCTTAACTTGATAATGGGTGGTTTGCTGGTAAAATAGGAAGGTCCTGTTCACTTGGCCATTTTTAAAGAAAAATACGCTTTATTCCATGCCATGTAGTGCTAAGTTACCTTTCTAGACTTTAGGGTCAATCTCGCCTATTGTTTGTGTTAACTTTGCTTGAAAAGATTGACCCTGCGCTTTGATAAAAGGGACAGATTCCTTAAAATAATTTTGATCCAAGGTGGAAGGGACACTGACGCTAAAAGGTTAACACGTTTTCAGTACATCATTCAGAAACACCCCATAAAAAAAAGTTTCAACGATAATAAAAAAAAAAACTGTTGGAATGTGTTCCATATATTTTGGAAGTAAAAAGCGGTTTTCTTTTTTCAAAAACGGCCAAAAATATTGGGAGTGGTTCAGAATACGTTAATCGTTTTAGTGTCGGTGTCCTTCGACCCTGTATAACTATTCACAACGTAAACAGTTTAATTTTCTCAGCGATGTGCATTTAGTTTAGAGGGTGTATGATTGATATCTGTTAAGGGGTACGAACCTTTGTGGCATATCTAGCCGCCGCCATCTTGATTTTTTTTCAAAATTTCCGGGCACGATTAAAGTGGTATATTTGGATAGGGGACACTTATACAAACAAAAAATGTTAAGTAACATGGTATCCTAAAGTGTCACGTTTCCGAGATTTTTCGCCATATGAGTCCATAATGACACAAATGGCGATCTTTACTTCCAAATATCTCGGAAACGTGACACTTTAGGATATCATGTTACTTAACATTTTTTGTTTGTATAAGTGTCCTCTATCCAAATATACCACTTTTATCGTGCTCGGAAATTTTGAAAAAAAAATCAAGATGGCGGCGGCTAGATATGCCAGGCTCCATACAAAAATGTTCGAACCCCTTTCACTAGTTTAGGGAGTATAATTAACCGTTTGTGCGACGATGCCTATCACGCCGTATGACCATGTTTTGGCGTACAGCCATTCCTATATTTTACCAGTAAACCAGCACAATATTATTAAATAATATTGTAGTATTAGAGTTATTTGGAACAAATCCTCGTTGTTCACTAGTAGTTTTGCCACGAGTACTAATAATCTTATTGTCTTTAACGGAATACGAAGTTTTAATATTTTTACTGCCCATTGCGTGTTTTATATGACAGTGTCTCAGAAAGTTTCGAGGTATGAGCGTAATGAATGTTACCATGTTTGAAAATTCGTATTCCGTATGTTGGTATCAGTTGGCAGTATAACTGGTCTAATTTTAAGTATCTATCGTATATATAGCTGTTTATTTATTTCTTACGCGGAATTTAAGCTCTTTAAATAGTATTTGTTGTTTGATGTTCGAAACGTTCGTTTGTGTAGTAAAAAAAGGGTTAACTATTTTTTCTGCAATGGCAAGCTTGCTCAGTTTTATTTGAGCTGGTGATGTTATTAAGGCGGAATCACTAGGGTGGCCCGCAAAACTCAGATTTTCTAACGTTTTTTTTTTGTATTTGTAGGGCAGTGTTGTTTGTTTATTGAAATATGATTCGCGGCCGTAAAACGTATTTATTTACGGAATTATAATCATTAAATCACCAATGCAACCCCAATTAAGTTAATTTAATCCCATTGAATGACTATTTAATGAAGAAACTATTCAATGGGGTTAAATGAACTCTTAGGATTGTGTTAGTGATTTTAATGATTATAACTCAGTTAAACTATATTTGCTACGAACGCGAATGGTGTTTTAAGCAACATAAACTTTGACACTGACTGGCAAATAAAAAAAAAAAACGAAAATTTTAAGAAAATTTGAGTTTTGCGGTCTACCCTGTAGCTTCCACCTTAAGGAGAGTTTTCACGCCTAACGTAACGTCAGTTGTTCGGCTCTCTAAGACTATTCAAGATTTTGGCCTACGCGTTTAAATCTAGAAAAGTGAGTTCGCTCAGTCTGCTGGTATTGCGCGAACAAGTAAGGTTCGAACCGGTACGAACAAGTTGCGAAGGCGAATCCGGGCATCGGACTTTGACAGATAACGTACCGAGGTATCTGTCAGTGTCCAATGTCTGCAGACGGTCTGTAATCTGTCCGGACCGGTTCGGCCGAACCGTAACAGAGACTCTTATTTTTAATAGGTGTAAACTTGGTGTACCCTTGTCGAAGCCGAAATGAACTTTTTCTCCCCGTCATTGCAATTATTTTTTATTGTTCTAGACCATACCTGAGTACTGTCTAGTTACGGAGATATAGGTGGTCGAAGTTCCAACATATTCACTTCTATTTTTTAATACAAGTTTTTAGGGTTTTAAGTGGTAAAACGTGTGTCCTCCCCTCTAATTACTAAAGTACGAGGAGAAAAAATCTGAAAAAAAAATTGGGTTGTAGAACGTAAAAAAAAATTAAATCTAAATTGGTTTGAATAGGATTTGATGAATGAGTTTTTGAGATATGGGACTTTTTCACCAAACTGCAGCAGTAAGTTTGTTTTTCATTAACTTACTATGAAAAACAAATTTAGTTTTGCGGTTGAGTGGAAGTTTACTAATGAATGACCGTTCAAAATATTGTTTGGGGCTATGGAATCCTGTGTGCGAGTAAGACTCGCACTTGGCTCGTTTTAATATTATAACTTTACTCAAAATACCTTCACGACCGCCATACTCACATTGTACGGTAGGATGCACCCGCCATACTCACATTGTACGGTAGGATGCACCCAGCATCCTACCGTACAATGTGAGTATGGCGGTCGTGAAGGTATTTTGAGTAAAGTCCTACCGTACAATGTGATTTTTCTCCCGAAAAAAAAAAAACTCGTTTCCCAGCAATAATTTTTGCGTAGGCTTACTTAGTTACAGAATGCTTGGTGGACGGCCTCGTGAGGGGTTCGTTTATACCTTGTATACACGGTGTAAATCATCACGAAGCCGTCAACCAAGCATTCTGTACATGAAATTAAGTAACTTTACGCAAAAAATATTGCTGGGAAACGACTTTTTTTTGGGGGGTGTAAAATCATGTTTTGTGGTAGAACTCAATGTAACGCACTCAAAACATTGTGCTGATGGACGGATTGAATAGTACGGGGGCGTGGAGGTGTTTATAAATATTATATTAAAAACTTGTATTTAAAAAATTCCCAGGTATGGTGTAGAACAAAAAAATGATCGCAATGACAGGGAGAACCAGTGCCTTTCGGCTTTGTTAGGAGGTGTTTTACAACCTTTATTTTGTGTAACGTTTCTTCACAGTAATGAGCACACTTTATTAGTGTAAACACTAGCTGTTCAAACTCCGTAGTCAGTATCTATGTATTTGAAATTGACGCTTAAAACGTATTTAAATTTTAATGTTTAATTAATATATTCCATAGATTAGATGGTTACTAAGAGAGTATATTATTATTACCCTACCGTAGGTGATTTGAACAATAATAAATAAAAAAAATATTTCGTGTTTTTATGTACAAAAATTTTATATGTTGAGCAAATTGTTGTAATATTTTGTTTGGTCGATATATTTATGAATGCATATTTAGATATTTACCTATTTTGTTATGTGTAATAATTTATAACACCAAATAGTACCTTTCAGATTTGTATTTATATTTAATGCAAGGATTGTAAGCTGTGTGTAGAGATTTTGTTGAATAAATGTCATGTTTCGAATGATGCGTTATTCATTACCATCCTCTTTTGTCTGCGTCGAATCTATGACCTCTTGCGTCCCCTCGCCTTATAGCTTATCAACTATAACTAAACTAAGTATTTATATGTGCATGGATTGAAAAACCGGCTACAAGACGGATTTTTATATTGGAACAGTAAACTAAGTACTCTATTTGATTATGTTTAACTGTCACAGATGTTTTTTTAAATAAAAAAAAAGGATTGTGTGGTTTTATGAAACCACGGTAAAAGTGAAACTTTTTTCACACTGTAGACATTTAACTAAAATTTTTTGGAATAATATTCCATTAAGGGTATAAAACGTATAAAACGCGGAGTAGGGAAGAAGGTGAAGAAAGTGAAAGGTGCTCTGACGAGCGCCTTTCACTTTATCCCTATTCCGCGGCCGAGCGTCACGCGACATGCAACACACAGACGAAAAAGTTTGAGACGATGTAATAAAAGTTTCACTTTAAAAGTAAAAAAGAGTAAAAAGTTTTAATATGAAACAACAGGTCATCGCACCGACAAACCAGCCTGCCAATTACCAAACAAATTATTGACAAAATATGGTCGCGACAATCGCGATCTCATATCTATCCATCGCTTTGATTGGGACACGGTGGCAGAATCGCAGTCCTTGACACTCTTATGTATTATTTATGTCATAAAATAATGTCATAATCTGTGTAAATAACTCGTACACATACACGTGGAGTGGTCAGCGAGAACAGTTAACGAGTTAACGGCATTCAGTTGACGGCGCCATAAACTTTATGCCGAAGCCGAGGCTGCCAGCACTCGGAGATACTCGCGATATAGCACAGAGTTACTGTTTAGCTAGGGTTAGTAGGTAATATAGCAAATTATTATTTCCTTTATTTATTTTCTTACATATTGATTACATTTTTAGGGTTCTTTTCCCAAAGAGTCAGTCAGTTCAGGGAGAGAGAAACCTCCTAACAATACGAGCCGTGTCCAGAAGTACTGCTTTCTGAATCAAGCCCTTGATCCAACTGCCAAGCGAGAGCCTCCTTATATTTTGGTCGAAGCTTTTGGCTATTAAGCCATTGGCCGACACGACGATCGGCACAATGACTGCTGCACTCACGTCCCACATGCCGACAACCTCGCGAGCCAGATCTAGATACTTGAATTGTTTATCTTTCTATAGGTATGTAGGAAATTATTATTTTAATTGTCTCATCTTAAATTTTGGTGCGAAATCAGAATTGTTTACTTATCAGTCGGGGTTTTAAATATGTGCAGGTGCAATATTTATGTCTCGGACTTCTAAGCAGATTCGATATTAACAGATATAATCATCATTCTCATGTCCTCATCCCAAATCATTTGGTGTGGGCGCAGTATGTCTTCTTCTTCTATACTTTTTTATTACTCGTCATCGCATCAGACACCTCTTTTTTTGCCATATCATCCTTCACACAGACCATCCGTTCCTTTGGTCTTCCTCTGCTTCGAGTTTGTACAGAAAAATGGATAATAAGATGACGTAAAGAAGGTTGGAAGCGAACGATTGTACAATCGTTATATACTGGTACCTATAGAGTTAGGATTGACAGGTGTTGGTATATTCTTTCCAATGAATTAAGAGGTCTCAATGACTAGTCCGGGGTAACACACGATCTCCGGCGAGGCGATCGACACGATCTCAGGCCTCTTGGCCGGATTGCCGCCATGGGATCTGGAGGCGATAGTCCTCGCGCGCCAGCACGAATGGCACGTGGAGACACTACGCAGGGGTCGCCGGGGATACCCCAGCCACGCGCGCCTCAAACAGATGTCGGCAGATCCGAAGGGGTCCGAGAAGGCCGATGCCTGCCAGGGCTGCGGGACTGCTCGAAAGAGATACCGTGGCATTGGAACACGAAGGGCTAACAAGGAACATGGATGGGTTTTAGTCAGTACAAGTCTGACACTCCCTTCCGCTCCGCCCAGAGCAGGAGGGGTCATTTGATGATTTCCCACCCGGAAGAAAAAAGAGGTCTCAATGTGCAAAGAACGTTCCAGCTACCTCGGATACTAGGTAACCATTTTTAGTTAATTGTGTGTTTATGTATTTTTTTTTATGTACCTTGGAGTACAGAAACGAATCTGTCTAGCTAGGTAGGTAAGTACCTTAATCTGTCTTTGAAGGTACGGATTTATAATATTAATACGAAGGAATATCAGCCCTAGTAAATCTCGCGCAGTGTTAAAATTTATGATCCCTCGAACAGCTCATAAAGTCAAGGGATATTGACATCTTTACGCTTCACAAACCTTTATAATTTCTTTGTGAGGGGGACCCGTAATGGCTGGAAATCTTCAAAGAAACTTACTACTCCCCGTAAGTGGTTCCGGGAAAATAATAGGCCTTTCTGTCCTCAACCTGTGAGTGTCATAATAAAGAGGAGTTTATGTCAAGGGTTTGGGCAGCTGTGTAGGTAGGTACTCCTGTTTGCTTCAAATAATACCATACCCCTTATAAGACTGATTGTCAGCCTTTCGACCCACTGACTACTTACCTGTAATGACTGTCAAAGATCTACAAATGATAGACGGGACCAACGTGCTTTCCGAGGCACGGAGGATACTCTGTATGTAATGGGTGGGCACGCATCCACGGACGAACTTAGGCAAGCGCGGCTTAACCTAAATCGATCCGGGAAATACGACAAATGGGGTGATCCATGATAAATCAATCATGGATCACCACATTTGTCACCACCGATACCGATTCGGTAAGTGACTGTAAGTCTTGTCACCATCCTGCTAAGTTTTAGTTTTGAAGATGGTTATTTCATGCAGTTAGTGGCGGTATTTACATACAAGCCTACAAACTTGACTTGCCACTGCTCTTTATGAGGTTAGGTTTCCGAACAGTCTGCTTGGCTAATGGGCTTGCTGTTTTTTTGGCCCCTAGGTACGCCACTGCACGCAGTATGTGAAAGAATTTCGATGGACTACCTTACCACGTAGCCGCGCAGGGTGAAAAGGACTGAAAAAAGGAACGTAATTAAAAAGATAATTCGAATTCCATTAACGAGTCTACTGACTCAATTAAAAGAATGGAACTCAATTAGAAGCGGTTCTTTTAGTTGTTCGTCTGCTTTTCCTATTTTTCTCGACTGCATAGTTACCGTTTTACTGTAGGTAGATATTTTACCATCCAAATTTATTTTACTAGCTTATGGCCACGGCTTAGCCTGCGTTTTGTTCGGTAATTGTCCCACGGTATCGTACTACCGGGATTAAAATTATCCTAAGGGCTTTTCCAGAATATTATCTATCCCTGTTTCAAGATTCATACAGGAGTTTTTTTTGCGTGAAAGAGTAACAAACATCCATACATCATACTCAAACTGTCGCATTATAATATTAGCAGGATTTCCGATTGAGAGTGAATTCACTCTCTTTTTGTTTAGTGGAAGCACAATCGTCTAACTTGAAACAGGTAAAGCAGGCTTCTTTCGCGGATATGGAATGTGAAATCTTTTCTATCGTGACCATACGCTCACCCCCTTTTACTTCCGATATTAAATGGGACTAGTTACCTTCAGTATAATGGCTGGTCCAGCACCTGTTCTCACCCCGGTCTTGTCGTATTACTGCTGCCGCCGCGGTATGAGCTGGAGGGAAGGGTCAACTATGTAGTTTGCGTACACACTTGTGCTCTACAAGGTGTTGTTTTGCAACCTCGTCAAAATTCAGGAGGCTGTTGTTTTTTATGTTTGTCAGTATTTCAGAATAACCCCCTTAACGTGGTTTAGGGAATAAGAAATTATCAAATAAACGTTTGAGATTGTTTGTATTTGTAAAAGCTCGGTTATAGGGCGAGATTAACACGGGCCGCATTTAAAACACGGGTGGTTCACACGTACAGATTTCCTCTTCCTTATTTGCAAATAAGAAAAACAAAAAAAATTACCTATCCATTTTTTTATTGATTCGGGACGAGAATCGTTAGCATAGTTACCTCCTTGAATTTGACGAGGATGCAAAACAACACCTTGTATACTATCTCCTGTAAACTTGTTAATCCTAGGTCTAGTGGCCAAGAAAGACTGTTGAGTATGAGGTCTTGGGTTCTATTCCCAGGTTAGTCAAAGTGTCATTGGGTTCTTACCATCAGAAATTTCTCAGTAGCAGTCACGGAGTTTGTGGCCGATTGATAACAAAAGGCTCGCCTTCTAGTACATGGGACTTAAACATAACTGGCGAAATGTGTATATGCGTGGGTGTACTATTAGGCAGGGCCGTCTTTACCCGGGGGTTCAAGGGGTGCGGTGCACCCGGGCGCAGAGTCCTAGGGAGCGCAAGCCGACCGCCATCAATTTCGATAGGTACCTACTACAACGAGACCACGCGAGCAGAACCGCGGGCACAGCTAGTTCATTATTATGAGTAACTGGGTAATACGATTGTACCCCTTGGTAAGACTAGTTGTCAGACTTTTCGGCTTCTAACAGTAACGACTGCCAAAGATCTACAAATGACAGCCGGGAACAACGACTTTACGTGTTTTCCGAGGCACGAAGGAAACTCGCTAAGATAGATCCCACCCATCCACAGACCAACCTCGGCAAGCGCGGCTTATCATTGAAGATCGACCTGTGCGGCTGTTATTATTTAGCCACGACCTCGAGGAATAAATAAATTACACATAAGGTGACTTTCGCACTCCGGCGCCAAATGTGCTTAAGACGGCCCTGCTATTAGGTACACCTCTGCCTAACTCTTCGGGAATTACAAGCGTGATGTTACGTTATGTTACTTGCCATGATTAATCTGCGTTGAGATTGGCCGCCGTGGCTGAAATTCGGTCGGGACTATTATGAATTCCTTGCCCCTAAGATTGCTGCCAGCTCTCTCATAATGTAAATGTCTCCTGCATAAGCTCCGAGTAAGGTCCATTAATGTAAACATTTATGCAGATTTGCTTAACTATAGTTACGTCAGACCAGTTAACCATGGAGGCTAGGCTATATAAACCTTTCTTCTTAGTAAGAACCAAGACAATGTAAGTAAATTAACATTTAATTTTGTAGACACTTTTTCTGGGGTGCCGTAACCGAGAAAAAAGTTACAACTTTATGAAAGTGTTCAACAAGGAAAGTAGATACTTACGAAGTAACTTTATTTCTAGTCTATCTCTTGGTTTTATTAGCCAAACAGCACTGCCGTGTTCCTGATTTAAATATATACAGGGTAGCGCCGACAATACCACAATAAATTAAACTGCGTTAATGTACAGACGCCAGCACATAAAGCTACAAAAATCTGTCAATTTTTTTTTAATAGATTTTCAACTTTATCTTTAAAGAATTAAGTTCAAGTTCAAGGTTGATTGGAAAAATTTGGCAGTTTCCTCAAGACGTTCCCAATCTGCATACAAAAAATCATTTGAATATATCCAGTAAGTATAGTCACAGGACATGATTTTTCATTTTTAGCATTTTCTACATGGTGTAATTATGTAGATTAATAGGTTAGCACCGACAGGTTAACGAACCCCGCATCGGTTTTATCTCTAAACACATGCTGCCAACTCGCTACTTTAAAAACCTTCTCCAAATACTTTCTTTAGATTTTATTTCCAGACGCGAATGAATGTAAATTATACCAAAGGTTAGAAAAAAAAGGTTAGTTAAACAATATTTATTAAAAGGTGTTGTATTTCGTTAACATTTATATGCTATTTAATTAGTTTAAAAATATTTCCATGAACTAGTGTGTTTTCATTAAATGCCGTATTGTTGGCGCCATCCTGAATAGTGTCTCTTTTTTAAATGTTTAACGTAGGTATATTTTGAAATCCTTAATATCTGCCAGTAAGTTCTTTTTTCACGACGACATAAACAGCCAAAGCAATTTCGATGATTTCTTACCTAAATTCAGAAAGCACATTAGGTAAGTCGGTACGTACTTTTCACCCCAGAATATAAACACACGGCCAAGCTTCACATATATAGGGATAAAATGAAGAAGCATTTCCATATTCAGTAAAACTTTCCCTGTTCACTCTCGGAGCCGCAAGCTTGAATATTGAGTAGGAATAGGAAAATTACAAAGATGAAAGCAAGACTTTTTTTGAACATTGCCGCCAGTGGCGGAACTATCATACAAGCCGAAAAGCCCGGCTTGCCTAACAATCAAACACAACAAATAAGTAAAAAAAAACATTCCAAGCAAAAATAAAAATGTATGTCAAAATAATAATAACGTCAAATTTCGCGCGCATTTATCAAGAATTCACGATGCGCGACGTTGCCAAAAAAAACTAATATCTCCTATACCTACCGGCCGCGAGACTGGCTCGCTCTAACACTAAAAAAAGAAGATTTCAAGCTTAGTTCGCTATGGTCGGACCCTACAGTCAATGTTTGGTCGGATGCTCCCACTCGCACTCACTGGCTTCTGCATTTGGCTTATCGGACCTCTCTGTTTTTCCTAATAAAATTTCTCTGTTTTGATAGAATTGATAGGTACTTATCTGGGAATTTGTATGGAGTTAAAATCCGGGCTTTTCTTTGAATGTGTGCGTGTATGTCAGTGTAAGGTTGAGAGAGAATGTGTGTTCGGATTCGAATTGATTTCAAATTAGTTCATATTTGTTTTGAGCGATTACTGGTGCATCTTTTTTTTTGTGATATTATTTATTCACTTTCTTGTATTTTAAAGTTTTGCGATTAGTTTTTGCTGTAATTAACTTTGTTTTGAAGTGATTCATTTTTGTTTTGAATTCAAAAACGCATTCAAATTGTTTCTTGTGAAGGAATTTAAAGTGTGTGAAATCGTAACTGGGCAAGGTAAATGTGTGAGAGTTTCTGTGTGCTTTGTTGTTTGTCATCTGTTCGTGGTAAAGAAACGAGAATGAAGAAATAAGGCCGTTTACGTTGTGAGTAATCTTTACATAGTATAAAACAAATTCGCTTCCCGCCGTCTGTACCTACGCAAGAATTTTGATGCGTTTTTCATTAATATACCTACAGAATGATTCATGAGAAAGTTTTATATGTATAATTTATGCCTGAAAAACATCAAAATTTCCAGACTAACGAAGTCGCGGGAAGTTACAAATTTTTTCAATACTTTAGTAGTTAGAAACCAATTTATTGTTTGTGCGCCATCTATCGCCATATATTTTAAAATTTTGCCAATAGCGACTGTAGAGAGCGAGAGAAGAGTTCACTTTTTAAATTTAATTCAATAGATGACTCTTATATCATTTACATGACACTGACTATAAACCAAGATATTGAAATAGTTGTAATTTTGTGACGAGATATAAAATACGCAGTATATTTTTTATATTAACCACTGTTTGTATTTTTATATTTAGGCACATTTAAATAATTGGAAAATAAAACGGTTTTGAAAGCCAATATCAGAACAGGCAACAAAACTTATTTTTTACCCCAATATCGTCTGTTGTCTAGTTGGGCTTTGCCCCCGTTTCATTGGAGGCACGCCACTGATTGCCGCCCTATCTTACACCGCTTCTTTTATCTGATCCAGCTGTATTTTCAATTCTTGTCAGTGTGAATACGTTTATTCTTTAGAATTTCTTCCATCGTTTGGAGAAGGACCTTATAAAGGGTGTAAAACACCTCTTAACGAAGCCGAAAGTCACTGGTTCTCCCTGTCATTGCGACCATTTTTTTGTTCTACACCATACCTGGGAACCTTCTAGTTACGGAGATATTAGGGGCCAAAGTTCCAACTATTTGACAAGTATTTTTTTAAATACAAGTTTTTAATGTAAGATTTTTATTTAATCACCTCCACGACCCCCGTACTATTCAATCCGTCCACCAGCACAATGTTTTGAGTGCGTTACATTGAGTTCTACCACAAAACATGATTTTCCACCCCCCAAAAAAAAGTCGTTTTCCAGCAATATTTTTTGCGTAAAGTTACTTAGTTTCATGTACAGACTTGGTTGACGGCTTCGTGATGAGGTGATTTACACCTTGTATACCTACAAGGTGTTGTTTTGCATCTTCGTCAAATTCAAGGAGGTAACTAAGCTAATGATTCTCGTCCCGAATCTATAATAAAATGTTTTTATTTTTTTTCTTACTTACGGAAATCGGTAAGTGTGAACCACCCGTGTTTTAAACGCGGGCCATCTGATTCTCGCCCTATAACTGCACTTCCACAAATACAGACAATCTCAAACGTCTCTCATTTTTTATTCCCTAAACCACGATAAGGGGGGTTATTCTGAAATACTAACAAACTTAAACAACGAAAAAATCGTTTATTAATAATTAATTAGGTACCGCAATTTTAATTGATTTATTTATGTGTTGTGTGACCACCTCCTGAAATTTGACGAGGATGCAAAACAACACCTTGTTTAAATAAGGATACCTTTTTTCAAAGTTCATCAATATCAATACTTAGGTAAGTAGTAAAAAAACGTTAGTCTAAAGACGGCTACACACTTACGTGTCGTGGCGTGTCGTGACGCGCCAGAAGCATTCGGTTTCATACATCGTTGCGACCGTTGCGCCATGAAAATATGTCCCTAACCTTATTAAATGTGTGAAACCGATTTGCTTCTGGCGCGTCACGACACGACACGACACGTAAGTATATTTCCGCCTTTATGTTCGCAAGCACTAATGCTGAGCAGGAGGTTTCGATTGTTATTGCGTTTTTCCATTAGGAAGTTTTTAGCAGCCAGAAAGTCTTTGATTTGTATTTATGCCCGGTTGATGGAAGTAGGCTCTCCTCCTATAACACGGGAATAAAAACTAAACTCGTGAAATGTGGCTTTACTTATACACCTTTGTCTACCCCTTAGGGACAACTAGTGTGATGTTTTGTTAAAAAAAGTCAAATCTCAAGAAAACACAGTTACCTACCTACCTAGTTATGAAAAATACTTTTAAGTAGGTTCAAAAATACATCCTTAGCTCTAACCTAAAAAAATTTAAAAAACCCCCGACCCGAAAAACCTATAAAAAACTTAAAATAAAATAATCCAAGCGTCTTAGCGTCGGGGGTCCGCTTTGTTTTGTGCTTGTACTAAGCGGTCTACTTAGCGGTCCCCAGACGCTAAGACGCTTGGATTATTTTATTTTAAGTTTTTTAGAGGTTTTTCGGGTCGGGGGTTTTTTAAATTTTTAATTTAATTTTTATTTCATGCTTTTTAAACTTAACGAAAACAAGAAAAGTTATAAATTAATAAAAAACCCGAGCTTTTAGGGGGGGGGGGGAGGGTGCAGCCCCCCCCCAGCGATGCCCATAGTGACAAGTAACATGATTTTGTTTATTTCCCATCAACTAGAAAAGTGGTGATCACCTTCAAACGGCTGGGCAGATTTTCTCGAAACATAGCTAAGAACACTCGATTAAAACACCTTTCAAACGAAACCAATTTGATCAAAATTGGTTCATCCGTTTAGGAGCTACGATGCCACAGACAGACACACAGATACACAGACACACAGATACACACATCAAACTTATAACACCCCTCTTTTTTGGTCGGGGTTAAAAATCAACCCTTATATATCTCTAATCTTAGCTAAAACTTTTAATTTAATTTTTATTTCATGCTTTTTAAACTTAACGAAAACAAGAAAAGTTATAAATTAATAAAAAACCCGAGCTTTTAGGGGGGGGGGGGAGGGTGCAGCCCCCCCCCAGCGATGCCCATAGTGACAAGTAACATGATTTTGTTTATTTCCCATCAACTAGAAAAGTGGTGATCACCTTCAAACGGCTGGGCAGATTTTCTCGAAACATAGCTAAGAACACTCGATTAAAACACCTTTCAAACGAAACCAATTTGATCAAAATTGGTTCATCCGTTTAGGAGCTACGATGCCACAGACAGACACACAGATACACAGACACACAGATACACACGTCAAACTTATAACACCCCTCTTTTTTGGTCGGGGTTAAAAATCAACCCTTATATATCTCTAATCTTAGCTAAAACTTTCAGCTACAAATTCAAAGCATTTATTTCAATTAGACCATTACAGGCACTTTTGAAAGTAATAAAAAAAGAAAAAAATAAAACGCGAAGCTACAGTCCCAGTCACAAGGCATAATAACTTGTGAAAGTACTGTAGTTGCCCATTCCGTCCGTAGCGTAGATCTCTATGGAGAAGAATGGGCAAGAAACTCCATAGACACTCTTTTAAATCAAAATATGTTACAAAATCTTGGTTACATCATTCATGTTAAGAATTACAAATATGTGAGAACGATGTAGAGATACGGGTAAGTTAAGAGCGTCCAGAGTAAAAGATTAAATCAATAATTAAAAAATAATGTAATTAAAATAAACCTTGGCAGCTAAGAGATGGCCAGTCACAACTGACAGCGCCCGTTCACGAACATGACGCATGTATCAGCCATCATTCAAGTCTCCCTATCAATTACCAGCCCCTGGTCTTGTTTGGCGCGGGAAAATAGACCTGTTGCCTCCACTGGCTCCGTTTATTACTTTATCTCGGGTTGATCAAGCATTTCACCTCGCCAAGCCAGTCGCTTGCCATACGCGGTGAGGGAAGCACGCGTTCCCGACTGTGCAGGTATCGCGAATTCTTTGGCTTTCGTAAATAGTAACATTTTTGAAGTTCTTTTGTTTTATAAAAAACAGAGGATCTGACAAATTGTGTAAGTGAAGTTTTAATTTTTAGTGGTGGTTGATGGTGTGACTAAGTTTAAAGTGGAAAACGAGTTTGATGTTCTATTAATTTAATTTTCAATTAGATCAGGTGTAACAGTGTGTTTAACATTAAGAAATAAATTTTAGTGTTTTTTTTTTACGGTTTAAAGAATGTTATTTAAAGTGAAGTTTGGCATCAGTTTTAGTTACAAAACTCTGAAGCTTTAAAGTATAAAGAAAGACTCTTATTCCAACCAATCAAACACTATTTTTTTGTAAACATGCTAACTGCCTAAAATCAACAAAAAATGCATATCCTACACCTGAACCTGTTCTTCCTGTTGGCCCCGGTTCTGTCTGGTTCGCTGAACTCCTCAGTGGTGTATAAAGTGGGGGTCCTAATGGCCTCTCGTTTGGACTCCCCCTTTGATCTGGAGCGGTGCGGCCCGGCTGTAGACCTGGCCTTAGGTATGGTCAACGAGAAGTTCCTCGCGCATCATGGCGTTGAGCTGCAGAAGGTGCAAGGGAGGTAGGTGAAAAGATATTCGTCCATCAGCCTTTTCCTCACGATATTTTTAGTACGATACTTTATGTACATGCATTGAAGAGATAAATAAAAATATTATGGGATATTGGAAATCTATGGGAGAAGCCTTTGCCCAGCAGTGGGACAGAATAGACTGATATTAAAAAAAATGGGATATTGATATGATAAGAGATTGATATAGTTTTTTTGTGGATTGTAACGAATTGCAACTTAAATACCTATCTATTAAGGGTGAAGAGATACTGACGTTCAAACGGGTACCACGCATCCAGTACATAATTTTGAACAAAGAAACATTTCGTCGGTTATTAAAAAAAAATGGACTGCATTCAATGAGTCCATCCTACGCCAGCTCAAAATAAAGACCAGAGTCTTTACGACCTGTCTCCGTAGAGTTTTGGAATTTTTCGGCCATATAGCAGAAAAGAACGACGGATGGTAAACGACCAAGAGGTCGCAGCCCTTGGCGATGGTATGACCAGATAAGCTCTGCTCTTGACACAGTATTCCATGTTGCGCTTCACTTGGCCAAGAATAGACAGAGATGTTGAAACATCGTCATGAAAAAGATGTTTGCAAGGGTGGGCAATTAACACCCTCAGTAAGGAGGAGCACGACTTGAGGAGGAGGTTTAAAAAAAAATGCTGTTTCCTAAAAAACTGCAATACCTACACGGGAGTGGGGGGAGGGTCAGAATGATGAACTCAATACATGGTATTCGTTTTAGCGCCGGTGTGCGTTCCACCTTGTATTTACTTCATAATTCCATGGGTAAAACACTATCAGGGCCGCTTCCGGGCTGGTTTATCGAATCTTTTCTCCATTACCTTTATCGTATAGATTCTGCTGACGTGAGCAAAGAAAATGAATGTCTATCAAGAATATTATTTTGTGAAAGCATAAATAATCGCAATAATCTAGCTTGAGATGTTGCAGGAAAAGAGTTCCTAGAACAACCTGCAATGGAACAGTACGGGCGTAGGTGACAAAAAAGCATACAGATTCGCAAAAATCGTATAGGTTCTTGCTTCCTCAGCTTTTTCAGGAGCCCCATTCAAAATGTGTAAAAATAATATAAAAGTAATTTTTCTTGTGCCTATCTATATATATATATTATATATATATATATATATATATATATATATATATATATATATATATATATATATATATATATATATATATATATATATAATATAAATGAATCCCTATTTTCCTTGGTCACAGCATCACGCGTGAACGGCTGGACCGATTTCGATAATTCTTTTTTTGTTTTGTTTGTTATTGTCAGGAGAAGGTTCTTAGGTAGGTAGTAGGTAGGTAGGTAGGTAGGTAGTAGGTAGGTAGGTAGGTAGTAGGTAGGTAGGTAGTAGGTAGGTAGGAAGGTAGGTAGTGGGTAGGAAGAAGTGCATTGCAACGCATGCCGGGATCAGCTAGTTATGTATAATATTGTAAAATGTATTGACATTAGAATATCAAGTGTTTGTTGTTTTTTCCAACCTTATAATTGGCGTTGGGGAAAATAAAGTGAAAAGTTAATAAGTCAAGTTCTGATACATCAAACCTTCAAAGAACGAACACATGCAACGATATCATTATTCAGGCAGTCTTTCTTTATCGTGTGGTTGTGTAGATAACCTGGTGTCAGAGTTTTTATTCTGCCCAGTGCCCATGGGCCTTTGACTTGGTACAAGTCGTCCAGTAATATCTCTCAGGCATGCTGGTTTCCTCACGATATTTTCCTTCACCAAAGCTAGTGATAATTTGTACAATACGCATCTGAATCCGTATCCTACCATTGAACCTCCTGTTGAGTCCTTGCTGCTCATCTAATCCCACACGAGAGTAAAGCAACAAATACGAAAAATAATGCAAAAAAAGGAAGAAAACTTTTCACTTTATAACGCTTCAAAGTAGTCAAGGACTCAATTTATTGTTACCAACAAGTTGTATAGAAAATTTAAAAAGTTTTTAATAAAATGTGTTTTTTTTCCCGCAATGGCATTGTTTCAGCGAGAAAGGTTTCACTTTGTTTGAGTTCCCGTAAAATATGCTCTTATATATTATATTGTTAGTCAGGAAGTGAATCCTTAAACTTTTTTACTTCGTTAATTTATCTTGCTTCTTGACAAAGCCCCCCCGCGTGCTCGAGGGTGAATTATAATGATGTTATAAGAAAATACACGGAGCGTCTTATTATTGAGCCTCAAAAACAATGTTATTATACCATCACGAATCTGTGTGATTATCACTTACGACAGTTTATAGCAAATCGTAGATTCGTAGCAGCTCGTAGCACATCATTGCTTCGTAGCAGCTCGTAGCACATCATTGCTTCGTAGCTTTGTGTCATCTCGAATCTTCGCAAAATCTTGATCGGCGTAGGGGATCGATCACTTTTCCGAATTTTCTTTGTTCGAATTTCATTTTACCGAAAACTATTGATTACATAGATCTTTTTTGATTTTTTAGATCATCGTAGTATCATGTGTCATATGTACCTATTATTTTACCAAACTTTATTTCACCGATTTACAAAATAACTTTTGCTATTGTTCGAAATCTCTTTTGACCTTTTTTTATTTGTCAAATGATTTATTTGCCATATTTTTACCACACCGAAACAACATTTTACGGTATATTATTGATCACAAATATATAGCCAACCGGCTCGAACAAATGTTATTTCGGCTAAGTGTAACTTCGGTAAAAAGTTTTTCGACCAAAAGAAACGTTGGAGTAACGAGAAAAATCGAATCGATAATTGGTCAACTGATACAGTGGCAGACGTGAATTCGATGATGTAAAAAAAAAACGAAACGAAAATAGTTGAAAAGTTTTAGGTGAAATGAAATTTGGTCAGACATTTTTCGAACTTATGATAGGTAACCATTTACGTAGAATTGTATAGTTTCGTAGCTTCGTAGTATCATAAAAAAATATTTGTAGCTTCGGTAGTTCGCGTTACAGTCAAATAGGAATGGATGTTTACTTGCTAATTAGGTAGGCAAAGTATTGTTCAAGGATCATTTTGTTAATTAAACTGGTTAAAATGTCACTAGCTTAACCTCAGTAACTTGGTTCTCTTTTGACTTTATGCGTTGCTTAGAAACATACAAGAAAAAAAAAAAGTTTTTTTTGCATTAAGTATAAAATTTATTGGCACCTAGCATACACATTTATTGTGACTAAGTGATTGCCAAGAACTTACAAGTAAAGGTTATCGACATAATAAAAGCTACACTACATTTCTTATATCGAACTATAAACTATGAAATGCAAATAAAACTGGTCTGAAATGTCTGAACGTTCAGAAGCTTCTGACGTTGGTGTTAAAAGTTTACGTGCTCGTAAACTGCGTCTTCAGAGAATGCCATCTACTTGACATTCCTCTCATGCTTCTACTTTATAGGATCTATTACCTTCATGTACAAAAAGTTGAGCAAGCATCGAGCTAAATATTTCCAGTACAACATGGACTCGCCTTGTACAAATTTCCCGTACTATGTCAGATCCGCATAAACTGGTTTTGTATTGCTTGATTGGTCGCCCCTTCCGGCCCTGTGCATACCACCTATTATAGTAATATTATTTTAATCTTTCTTCAGGGTGTAAAACACATGGAATTATAATTATAAATGTATGGACGGTTGCCCTTACCAAACGTCTGGAATTTTCCGTACCAAACTGTAAATTTAGCTCAGTGTGAGATATAAGGGGAGAATTATAAAACGTCCGGAAATCCCACAATATATTATTTAATCAAGTCAACGTAGGAATCACTTGCATAGATAGATTTAATGTAAACCCCGTTATATCTTATGTTGCAGAGATTTTCTAAAACATTCTAGGACAAATGTTTCACTATCATAAAACCACAATATAAAAAAAACTGAGGCAGTCTTAAGAACTGCCGACTGAAGTGAAAACTTAAAACAATATAATTACTGTGTGCTTAAAAAAAACTGCATTGTATACAGGCCGCTATATATTCTAAGCGTGACTAGTTTTCTTTGTTTAAAAAAAACGTTGCCTCACACTAGGAATTTCTCCTGTATCGTGGGTGCGTTTACAAACATTTAAAGTCGCATACACAAACAGCCAGACCCGGAACAACTATCTGTAGGCCATACAAATATTTGTTCCGTGCGGGGATCGAACCCGCGACACGCAGCGCAGCAGTCGATCGCTCAACCACTGCACTAACCGTGCCGTCACGTCATTTTGGTGCGTTAATACGTCACGAGCATGTCGAGGTCATCGGTGACGCGAAACCATAGTTTTTCCCCTAACAAAAATCGCTCAACTCGGCTAAAGAAGTTTTCTCTTCAAAAATACTGCATGATCCCCAAGAAAGAAAATTATGCTATAAAAAAAAAACTGGAATACTGGTATAATCCATGATCCCAAGGAAAGAAAAGTACGATATATATAAAAAAATACTGGGTTATTATCCGGAACCTGTCTTATACATCTGGGAACCCTAGTCATACAGGACTCGGTAGACCTACAGATGTTTCAATAAACTATTTTACGGATTATGGAATATATTTCCGTTGGGGGAATTGATATTGGATGGATATCTTTTTGATAAGGTATGCTTGTTATATTTTATGTATTTTGTGATTGAATCTCTTCCGTTTTTTTTGTAGAGGTAGTTTCAGTTGATTATGTGAAGTAAAATGTGAATCTTATGAGGGACAGTAATATTTGCCTAGATAGTTAATTTGCAACCAGCCAAAATGCTTTCCATTTTATGGGAGGTGGTAACATTCAATTCAAGCCTGAGTTTGGTTAGAGCTCTCACAGCCCGTAAGGAAATATCGCAACGTCTAGTTGTGAATCCCCGTGTTTCAAGCGCTGGCTTTGACCTTGGCCATAGGCGAAGTGTTGCCGTATAACGTGATAACGTTGCTAGTCTCTTCGGCTCATTTCCAGCTGAAAGCGTTTAGGAGCAGTTTTTCGATGCCCTTTTAAAGTTTGTTGTTAGTTTATTGATTTTAGTTTATTTAATAGTTTTAAATTGTGAAGATGAAAGTGTCTGTATTATTAGTATTAAAAAAGATGTTTAATATCTGTCTATCATGAGACATTTTGACAGTTTTTGTGACAACACCGCAACGATATCTGTGATTTTGCAGATGTCTATAGAGAGCCCACAGGTGTCAGTGGCCCTTGTTGAACTCGACAAAATAGTATCATAAATAATATTGGTAACATTATAAGAGTATACATCAAAGTGACTGTTACTTCTGTGTCTATAAAGTTATTGATAGTTTAGTAAGCGGATACCTACGGAAAATACATATAATATGATAAAAGATCACGTACGAAACATGTGGGAGCCAATTTTAGTGATGGATGTATGCGGATCATGTATCAACATGAATGTCGAAATAATCGTTAAAAATTCATGGTCAAGTAATTTTTAAAACGCTGCTTATGTACTTGAAGCTAAATAATGGTAATCGATCATCTCTTGGAGTTGAGAGGAAATTGCTACCACTCCAACTCTGATCCTGATTTTATCATAATATACTAGCTTTTGGCCGCGGCTTCGCTCGCGTTATTTTTGAACTTGACAATATCCGGCTCAGACACGTGGTGCCATCTATTATTATAAGAATGTTATTGTTGTTTTCTTCGGGAACAGTACTTTTTTCGGGGTGAATGATATGATGGTCATATGTTCGTTTCTGTACACCTGACAATGTATATGCAAAATTTTAGGATGATCGCTTAAGTGGCTAAGGCGTGAAAAAGTAACAAACAAACATACTTACTTTCGCATTTTTAATATTGGTTAGGATAGTTAGGATTAGGGTTACAAGGGTAAAGTTTGGATATAGATCCGATTTTGAAAACAATTTTACTGATATAAAGTGTGTAATTTTATATCACTGAATGTAGTATTACGAAGAGTCGTAGGATACAATTTTGCTAGAAGACAAATACTCGGTCAGAAACGTACTCTCTACAGAGGCTTGCTAAAAAGATGGGGAACTTAGCATCACAGAAAATTATTCAAAGTATTTCCCGAGAACACACGAACACCTATTTTAAACATCTCTTTCTTCAAAGCTATTTCTAAATTGAATAACCAAGTCGTGTTTAAGGTTTGCTTTAATTTCATGAAAGCGTACGTTCTAAGACGTGCTAGTGCTCACGTATTTTAAACCTGCGGGTACTTAGTTAAATAACGCTTTGAATACGAGAGGTTAATGAACGTTTGCTCGCTTTAATCAAAGGAATATTTTAGTTCTAAAGGTTTTCAATGTGTGTCGGTTTTACATGATATTATTTTAAACCTAGACAATAGACCCTGAATCTGTGGTCTATTGTCTGTAACTTGGAAACACCAGTCTGTTTGCGCTTACGTTTATATTCCTTTAAAAATACCTTGAAAGGAAATGAAAATTCGAGAAATAAGTATAAGTTATCCACTGTGTTTATTTCAAAGCTTTTATAACGTTGATTAAATTCGGGGTTCATCCTTTTTCCTCAACAAAACGGTGCCACTTTTATCAAGAATTTTAAGATAACTTTCCCTTTTTTGTGTTCTAAAATGGTAAATAAATATCATAGTTAAAAAAAACTAAAAAACACGCTTTCTCGTATTCTTTTCTGCAAACCCGTTCATTTCATACCCATGTCATGGGAATGCATAAAAAATTACTAGACCACCATCTTTGGGAGTCCGCCGTATTGGAATACGAATGAAGTCATTTTGGTAGCTAACCATGCACTGTCATCCAAAATAAACATGTAGGCATGTAAAATTTCAGCTCAATCGGGAACTGGGTCAAATTGAACTTTTTAAATTTTTCACATAGTTAGTTAAAAGTGAAGGTAATATGCATGTCAAATTCTGTAAGAATTTCTGACAATTTAACCAATTCACACGCCAAAAGTGAGCTTACCGTTTCAAAAACGCGCGAAAAATAATGAAACTGAGAAGAATAAGCTCGTACATTCCATATGGAATGATAGATAGGTACCAAAACGATTTTTTAGTATAAATGAGTGATACCCTTCTGGATACTACTTCTCTTCCATCATCTTCCTTCTCTTGCCCCATTTTATTTGGGGTCGGCGCTACACGTTTTATCTTTCCATTCTCATCTGTCAGACGGACACGTACACGTCACGGTATTATTTACTCCTTTCTTTTTCATATCAATCCTCACACCATCCATGCATCTTTTATTTGACCTTCCTCTCCCTCTCTATCCATCAACATTCATATGCATCACTCTTTTCGTCATATGCGTTTCATCCTTCTTCTCTTCCATAGATGATACCTAAATAAATAACGTTTTGACACTGTAGGAACTAAATATTTACATAGATATTTTTATATTTAGAGAAAGAGTCTTGTTGTACTCTATTATGTATCTTTTTGTATTCACCAATTTTTAAGAAACTTCTGTACCATTTGCATCATATGATGCATACCATCAATTATCGTCAAATACAAGAAGATAACAATATGCTAATGATTCTCGACCCGAATCAATAATAAAATGGGAAGGTATTTTTTTTTTCTTATTTACCGAAATCGGCAAGTGTGTACCACCCGTGTTTCAAACGTCCGGCCCGTCCGGTCCTCGCCCTATAACGAGCTTTCACACATAGAAAAAATCTCAAACGTTTATTCGCCCATTTCTTATTCCCTAAACCACGTTAAGAGGGTTATTCTGAAATACTGACAACTTGAATTAACAAAAAAAAAGCAGCGTTTATTAATAATAAACTTGGAACCGTAATTTACATTGATTATTTATGTATTTTCTGACAATCATGAATTTTGACGAGTATGCAAAACAACATCTTATATACAGGGTGTAACGGAAAGGGTATATACATCCTTAAGGGTGTGCTACAGACCATCAAACTGAACATGTTTCTCATCATAAAAAAAAATTGCAGCAAAAAAAAATTTCAGCTGCCTATACATTTGGGTCGAATAGGTATTGTAATTTTCTATGGGACAGCTGATATTTTTTTTGCTGAAAAACATGTTTTATGATGAGAAACATGTTCAGTTTGATGGTCTGTAGCACACCCTTAAGGATGTATATACCCTTTCCGTTACACCCTGTATATGCTGCATAGTTCTTAACGCCCTCAACTTTTCCGCAGCTACCCATCGTGTTCCGGCGCCATAGCTCCCGGACTAGCAGCGGACATGCACTTCAAGGAAGACGTGATTGCCTTTATAGGCCCAGCCTGTGCCTTCGCGCTGGAGCCAGTGGCCAGGCTCGCGGCCTACTGGAACACGCCTATCATCACTGGGATGGGAGATCAGGTAAGGAATTGAGCAGTAGCATAATCTTAATATTAAATAAAATATTACTTTAAATCTTAATATGTGTAAGTGAATGTTGAAAATTATGTAATTATTTTAAGACACCTAAGTATTAGAATAAACCGGCCAAGTGCGAGTCGGACTCGAGCGCGAAGCGTTCCGTACCATAAAAAAAAAGAAGCTTATTTCGGAACAAAAACACAAGACTAGGTTACAACAAGTAAAACGATGGTAGCTGCAAATGTATAAACTGTAGCGCAGCTAACAACAACGCCCTTTCCCAGATACAGAATGGAATTATATTCCATGCTTAAAGTTCTTAATAGGTATTAATTTAGTTCAGTTTTTTTTTTTTAATTTTTAATAAAAAAATAAGTAAAAAAGAAAGACAAAAAATATGGAATATAAACAGTACAGGACATAACATTTGGGATGTATTATGAAATTATATATAATTTCATTATTTATAAAAACGACCAAAACATTTTTTTTTATGGGAGCCCCCTTAAATATTTATTTTATTCTGTCTTCAGTATTTGTTGTTATATCATCAACAGAAATACATAATCTGTAGAAATTTCAACTGGCTACCTATCACGGTTCATGAGATACAGCCTGGTGACAGACGGACGGACGGACGGACGGGCGGACGGACGGACAACGAAGTCTCAGTAATAGGCTCCCGTTTGACCCTTTGGGTACGAAACCCTAAAACGTAACACGTTCCAAATTGTTACAAGTTATAAGTACTAAAGTTCAAGTGACATAATTATGCTGGTTAAATTACGTTTCTCAAAATAAAGTATCATAATGTTTCAAGCCTGGGGCAAAAATCTTTTAAAATAAATAACTAGTCTATTCAAGCCAACTCATAAAACAGACTTAGGTATCATTTACTAACACTAGAATTCACTGAGTATACTGTATCACTGTCTATACGTGTACACTGTAGAGTGACTTGCACAAAATGTATATATTTATGGAAAGTGTCGTGCTTGAGGACGACACACACTATAAATAAGCTACCTAAACTTTCATGGCCACTCTAGAGTTTCTCTAGTCTTTGGTAAGAACTCTGTCGCCATTAACTTCAGAGATGAAAGAGATGCGCAAAAAAGAAAACAATGTTCGTTAAGAAAAAGAAAACATTCCCAAATATATGATCACAAGAGTTTACGGTTTATAGCCGTCTGCCGTTTTTAGGTGATTTTACTTTACTCAATAAAAGCGCCATTGCGTTACCATGCTGCATATTTCAAATATACTAATTTGTCTTTTGATAAATGATATTTAGAGCAGTGCGCAGTGGCCCAGTGGTAGCAGCCCCGAGTTAAAAGCACTAAGTCTTAGGTTCGAACCCAGGCAGGCGCATTACTTTGTGTAATTTATTTCATGACCGCTGCTCTCAAAACGGTGAAGGAAAACATCGTGAGGAAACCGGCATGTCCCAGAACTAAAAATTCGAAGATATGTGACATCTACCAACCCTCACTGGTACTGGGTGGTGGATTAAAGCCCACTCCCTCTCATTGAGGAGGCCTGTGTCCCAGCAGTGGGAACATTATAGGCTAATGATGATGAAATGATATTTATTTTGCAATTAGGTTTTTGTTTTTACAAACACGTTACTTTTTTTTAAAACTAGATGGCGCCTGTGTTTCATTCCAGACATAATCTTGGCCAACTCACATGAGGACTATGCAGATAAGTGTCTGAAGTGTTCTTTTGAAGACAGAACCACACAGGTGGCAGGCCTACTCAAATCTGTGGCACCAGCCAGAGCACGCATTAGTCATTTGTTTTACACGTCAATATATTTTTTCGGTGTTTCCTATCTGAACAGTCTAGCTAGAAACATGGAAATAAAATGAAAGGTTCTATGTGGTTCTTTTAAAGTCCAGATATTGTTTTTTCATGTGAGGACCATGCAGATTAAGAGTCTGAGATGTTCTTTTGAGGAAAGAACCACACAAAATTGAGTGGACCTAAAACTTAGTATAATCGGTGAAAATACAAATATGGTGTACTAATAAAAGCTTTTTATTGTGTAGGTTTTTATTTTAAAGCCTAATAATAATCCTGTTAGAGAAACTTAAATTGACAGTAAAAAATGAGCGATTTAATTAAAGCGTGTTAAGGTTCTAATGGGAGTCATACAATATCTCTGTAATCTCTTTGTTATAAGCATTCGTTTTATGTTGTTCCCACAGATTTCTACGTATTTTTGCAACTCTATAGGGGTAGGTAAATGCAAAACGAGAAAGTATTTTCGTTTCGCTGTGTGCCTGTGAATTTCATTGGAAATTTAAATTCGTGGAAAACACGCATTGATTTGGTTTCTGAGTGATTATTTTTGGAGAATCCATTACTTTGCTATTGGAATTTATAGTAGCAGGAGCCTGGATTTACGGCCGCTTGATCTTGATGTAAGGTTAAACCTCGCTTAACCTTCCTAGGATTACAAGCCGTGATATTTATGTACGTACGTAAGGTAATATTTATAGCAAAATTTTGCAAGTACAGTACGTGTACATCTTCATTTTCTTTAGCAAAATCTAGTTGGTAAAAACTCCATCACATCTAGCATCTGTTCATATAAAATAAAACGCCGGAAACACTTTTTTTCTTCAGGGGTTGTAAATGCCGGTCATTATAAAGGTACAGGCTGAAATACTTAGCAGTAATTACTAACACAAACCCTTACAGTAATAAAATTATAAAACAAGCACTTATCTAAATGAATGTGCTCTAATTGTTACTCTCGTAGCAAAGTAGTAAAATGCTACGCACGTAGCACGGAGCCTACGTCGCGCGTAGCACGTAGCGGCGTAGGCGTAGTTATAACACTTGGTTTATTAGTCGTATTATTTGTTTATGTATAAACTATTTATAAATCGGTTCGTGGATGGGTGACTATAATTATATACCGAGTTTTCTCTGTGCCTCGGAAAGCACGTTAAGCTGTTGATCCCGGCTGTCATTTGTAGATCTTTGACAGTCGTTACAAGTAGTCAGAAGCCGAAAGTCTGACATGCAGTCTTACCAAGAGGTTTCGTACTACCCAGTACTGACTGGGTTGTGGAGGTCAGATAGGCAGTCACTTCATGTAAAATACTGATACTTAGCTGCACCCGGTTAGACTTGAAGACGCCCAACAAAGTTTGGGAAAAGGCTAGGCAGATATATAAGCAATTTATGAACGATGTTTAGTCTGACGGGTGGTCTTATTAATAGTATCATTCGTTCCCATGATAATTCTCAAAGTATGAGATTGCCTTCAATGTTCAAAAATTTTTTTTTTGTTTTTTTTTTTTTTTTTTTGTGTATGTTTTGTTTACATTAACAATCGGAACATACAAAAAGACTCACAATCAAAACAGAAAAGACACACCTCAATACACTTTTTATTAGGAATTGTCGTGTAAAATTAAAAATAAACCCCGCATAGTCGGCATTGTTTGCCACTCACGTAGACCCACGTATTTTACAGATAGGACTATTTTGTGAGAGTTTTCCTTGTGCGGTCAAAGCGCGAACGATCCGTAATATGGCAAACTAGGTACTACCGAGTTCACTGACGGTCGACCACTTTTAAACCTTATAACTTAGGGCATAAGATTGCAAAGTGGCCGCCCGTCAGTTTTCTCAATTCTGTAGTACCTCGACCCAAGTACAGTCAACAATGACAGTTGATGATACTTTAGGTACTGGCCGATGTTATCTGCGCATATTTTCGATCGCTAACCGAGCAGCTTTGTTGAGGTACAAATTCCTAGTCAGCATTGTAGAACAGGTGGCGTACCATGACGTCTTAAAACATTATTGTTCCATTCTAATTCCAGAGTGAAAAAGAGACGGAGCTATACAGGTCGTCTAGCTCCATCTCTTTCCCACTCTGGAATAGGAATGGAACAATAATGTTTTAAGCTTCATAGTACCCCCGGGTAAGAAGATTTTAAATTGGGTGTAGGTATGTTAGACTTTAACAGTAACACTCGTTTTCAGAGCAAAACACTTTTTTTGGGCAGTCATGCAAAAATGCTGATTTACAGTTTTTTTTTACATAATGTAACATCATGCCTGTAATCTCAGGAGGGTTAGGCAGAGGTGTATTAGTACACTCACATTTCACCACGAATCATACCGACTTTCAAGTCCTTTTTTTCCGAAATGACTTAACCGATTTTAGTAAATCTTCATACGCATAAGCAGGATACATAGTTTTAAAAAGTTACTAAAAAATATTTTTCAAAAATAGTGTTACAGCTAAATTAGACCGATTATAAATTATCTATAAACCAATATTTTTTAATTGGTAAAAATACTTAAAGGGCTTATTAGAGAAGGTCTTGGTATTATATACAGTATGTTAGGTTAAACGAGGGACATATTGAGGGAGGGTATTCAGTATTCGATTCTCGTCCCAAATATGTAAAAAACCTATAACGTATATAGAAGAATTTTTAATGTTTTGTTTAGTGCCTAGATATTTTGGACTGTCCTAAGCCAGGTAAGTTTAAAGTATGAAGGGAAATGGATTATACCTAAGAGTCATTGACCCGCTCACATGTTCTGCGATAGTATTAAGTCGCTAGCGCAAGGGTGTATACACGTTGCGTGACATTTGCGAAAATTTTGGTATGGTTCTGTCTGTTATTTATCAGTGTTTTTTTTTTGTTTATATTTTTATTAGTATCATGTTAGCATGTACTATTATGGGTTTGAATATGTCCCTCGCTTAAACTAACATACTATATATGTAAAATCTCATTAAATAATATTCATAAACAGAAAAGTTATTAGCGTTTGTCCTATCCTAAAATGCCACTCAATTTATGGAAACATTGTACAGGCTATTCATTTTTTGGGATTTATGAATGGCGACCGAAATGGAAAAGTACTGCGCGCAGTATTTTGTAGTAGTAATTGTTTTGAATGATTGTTATGTTATAATTTACCAATTATGACAAATTTTCGTGGACAATTTTGGGATTATGTTTTTTTGAGTTTTGACTACACAGATATGATCAGTAACGTTTTAAAACTTTTTTCAACTTGTTTACTTTTATTTTATTTTTTAATCTTATTGTTGTATATTTTATATTATTGTACTTTCAAATGTTTGTTATGCTTTGTATGTATATTGTGTTCATTGTTATTTTGTATGCGCGTCATGTCCCTGCGACAAATAAATATTTTTTTCTTTCTTTCTTCTTCTAAATCCGTACCCGACGGATGAAGGCCAATTTTTTTGTACTAATTAAATATTGTGGTGTAGAAACAATATTTTTTTTTTAAAGACTTTTCGAAAATGTTTTTAGTAACTTTTTAGTCCTATGTATCCTACTTATGCGTATTAAGTTTCATTAAAATCGGTTCATTCATTTCGGGAAATAAATAACTTGTAAGTTTGTATAAAATGCCCTAAGGTGTAAACGCTTACAGGAAGGGGCCCGAGAACAGGAAGGGGCCCGAGAGGGCTGATGCCTGCCAAGGCTGCGGGTTGTTCGAAAGAGATACCGCGGCCCTGGAACACAAAGAGCTTAGAAGGAACATGGGTGGGTTTTAGTCAGTCAAGTCTGACACTCCCTCCCGCTCCGCCCAGAGCGGGAGAAGTCATTTGATGATTTCCCATCCGCAAAAAAAAAAAAAAAACGTGTAAACGCTTTTAAGACCAATGTAATGTAATAGTTTTCTTTATTTGTCATCTTGGGACAAAGGGAAGCCGATGATGACGAGGATGTAATAGCTTTCTTTATGTATTACAAAACATATTTTTCTAAGCCTGGTTCATAAATCCTTAGCTGTGTAACCTTAACACAACGTAAACTTTATTACGTCCAAGAGGGAGCAAAGTAAGTTTAGTTTAGTAGAAGAGCTAACATCACGTTAGTGAGCGCTAACTTTTTAAATCACTTACTCGTGCTACTGTTTGTTTTATCTTTAACTTGATCCCGCGGCTCCGCTCCCCTTCTGTTCGGAAATTATGCCACGGGAACGTCGTAAATATATTTTATAAGCAGAGGTCGGAATGAGGTAGAGTTATTTTTGTACTAACACTGATTTCATACAGCGAAAGAATAAAGTGGATATGCCTCAAATCCCGAGATTAATTTTAAAGAGCAGAGAAATACCGTGATTTATTAAATAAAAAGGTAGAAAAATACCGTGATTTATTAAATAAAAAAGTTATTTACTGTTCCACAATTAAAACCATCCGGCATCGGATGTCCGAAGTTGCAAAATTCCAAAGCGCACACGCACGATGTTGCCACATTTGTAGTTCGCACAACATAGCGAAGATCCATATTAATATCAACATTTCGATGCAAGTACTTACTTGATTAACTATACCTAATTCAAACGGGACCCTATTACTGAGCCTTCGCTGTCCGTCAGTCCGTCTGTCACCAGGCTGGATCTCATGATGAACCGTGATAGTTAGCCAGTTGAAATTTCTACAGGTTAAGTATATCTGTTGATGCTATATCAACAAATACTAAAAACAGAATAAAATAATTCTTTAAGGAGCCCCCTTAAATAATTATTTTATTCTGTTTTTAGTACATACACCATACAAAAAAGTGAAATTTTTGCTCGTTTTTTATAAATAATGGTGGGGAACCCTTTGTGCGCGAGTCCAACTCGCACTTGGCCGGTTTTTTTTATATGAAAATGTGTTAAAATAGATCTTGTGTTCATTTTATGATGAAAGTTTTGATATTCATCGCCATCATTGTTGAAAAAAAAATGTGACAAAGAACACTTCAACTTCAAGGTCATAAGACTTTTTATTCTAACTTTGTTGTTTTTGACGGCCAAACATAAAAATACTTTTATAATTACATTTTCATGACAGAATTTGTTTTGTTTGATTTGATAAAATCTTTTTATGAAATGGTCTTAAAAGGTGTCTGATGAAATGATAAGTAATAGAGAATGTATGGAAGCATAAGACATGGTGCGCCGACCCCAGATAAATTGATCAATGATGATAATGATGATGATGATGGTCTAGAAAACGAATTATTAAATTAAACAAATTCACAACCATACCTACATAACAAAAATCGTTTGCAAAAAGTATCTTAAAGCGGCGACTGCATGTAATGACGTTAACACTAGCGATCGAAAAATTGAATTTTTCTCGCATTTTCTGCTATCGCAAGACGTATCAAATTGCGACCACTCCGGTGAACATCAGCTACAGCCCTAATAGAAAACTTGATCTCGACATTATATCTGATCTGTCTGACCTTCCAGTCTTTACTTAACCTATCGGTCTTGCAGGGATGGTGGAGCTTTCTGCATCTGCATGTGAATAAAACAAAAAAAAAACAATCTTGCTCAGACATGCCATATACTTTTGGTTATGTGATGTATTTTTTTAATCAAAACTATTCAAATAAGAGAGAATAAGAGAGCGGCGGTGGCCCAGTGGTGGCAGCCCCGACTTACGAGCAGTAAGCCGTGGGTTCGAACCCAGGCAGGCGCATTACTTTATGTAATTTATTTCATCATCGCTGCTCTCAAAAACAGTGAAGGAAAACATCGTGAGCAAAACGGGATGTCCTAGAACCAACAATTCGAAGACATGTGACATCTACCAACCCGCACTGGGCCCGCGTGGTGGATTACAGCCCACTTCCTCTCATAAGAGAGGAGGCCTGTGTCCCAGCAGTGGGAACATTATAGGCTAATGATGATGATGATGATTCAAATAAAAAACACAAATTCAACAAAATATTGTTACTTGTATTCCTCTATACAATGCATTGTAAATCCGTTAAATTATATTGTGTTTTGGTTGTGCAGCATGACACAAATAATTGTGTGTCATGCTGGTGTACCCACATCGACGGCCAAAGCGCGTATTATGCGTACGGTTCACTGTTCAACAGTTATTTACTAAAAGTTCACTATCTCACTATCCCTGGGCAAAGAGCTAAAGGTTTCACAAATCCACTCTAAAGTTCAAAACTCATTAACTTGCGTTGTCAAATTTTAGTTGATTGCTTTTATTGATTATCTTGATCGAAACTTAAAACAATTTTGGTGCGTAAAATGATTTTGTAAAAAGTACTTTACACATAAAACAGAGATCATTGTACTTTTATAAAAAAGATTTACTTGATTTGAGATTTTTAAGTGTAAATTCTAGCGAATTTTAGATTATTTGGAGTCTAAAATTAATCTTGATTCTAAAACACGTTTATACTTCTAAAATAAATTGCAACTATTTTCGAAATGGCTCCGAGTAATCCAAACTTCTATAATGTTTTCATAAGTTTCTGATGTATGGACCCATTCAATCTTTCTAGACTCGTAACATGCTGCTTTTATTAATATTAAAATGAAAAAGTTTAAGTCCAACGAATTTGTGAAAGCTTTATGGAAAACTAGCTGTCCCGCGCAACTTCGTCTGCGTCACATTTTCCCCGTTTTCGCAACATTTTTCATTGCTGCTCCGCTCCTATTGGTCGTAGCGTAATGATATATAGCCTATGTCCTTCCTCAGGTTGAAATCTATCTTCCTGACAAATTTCATTAAGATCCGATCAGCCGTTTCGTCGTGAAGAGGTAACAAACAAACAAACAAACGTACAAACAGAGTGACATTCGCATTTATAATATTAGTATGGAAGTATAGATAATTCATTAGGAGCCCTTTTATCACTTCACACCTTGCATACGATTATAAATGTTCTTGGATTTAGGACTGTAGGAGTCGCCACAGTGGAACGAATGTATGGGAGCGGTTGGACGTAGACATGTCCGAAAAAAAAGAGTAAAATTATGCCAAACTAATGATGCCATCTTATTCGATTACTTAATGCCTTCATAACTTGTGGTGATGAATTTCTTCATAACTCCCATATTTCGGGAGTAATTTGAGAAAATGTGAAATTTTACTATGAAAATGAGTGTATCGAGCTCTCTCCCTCCTGATTCCGGGCTTGTTTCAAGTAGCGGTCTCTAATATCATAATGCTAATACTAAGAGCTATATTTAATACTAAGACACATAGTGCGCCAAATGTGCACTTTCTGGGATAAAGAGTGATGTTTATTTTATAACACAATTTTTTTATTTTTTGTTTATTTTGTTGATTAAAACCGTTTTTCTAAAGGTTTACCTTATTACAATAACATTTCTGAGCAGCCAATTAGAGAAGATATAAGCTAATTAGGATATATAATTAGGGACTTAAGGTTTACATATAAAACTGATGCACTAATGATTACTGATAAGAACATTGCTATTATTTAATTACTAAATGGCTCTTAATACACTAATTTAGCATGCATCATTTACTAATTATCACAATAACTAATTACCTTGCAATATTTAACAAAGGATACCTGGGATACCTGGATTTTATATAAATAGGTCACTATTAGTAACTTTAAAATCAGTGTTGATTTACACCTCGTTGTATCCAAGCTAATCTCGCAATGTATTTTCCAAATTTTAATACAAATCTTGATATTCACGTTGCTTTATGCGCACGCGCACATAAAGATTTACGCGACTTTAACTATTTGTTCAGTGTTTTAAAAGATAACAGTTGTGTTCAGTTATGTGAAAGTGCTGAAACAAGTTTAAAAGACTGGAGTCGTCGATTTTGCTACCGCATTTATGCAAAATGGACACAGTCTGGAAGAAGCACAGATAAGTTTCGGAAGAAACATGAGATTTGGCTACAGGCTGCAATTCAATGGCCGGAATTACAGAATGAAAATATGGAACCTTCTACAGAAAATATAAGTGACGTCATCGAGCCCATAATTTCTCCTGCTAAATCTAATGCTTCAACTTGTACACATCCTAGTCCTCGTAAATCTTTTGAGGACCTTAGTAACCGGCAAAAAAGAAGACGCACTGAAGATAGTCTTTCATGCAGCAGTAGCAGCGCTGAAATTATGTTTTCGGCCGAAAGGGCGCTTCAAAAGGCAGGACAAAGCGATACAGCTTATGTTATGAAATACTTGACGGAGAATCCAGAAGAGGCCTCAAAAATCAAAGCCTTCATTGAAGGTAAATCAATTCAGGTACGGGAAATATCCCCTTTGAAGGCATTGGCTCTTTATGTATCGATGAACTTATCGAAATGGCGCTATAACACTCTTCGGGATTTCAACACTCAAGAAGGAGCTCTTCAATACCCGAGTTACTACATGTTGGTTAAAGAAAAAATTAAGTGCTATCCGGCCAAAGAAGATCTCACAGTTACAGAGAGCTCTGCAAAAATCAAATTACAAGCCTTGATGGATTTAACCTCAAGAAGACTTATTAGGTCGTTAGAAACCCCTGTTGATCCCAATCAACAGCTCGTATTGACCAGCAAATGGGGTTTTGACGGATCATCTAGCCAAAGCATTTATCATCAAAGGACGAGTGAAGATGAGCAAATCGATCTTGCTAGTAATTTTATGATTAGTCTTGTACCACTGCGGCTCGTCTCAAAAGGTGTAACAATTTGGGAAAACGAGCGACCATCTTCCACTTCATTTTGCCGGCCAATATTGTTTAAGTTTATAAAGGAAACCAAAGAAAATGTGCAGAGAGAGATGGCTGAAATCGAAGCAGAGATTGAAGCCTTAACTCCATCCACCATCACTGATGGAATTAGTGTCAAACACCAACTGCTGTTGACAATGATTGATGGTAAAATTCATTCCATTATATCCAATACAGCAGCTTCAGTGTGTGACATATGCAAGGCTTGTCCTAAAGAAATGAATAATTTAGAGTTAATCAAAGATAAACACGCAAACGAGGACATGTATAAATATAGCTTAAGCACCCTTCACGCTTGGATTCGCTCAATGGAATGCTTATTACACATTTCCTACAAATTAGACATAAAATCATGGCAAGTAAGGGGTGATATAGCAAAAAGGCAAGTTGATGACAGGAAGAAAAGAGTTCAAGAGGCTGTAAGAAGAGAAACGGGCTTACTTCTCGATGTTGTGAAACAAGGCAGTGGATCCACCAACAATGGCAACTCGGCAAGGAGATTTTTTGAAAACTACACTAAATCTGCTGAACTGACCGGAATAGATGCTATGCTTTTAAGAAAAATCTGTGTGATCTTGCAGTGTATTTCATCAGGAGAGAAGATCAACGTAACTAAATTCCGAGAGTTCTGCTTTGATACTGCTAAGCTTTACGTGGAGTTATACCCATGGTATTATATGCCTTCTTCACTTCATAAAATTTTAATGCATGGGCCAGACATAGTTCAGAACATGTCAATTGTGCCCATTGGTTTTCTATCCGAAGAGGCATCTGAGGCTAGAAATAAAGATTTTAGAAAATATAGAGAGGGGCATTCTCGAAAGCATAGCAGTATCTCATGCAATGAAGATATTATGCACAATCTTTTACTGTCTTCTGATCCACTTGTTACAAGTATCCGTCCAAAAGGAAATAAGTTTGTAAAAAAATCTTCTTTTAAGGAATTTTATGAGCTTACGGATTCTGAGAAAAGTGATATCGAATTTGTTAACATAAATGATTTAGCGGACATCGATTCTGAATTTGAATTAATTGATGATGATGATGATGACGAAGATAATTAAATGATGTTATTGTTTTAAAATGTGTAACTTAGTAAATTAGAGCTTACATCTTAATTATTTATTGTACTTTTAATGAAACTAGGTAATTTATTATCAACTTACTTAAAAGTCATACTCTCATCAGTTCTTGTGAATATTTTTGTTAATATATATTTCTGTATATATATAATATATTTATAGACCTCTTAATAAGTCTGTCTGCGGTTTAAAGTAAATACAAATGGGGAAAAAACGTTTTTTTTTTTTAAATTTTCATTTCCTTTTATCCCAGAAAGTGCACATTTGGCGCACTATGTGTCTTAGTATTAAATATAGCTCTTAGTAATAGCATTATGATATTAGAGACCGCTACTTGAAACAAGCCCGGAATCAGGAGGGAGAGAGCTCGATACACTCATTTTCATAGTAAAATTTCACATTTTCTCAAATTACTCCCGAAATATGGGAGTTATGAAGAAATTCATCACCACAATTTATGAAGGCATTAAGTAATCGAATAAGATGGCATCATTAGTTTGGCATAATTTTACTCTTTTTTTTCGGACATGTCTACGTCCAACCGCTCCCATACATTCGTTCCACTAGTCGACCAAACGCTGGTCTACTATAGTACTAATTTAAATACACAGAACTTTATACGTCTATACTTACTTACTTAATATTATAAAACTTCAGTTTGTTTGTTTGTTTACTTGAACGCGCTAATCTCAGGAACTACTAATCAGATATGAAAAATTCAGTGCTAGATAGCCCATTTATCGAGGAAGGCTATAGGCTGTATATAATTACGCTACGACCAAAAGGAATGAATACAGCAATGAAAAATATTGCAAGAACGGGGAAAATGTGACGCAAACGACGTTGCGCAGCACAGCTAGTTTTAACATACAGAAACTCACGCCTTTTATCCATGGGGTCAGGCAGAAATAGAAACCACTGAATGCCACTTGCTAAGATTCTTGCAAAGTTTTTTGGATTTATGTACGTAATGTATACTTATCACTTGCTTCGGTGAAAGAAGACATCGTGAGAGAACCAGCCTGAGAGATATTCCCAGACGGCATGTAAAGCCAAGTCAGAAGCCCATGTCCGGCATAAAAACTCTGACACCAGGTTATCCACACAACCACACGATAATTAAGAAATAAAGCCGGAATAATGATGTCGTTGCATGTGTTAGTTCTTTGAAGGTTTGATGTATCAGAACTTGATTTATAAAGTTGTCTCTTTCTGTACCCCAATGTCAATAAATTATTAGGCTGGAAAAAACAACAAATATTTGATATTCTAATGTATCGCATCATCAATACAAATAAATAAAATTAAGTGTCTGCTTGTAATCTTAAAATAACCGTTTTCTACTACATGCATTTGAATGTATATACGGTACATATGCCAAAATAACATCGTCATCGTCTGTCGGTCTGTTTGTTCCGGTTAATCTCTGGAACGGCTGAACCGATTTTGACGGGACTTCCACTGGCAGATAGCTGATGTAATAAGGAGTAATTTAGGCTTCTATTTTAGAAAAAATCTAGAAAAACACTAAAATTATTATTAAAAAAAAAACCTAAATAACTTTTTAGTTAAATTCCACGCGGACGAAGTCGCGGGCACAGCTAGTTTTACAATATAATGCATAGTAGGCACAAGATAAATTACTTTGATCTTATTTTTACGATAAAGAAGAAGAACATACTTTTGCGACGAAGTTCATACCTATATATATATTACGCACGCTGGTCGCAAGTAGGTACATTTCTGAAGAACATCACCAACAGGGTCACTGTTTATCCTTCTTGCTAGGCCATCTCCGCCCGGCGAATTTAAAACGAATTTAGCATAATTTACGGTCGCATGCCGGCCATGATTAAGCTCAACGGCCTTAGATAACGTTTTGAATCTCATTATTGTGATTAAATTCTTCTAATGATTCCTCTCTTAGGAAATCGTAAGGTTAAGGGCATGGCCATCTTGTTGAGTGATTGGAGTAGTTAAAATCCTCGTGTTTGCGATTAAGCAGTAATGGAGGGTACAATTAGAAATACCTCGGGGTTTAAGGTGACACTTTTCGACATTTTTCCATTGAAACTTCGGGGGGGTTTTACTCCACTGTTTGACAGTGTAAATCCAAAGTAAAACATGATATGGTATTGTGTCATTATTAATTTTGTCTGTACGGCAACAGAATAGGAAAATAAAAAACCATTAAAAAGGTACGAGCTATCAAAGATTCATTTTTATTGCAAATTTTAACGCAACTTTGATCGTAAATTAGTAATAAAAGAAGTGTCAAATTTCCAAAACAAAGTCGGTACCGACACAGTACAATTATCAAAAAATTCAATACATTTTATTTGTAATTGATACACGTAGTGGTTTTTTCTTAAAACACTACTTTGGCTTTAATGTTTCCCGACCAATGGATTCGCTAATCCTTCAAGCTTCAAGATCGTTTTGTTTCTGACCTTTTCATTCTTATCTTTTGTGTGGTATTTGTGTTTCATTTTGATTAATTGTAATCTTATTTTTGTTTTATATAATTTTGTTGCGAGTGCTTTATTGTGCGACATTATTTTTATAATTTATTTGTTTATATTGTGTACTGCTGAGCATTAGATCTTTGGATTTTCAGGTCGGGAAAAGTTTGATTGGGTTTTTCTATCAGTAGTTTCTCAGCAGCACCCATGGAGTCTGGATTTGTGCCCGGTTGATGGCAATAGGGTCGACCCCTTTTACATGGGACTTAAAACATAACTGGCGATATGTGGCTGTACTATTAGGTACACCACTGCCTAAACCTTCTGGGATTACAGCCGTGATGTTATATATTCTTAAGTAAATTTCTTTACTTTTATTTTGGAAAGAAAAAGTTATTAAGAATAATTTTCATAGAATATCAACCTTATGTTAATAACTCTAGTACTAGTTTACCGCAGAAACAAGTCGATCTGTAAAATTAGCTTTCAAAGATCAAACATCTGTATAAAATAACTAGCTAGGCACGAATAAATCCGTCCTTTTTTGGGGACTCCTAAAAGCTACAAAACCCTTTTTAAATTGTACGGCCGTAGGTAATTGGCAGGAATTGTCCTTTTTTATGCGACGTTAAAGTTTCTTCTATTGTACGTTCTACGTAGAAACGAACGTGTTTACGTTTTAAACTAAATTAAGGTTCATTGACATTACAACAAGAGGTCGAAACCTTTTTTAATTTGATTGCAATTCAATTCGATCTTTTGGTAAAGTACCTTTACCTTCAGTAAAATTAAGTAAGTAAATAAAGAGATCTGTAAATATATGACAGGTATTTGAATTTGTGTTGGGTAATACTTTTATTTAAATACTAGTGAAGCGTACAATTATTTTATAGTACATTATGGTACTAGTGTGTAATGTTGGTGATTACCGCTGAGGCGCCTGGTATATGTACCGTATATACTACATATGCATGTAGTAAAAAGCGGTTATTTTAATATTATAAACAGACACTTCAATGTTATTTATTTGTATTATATATTTGAATAGATAGATAAGCGGTTTTGCTGAAATTATGCCGTTACAATAAACTTAAAACAAAAACGATGAAAACATCGGCTTTGTTTTAAAAATGATATATTATTATTATTATCTGATTTACAAAAAGCTGGAGACCCATCTATAATAAATATACCTCTTCAACTATAAATGGAAATAGTTCTAAAAGTTTTCTTCTACAGTATGCAGCAGTTGATTTATGAATATTTACAGCGATCGTATGTATAAAATACCACTTCAGTATAAATTACTTATTGGTACATAAAATAAATAAACGATGGATGGTCTGTGTGAAGGATAAAATTGATATAAAGGACTGCTTAGATGACGAGTAATACAAAATTTGAGAGAAGAAGATTTGTTACGTTTATTTTGGGTAAGGGTATCATTCTCCAGCCCTTCAGCCAACCCAGCCTCTCACTGATACTGTTAGCCTGCGTCATCCCACTGCTGGGCAAAAGGCTGTCCCTACAACATCCAGTTGTTTCGATCCAGGGCCAATGTGGACCAATCGTCGCTGGTTTTGTCCAGCTCGTCCCGCTATCTTCTGACGAGGTCTGCCGTGAAGCCTTCTGGCTTTAAGCTGACTGATTTAGTGTCCGACCGAAACTGGTTTTTACGACCGAAACCGAAACCGAATTTCGGCAACGGTCTCAGTTTCGGCCGAAACCGAAACCGAAACTTCCCTACAAGGATCATGTTTTGAAGGAAAAATAAAGAAAACGTTGAAAAGTCGGTCGTTATTTTTTTATCTCATACACATATTTTTTTATCACATGACTATGCACTCTTCGCCATAGGTACTTAATATTTAAGTAATAAACAAAAAACAAAATAAATCTCTTTTTTATCTTGACTCAACGCACCGAACATGACCGATCGC
Source organism: Cerastis leucographa (assembly GCA_963082945.1). Lineage (NCBI taxonomy): Eukaryota > Metazoa > Arthropoda > Insecta > Lepidoptera > Noctuidae > Cerastis > Cerastis leucographa. Next base: position 15,444,302 of record OY720362.1, on the reverse strand, counting down.
AGCGCGAGAACACCCGAATGCAGTTTCGGTTTCGGTCGTAGTTTCGGCAGGTTTGCCGCCGAAACCGAAACTTAACCGAAAATCGTTTTTTTGCCGAAACTCGACCGAAACCGAAACCGACACCGAACATTCGGTCGGACACTAGACTGATTGTGTTTGCAACACCACACTGTGCTCCAAAACACAAATTATAGAAAAAAAACGGCAGCTTACATTCATAGGTAACCGAAACTAAGCAATGCTGTTTGGTGGTAGGAAAAAAATAGTGCGTGGAGTCCTTCCGCGCGGAAGAAGTGAAACTTCGTAATACTACACGCATGCGTTCGAGTGCCACGCATTCACTCTCGCTCTGTCTCTTTCTATTCCCTCTCCATGGTAACGTTAAACGTTTAACGCAACCTTGTTGGAAGTCGCATAAGAAGTTTCACTTCAATTAAGTATGGTGTTATTACTTCCCGGGAAACAGCTTCGCTTCGCCCAACTAAAATGTTTCTATTTTAGACCCTAAGATTGAAATGTGATACCCTTTATCGAAACTGTACCACAGACGTGTCCTTATGGTCAAGGGTACAAACAAATCAATGAGAGAGCTCGAACTTGGCATTGAACGGAAGTGTGATTGGATTGGAATGTAATGAGCCGGCGAACAATATGGTTTAGTTCATTCGGTCTTCTATTTCAGAAAGGTCTGTTGTTTATCTGTGAGGTGAGGAGATTGATTTGATGGTTTATTTAGTATATGTTTTGCTGATGTTGTGTTTTATTATGTGGTTCATGTGTCTTTTATTGTGATGGACCGTAGCTTTTAGTATTTTAGGAACTTTATTTGTCAGTTGATGACATGAAAAATTACATAGTAACCGTTGCTTTCAAAATGTTTTTGAGATAGTAAGTAGAGTTTTGTTTTGACAAATTCCAATGTTTCAAGATCGTCCCTAACGCATCACAGGGGTTTTCCTTTCGTGGTATTGAAAATTGGGACCTGTATTTATTTATCACTTACGAATTTACGTTATGTAAACATAAAATGCTCTGCCGTGCGGTCCGCGATCCCCGGTGTGCGCTGGCTTTTACGCGTGAATTTCGGCAATAATCCCAAGGGAAAGTACTACCGGCATTTAGAGTATCCTTTACCTTACCCCAGCTAATGATCTATCCGTGTGTCATATCTTAATTTGTTCAGACGAAGATAACAGGGAAACAGAGTGACCAACAGGTGGACGGAGTTACTTCATCTTTGAAATAAACAAAAATACGACGTAATATTCCAATTTATGGTATGGAACGTTGCGCTCAAATGTGTGTGGTAGTTGTTGAAATGAACGTATTATTTTGCATAATAACGGAACGCAACAAATATGGTTCCTGCTTTGTCCGCGTCTATGGCGTTGATGAGTAACATTGCTGTGTGTAAAAAATAACTGTCATGGCCTCCTCCCTTGCTCGTAATAAAAATCACGTCGTGCCTCCATGCAGTGTTTGATATCACAAAGCCAGATATCCAAAACCACAACAAAGACCACAAGTATCACCTTATCCAACAGTAGTCTTTCCATAGTTTAATGTGTTGTTTTCACGTTCGAGTACCTAATAACAGAAGATATGCCTACTATAATAACTGTAATTTTCATTGAGTAATACTAGAACATCAGCTTTATAACTTACTAGCTTCTGCCCGCGGCTTCACCCGCGTGGAGTTCGGCAATTGCCCACGTATGCGTTAACCGCCCAAAATAATGTCGAAAATAGTCATTTAAATGTTATAGATAATAGTTGTTGGCCGCGGCTTCGCAGTTCTCACTTCAATTAATGCCAGACATAGCCTAGGGGAGGATATTCAGGCAATGCGTATTTTAAATTTTATTATTTGCACTTACAAAATGAGGTCATCATTTTCGTTATCGGGGACCCTAAAGTCCACAAAAACGACACCCGTGAAAGAAAAACCGAAAGTTTTCCTCGGCGTCAATTTGGTCAGCGACCCCGAAAACCACGAAAACGACACCAATGAACGAAAAACAGGAAATTTTCCTCGGCGCCATCTCGGATTTTCATTTTCATTGCCAGCGACCCGCTAAAACCACGAAAACGACACCAATGAACGAAAAACAGGAAATTTTCCTCGGCGCCATCTCGGATTTTCATTTTCATTGCCAGCGACCCGCTAAAACCACGAAAACGACACCAATGAACGAAAAACAGGAAATTTTCCTCGGCGCCATCTCGGATTTTCATTTTCATTGCTAGCGACCCGCTAAAACCTCGAATACGACACCCATGAAACCATTGAGTCGCGCCAGTGTCCACTGTCCAGTCGCGTGAGTGTCTTTCGCGCAAGTATCCATGCACAATATATTTTCGTCCCGCAAGTGTCCTTCTCACTTGACAAATGACCCAGATTCCCTAGAAGTGTGAACTTATGAAGTTTTTTAGCGTATTTGTCCATACAAAAGTGCTAACACTACAAAACAAAAATAAAAAAATTGCCACCCCTGTTATCGTCTGAGGGGTTCAAAAAACATTGATACGTGTTTATCAATTCCATCGAGAAACACAAATAGTAAATTTGAAGCTGTGCAGACTATATTTGTTTTACTAATGTTTCAACCCCTTTTCTCCCTTTTGGGGTCGAATTTCCAAAAACGGCCAAATAGGTGTTCATTTATTTTTGCTTAGAAACTTCAATATTTAATGTCATTCTTCTTACTTCAAAAATGACGGATTCCGCATAAAAACTTTGAACCCCCATCTCACCCTGTTAGGGTAATTTCTCGAAAACGCTAAAATATCTATTTATTTATGTCCTACCAGAAGCTTGTATATGAAATTTCAGCCTTCTAACTTACAAACTTTCAACCCCTATTTAGGTCCCTTAGAGGTTGAATTTCGAAACATCCTTCCTTATTCCTTGCCTACATTATAAAGGGAACCTCTGTGTAAAATTTCAGCTTTTTAGGTTCAAAGGTTTGGGCTGGGCGTTGATGAGTCAGTCAATCAGTCAGTCTGGACTTCTCTTTTTATTTATATATAAAATATATAGATAAATATAATAATAATAATAAATAGATAGATAATAAGTAGCAGTCCAGCGCAACTTCGTCTGCGTCACATTTTCCCCGTTTTCGCAACATTTTTCATTGCTACTCCGCTCCTATTGGTCGTAGCGTAAAGATATATAGCCTATAGCCTTCCTCGATAAATGGGCTATCTAACACTGAAAGAATTTTTCAAATCGGATCAGTAGTTCCTGAGATTAGCGCGTTCAAGCAAACAAACAAACAAACTCTTCAGCTTTATAATATTAGTATAGATAGATGTTTTGGTATATTATACTTGTTTTGTTTAATTTGATAAAACTTTTGGATTAAGGAAGCTGGTTTTGTAATTAATTAAAACTAAGACGGAATCTTAAAACTCTGTCAACAGTAAAGTAACGCAATAAAACTTGAAATGAAAAACGTTAAACGGATTATGGCGTCCCGCTAAGCTGTGACTAAATTAAAAATAAATTAAACGAATGAAATCGTTAATAACATCTAGTTGGAAAATGTGGATGTCTGTTTCTGAACAAGTTTTCATTTTGTATCCGAGGCTTTTCGTTGGAATGTTCGCATTTCAATTGTGGAACTTCAATCACATGTTTGTGTATTTAACTATGTGTGTTTACACTGTTAAAAATTATGTAATTTTACATTGAAAAATATTACATAATCCTGTAAAATTCCCGAAAACTCTGGGAAAATTATGAAATTTTACATAAATTTCATCAATTTTACATTTTTTCGTTAAAATCAACAGTTTTTAAGTAGTTTTACATAAAATTTATGTAATTATCACTAAGCCATGGATATTTACAAAAAATCTGTAAAATTACATGGATTATTGGGATAAATACATTTTCGTATGTATTTTTTACGATGGAAAAGGGAATTTTACATAGAAATCTCGTAATTTTACCTATTTTAGTGAAAAACACATTTTTATGTAAATTTACTTACGTCTTATGAAATATTCCAAAAAATGACAGTAAAATTACATAAAACATAGTGAAATTTCCCAACATTTCTTTAATTTTACAAATATTCTGTTGAATTAACTGTCTAAAGGGTCTTTTTACATAATTAATATGTAACAATCTCAAAGAGATGGAAGTTTACATAAAATCTGTAAAATTACATGGAACGTTTGGGACAAATACTTTTTTTAATGTGTTTTTAGCAATTAAAACGGGAATTTTACAGAAAAATCTCGTAATTTTCCCAATGTTTTCGAAAAATGCATTTTTATGTAAAATTTCTTACGTCTTATGTAATATTCCGAAAAATAGCAGTAAAATTACAAAAAACTTATTGAAATTTCCCAACATTTCTTTAATTTTTACATATATTCTTATGAATTTACTGTTTAAATGGTCTTTTTACATAATAAATATGTAATAATCACTAAGAGATGGAGTTTACATAAAATCTGTAAAATTACATGGAATGTTTGGGACAAATACCTTTTTTAATGTGTTTTTAACACTTAAAAAAAGGGAATTTTACATAAACATCTCATAATTTTACCAATGTTTTTGAAAAATACATTTTTATGTAAATTTACTTACGTCTAATGTAATATTCCGAAAAATACAGTAAAAATACAAACAATAATATGAAATTTCCAAACATTTCTTAAATTTTACATATTTTCTGTATTATTTCTATTTAAATGTGTCTTTTCACATACTAAATATGTAATAATCCCTAAGAGATAAAAGTTTACATAAAATAGGTAAAATTACATGGAACGTTTGGGACAAATAATTTTTTTTATGTGTTTTTATCAATGAAAACGGGTATTTTACATAAAAATCTCATAATTTTACCTAATTTTCTGAAAATCACATTTTTATGTAAAGTTACTCACTTCTTATGTAATATTCCAAAGAATGTCAGTAAAATTACAAAAAACATTATGAAATTTCCCAACATTTCTTTAATTTTAAATGTATTCTGTAGAATTTACTCATTAAATGGACTTTTCTCATAATTAATATGTAATAATCAATAAGTGATAGAAGTTTACATAAAATCTGTAAAATTACATGTAATGTTTGGGACTAATACTTTTTAAATGTGTTTTTAACATTTAAAACGGGAATTTTACATAAAATTCTCCTTATTGTACCAATTTTTTTGAAAAATTAATTTTTATGTAAATTTAATTACTTCCTATGTAATATTCCGAAAAATATCAGAAAACTTATAAAAAAACTATGAAATTTCCCAGTATTTTTTTAATTTTACAAATTTTTTGTAAACATTCTGTTCAAATGTGTATATTAGCGGGTGTAAGTATAATAATAACCGGCACTGTAGTTAAAACAGTATATTAAACTCAAACACACGGTTTACAATACACAGCAGTCCACTATACTTTAAAATCACTAAAACTATTACAATTCAAAGTTATGAAACTCGTGATCGGTCGTAGTACTCGTATGGGCCTCTGATCTCTCGCGCAGAGCTGTTATAGCTTCCGCGCGATACAAAAATGTGGCCGCGCCGTCGCCTACTATAAATTGTCCCGCGGCTTAGTCTGTTAGGAAGCTAGCTGGGGGTTGACCTCGATTGGCTCTCTTGGGAAGACGCCCACTTCTAGGTTCTAAAGCACGCGTGGGCGTGCTGGGTACGTAATAGTTCAACAATTGGAACGGGAATTTTACCTAAATATCTCGCAAATTTACCAATATTTTATACATTTTTATGTTTTACTTACGTCTTATGTAATATTCCGAAACATGTCAGTAATATTACAAACAATATTATGATATTTCCCAATAACTAATTAATTTACTACATAAAAAATCTGTAACTAAAATAACTGCTGTTTTTGCATTTTGTTTTGTTGTAAAACCGTAAAATTCGCGCCCTGATTCGCGCACGAGTGTGGAGGGCCCTTTTGAAGGAACTGTCATATTACGGATCATCATTCGCCGCAACCGCGACACGTATAGAAGTACCCTGCCTCCCCTTCTCCGCCGTACTTCCTATTTTTAAATATGCTTTTTATAAGTAGGTATTAGACTTTTTATCAGTTTTCCGAACGAAATGACATGTGCAAACGAGACAGCTCTATGAATGTGTATAGCGACGTCTCGTTTACACAGATCATTTCGTAAGGAAACCGAGTAAAAAATTCGTAAGTATCTGACATCGACAAGGGGGCTCAACCAAAAGTAAGGTCTCTAAACCGCCTTTAGCGACGAAAGATCATACAACCACGTTACAAAACACTTAACACTGTGTAGCGTAAATCAGAACGTTTAGCCGTGTATTTCCTTCTCAGTCGAGTCAGTCGCAGTTGCAAGTTCAAGATATTGCATGCAAATTAAAGATATTTGATATTTGAAGCAACACGAGTGGGATTAAGGTATAGAAAACGTTTGATTTCCAGCACGCGTTGCATGACCGCCGTAGAAACGGGCTATTTCTACGGAAGAATCGACAAAATTAAAAAAGAAAAGAAAAAGAGTAGAAAGATTTCTATCGTCCTAAACATGGCGATGTTATGAATGTAGAAAAGAAATTTTTCTATTCTTCAGTCTACATAAGTCTACGACGTCGAGCATGACGACCATATTTTCTCTACTTTTGACACTTGGGTGTAGAAACATTTCTTCTGACAAATGTCAAAATAGTCTTCATCACATCGGACCTAGACAAGATTCTTTTTGTAAAGAATCTAGCTATTAAGTATTTGTGTTTCTTGAGCTTCTGTGATTTTAAAAAAACATGTTGGGGACCTACCGTCGCCATCTCCTCAGTTTGTATGCCGAGAAGAATGAAAGGAAGGCCGAAAGGATTGGTGTACGAGCGTTAACTGGGGCTTTCGATTACCCTTAAAAAAGAATTCCTTACCTACAAATTCGCAAAGAGATGGTGCAGTATTTGTGCCAGGCTAGCTGATCGAGCATCTGTCTCCTAGCACATCTCAGGGTCTGCCTGTTTTCGTTAAAGTTAATTCAATCTAGGTACCATAACTAGGTTCTTTGTTCGATGAAAATCCTGCTTACAGGATATTGCCAAAGATCAAGTCTATTACTTCTAGATCGCAGATGCTGAGTGCAGAATAGGTACTCAATCTGAATGCAAATTTTCCAGGCAGGGTTTCATGACCAATTTAGTTTAGTGGTTTTATCATTAAAACAGACCTACGCAGACTACATGAATCAAAAATTTACCAGAATTATCTACTAGGTACAAAAACACAACAAGTCATAAAAACGAAGTATGTCTGTACATCCACCCTTAACAAACGTCATGTAAGGCCGCAATACGTGATGACGTGAATGTGACGGAACCAGAAAATATATGAAAATTAATGGAACCCACAAAGACCCACAAGCATAACATTCCCTACGACCCTAAGCCCTAACCTATCATATAAATAAGTTCAGGGGGGTTACTATGACGCCTAAAACATTATTGTTCCATTCCTATTCCAGAGTGGAAAGAGATGGAGCTAGACGACTTGTATAGCTCCCTCTCTTTTTCACTCTGAAATAAGAATGGAACAATAATGTTTTAAGACGTCATGGTACGCCACCAGGATGCTTGCACCATGCGACCTAAGGTTACAGACGAATAGTAGACAGGAATACCAGGTTCGGGAAGGGTACACTCACTGCCAGTCCCGCAGACTCACGAGACTGATCAGAGATGGCTAAAGTTGTCTTGGCCACAGTGAGGGGTAATGAGACAATAATATAAAATTCTAATTTAATTTATTTACAAAATGTTCTGCTTATACAGTATGTTAGTTTAAACGAGGGACATATTGAAACCCATAATAGTAAATACTAACATGATACTAATAAAAATATAAACAAAAAAAAAAAACACTGATAAATAACAGACCGATCCATACTAAGATTTTCGCAAATGTCACGCAACGTGTATACACCCTTGCGCTAGCGACTTAATACTATCGCAGAACATGTGAGCGGGGCAATGACTCTTAGGTATAATCCATTTTCCCTTCATACTTTAAACTTACCTGGCTTAGGACAGTCCAAAATATCTAGGCACTAAACAAAACATTAAAAATTCTTCTATATACTTTATAGGTTTTTCACATATTTGGGACGAGAATCGAATACTGAATACCCTCCCTCAATATGTCCCTCGTTTAACCTAACATACTGTATACTACTTTGTCTCAACACACTCTAAAAAAAACTTAAACATACTCTGTGTCCTATGCGTGTAAGATGCAACCAAATCATTCTTTTAACTGCAACATTGAACAATATCATTTAAAATAATAACAGTTATAATATATTAGTTTTTTGTTTATAATTTATATGTATTAAAAGGCCTTTGCCCAACAGTGGGACATTCAATAGTAGTAGTTGATGTAAATAAATTCAATATTTGGGGCCCATATTTTCATTCTTCTGAATCCTCATTCGTTGTAATCTGAAACGCAAACACAAAATATAGTTAAATATTGTTAGTTGCCAACATAACATGAACAAAAAATTTATTTATCATTGATTTGCAGGGGAATTCAGCCTATGCTTTGGAGCCTTGGCTCAAGACACCAATTAGAAATGCTCATGTGCCTGAGAAGGCCTATCTACAAGCTGTAACTAATACAAGAGCTAACATTATAAGAAATTATTTTATGTAAATAAATAATTTCAGTACCTATCTGAATCGTCGGCGTCGTCTCATTTATCTGCCAGACCATTCCTTCCGACCATTCCGAAGGCTACTATTGCTTATATCCTGAAACGAATAAGACTATTATTTCAACATATTTTTAGGACAAAGCAGAGGCCTATGCCTGTATCAACTGTATTATTCTGTTGCTTTGAAAATCGCTTAAACTTATTTCACATTGTAACAAGATTAAAATGATAAAGACACATACTATTAGAAAAATTCACACAAGGAACCGAGTGTACGCTGACCTCTTTTTCTTGGTCTTGCTGTTTATTTTTGCATTGTGAATATGCGAAAATTAACAAAACAAACAGCGTATTATAAAGTTTACTTTGTAAACAATCCAACATGTCATCTGAGTCCGCCACAGATAAAAAACTTAATACGAGAAATACGTTTCGTGGTTGCGATGAGTTCCGTTCGAAAGGTTGAAATGTTATGTAAAATATTTAGGTTTAATTTCGCGAAAACGATTTAGGCCTGGATCCAGGATGCAGCAACACCATCCCGCCCGCGAAAAATGAAAAACTCGTGCAATTGACAACTTTTGTTGGTTAACTAAACGTACTACTAGCGTCGTCGTGTTTTGATAACAGGACCTGGCCCCCTATTCACAAACGCTCGGATTCGATTTCGATTCGATTAGTCGTATGTCTATCTTGTTTTGGCATTACGAAAGCGAGCGAGATAATATACGACTTTCCGAATCGAAATCGAATTCGAGTGTTTGTGAATACGGGGGCTGCATCACCTGCATGAACCTAGGTATAGAATAGAAGTCTAATACCTAGGGAGATTTAGGGGTTAGGATGGCGATTCTTTCCGAAAAAGATCGATTTTTGAATCGAGTCGAATCGTGACCTAATGAATCGATCTACAAAAAAATCGAAGCCAATAAGATCGATTTCTGAAAAATCGATCTTTTTTTCAAATTTTTGTTTATAATGTAATATAAATCTATTTTATTAAAAACAAGATACATATTATAATTTAACGATCTCTTATCAACAAAATCAGGTAATTCGATGATAAAAAATATTTTTATTACCATAACAAAACATCAGATCAGGCACCCTATTCACAAATACTCGGATTCGATAAGTCGTATGTCTATCTTGTTTTGGCATTACGAAAGCGAGCGAGATAGACATACGACTTTCCGAATCGAAATCGAATCCGAGCGTTTGTGAATACGGGGGCAGGTATAAAACAAGACATTACACAGACACTGATACAAAAAGTCAAAGATTACAAACAAACGTAACTTTTTTTTTTAGAGAGGCGAAGGAATCCAAATATACAGTCATCTCGCGAGTTTTAGAATAATTTACCCTTTAACCGGCAGCACTCTTATAATACGGGTACATTCAATTAATTGTAAATATTTTTTTGGTTTATACCAAAAAATTAAATAAAATCGAATGTCGATTTTCAAGGGTGAAGTATCGATTCACAGAATCGATTCAGTACTACATATCGATTTAAAAAATCGATCTTTTTGGCTCCAAAAATCGATTCTTCAATTAATCGATCTCAGATCGCCATCCCAGGTAAGTACCCTCCTACCCAAGGTTTAATAAAATTTAATAATCGGGAATTCAGGGGAGGAAAAAAATGAACAACGTTTTATTAAACTGAAACATATTATTGATCAACAAATAAAAAATATTTGTTTTTCTACATTCGTTATAATACCAATACCACCCTAGCACACTTGCTCGATGACGTGCTCGCACGTGGATCGCGCGGCGGCAAAACAATCTCAAATATCTCTCTGTGTACTCATCCAGTACATTTCTTTTCACTGCAAACAGCTGGTATTATTATTAAGATTTTGTAGGATAATCGTCGGTATTTTCACTTTTTTATTGGAGTGAAATATCTGTTACGAAGTATCTATTTAATAATCTGTCATCTGTGTAAATATTTAATAATCTGTGCCGCGGTGGTAAGGATTGGAGGATTAATTATTAAGGTTTATTATTTAGTTAATTTTAGTTACGTATCCGCGTTCGGAACGCACCTTTGTTTGTATCAGTATTCAGTACCTACCACCGGAGTCCGGACTTCCGGAGTTACCCACCCCTACAACACTGGTAACATACGAGTACATTTAATAGAATAGAATAGAACACAAACCGATGCATATTAATTATGGCATAAGTTTTCGATTGTAGTCAATTTTCTAAAAACCGACTAAATCTTCCAAATACGAACACATCAGCAGTGTTACCAACTCAGTGGATTTTCCACTAAAACTGGTGGTTTCGACCCCCCTTTTAGTAGCGAAATATTGCTTTAAGTGGCTGGTGGTTTTTTCTAGTGGTTTAGTAGAACTCACTTTCAATAATTACTGAAAATGCTATCACTCAACGACTAAGCCTCTAAAACGTTACGAAATATACCATATATATACCAAAATTGTTTGGAATGAAATATTGCATTTCAAAGATGCTCAAGGGGAATCTAGGTTTGAGGAATTAGCGACTTTTGCGCTTACTCTATTAATACTGCTTCATTCTAATGCCGATTTTGAGAGGCAATTTAGCTGTATGAATGTTATAAAAAACAAGCAGAGGAACAGAATGAAGTTGAATCTTTTAACTACTATATTAAGAATACGCTGTGGTTTAAGATTGGAAGGAAAATGCTGCAAAGATTATGAAATTACAATAAAAGTTATAAAACAAATTGGGACCAAAGAATCATATAAACGTGAAACAGACTATGTGGCAGGAAAAAATCATTTTTGAATTTTAGAATATCACTTTATTTTTATAGTTATTGTTGTTATTGAATAATTTGTATGTTCCTCATCTTGAATTGTTGATTATTGACTAATAATATTGTTTGTTGATTTACTGATTTTAAATATTTTATTACGTAATAATAAAGAACTTTTTTGAGTAATATAACTACTTACTGTTTTCTTTCATAAAAACCAAAGATTTGTTTAGTGGAAATTTAGCGATTTTTACAAATTTTTGGAGAAAATCCGAATTTTGTTAGTGGTTTTTAGAAGTTGAATCTGGTGGAGAGCTTGTTTATTTGTTGGCAACACTGAACGTCAGTGCTTAGTAGAATAGATAGAGGCGTCATGACGCGTCGCGTCTTTTAACCGATTACCATTTCGCGGCGCGGGCGCGCAGCCTCTTTCTCAACTCCAACCCAGGCTGAGGCTACTATAAACGGGTAAGTGCTCTGTGTGATTGTAATTCTTTTTGGTTCCTGATGGATCACATTCGTTACCTATGTATTTCTGTCAGCGCAGTCCGGCAGCCATTTAAACTTCTCGGCAGCCTCGCTATGACGAGTGTCGAGAAAGGCTATGTACATAGTTGGCCCTTACCACTTGACCTGCCACCTTGCTCCTCACTGTGAATGCGCTCACATGCTTCGCCTTCCTGCACCATGCTTGCCTCGCCGCGCATCGCATAGATCGCTTGACCACGCAGCGAGGAACCTTTGAGAAGCTTGTGGGCATGTGCGCGCATAACCTCTAATTTTAAGCCGCCTCGATAGGGGAGTCATCCTCCATCCACCTTGCTTTGGGCTTACGGCTGGGAGACGCCCGCATCGACGGAGGCTTGCTGTGTTCTGGCACAACGCTTACGGATGCACCCGCCACGCGCTGATTCCAGAGTTCCAGTCAGTCGGCGAGCGAGTCTAAGACGCGCACTATCCACGCGGCCGCCGCTACTGCCGTCTGTGCCTCACATCACGTCACGTGGTACTTGAGTACCGAGAACCCACGCTGCCACGTGTTGAGGCTACTTGCCGCCCCAGTGCCAAGAACCTTGAACATGAACAAGTTTTAACCTGCAGTGTTTGTGCTCACACCACACCGTAGTACTACTAGGGTGAGTAACAGATATACTTTAAGTTTCTTGCATCAAAAATCTAGTGAAATCTGCTTTAGACCGTAAACCGTTACGTAATATGATTGTTTTAGAAAGAACTTGTGGATTGTGGAAGCAGCTTGCAGTTGATTCACGTTCAGTTCACGTCCAGGGTGGACGAATGATCTTGTTGAAGTTGTTTGCCATTAAATAAACGTAAGTACTTACCAGCATACTAGAAAAGTACATCTTAATTTAAAATAGTCCAAGCCGTAATTTGATTTTCGTTGGTTTAATAACTTAACCGATTCGTTGCGTGTTACATTTTCAAAAACTTTTGGCTGTGGCGGGCAAACATTTGTTTCATGATACGACAGGCGTGCCTTATGCAAAAAGCGATGATACATTTTTTTTATTAAAACTGCTACGCAAATAATTGGTCAATAACGCTAATAAATTCTGTTATTCTTTCACAGTAAAACATGCCCGTCGTGAAAATTTGGTAGGCAGACATAAAAGTAAAGAAAGCTGTACCAATATTGGAATTAACTGTGGAAAATGTAACACAATCAGGTAAATCTATTTCACTTTTGCTAATGAAACCTTTCTAGTGTATATATATTGTAGAGTATACTATAATTGGATACTGATAAGCAATAATGTGCTGACAAACCACATATACATCAATTAAAAAATTAGATGGTTACAGTTGACATAAGTATTGCAAATTTTTGCTAAACCGTATCCAATTAGATAGGTAGATTGTATATATATAGAAGCCCCTATTTTCTGTCACATAATTAGATGTATTTGTGCAGATAAACATCTATTTAAATACATACAAACTTAATATACCTGAATGGAAGTATTAAGCAGACATTTAATTACACTGTACCACATAGCGCTAACTTGAAAAGTCACAACTACGTACAGAAATTTGTTAAACATATTAATTAGTGATCGGTAACAATGTTTGAATTCCATGGTTTCATTTAAAGGTTATTAACCATTATCAATTGATAATGGTTACCTTAGTTTAGTTAAGCTGATTTTTAATACACAGATTGCTTTCAGGGTTCTCAGTAAGCTCGGTTCTCCATACAAACTTAGTTAAACTCTCATTTTAAAACGAGTTGCTAGTTTGCTCTGAAACTTTGTACTTACAATAGGATAAGGTATATGTCTGTAAGTAGTTTAAGTAACTACAAATACCATAGTTGAAAAAATACAGCAAGTTTAAGTTTTTCATACATCATATGTTTTTGCTCTATTTCTTTTATTCTATTAACTGGAGCAATATAAACTAATTACAGACCTATATATATCTCATGTCATTGTTCGTGCAAAGTTTCATTACAATCGAATTATTCCTCGTAGATACACTTTCTTCGTAGAGACACTTTTGAAAAAATCTCACTTCTGTTCCTTATAGATTCACTTTCGTTTACTCGTAGTACAGCAAAACAGAAAATAGTTAGTGTACATTTTGTCAGGTAAACTCAGGGTAAATTAAAGAAAAAAAGGTAACTAATTGCTTATGTTTATTACAAAAATATAACGTTACCTACTGGTAGGACACTTGCTACACCTTACAAAAAATTAACATAAATCAGATCATCAGATGAGACCAACAGAGGTAAAGGAATCTGTAAAGTAAAATTATTGATAATGGTTAATAACCTTTCTATGAACTGGACCGTCTCCTTCAAAATTGTTACTTTCCTTTACTTTCACTCTACGATCCAGCAATGAAATTAAAACTTTGTTACCGAACACTATATTAATGCCGGTGACTAGCAAATTGACTACTGAGTTAACTCACTGGTTTTAATTGTTTATTACTAGATTAAAAAAATTGATAGAAACTTATTACTGTTTTAAATGTTGTGCAGATAAAAATGTCTGAGTTGCCATTTTTAATTGTATGTATTTACCAATAGAGGACATGAAATATAATGTGCTTTTAGTTTCTGTAGTAAGCTTGCTTTGGAACTGGAGTAGTAGACTGCAAAATTGGATGAGCTGCCTCAGGAGACAACGATGCCGCAACTTTATTGTAGTTAGTGAACTGCCACAAAATTTAGTGAGTTTGTTATATGGGGCATTTTAAATGAAAAAAATCATGTGCAAAAAAAAAAAAAATTGCCACCGATTTCTGAAGCTAGTTATTTTTAAACTTTTTTGTTTTTTGTTTTGGGGGATACATAAATGATTTGACGGGAAAGTTCGGGCATTGTCGGGCCGCTGTCGGCGTTTCGTCGGTATCACTAGTAACTCGCAAAGCCTCAGAGTATAGAGTCAATGAGCCGTTGAGCTAAATGAACTAGTGAGCTATTCCGTGAACGACTGAGCGACTAAGGAGCTAGATTGTAATTAAAGAGCTAGTTCAATTTTATCTCTCATTCGCGAGCTACCCATGTCTAGAACTTACACCCTTTTCAAACTGCGCTGCCCGAGACTTGTACTCTTAATCACTAATAGGGCCACTTATCGTAATACGATACATTTAAATTGAGACTGACATGCGTGTATAACCATTACCGGTAATATTTTATTATTTTAATTATCTAGTCTAGTGATCAGTTTTTGAGGTCCCGGTTTTTAATGTAAGTACGTTATTATAAAATTTGGGAGCCTATATTGCCTGTTTTAATTCTGTTTTTTGCCCACAGATAATGAAAACATATATTACTTGCTGGTAGAAAAAACGATTGTTAGCGAAACTGCGAGTCTGTCTACGTCGTTACAACTATTGATGGCGGCTTACTTCAACTTGAATATGGAATATTCAGTGGAGTGTCAAAACACATTAGAATTTATACAAAGGTATGTTTTTTAAGATAAATCCTAAAGAAGGAAGTAAAGTCCGTAAAGGACGCACGCTGAATAAAGTATTGTCATTAATGAGTAAACTTCACATTATATAAAAGACATTATGTCATTTACATGCGGTTATTGTGGCGAGAATTTCTCCTCAGTGATTTCGTACAATAACCATCAAAAAAGTCACAGGTTCTGTAAAAATGTTAAATTTCCGTGTATAGATCCTTTGTGTAAGAGTATTTTCAATAATTATGAGTCTTTTAGAAATCTCAATTTTAGATTGCATCTGCCTGGGATTAGTACTGCTAGTCCACGAGTTGACATTAATTCAACCTCTATTCTAAGTGTACAGAATGTAATCATAGAATATTGTTAAAAAATGTCGAATACCATTCAAGAACTCATAATATTCAATCTGGAAAAGCGGTAACTTGTCCATATAATCTTTCATCTGAAACAACTTCATATGGTTCGTCTACTTTTACTAGTATACCATCATTAAAAAGAGGCACAGACGGCACCCGGATACCCATCAATAATACATTATTAGGCACTATATAATTTACGTGCTACTTAAAAGACTCATAATTATAAACATATTACTCATAATTATACAAATATACTGTAAGGCATATCTACGTCAAAAAAAAACAGAAATGATGTGCAGAATCGCCCTTTGGCACACATGTATGTACTTGATGAAGCCAAAACAACAGTTCTGACCTGTTAATTCCTAAAAGAAACCCTTAGAATAATGATGTCCTCATTTATTGTATGGATGGATTTGTGACAGTACACTTGTATCGTAATGTACTATTATTACTGTGCATAGGTCTCGTTCATGTACAATTCAACTTGTGATTCATTTCTCCTTTATGCTACGTTACTACGAAACAGGTCAAAACCTGCACAATGCGCACCTGCCGGCCTAGCATGACCGCCGTAGAAACGGGCTATGTCTACGGAAGAATCGACAATTTGACAGATATTTCTATCGTCCCAAGCATGGCGATATTAAGAATGTAGAAAAGAAATGTTTCTTTTCTTCAGTCGACACAAGTCTACAACGTCGAGCATGACGACCATATTTTCTCTTCTTTTGACATTTGGGGGTAGAAACATTACTTCTGACAAATGTCAAACTAGTCTTATTAAAAACTAAATACGAAAAATACGTTTCGTGGTTGCGTTGAGTTACGTTCAAAAGGTTGAAATGTTATGTAAAAATTTAGGTTTAATTTCGCGAAAAAGATCCAGGCCTGGATCCAGGATGCAGCAACACCATTCCGCCCACAAAAAATGAAAAACTCGTGCAATTGGCAACTTTTTTTTGTTAACTAAACGTAATAATATTCAGGGAATATAAACATCACGTGATACGTCCCCGTTGCTATGGAAAGAATTTCTGTCTATGTCTTCGTAGAAACGCGAGTCGATGGGGCGCGCCATGCTCGGCCAGAAGAAATGTCAAGTTGTATAGAAAAGATTTCTTGTCGTTTCTTGGTAGAATAGAGATAGAACGGTCATGCTAGGGGGGCTGAAAAACCGAAATGCAGGTATAATTGCACCGGCCGAATATTCGGCGGCTGGATACCGAATATTCGACCGATGGTCAGGCCAAACATCCAGTATCCGGCCAACCAACTATCCGTTGCATCGCTAATTTATTTCTGTAACAAATATTTTCAAAAAAAATTTTACTTTAAATGGTATAGTTATAAGAAGTACCTACATAATATAATTTATGTACGGGATTGCTGTTAATTTTTAATTATATCGTTTTATATGTTACTGTAATAACCAAGACGGATACATTGTTGTTACATTATTCTGCAGGCCTCGTGTTCTCGTGGCCTCGTTTTTTCATTGCGTGTGTATACAAGGTGTTGTTTTGCATCCTTGTCAAATTCAAGGAGGTAACTATGCTAATGATTCTCGTTCCGAATCAATAATAAAATGGGTAGGAAATTTTTAATTTTTTCCTTATTTGCGGAAATCGGCAAGTGTGAACCATCCGTGTTTTAAACGCGGGCTGTCTGATTTTCGGCTTATAACCGCGCTTTCACAAATACAAAAAATTTCAAATGTTTATTCGCTAAATTCTTATTCCCTAAACCACGTAAGGGGGGGTTATTCTGAAATACTGACAAACATTAACAACCAAAAAAATCAGCGTTTGTTAATAATTAACTAGGTAACGTAATTTTAATTGATTATTTATGTCTTGTGTGACAACCTCCTGAATTTTGACGATGATGCAAAACAACACCTTGTATAATTATATTATATTATTTTAAGCAGAGGTCTAATTGCCGTACGAAATTAATGGTACAATTCCACACAATACAGGCTCATTCTTTTAAGGTGGATGCTCCTGTGTAGCCCACGAAATTCAAATTTTCTTAAGTTTCTTACAATTTGCAGGCCAGTGATAGGTTTTATGTTGATGAAAATTTAATTCGCGCCTGTAAGACGTATGTAGTTACAGGATTATAATCATCAAAATCATCGTTTTAACACTCTTAAGTTCTTGAAAGTGTCAAGAATGACTATTTCATGATAAAATTCATTCTTGACACCTTTATGAACTTCGCAGGTTGTATTGGTGATTTTGATGATAATAATTCTGTTACTACATACGTTTACAGACGCGATTAATATTATTATCAACATACAATCTAGCACTGGCCTGCAAATTGCAAAAAACGGAAAAAAAAATTGAATTTCGCGGGCTACCCATGGGCATCTACCATGGAACAAACATAAAGTAAATCCTTGTCATTATTAGTATAAGAAGTCACTTCAAAAGAAGGTATAAGCTAAGCATTTAATTATTCATTTAAGCATATCCTTTACCTGTACGAAAATAAATAAACTGTTGTTTTTTAGGAATTTTGTTTTTTTATTAGATAACCTCCAAACTGTAAACTGCTTGTTGTTTGTATATAATGACTTATAAAATTAGTTCATTTTACATGTAATTAGGCGATAATATTATCTAAAGAATTCAATACAAATCTTGTACATTTACATGCTATAAGCTAAGCATTTAATTATTCATTTAAGCATATACCTGTACGAAAATAAATAAATTGTTGTTTTTTTGGAATTTTGTTTTTTTATTAGAAAACCTCCAAACTGTAAACTGCTTGTTGTTTGTGTATTATGACTTATAAAATTAGTTCATTTTACATGTAATTAGGCGATAATATTATCTAAAGAATTCTCGAGAATTCTCGAGAATTATCGATGGCATTTATATGCCATCGATAATTCTCAGGATTTTGCTATTGGCAAGTTGTTTGTTTTTTCTTATGTATTTTAATAAATGAAGTCGTATTAATCAAAATACTTGTGTGAAAATCATTAGGAAACATCAGTCTAACCGATCTGGGTATAATCGCTCGTCACATCTGAATAATATAACTGTGCGCCTAATATTACAGGAGTGATATAGTATTTGTAAAATGTGTGCAGTGTGTTTAAGCAAATTATTCAATAACAATGAAGTTTTTGGTTTTTAATTTGCATTGAGGTCACACCATTTAATGAAGAATCCTAATAAATGTAATATTGGGTGGATTGTTACTAATACAGGTGCAACCAGTGTATTTAAGTTAGATCGGTTATTGACTATTTCCAAGTGATTTTTTGCTGGCTGCATTATTTAAAAAACATAAGAAAAACTATGGCTAATAACTAAATCCGAAGAATTACCGACAGCATGTAAATGTACAGAATTTATATTGAATTTTACAGAAATATATCCCATAATAACATGTAATCTTACCTAATTTTACAGGTAATAATACACAAACAACAAGTAATTTTACCGTGCCCATATTTAAAATCACAGTTTTCTTATGTAAAAACACATAAATTTTATCAGTAATATTACCGAATGAAAAGGAAAAATACTTAAAAAAACATTAAAAATACATAAATTTTGTGGTAAATTCACATACGAAATCTGTAATTAAACACAATAATTCTGTAATATTACCGAATACAATGTAAATGTACATAAAATATAATGAATAATACACAAACTTTTATGTATTTTTACATAAGAAATCTGTAACAAAACACAATAATTGTGTAATATTACCCAACAAAAAGTAAAAATACTTAAAAAAACATTAATTATACATAAAGTTTTTGTAATTTTACAGAAGAAATCTGTAATAAAGCACATATTAATTCTGTAATATTACCGAATATAATGTAAGTATACATAAAATATCATTAATAATGCAAAAACTTTATGTATTTTTACATACGAAATCTGTAACAAAATACATAATAATTATGTAATATTACCGAATAAAATGTAAAAATACTAACAAAAACATGAATAATACAGAAGTTTGTGTAATTTTACAGACGAAATCTGTAACAAAATACATAATAATTCGGTAATATTATTGAATAAAATGTAAATATACATAAAATATCATGAATAATACACAAACTTTATGTATTTTTACATTCGAAATTTGTAACAAAACACATAATTACTCTGTAATATTACCGAAAAAAAAAGTAAAAATACATAATTGAAAATTTACAGATTATGTAAAATTACAGAAGTGGTAATTTACAGATTATGTAAAATTACATAAGTGAGATTTTACAGATTATGTAATTTTACAAGGCGTATGTAATTTTACATATCGACCTGATTTCATTATTATGTAAAATTACATAAATTTAATTTTACATAATCTTCATTTTGTTTAATTATGTAAAATTACATATATGTAAAATTACATAATAATGAAATCAGGTCGATATGTAAAATTACATACGCCTTGTAAAATTACATAATTATGGAAAAATACAGAAATGTTAGGGCAACGAAAGTTGCCCTAAAATTATGTAAAATTCCCTGAAAATTTTTAACAGTGTACTTTGATATGCTCTATAATTTGGTCCGAAGGGTTTTGTATTGTAAAGAGGTCTTATAGGAAAAACAATAGTCTTTTCAAGTTTGTGGGTCATTTCAAGCTTCATAATTACTACAGGGTACGGCGCGAACTTCCATAAAAAAAAACACATAACAAAAAGTATACATGTCGTTTTAATTCTTACATACTGTCAAATTTAAAGTTTTTTTAATCAATCTTTGATAACAATATCTTTAAGGTGACCTCAGTTCTGGTAAATACATTGGGGAAGTCGAAATCGGATGTTTCAGACTACCGAGCCGTTCAGACATCTTCTGAGGGTTCCATAATTGTAAAAAAAAGTCCAGACCAACTCTGCCTGTCTGTCAGTTACAATTCCACAGCTTAACGGAACATTTAGATAGTTTTAATCCCGTGGAATCATTTGTGACCTGAAAGCGGGCGAAGCTGCGCGCAAAACCTATGTTTCAAATAAATATTTATAACGTTGCTAATTTTCATTCAAAATTCATTACATTTGAATGATAATTTAATAAGCGTCAAAATTATTCATGAAAGCTTTACAATGCTATATGGCTCATCCTATAGCAATAGACAAATGAGGCAGTAAATATAGTATCTACATGTGCCATATACAAGGTTTTGTTTTGTATCCTCGTAAATTTCAAGGAGGTAACTATGCTAATGATTATAGACCCGAATCAATAATTAAAACGGTAGGTAATTTTTATTATTTTCTTATTTACGGAAATCGGTAAGTGTTAACCACCCGTGTTTTAAACGCGGCCCGACTGATTCTCGCTCTATAACCTCGCTTTCACACATACAAACAATCTCAAACGTTTATTCGATAATTTCTTATTCCCTAAACCACGTTAAGGGGGTTATTCTGAAATACTGAAAAACTTAAACAAAAAAAAAATCAGCTTTTAGTAATAATTAATTTGGTACCGTAATTTTAATTGATTATTTATGTCTTTTATGACAACCTGCTGAATTTTGACGAGGATGCAAAACAACACGTTGTATTTTGTTGACTGACTCGTTGGTTTACTGGTTGCAAGCGTTACTACTGGTCAAGAGTTCCTGCGTTTGGTTCCTGGACTAGGCAAAGGGTTACTTGGTTTTTACATTAAGAATTTCTCGGTAGCAGCCACAGTGTCTATTTGTGCCCGGTTGATGGCAATAGGCTCGAGGTCTCAAACATAACTGGCGAAATGAACACTCTTAATTTTTTTGTAGTGTGTATGTTATTTCTTATGGTTGTTCTACAACCTGTTTTTTTTGATATCCCATAACTCTAGGATATGATTGAGACCATATCAAAGGAGCAACTGGCATATGAATTTTGTTTCAATCATACTTTTTTTTTTGTTTTTTTCGCATTTTCTTAGCATTAAATATGAATTATTGGTTTGAATAAAAAGAATTACTTGTATTTATCAATGAAGCTATTACTATTTTACTACACTACTGCGAAGTTTGGCAACCTCGCAAAAGTAAAGATTCGACATACTGGTGTCAATTTTTGACCTAAGTAAATTATGATTGATGATATCTCCGAAACTATGCATTTTTGGACCACCTTTTCTAGGAGCATTAGTATTATTTTTACAGAATATAACGCTAGAGTTATGGGATATAAAAAAACAGGTTGTATATTATAATCCAGTACTGTTTATTTTTTTATTCTTTTTCATGTAATAAAATGTTTACGCTGTCTTGATTCCTGTACATTTCTTCACGGGTGACCACTGAAAACCAGCGCTGTGATGTGGGCCCGCCATAGCACAGCATCATGCTGAGTGGTAACCTACTTGTCGCAGTCACGACGTGCAAGCTGACAATTTTTTTATTTATTTTTTCCGCCTTATTTTACTTACAAATGTCTGTTAAGCTTTGTAATTTTGTATGTTTATTGTTTTCATTGTTATTCTATATGCACGTCATGTCCCTGCGACAAATAAATATTTTTTGAAGTGAAACTTCTTATGCAACTTCCAACAAGTTTATTGCTACTATGGAGGGGGAATATTTTCTATTACTCATTAAGAGATGGCAGTATTATAAGATTTGCGACTACGTAGTTCTACTTGGTACGTAAGATTGCGTGCAAACAGTCATGCATTCGACTCTTCGGTGACCAGCCTTCGCTCAATTTCCATGAGTAGAATAACCTCGATAAACTTATGTAAAGAAAACAACAAAATAATTAGAAGCTCAATAAAATAACGAGAGTGAATGCGTGTCACTCGAACGCATGCATATAGTATTACGAAGTTTCACTTCTTCCGCGCGGAGGGACTCCACGCACTGTTTTTCTTTCTTTCTTTCTCAATGTGGGTGTACTATTAGGTACACCTCTGCTTAACCCATCGGGGATTACAGGCGTGATTTTATGATGTGTCATGTGTTGTATTGTAGCATGTGAGTTGTGTCCCAATTTACACGGGTATTTGTAACACGAGCTGACTTGGTATGTGACTTAATATTACAGCGGTGTTACAGGCTTCGTTGCTTTTGATCAAGTTTACCTTTGACAGCGAATCAGATTATCGAGTTTAAATACCGCAAAATTATCGTCGCTCAGTTAGAGGTGTTATTTCAATGGATCTTCTCAACGATAAATAGATAAATATCTATTAACATTCTCTTTCATCATTCCAGAATCTTTCCAAACATGCTTTATTTTTATTTTATTTATTAATGAGGTTTACCAATAATTGTTTACACTAATCTACAAATGAAAATAAAACATCCGTTTATACTCTACACAGTGCAACAATTACTTAAAGGTAAACACGACATGAAAAAAAACAATAATAAGTAATTATACAATCCCTTATTTCAGGCAACTAGGCCCATAGAACACAATACATACATAATCATAAAGAGACTAACTATATACATAGGTACTTTATAAAACTAAATCTTTAAACTATTGTACACGAAGTGACGGCGTCGTGTTGCACTGCGAGGTGTCGCGTAGCCTTCCGCGGAATCGCCGATACATGACGCCCTTCGGCCAAAACTCCTCCTTGAGGAAGGTCTCGACATGATAAGTCGGAACTGGCACCACGAACGATTTGAAATTTGTGTTGTGGCGCGACTCCAACTTCTCGACCCTCAAGGTCCAGCTGGTCTTCACTCGTACATACTCCACGTTCTCCTCAACCTTCGTGGTGTGATGTAGCCGGGACACATAGCGCTGCGTCGTGGGTATTGCCGGACGCAGCATCATATTGGGTCCTGCCTGCGCGGTCCCGCACAGGTTCCGACTAGAAGGCTTCTTCCTCTTCTTCCTCTCCACCTTCACGAAGCCATCCTTGTCACACGTTCCTGAAGCTGGGCCAAGCGGTTTCGAAGCCCTGTTGGCAGGTTCACAGCAGCTCTTCTTATCCCCCTTCCTGGTCTGCGACACAGGTTTGTGCGTGGCGACAATAGCAGCGTAGGCACGTTTCGGGGTCGACGTACCTACACGAGTCACTACCTCAGCCGGCCTTGAGTCCGCGACGGCGCAAGTTGCAACGGGTGCAATATGAGCAGCGGGTGACGCAGTGGAGCTCGCCGACTCAAAACTGCCGAATCTAGAATTTCTCGGTCCGCATCGTGTGCTCACGTTGTAGGCATCAGGCGACCTATTTACCTTAACAGAGTTGCGCAACAACTCTACTTCGGCACGTAGTTCACCAATGGTGTTATTCGACACCTCCAATGTGGACTTTACCTCAGCCAGACTTGCCTTGAGAGTTGTAATGTCCTTCAGCTACCTGGTGACATCGACGTGGTCAAACATGACTGGGGGCAACTTTTGAAGCTCCTTCACCACAAAAGAGGGCACGTCGTCTGGGTCGGTGCTCTTCAACAACGTGATGATGTCTTGAACACACTTCTGGCCACCGTTCCTCCGGCGGGACTGCATCTGCTCGACTTTGCCGAGCGACTGGAACAGCAGCAGCTCCAAGTCCAGTTTCAAGGAGATCAGCAGTGCCAACTGCTGATCTCCTTGAAACTGGACTTGCAGATCTGCAAGATGCTGACTTCGTCCATGTAGTCGATGGCATGGTTGATAAATACCAAGACCTCGTTGGCTATGAGCGGTTGTGAACTCATAGCGACGTTAACCGAGCAGCGGCTAAAGCCGCGCGACACGCGAATATATTATTCGTATCGGGCAGCGCAAACACGTCCATACTCGACCGCGCATTGCACTGCACTCTCCTAATAAAATAATGAATTCTCTTGTTAGATACGCAGGATATGGAAATGAGACTCGTGGTAAGGTTGAGTATGGAATGCTTTATTTCGAAAAGACTGTCCCTTTTATACAAATTCAATAACAAAAATCAATGCATAGTGGGTACATATAAAAAGTTAGTTTGAACACAATATTGTCGATATACCCTACGTGCTGTATTATTTCTGTGACGATGATATTCCGTTACAGTACACCCCCTCAAGCGAAGCGTACAACTGGTTTCACTATTCTTCCTGATCGCGTTGTTCTCTGTGTGTCAAATTGTCCTTGTTCGTTCAGAGTGTAGGCAGGCTTCAGTCGGTCGATTGAGACGTTGGTTACTCTTCCTGGTAGTTGTAGCTTGTAATATTTTTCACATCTTTCCAATACAGGAAACGGGCCTTCATATGTCGGCTGTAGTGGTTTTTTCGTGCAATCCTTACGCAGGTAAACATTTTCGCAGGTACGTAGGTCGGAGTGTACAAACATGTTCTTGTTGCTATGCGTTGTCTCGGCTGGTCGGTATGCGTTGATAGTGTGTCGCAGCTGTTCGACGAAATCATGACTCATCGTGCTTCCTTTAGTTTCAACAAAAAAATCTCCAGGTAATCGCAGCGATGTTCCGTAGGTGTATTGAGCAGGACTAATCCCTGTGTCGCAGCGAGTTGCCGCGCGTAGTCCAAGTAGTACGGTCGGTAACTCGTCAAACCACTTCCCGTTCGTACTAGTAGTGCAGCGTGCGGTTAGTGCGGCTTTGAGTGAGCGGTGCCAGCGTTCGATGATTCCATTTGATTGTGGGTGATATGCGGTTGTTCTTGTTCTGTTTATACCCATTAGCTTCATTAATTCTGAGAAAAGTTGGCTTTCAAACTGACGACCTTGATCGCTTGTGATCGTGATAGGACAACCAAATCTTGTTATCCAGCCTTCATATATCGTTTTGACTATTGTTTCTGCAGTTATGTCGTGGAGAGGTAATGCTTCGGGCCATCGCGTGTACCGGTCGATAATAGTGAGCAGGTACTTATGTCCATATTGTGATGGTGGTAGGGGCCCAACAATGTCAACATGGATATGTTGGAAACGTTCTGATGGCGGGAATGTTGCAATTTGACTCGTTGTATGACGACTAACTTTTGACTTTTGACAGGCTTCACAGGCTTTCGACCATCGTCCCGCGTCAGCGTTCATGGATGGCCAGAAGTATTTTTCACTCAGTATTTTTCTTGTTGTGCGCGTGCCGGGGTGACTGAGGTTATGTACACTTTCGTACGCTGCTCGGCGAAATGATTCGGGTAGGTACGGGCGAATATGTTGTGTTGATGTTTCGCATAGTATTTTGCACGTTGTGTTTGGTAGGACTATGCACTTCAATTGTAAGTTGCTTTGCTTCATTAGATTATGGATAGTGCTATCTCTTTCTTGCGCTGTAGCTAGTTGCTTGTAGTCGATCGTTGTAGGACACGTGATGGTTTCTGTGTTGATCCGTGATAATGAATCTGCGACTATGTTTTCTTTCCCGCTGATATGACGAATGTCGTTTGTGAATTCGCTGATGTACATGAGTTGTCTGGCTCGGCGTGGTGTCTCGCTGTCTGTCGATGTTTTATTTATCGCATAGGTTAGCGGCTTGTGGTCGGTGAATATTATAAGATGTCTTCCTTCAAACATTTTTCTAAAATGCTTGACGGCCATGTATATAGCTAAAAGTTCTCTGTCGAATGTGCTATATTTGACTTGCGCGCTTGACAATGATTTTGAGAAATATCCCAATGGCTGCCATTTGTTGTGTACATATTGTTGTAGTACAGCACCGGCGCACTTATCAGAGGCGTCAGTCATCAATGCGATCGGTGCGTTATGTGAGGGGTGAGCTAGTAATGCTGCGTTTTGTAAGCCAGCTTTACATAGCTCAAATGCCTTCTTGGCTTCGTCGTTCCATACAATCTTTGTTTTGTCTCGTTTCTTGCTGTTGTGCAAATATGCATTTAGAGGTGCTTGTATTTCGGCTGCCTTTGAAATGCAGTCTCTGTAGAAGTTGACGGTGCCAAGAAATCTTCTTAATTGTTCAATGGTTGTGGGTAGTGGAAAATTGGTGATTGCTTCTACTTTTTCTTCTGGAGGTTTGATGCCATCTTGTGAGACAGTATGTCCAAGGAACTTTATCACTTTCTTGCCTAGTACACATTTCGATGGATTTATAGTGATGCCGTATTTGTTCAGTCGTTGTAGGACGGTTCGTAAATGTTGTCTGTGTTCTTCTTCTGTACTGGAACTTATTATGATGTCATCCACAAAAGGGTAGGCAAAATCGAGTCCGTGGAGTACCTCGTGAATAAAACGCTGGAAAGTCTGTCCAGCATTTTTCAGTCCTGGGCACATGCGGGGAAATTCAAATAGCCCGAAAGGTGTGATGATGGCTGTTTTTTCTATGTGTTCTTCCAGAACAGGCAATTGTTGGTATGCCCTATTTAGGTCAAGCGTTGAGAATACCTCTTTCCCGTGCAACTGGTAAGTGAAATCCTTCAAACGTGGTACCGGATATCGGTCTGGCTTGGTTATGGCATTTAGTCTTCTGTAGTCTCCACATACTCGTAAGTCTCCGTTTGGTTTGGGTACTACGTGAAGTGGACTAGCCCAGGGGCTCTTGCTTGGTCGGCATAATCCCTGATCCATCATGGTTTGAAATTCTTTCTTCGCAGCTTCGTAACGGTGCGGTGGCAGTGGACGAGCTTTGCAGTATAATGGCGGCCCAGTTGTTTCGATATGGTGCTCGACGTTGTGCTTCGGAGTATTTTTCATAGTGGAAAGTCTTGTTATATCGGGGAATTCCGCCAATATGTCATGATATTTTTGTTCCAGGTCTATAGTTCTGATGGTTGGTGCAGTGGACTTGCAAATGGACGTCTTCACTGACAAGTTAGTTATCTTGTCGATTAAACATTTTCCAGCGAGGTCGACTAGTAGAGAATGGTGCTTCAAAAAATCAGCGCCGATGATAGGCTTACTGACTGCTGCTACGACGAACTTCCATCTGAATGGTCGTCTCAGGTTGAAATCTAGGTCTAATGTTTTTTCACCGAAGGTAGCTATTTCTGTGTTGTTTGCTGCATATAGTTTGAATGCGGTTGGCTTCAGGATTTCGCAGCGTTTTCCAGGAATGACGGATATGTTTGCACCAGTGTCGATGAGAAAGCTTAGATTTGTCTTCTTGTCTTTCAGGAATAGACGGTGTGATTTTTCCCAGGCGCCAGCTTCCGTCTCTGCTAACACCTGCTTTAGTTTCCCGAGCTTGAAGAGTGCTTATCTTCAAAAGTACATGGTCTAGTACATTTTCGCGCCTGTCCGCCGAACTTTCGATGAAAATAACAAACGGAATTGTCGTTATACTCGGCCCTGTGTTGTTGGTTCGAGTCCGACCGGCGGTTATCATGCGGCGATCTGTATGAACTGCGTGATCGATGACGCGCGCCTCGCCAGTTGCGCCCGCGCTGCCTTCCGTAGCGGCCGTGGTGTGTTTTTAATTCCGATATTTCTTTCGCCAACATGTCGATCTTCGCGTGAAGTAATGCGTTTTCATGATTTTTAGCTACAGGTGGAGTGGATGGTGTTGCCGTCGTGTTGTGTACTGCTGATATTTGGTGGTGAAGTTGTTCCAGCATTTTGTCGGCCATTATTGCTAACTCATTTAGCTCGGTTTTCTTGGCTATAGTTTCGCTCACAGCTAGAATGGCGCGTACAGATGGAGGTAGGTGCTTCGTCCATATAACACGAAGCGTGTTGTCAGCGATGTTGTTACCGGCTAAATTTTGCATGCGGCGTAATAGTTGCGAAGGCTTCAAATCTCCTAGTTCCACGTTTGACAGTAGCCGCTCGAGTTTAGTGTGGTCGCTCTCGTCGTAGGTTTGGATGAGCCTCATCTTCATGGTAGCGTATCTGTTGTTTTCTGCTGCATGTCGGGTATCGAACATGATGTCTTGAATTTCGTCTAGATCTTGTAGGTCGAGTTGGCGGATGAGCAGCTCCGATAATTCCTTGTCGCTTAGTTTTCCAGCAGACACGATCGCTTCAAATTGCAGGAACCAAAGCTTGATTCTGTTTCTCCATAGAGGCGGTATCCGTTGGTTGTACGAGACGGCTGACAGCTCGTGCGAGTCTTTATGCGGCGATGATGTTTCACTTCCATCGTTAGTTTTTGAAGTAATCGGGTTCATCTTAGGTTCTTGGAGTTTCTTCAGTCGGGGTCACCACTGTTAGATACGCAGGATATGGAAATGAGACTCGTGGTAAGGTTGAGTATGGAATGCTTTATTTCGAAAAGACTGTCCCTTTTATACAAATTCAATAACAAAAATCAATGCATAGTGGGTACATATAAAAAGTTAGTTTGAACACAATATTGTCGATATACCCTACGTGCTGTATTATTTCTGTGACGATGATATTCCGTTACACTCTATATTATGTTAGTTATGTTTCAAATACTACAATTTTATTAGAACCTTGGCTACACAGCTACACTATATTCATTCTATTTAAAAATGAAATATAAAATTAATTCCAAAAATACTTGATACTTTACTTTACGTCACTTTCATAAAATATGTGAATTAAGCTTAACTTACTCAAACACTTCTGTGAAATATGGGCCACGAAAATCCTCGGTGCCACGAATATGTAGCCACCTACCTACTTACCTATAAATACAACGTCGGTGAACCCTTTGATAATACGGATGAAAGCGAAAGCATGTAATTCTGGTCATGAAATATGAATGGCATACTGATGATGTCCGAACTGTAAGATATACAAGATTTGTATGAAATGCAGGCAGTAGTGATGGTCACATATTTAATGACTATGATTACCGAATTGCGGTCACTCAAAAGGTCCTGCCTCTAATCGCGTTATTTTTTGGTTCCTATCTGCAATAGCGTCAAATGAGCTCGTGGCTAAAACATAACCGCCACTCGAGGTTATTACCTTTGGCAAAGTTAACATTCCGCATAACGTTTATTTAGATCGACGATTATTTGGTACAATTTCACTTGGCATACTATGAAGATGGCAGAATTTCAATTAGGCTTATTGCCATTTCTATAAAATATCAATCATTTTTAATCTTAAGTTGAAATTAATATATTAAAAAAATCATTATAAAGGGTGTAAAACACCTCTTCACGAAGCTGAAACGAGCTAACGAAGTTTCATGTACAGAATGCTTGATTCTCTCTGTCATTGCGATCATTTTTTTGTTCTACACCATACTTGGGAACCTTCTAGTTACGGAGATATTAGGGGTCAAAATTCCAACTTTTTCACAAGTATTTTTTTAAATACAAGTTTTTAATGTTTTATTTTTTACTTTAAACACCTCCACGAACCCCGTACTATTCAATCCGTCCATCAGCACAATGTTTCGAGGACGTTACATTGAGTTCTACCACAAAACATGATATTACACCCCCCAAAAAAAAGTCGTTTCCCAGCAATAATCTTTGCGTAAAGTTACTTAGTTTCATGTACAGAATGCTTGGTTGACGGTTTCGTGATGATGTGATTTACACCGTGTATTGTTGTGTTATTTAACCGCGCGTAAACTTTTTTGTGCGAAATGAAAAGTTATAATGCTATTATGCAAAATAATATATATTATGACAACAAAAGTTCTGCTATAAAGGGTAGACCTAAGCAGTTGGTGTCAGCTCATGTGTAGATCTTTGACAGTCGTTTACAAGTTGCCAACCAGTCTTACTAAGGGGTATCATGTTACGCAGTACTAACTGGGTTGTGGAGGTCAGATAGGCAGTCCCTCCATGTAAAATACTGGTATTCAGCTGCATCCGGTTAGACTGGAAACCGACCCAAATATAGTTGGGAAAAGGCTAGGCAGATGATTATGATCTGCAGTGGCGTAAATGAATAAAATCTTTTCGTATCAACTTCACCAAAAAAAACACCATTGTGCTTTGTTTCACTTAATATAAAGGGTGTTAAACACCTCTTAACGAAGCCCAAAGGCACTGGTTCTCCCTGTCATTGCGATCATTTTTTTGTTCTACACCATACCTGGGAACCTTCTAGTTACGGAGATATTAGGGGTCAAAGTTCCAACTTTTTAACAAGTATTTTTTTAAATACATGTTTTTAATGTCAGATTTTTACTTTAAACACCTTCACGACCCCCGTACTATTCAATTCGTCCATCAGCACAATTTTTTGAGTGCGTTACATTGAGTTCTACCACAAAACATGATTTAACACCCCCAAAAAAAAGTCGTTTCCCAGCAATAATTTTTACGTAAAGTTACTTAGTTTCATGTACAGAATGCTTGGTTGACGGCTTCGTGATGAGGTGATTTACACGGTGTATGTATAACTATTAATTTGTCGGTATACTTTGCAAAAAAACACTGTGTATTATTTAGTAAATAAAGGTTTTTAGCTGAGAGTAAAAATATGCTTTTTGCTAAAAATAGCATCAGTCTAGTTTTGTTAGTGAATATTATATTAGAGAAAATGGAGTCGGCTTCGTGTCAATGACATTTAGGTAAAGCTGTATTTTTGAAGACAATCCTCGAAATCAAGCAATATCTGTGCAGAGTAATAACACGGGCAGTTAAATAATTTCACTTTCTGCTTCTCCGAGCAAGGTAACATTAGTTAAACATTAATATTAATTAATAAAATGTATGATGCGTTCAAAGTACCAAATTCTTTCGCAGATAATTTTATAAATGTTGAGCATGCTTTACGTCATATACACATAGATGTAAGATTTGAATATTAATTAAAAATACATTTTTAAAGGGTTTTAGGACGGGATGAATTTAGTATCTCTTTGTGTCGAAATTCCCCGAAAGTTTGGTTACCTCTGGAAAGTATTTATTTCTTGTGTATTTCATGACATGAATCCAAGCATTTGCCAAGGGCTTTCTGTTACTGAAAATACTGTAACTTTTAGTTTGACTGAAACTTTAAATATACATTTGATGAATACAATTCGTGGTTTCTGTTCAAGGTTTGATCGAACCCCTGTGGGTTGGTATGGGTCAAAGCAGTGGGTATTAATTAAGGGGGCAGCTCCGGACACCGGACTCAGTGTCCCTTGTCCGTAGCCGGTCAGGAAAGCACTAAAATCTCTCCTTAGTTTTACAATAAATATCATGTTTCGATCTTGTTTTCATATTGCCATGTTGCTTGGCAAATAAGCGAGGCCTGATTAATGCTTACCTGCTGATTAAAGGCCTCGAATACACAGCAGACATTTTGTTTCGTCGACATTTTTGTAAAGAATAGATTGGTTTTGTTTGTAACGGGGATTGAAAGAGCTTTGTTTTTGCTGCTTCTTGTATTATAATATTGTTGAAAATTCGGTTGAGGAAAATGTTTCGAATATAAAAGAAATGAGTTTGAGTGTTGCCTTTTTTGTTTTACATTATGTAAATAAAATATTATCGCGTGATAAAGCATAACAGCCGCTCGGATCCGTATTCAGGTTAAGGCGCGCTTGCCTAGGTTGGTCTGTGGATGGGAGACCACCCATTACATACCGAGTTTCCTCCGTGCCTTGGAAAGCACGTTAAGCCGTTGGTCCCGACTGTCATTTGTGGATCTTTGACAGTCATTTCAGGTAGTCAGTGGCCCGAAAGTCTGACAACCAGTCTTACCAAGGGGTATCGTACTACGCAGTACTAACTGGGTTGTGGAGATCAGATAGGCAGTCGCTCCATGTAAAATACTGGTATTCAGCTACATCCGGTAAGACTGGAAGCCGACCCCAACAAAGTTGGTAAAAGGCTAGGCAGATGATGATTTAGCGATTATTTGAGATATTATTAAACGCAATTGCTCCCTAGTCTACTGAATTATTCAAATTGTATAAAGCAGCTGAAACCCTTTTTACCCTTTTTTTGGGGTAATTCATCAACGTGCAGACCCAAAAAGGGGTAAATGAACGTGAGCTATAATCTTAGATAGTAATGTGAAAAGTTTGAACACTAAAAGGTTGAATTATTTTGAAGGGTATTAATATTGCAAGAATGTAATTACATTGAATTGTCTCAATTGAAAGTTCCCAGGTCAGAAAAAGTATTATAAGGTTTTTCCATCAAGAAATTCTCAGAATCAGCAACTGAGTCTGCATTTGAGTCTGAGTTGATGGCAATAGGCTCGTCTTCTGTTCGATGGGACTGAACAGACCTAGCGAAATGTGGGTGTACTATAAGGCACACCTGTGCCTAACCCTTTGGCAGTAACAGGCGTGATGTTATGTCCCACGTAAGTAAATATCTACTATATCCAATGACCTGTAGTTCTATAAATATATATTAAAATAATCAGCAAGATAAGATAGGACTAAAACTCAACAATGTTCGGGTCGTGCGTAGCAATAATCTGCTACGATCGCGTAGCAGCGTAGCGTCGTAGCAAATTCGTAGCAAGTGATTTATTTCACGAAATACTCTACGAAATATAAGGAAGTATACGTTGTCTTCTCATTAAACATAAATAAATATTTAAACCAAAACTCTAATTACAATCTCAGCAATGCAAATTATCATAATTCCTGTTCTGGAGTTCCAAGTAGATGTTTTATAATACAAATGTTCTGAATTTATTGCAGTTATGAAATGCTCGAAATTCAGGCATTGCTAACGAGGTTGAGTGAAGTCATCTTTGAATGAAATGTTTTTGTGAATAAAATGTACAAATTGAATGCAAGCTTGTTATTTCATTGCTAACTGTTGCCCGCAACCTTCGTTCGCGTGATATTTTTACATACAAAAATATTCGGATTTTGTATACTGTGAGTTAACCCGATTTTGAAGGCAAAATTCACTGGCATACCTAATGTGTTGTTATAACATCAGGTATGCCAGTGAATTTTGCCGTCAAAATCGGTACAGCCGTTTCGGAGATTAGCCGGAACAAACAAACAAACAGACAGACAGACTTTCACATGCATTCAGTAAAAAGCTGTTATTTTGTAACAGACACTTCAATTCGTCGTTTAGTTCCCTTCAAAATGGTTGAGTTGAATGATGGCTGATACATGCGTCATGTTCATGAACGGGCGCTGTAAGTTGTAGCTGCCACGGTTTATTTTAATTACTTTATTTTTAATTACTGATTTAATCTTTTACTCTGGACGCTCTTAACTTGCCCGTACTTCTACATTGTTCTCACATATTTGTAATTCTTTACTTGAATGATGTAACCAAGATTTTGTAACATATTTTGATTTAAAAGAGTGTCCATGGAGTTTCTTGCCCATTCTTCTCCATAGAGATCTACGCTACGGAATGGGCAACTACAGTAATTTCATAAGTTATTATGCCTTGTGACTGGGACTGTAGCTTCGCGTTTTATTTTGTTTTTTTTTTTTTACTTTCAAAAGTGCCTGTAATGGTCTAATTGAAATAAATGCTTTGACTTTTGAATTTTTAACCGACTTCTAAAAGGAGGAAGTTCTCAATTCGATTGGTATTTTTTTTCATGTATGTACACTGATTACGCTGAGATTTGTGATTGGATTTGCGTGATTCCTCTTAAGTTTGATGCGTAATAGTTGCCATTTGGTCCCATAAAAATGTAACATAAACTATGTTACATTTTTATGGGACCAAATGGCAACTATTGGCCCAGTGGTTTTCATTTTATGTTTTTTTTTTTTATTATTATTAATTTATATACATTTTTCACGTATGTACGCCTATTTCTCCGTGATTATTGAACCGATTTAGATGATTCTTCATTCATTTGGTAGAGAAAGCTTGCCCGGTGGGCCCATATGAATGTTATTATGTTTGCTTAGGTACTTTTTGAGTCGTCCTCTTTATTATGCATTTTGTCCTTTGTCGTAAGTATGGACGATGTGCTGGTGTCTAGCTACAATGTAAAAATGATACTTGACCACAACTGAAAAGGGTAAAATAAAAATATTAAAAAAAAAAACATAACTGAATTTAAACAAAAAAAAAAAAGTTGAACGTAAATTTTGTTCAACTTTTTAGTCTTTTTTTTTTTGAAGTCGGTGGCAATAAAGTAAAAGAAACAAACAAGTCACCGACTGCCGAAAGTAAAATTATTTTCAACTTTTTAGTGTTTTTTCTTGGACGTCGGTTATATTTTTTTTTGAAAAATGTTTTTTATTTAATTACATAGATTATATTTCACTTTGGTTTTTAAAAGGTTTTAAGGGATGTTATAATTATTACGTAACATTATGCCTGTTTTCCCCGAAAGGCTAGGCAGAAATGTACTTACGTATGTATGTCTCGGGTTGATTCTGCGATATACCTGATGAAAAATTAAATCACGCTTTCTTTGACATGAGAATCGAAATATACATAAACATATAGGAATACGATATTCTTACAAATCGGCTTATAAAGCGGTTCCTATTCATTATTTATGGACTTCTTATATTTCTCCCGGCCCCGTATATCGTTAGAGCAGTCAGCGATCGAGTTAAATGACTAGATGATGCAAGGGAGTTATTGAACATAATTTAATAACAATCGATGGACTTAAAGATTGAAAGGGTCTAAAAAATTGTCTAAGGCATTTATAATAATAGAACAGTTTATTCAAGTTTGAAATCGAAATTCAAGCTTGAGTAGTTGATATTTCGATTAAAAACTAGAATTCAACGCTGATTAACGCAGAATTTGTTAGATTTAAATTAGACTTAGTTGACCAGACTTTGAAACTGAGAACCTTATTAAATATGTAATTATTTGAGTAACGTCACAGTGAAAATCTCGAGATTCAGGTCATCATTAACATCATCATATTGTCAGCATTGCATTGGTAGCCTTTACAACCACTGCTGATGTATTATTTTGTATGAACCGTTATCACCGTCTTATAAAGGGTGTAAAACACCTCTTAACGAAGCCGAAAGGCGCTAGTTCTCCCTGTCATTGCGATCATTTTTTTATTCTACACCATACCTGGGAACCTTCTAGTTACGGAGATACTAGGGGTCAAAGTTCCAACTTTTTGACAAGTATTTTTTTAAATACAAGTTTTTAATGTAAGATTGAAGACTTTAAACACCTCCACGACCCTCTTACTATTCAATCCGTCCATCAGCACAATGTTTTGAGTGCGTTACATTGAGTTCTACCACAAAACATGATTTTACACCCCCCAAAAAAAAGTCGTTTCCCAGCAATAATTTTTGCGTAAAGTTACTTAGTTTCATGTACAGAATGCTTGGTTGACGGCTTCGTGATGAGGTGATTTACACCGTGTAGAACAGGATGTTATATAAAGGGTCCAAGGGACACCGACGGGGAAACGGTTGGCTAATACCCGTACATCATTCTGAAGCTCCCCACGTAGACATTTTTCATCGATATTTAAAAAAAGCCAACTGCTGTTTCCTACAAAAGTGCAATATCTACACAGTCAAAATGTATGGATACGCTGTTTAAAAAGCGCCTCGAGGAGATGTCAGCGAATTAGAAGGGGTCCGAGAGGACCGATGCCTGCCAGGGCTGCGGGACTGTTCGAAAGAGATACCGTGGCCCTGGAACACAAAGGGCTAAGATGGAACATGGATGGGTTTTAGTCAGTACAAGTCTGACATTCCCTTCCGCTCCGCTCAGAGCGGGCGGGGTCATTTGATGATGTCCCATTCGTAAAAAAAAGTTGTTTGAAAAAATACCGATGTCAAAATTTATACTTGGGAGAGTTTAAGATGACTGAGTACGTGGTGACCGATTTCGCGTCGATGTCCCTGCCACTCTGTATTATGTAGGTTGTCCTTCGGCTACTTTTTTGACAAGAATGATTTGTTTCAGCCTCCATCCGAAGGTGAGCTGGCTGCCCCAGCCAGCGTCGTCAGTCGTATGCATCGACTTAGAAACTTACGAAAAGGCACAAGGGTGAGTTCTACAGAATAGTTCAAAATATCTTTTGTACGACATGAGATATTTATGTAACTTCACTTTACGGTTAGCGCATGTGGCTGAGCGATTGACTGTTGCGTTGTGTGTCGCGGGCTCGATCACCGCACGAAACAAATACGGCCTACAGATTTGTATGGCCTACAGATAGTTGTTCCGGGTCTGACTGTTTGTGTATGTGAGTTTAAATGTTTGTAAACACTCCCACGATACAGGCAAAATTCCGAGTTTGAAACATTGCCCAAAATTAAAAAAAATGAGATTCTCATCAAGGTTTCTCGAAGAAAGAATTCTCGAGCTCATATAACGCAATCGCGTTCAACTCAAACCTTCTTTCTATGTCATGAAATAAAATGTATATACAGGGTGTAACGGAAAGGGTATATACATCCTTAAGGGTGTGCTACAGACCATCAAACTGAACATGTTTCTCATCATAAAAATATTTTTGCAGCAAAAAAAAATCTGCTGCCTATACATTTGGGTCGAATAGGTATTGAAATTTTCTATGGGGCAGCAGATATTTAATTTGCTGAAAAACATGTTTTATGATGAGATACATGTTCAGTTTGATAGTCTGTAGTGTAGCACACCCTTAAGTATGTATATACCCTTTCCGTTACACCCTGTATATGTATTTCTATTTTTATCTCCTCCCCTAGCCTCAAACATTATTCAACGACAAGGGCAAGTACCCGACCCTGACGCGGATGTCGTACTGTCAGTGCCGGCTACCACGCGTCTTCACCAGTGTCTTCGAGCGCTTTGGCTGGGCACACGTCGCCTTACTGCTGGACAAGTCAGACCTGTTCTCTCTTACTGTCGGTAAGTATCATGTTTACTGTCAGACGCGGATGTCGTACTGTCAGTGCCGGCTACCACGCGTCTTCACCAGCGTGTTCAAGCGCTTCGGCTGGGCACACGTCACCTTACTGCTGGACAAGTCAGATCTGTTCTCTCTTACTGTCGGTAAGTCGTACCTAACGTAATTCACTTCTAGCAAAGTTCAACGACAAACACTGTTTTAAGCTTTCACGTTATCTAACTTAAGTTCCACTGTCACCCACCCGCATTCTCCAGTGATCCCGCGATCATGGCGCTTGCAACAGCGTCGAAATATCGGGAGCTTACAATAAATATTAATCAAATCAAATTTATTTGTAAATGCGCGTTATGTTTTATTACAATGAGATGTTTTACAAAAATGGTTAGTTCGCTACATTTTACTCGAGAGCATACTAATCATAATATAGTTAGGTAGGTATCTATGTCAAATCAAAAGACACAAATTTTAAATTAAATAACACAATTACATACTAACACACAATTCCTTATGTACTAACGAACAAATACTAAAGTCAAAATAATAATAATCTAAATGTAATTAGTAATAATTTAAATGTCAGTCATGTCCTCCATAAACTCCCTTTGTCCAAATGCCTCCAAATTATGCAGGATCCCTTCGGGATGAGAATTCTCACAACGCAGCATCGGAATCCTTATATGCGGCGGCAAGTATTTTAATTCGGATTTTTTGATAAAGAGAAAGCTAAAGCTTGTCGCCCCCGCGGATTTTTCGGATTCACATACCCATTTCAACCTGCAGTTCCACTTCGCAGATATAAGGAAGATTGTTGTAGGCAGGTTCACATAATATCATGCAGAAACAGTGATATAAAACACTTTAAAACTATTGCAGTGTTTGGATTATTTGCACGGAAAAAAATGTCAACTCGTTGTTGTATAAATTCACTTCTTTACATTCATTTCGGAATGAATGACTAGAACTTCAATGAAACACATACTTACATATACAAGGTGTTGTTTTGCAACCTCGTCAAATTTCAGGGGGTGGTCACGAAAGACATAAATAATCAATTAAAATTACGGTACCTAGTTAATCCATACTAATATTATAAATGCGAATGTCACTCTGTTTGTTTGTTTGTATGTTTGTTTGTATGTTTGTTTGTTTGTTACCTTTTCACGACTAAATGGCTGATCGGATCTTAATGAAATTTGGCAAGAAGATAGATTTCAACCTGGGGAAGGACATAGGCTATATATCATTACGCTACGACCAATAGGAGCGGAGCAGCAATGAAAAATGTTGCGAAAACGGGGAAAATGTGGCGCAAACGAAGTTGCGCGGGACAGCTAGTTATTAATAAACGCTGATTTTTTTGGTTGTTTATGTTTGTCAGTATTTCAGAATAACCCCCTTAACGTGGTTTTGGGACTAAGAAATTATGAAATAAACGTTTGAGATTGTTTAGATGTGTCTAAGCGAGGCATAAACCAGACGGGCCGCGTTTAAAACACGGGTGGTTCACACTTATCGATTTCCGTAAAAAATTAAAAAAATAAAAATTACCCATTTTATTATTGATTCGGGACGAGAATCACTAGCATAGTTACCTCCTCGAATTTGACGAGGATGCAAAACAACACCTTGTATAGATTGATAGAATATTATTTTTTTATGTACATCATACAAATTTCAATGAGAATGACGTTTTGTATCCTTTGGTAAAATCTTATGTAGCGTAATTGAAGGGGTGAACATAAAAACTCATAACGTTTGAGGTTGTAATTCGAGTTCCCATTGCCAGCTAACATTAAAAAGAATGCCATCAAACGGCCGGCTGTAATGCGTTAAAAGGAATCTTTTTATTGCTAATGAGGCCTAACAGTACCTTTTTATTACCAAAATGGGCGTTTATAAGCTTAGTAATGTATGTTACGGTCTTCTGTGCAATGTTATAAAATACATGAGTCTTAGGTTGAGATCAATAATGTGTTTGGACCGTGCTTTGGCTTAGTTACGGTTTCTTAGTTGAGAATTTGAACTTGAGAACTGGAACTGCTCAATACTTAATGAATTTCAGAACATATACTTTAACGAGAACGTTGCGGTTTAAAAGAAGATGTAGTAACAAACATTCAAAAGAGTAAGCTTAGATGGTTTGTTTATGTTGAGAGGAATAATGTGGTGATTTCTTTGAAATTCAAAATTTTGAGTTGGATTCCGACTATTTCTTAACTTCAATTTCTCTCTTCAGAAACCAAAAGTTTAACATAGATCTCATTCCAATTTAACCGACTTCCTTTTTCTTTTGAACCGACTTCTAAAAAGGAGGAGGTCTGATGTATTTTACCAGCATATTTAATTTTTTCTCCACCGATGTCTTTGTTTTTTTACTACTGTACTATTCCGATCCTCGTGATTCTTTTTTGTTTGTGCCAATAAAATTAGGAGAGTTCCCTCGATTTCTCCAGAAACTCATCATCAAAGCCTTACCTGATGACCAAGGAACCACATGGGTAGTATACTGTTTCTAACAATGCCCATAAAATTTGATGGTTGCCCTTAATTTTCTTGGGATCCTGACTTATTCCTTCCATCATCAGCTTAACAACATGAGATGATTACCAGGCATAAATATCTTGCGTTATAAAGTATATGAAAAACATTGCATGTGCTTATAAAATTTGAGGGTTGCCCTCAATTTCCCTAGGATCCTATCATCAGATTCTGACTTGGTGACAATGGGACTACCTCAGGAGTAGTGATTTGTTTTTTTTTTTTTTTGAAAATCATATATATCGGTGAACAATATACATAAAAAAAACTAACTATCGAATTGAGAACCTCCTCCTTTTGGAAGTCGGTTAAAATTGTTTTTTTTTTTGCAAAAATCTTTTTTATTTAATAACTCAGTTCTGCAACAGGGTAGCCTGTTGCAGAACTGAGTTATTAAATAATAGAGTAATATGTATAATAATGACACATAACCAAAGAATGGCCAAGAAACATTTATAGATTTCAGCCTTAGCTATATCTGGAATCAGCGATAAGTAGTGTTCACAAGTTTCCTCGACCAAGATAAAACTTGTCGGGTGTCTTTTCTTTTAGCTATGGCATTGAAAGGCTGATTGAAATCTTTCATTTATTTTAAAATTGAATTTTCGTGCAATCAGTTTCAGAATGTCAATGAATGAAAAATAATTTATTCACTAAAATGTAAAACCCCGATCTGAAAAATTCCGATAAAACTCAGCGGTAAATTGCTAATGTGAAATTACAATAACCAAGGCTCCAAATTCGGAAGGGTTTAGCTTTAGTAGATTAGCGTGACGTTACGATTATGTAAGCACATTGATTTTGACCAATCACGTTTGTTGTTATTTTGTTTTATATTTTAAGAAAGAAAGAAAAGTATTTATTTAGTCTCGCACAGGACAACCAGAAAAAAATGTTTAAAAATAAAAAAAAAGTAAATTAAGAAAACATTAAAAATAAGACAAATGAAAAGGATCCTGTACGAGGCCAAAAGGAAAGCCATTTTTATTCATTTAAAGGTTTATCTTGGACATCACTGACATTGGTGGAGGAATAAATCGTCGCCTATCACATAAGCCTTGATACACATAAGTTTTATTTTTATAGAAATGATTTTAATTCCATTTAAACGACAGGTAAAAGCCTGGAATGGGGACTTCGGAAGAAGGGAGTTCTAAAGGCAGTGAGGGAACTGGACGGCAACGAGAGGGAGTCCTGTGAAGCACTCCTAAAAGATGTCAGCATGTATGCGAGAGGTAAGCTATCAGCTTGGCATTTGTTTATGTAGGGCTTATCGTCTTATAGTCAGACACTTTTTCCTGATGAGTAAGTATTGAGGTTTTATAGCTTTTGTATGGAAAATATGTTGAACTGTAATATTTTTTATCTTCCAATATATAAAATTCTTGTGTCGCGGTGTTTGTTACCAAACTCCTCCGAAACGGCTGAACCGTTTTGTATGAAAGTTTGTGTGCATATCGGGTAAGTCTGAGATTCGGCCAACATCTATTTCTCATACCTTAAAACCCATCAAAATTTTCACGTGAACGAAGTCGGGGGCAGGGCTAGTTTCGATATAAATTAGTGAATTACACATTACTGTTTAGTTAAGGCTAAACAAAGGTCAGGAGCCTAGTCTAAGTCTGTTTTAATAATATTATGCAGTAGAAGTGTCATAAGTGCCACCAAGTTTCATCTTCTTCCTGGACGAACAATGAACAGAACAAAAGGCCTTGCGATATCCGCGATGCTATAGGCAACTTCGCGGCAGTTGTCTTTTTTTTTGCTTTCCTGCAGCGAACGCAACAGGTAAACAAATATGAAGGTGAGAACGGTAAAGTATCTACTTACTGTACTTACGTATTCGGCTTTTCGCGATCAAAAGTGGGGCTAAAAAAGTTAAATAAAACGTTAATTCGAATTCTAAAATATTCATTAATATTAAATAGAGCTTGTTAGTTCATGTAATTATTAGAAAGCGTTCCTAAAGCGTAGTTAACTGATATTCTTGAATCATTATAAACTTTTGAAATCATTAGTAATTTATCAGGATGTTCAAATACAAAATAATCACGGATTCGCTCAGAGTTTTAGTAAATTTTCAGCTCAAAATATCTGTAAAATTGCTTCTTTGCTTGAACAAGTTAATTAGATTTCCAGGAATTCGGTATTAAAATCGATTTGTTCTTGTTAAAAGTAGTATTCGGTAGCTCGACAGGACTCGGATTAGTTTCGCAATACAAATTAGATTAGGTACGGAAGGTCTGAGTCGGATTTATACAATGAGTACAAATCGCCATAGACGCGTGTAACGAACTACTAGTGCAAGCGCACTTGTTACTGGCAATTGGTTGAGATCGCACTACGTACACGCGACCATGTTCAAGACCTCATATATAAGACAGTAGTCTTATACCTCCAGATGATGCTATCACCCTCCTCCAGGAGAGTAGCAAAGAGACTAGCACTCTTAAAAAGTTCCGACTCAAACCGCCGTCTTTCCGACCTCGCCGTCGAGGTCCGTCGCGACGTCCCGGTCCATGCCCTCCCCGACCCTCGCTCGAGCCAGCCCGCGATGCTGTGCCAGTAGTTTTAAATCAGCCCCTAAATAATGATACCATTCAGATCCAGCCTGTCCCCATGCAGCCCTCCCCCAGCGACGCCCTAAGCCGAGGTTCGTACCCCACAGGGGGTGCCCTTAGCGTGCAGTCGCTTAGTTTGTAAGTTTTTATGCCCTGGCTGGAGGCCTTACTCTAAAGGCACCCACAGGATAGTCCGGTTAAGCAGACGACAACCTCATAGGTTGAACTGCGAGACGCCATTAAAAAAAAAAAAAAAACCATGTATAAGACGTAACAAGCGTAAAGCGACACGCGCATGTTAGACTTTCTTCCTTCGCGTGACATGCTCTAAAGAAGTTCTTCCATTTGTTGTAGGGATGTCGGAAATGCAAAAAAGTATCGATATATATCGTATCGATATTTTTTGAAAATATCGAAATCGATATTGATATTTTTATTAAAAAATATCGATATATCGGTATGATTTGACAGAGAATATTCATGCTCTAAAAAATAATTTATTTGGCCTTATGTACTTCAATCATCTTACATTAATAAATCAAAACAACCTTCAATTTTTTTAAATTATTTATTAATCAAACCAATATTTATTAATCAAACCAATATTTATCTAAAAATAATACGATACGGACAGGCAATTGAAGTCATTTGAAGTTGAAATTGACAAACAGAGTTGCCAACTTAAAAACCAAATTATAAAACTGCAAATCGAGTCGACCAAAAACAAAAAATACATAAAATATAATTTGTTGAAAAGATTGAGAAGAGAAGATTGAGAAGATAGTATAAAAAAAAGTAATACTTTTTAGGATTTTTCAATCTTAAAACTTAAAAATGTTAATTGGTCTGAAAAAAAAATATCGATTTTTATACCTTTTCGATACTTGGAATTTTATATCGATACATCGATATATCGAAATATTAAATATCGCTCAAAAATATCGATACATTGAAAAAATAATATCGATATATTTTCAACAAGCCTAATTTGTTGTCTCCGCAGTCGCATTCGTAACAAATGTGTCGGTAGTGATTGTAGCTCGTTGTTGTACCATTCGAAATGTATGCGTGCACGCTTTTTGTATAAAGGGTCTGTTAGGTTACTGCTGAGCATGAGGTCCTGGGTTCGATTCCCGGGTTCGGCAAAGTGTTACTTGTTTTTTCCTTTACAGATTTCTCAGTAGTAGCCAAGGAATCTGGAATTGTGCCCGGTTGATGGCAATAGGCTCGCGGCCAATTTCATGGGACTTAAAAATGACTGGCGAAATGTGGGTATACCTCTGAATGACACTTCGGGGATTACAGGCGTGATTTTATGTTATGTATAAAGGATGTAAAAAGTCTCTTGATGAAGTCCAATGGCTCTGTCTTCTCCCCGTCACTGCGATATTGTTTTTCTTCTGTACCATACCTGGGAAACTTCTAGTTACGAATATATTGGAGGTCAAAGTTCCCACTTATTCACAGAATTAAAAAAAATGTTTTTAAAATTATGACTTAACTTTCAATACCTTCATGACTCATTTAGATTTTTGTTCAATGCATTCATCAGCACAATGGTTTGAGAGTGTATTATTGAGTTGTACCGTAAAACGTGATGTTGCACCCCAAAAAATGAGTCGTCCGGCAATCATTTATGCGTAGGGTTCCTTGGTCTGATGTTAGAAGGGTTGTTTACACCTTGTAGACTAGATCTTCTGTATTATTCTGTGTTCCCAAGAGAGGAAGCAGAAAATAATATGCGCATAAAATCGTTGCGTCCGACTTTCTTTTATTGGAAAACACAAACCACTGGGCTCCACAGTTTGTTGGTAATTGGAAAACAGACAGTTATTACGCTTTTTATTTTCTACAGCTCGTTCTTTTTCTATTTCCAGCTGTTTCTAACAAAGGGTTGATAAAAATTGATGGTATTTTCTTACAGTGTCGTATCGTTACTGTGTTTTTGTTTTCTTCAAGTGTAACAAATCAAC
The DNA here is from genome assembly GCA_963082945.1 of Cerastis leucographa. Classification (NCBI taxonomy): domain Eukaryota; kingdom Metazoa; phylum Arthropoda; class Insecta; order Lepidoptera; family Noctuidae; genus Cerastis; species Cerastis leucographa. The sequence continues at coordinate 15,399,969 of OY720362.1, read as the reverse complement.
AACCAAGGCCTTGAAAGCAAAAAGGTTTTAACTTTGATCATATTTTACATCAATATTTATTTGCGTTTGCCTAATCTAACTAAGAGCTCCTTCTTCACTAATATTATAAAGCTGTAAAGTTTGTAAGATTGTAAGTTGGATGTAGGAGGTAATCTCGGAAACTACAAATCCGATTTCAAACAATCTAGTCATTAGTCAGTTGTGAAGGATAGAATGCTACATTATTGCCAAAGGCCGTTCTTCGACGAGGACAAAGTTACAAGTAGAAGCTAGTTCACCAATCGGTATCTTCTAGGCAAGCGTGCTCCACCCTAGGCCGCACCATCGCTTCACATCAGGCAAGTAGCGGCCAAACGCAAGCCTATTTAGTATAAACATTTTTTTGAAATAATAATGACACTGTGAGCTTCTGAACGCAGTTTAAATGATATCGCGTTCAGTTCATTTCACCCTAAATGTCGAAATAAACGGATTCCAAAATATAATTAAGTTTTGGAGGCATTCCATATTGGGCACCCGTTTAAATGCTACCTGAGGTATTCCACCTATCAATATTTTTCGCAAGCGTGTAAGTGGAATAATTTCTTATCTAAGATTTTATTCCGCAAATGTGAACTAAAAGATGTGTAATGTCTTAATTTTTTGTTTCTCCCCGTGTAGTGGTGATACTGAGCGTGCGCGGTTCCCTGGTGCGCGAATTCCTGTTAGCTGCGCACACGCTGGGAATGACACGCGGAGACTGGGCCTTCCTCGACGTCGAGATATTTCAGGTACTGTCCACAGGACCATGCAAGGTCTATCATTTAAGTCAAAGTAAGTAAGTGTTCACCGACTACTAGAAAAAGAGGTGGTTATGTACGAATATTCGGCCGGCTTCTTTTTTTTTTCATGTATGTACCGCAATTTTTCCGTGATTGCTGGTCCGAATGAAGTGAATCGTTCTTTATTAGGTAGTAGAAGTTTGCGGGGGTACTATAGTAATTTTACTAACTTTGCTTAGGTACTTTATGAGTTATCCTCTATAATAACATTTTTTCTTCTTCGTCTGTGTGGATGTTGTGCTAATGTATTAACTTCTAGTTACAATGGAAAATTGATTTCTCTTCTCGATCTTGATCTTTGTTTTATTCTTTATAGCATTTGGTGCCAAAGACAAAAGGTTCCAATGCAAAAGGTTCCAATGCAAAGGGTTACAATGCAATAGGTTCCAATGCAAAAGTTTCCAATGCAAAAGGTTCCAATGCAAAAAGTGTTTTGGAGGCATATGATGGAACTTGATCGCTAAGCAAATTGACAGAAACATCAAAAGTATAGTGTTGCGGCGACACCTATACTGCCACATACGAACTACACTGGCGTATTCCACATCGCAATATAGTTATCCGTGCGATAAACATAATTATAATATTACATAACACCCGCCGGGGATCTTACCATTTTATGGAGGATGAGATATTTTCCACTCTCTTCCTCATAACGTCTAAATTGTCTTTGTCTTTCTTTGTCAGTCGCATGAAATGGCTGTAATTTGAGAGAGGAGGGAGGTATTATCCACATGTTACCGATCTCTGTTTTTAATACTACAATAATTCCAAAATGAGAGAAGTGGTAACTTGTGTAATTTGTGGTTATGTGCTAATTTTACTCAACAATCAAGCTTGCTGATCGTACATTAGGTACTTTTATTTAATGCTGAAGATTTTTAGCGTATCTGTGTTCTGTCTGTGTCTGTTTATGTTAAAGTTTTAAGCTATGCTATGAATAGAACATGCAAGGCTTGTATTCGGGTCTACTGAGAAACAATCAGATTGACAGGCAGCTAAAGCTTTACAATTTGCTTAAAGGTCAACCTTTTTCTTATTCAGATCGTATAGTAATATGGTATTACCATGCGATCTGACTTCAGTGTTTTTTCTTCTAGAAAAGACCTCAAAACAATGGAATTAATGTGGTCCATATTTTGGAATTTATAAATCATGGCCTACATGATTTTTAAATTCTACTACGTGTCGCTAGTCTGACACAATACGTCACGAACAGCATATTTAGCCTCAACATGGATAAAGAAGTTTTCACTTTATGGTAAATCAAATTATGCAAGTTTGTAGATTCAAATGCCTGAAGCATTCAACAACTGCGAATTTATTAGACGTTGCACATCTTTAATTAAAACTGCTTGAATGCATAATAAAATCTCAACGAGCAACATAAAACGTTGTCAATAAAATTAAAATGTTTATCTCGTCGCACCTTCATCAAGAAACATAGTTTGTTGGTTACGTTTTTTATTAAAACAATGTTTTTATATGAACGGAGTATAAATAAAGAATATTTAGCGCCATTTTCATCCAGCTATTTTAAGAAATTGCCATGTCTATCGCCATTGGAGACAACACATTTACATTTTTCATTTTCATGTATCGACACGCGCGATCTCAAATTAATGATTTTCGACATTAATACTGCTAGGGTTTCTGACAGTTTGACTCCAGCCACCTCTAGTGTAGATGTGCTAAAGTATATTGGACTAAATTGAATGGATTTTGTTTACAAAGGTTAATGTTGCGTTTTTGACGTTCGCTAAAAGATTGTTGGAGCTTATGCGACTAAAATGGACTTATTTGTTTATTCTAGGCTTATTATAATAATAAAGCGGCAGAATAAAGAGTAAATATAAACCTTTAGCAGCGATCAAAACGGATATTTTTCAAGCTATTTAGTCAACGAAAATACTTCGAAACTCTGGGTCTCTCAGTAAAATTTTCTTCTTTGTTTTACCAAAACAACATTAATCAGGTGTCAGGTTTTTTAAAGCCAATTGCGTACCAATTTAAATACCAATTTCAACTACAACTGTCATTCTTTGATTCTATTTTGTTACAATTATTTTTCTGAGACTATCGACTGCCTCTTTGGTTTGGTGGTCGTAAGCGCGACTGCTGAGCAATAGGCCCTGGTTAGATTCCTAGGTCAGGCAAAGTGTTATTGGGGTTTTCCATCGGGAACTTTTAAGTAGCAGCCACGGAGTCTAAATCTGTGCCCGGTTGATGGCAATAGACTCGCACCCTATTACATGGGGCTTAAACATAACTGGCGAAATGTGGGTGTACTATTAGGTACACCTCTGCCTAACCCTTCGGGATTACAGGATTGATGTTATGCTTATTTCCCTGACGTCACATGCCTATGGGACCGTCCATTAATCACGTGAGGCTTGAAAGGGGAGGGAGGGGGTTTAGCAAAAATCACAAATATCACAAGGGGGGAGGGGGGTGTAGTAAGATATCACGTGTATTTATTTTTTGGTCAAACGCGCGATTCTAAACCGAAAAGCGGCTTGTAGTGTGACCTTGACTCGCCGTTGCCAGGCAACGAACGAAGTACCTGTATTTAAAGATAATATTCTAAAAAATTTAAGATTCTGTGTAGGTACTAAAAATACACGTGATTTTGGGTGGGGGCGGGGGGTTAGTCATAAACCTCACCACGTAGACCTAGGGGGTTAAAAAATGCAAAAAAAAACATCACGTGATTAATGGACGGCCCCTATGGTAAAACAAGAAACGAACACCACACCCAATAACCAATCACAGACTAGAAGAAAAACCCGATTCCCCTAACTCAATCTATTAATTCCGGAGCGCGTCCCTTCAATCATGTCTCGTTATCAGGCATTCTACACACGGCTCCCCTGACCTTCTAGCCTAAAGTAAACCTTCGGTTTCACTGATTAGAACGTGTACCTATGTACCTACCTATATTCGCTATTATCCTCGGAGTTTTCTTTCGTTTGATGAGTGCTTTGTAGTTTGTATTGCCACGTCTGATTTGCATTTCTAACTGTCATGCCGCATGCCGTGCTCCACAGACATTTATCTTTTTTCTTACTGATTTTAGGCGATTTTTGCATGCCAGCTATTAAATGTTGGTTCTCTGCCCCAAATTTGTCAACATTATCAATCTAATTTTGACAGTGAATAATCCTTTTTTTTTTTTTTTGCGGTTGGGAAATCATCAAATGACTTCTCCCGCTCTGAGCGGAGCGGGAGGGAGTGTCAGACTTGACTGACTAAAACCCACCCATGTTCCTTCTTAGCCCTTTGTGTTCCAGGGCCGCGGTTTCTCTTTCGAACAACCCGCAGCCCTGGACAGTGAATAATCCTTAAAAGGGCAATCAGTTGTAATATATCATGGCTTGCGTGGTTCTTTCTCATCTCATTCAATTATAATGCCTTGGGTCCGGCTGTTTGTGTATGTCAGTCTAAATGTTTGTAAACGCACCCACGATACAGGAGAAATTCGTAGTGTGGGACAATGTTATTTTAAATAAAAAAATAAAAAAAATTGATCCGCCCTGTGTGACACTTTAAAATAGAATAGTTCGTTATTTGCACAGAAATAAATATATTTATTTTATAAATCATTACTACTATATTTAAAAATAGCTAAATTAAAAAAATAATTTCCCTTATGCGATGGAACCGTGGGAGATGGGCTTTAAGAGATTGATATGAGGATTTTGTTTTGATTGTCTGTTGGCTTTTTTCTGCTGATTTTGATATATATAGATAAAGATTTATTGCGCCGTATCTAAATAAATTGGAATGGAACAGCAGGAGGAAAAGAATATATTTGAGCTTAGGGTGAAAAGGAAAACTACGTATACGGAAGAGTTGTGGATGATGTAGGGTCTGCAAAGTTTATAATTCTGTTTGCTATTTTCTACCTTGTTATAAAATAGTTTGGATAACTTTCAGCATATGGGTATTATAATAAACATCTGATGCTTTGAGTTTTAGTTTTCGAATGCTTTGTACATAGAAGTACATAATCAATTGGAATTAACTGCACCCATAACGAGCTTTCCTGCGTGTGCAAATGTTTGTTTATCGAGTATAAGTTTGGGTTCATGGCATGCTAATTATTATTGCTTTACTTTGCAAGCGGGAGGGCGCGGTGCTGCATCCTGCATCCAGGCTTGGATCTTTTTTGCGGAATAAAAACGACATATTTTGCATAACATTTAACAAATAAAAGAATCATCGACACTACGAAGAAGAAGAAGCATATACTATACTTCTTGTCTTCGTCGTATTTAAATTACCTTCTACATATATTTCTGATTACCCAGGGTGGTTACTGGGGCGAGACGGGCTGGGCAGCAGACGACGAGCGCGACACCGCCGCACGCGCAGCCTACGAGGCGCTCCTACGAGTCTCCCTGAAGCTGCCCACCGGCGACCGGTTCGACGAGTTCGCTGATGCCGTCAGAGCGAGGGCCAAGCAGCACTACAACTACTCTTTCTCTGATGGTGAAGAGGTCAGTTCCAGCTTTTTTTATTCGAAAGATATTAGGAAAAATGAATAATAATTAAAATTTAATTAGCGATCATTGTGCCGATAGTCGGATCAGCCGATGGCTTAAGTGCCAAAAGCCTCGACCAATACCTGATTAAGCTCACGTTAGGCAGCTAGAAGGTTCCTCTCTCAAGAGCCTTGACTACCGGTAGCTCGGACCTTGTTCCCGATATTTAAATGTTAGTTTTTTAAATTATTAAGCAAAAGATGTGTTCAAGAATGAATACGGGAATTATAGTAATTATGGTTTTGGCTAAATAACAATGGCCACATTAGTCTTCAAGATTAAGCAATGCTTGCTGAGATTAGTCCATAGATGGGTGATCCAGCCGCATAATGAAAATGGGATAAGAAATTAGCGAATAAACGTTTGAGATTGTTTGTATGTGTGAAAGCGCGGCTATAGGGCGAGGATCAGACGGGCCGCGTTTAAAACACGACACACTTACCTATTTCCGTAAAAAAGAAAAAAAAAATCCTACCCATTGTATTATTGATTTGGGACGAGAATCATTAGCATAGTTACCTCCTTGAATTTGACGAGGATGCAAAACTGCACCTTGTAAATGCACATTATGAATAGATACAAAATTGTGTCATGTAGCGGAAAAGTCACTAGCTCCACATATACCCATGTTCTTTAGAAACGTTGAGGAAGAGGAGGTATAGCAAATGAATTTGTAATTTACGTTTTCCTACTACGGATACCTTTTCTGCTTCGCACAAAATTCTCTTTATTTTACACAAGGGAATTGGCCAAGGTCAGAACTTCAATAAATCTTTAGACCAATGAACGTACGAGTATACAGTGCATTTTGTAGTCTTGTGGAAGAGCAATTTTGTTTATACATGTTTTTTTTTAAAGCACATATATTGTGCAAAGCGATTGATTGCTAATCAATCTATATTTCGATAATTGATAAAATGCGATAATAATTATTGTATCTGTCAGTCTGTATTACCTCTGTATGTATTTTACCTCTTCAACCCTTAACAGCCTATCAAATTTCGCTGAAGTTTGTCGCGCAGGTAAACCATGAGCTGGATTTGGAGATAGGATAGTTTACTTTTGCCCCACCAGTGCTTTCCTGGATTTGGAGATAGGATAGTTTACTTTTACCCCACCAGTACTTTCCTGGATTTGGAGATAGGATAGTTTACTTTTGCCCCACCAGTACTTTCCTGGATTTGGAGATAGGATAGTTTACTTTTGCCCCACCAGTACTTTCCTGGATTTGGAGATAGGATAGTTTACTTTTGCCCCACCAGTACTTTCCTGGATTTGGAGATACGAGTAGGATAGTTTACTTTTGCCCCACCAGTACTTTCCTGGATTTGGAGATACGAGTAGGATAGTTTACTTTTGCCCCGCCAGTACTTTCCCGGATTTGGAGATAGGATAGTTTACTTTTGCCCCACCAGTACTTTCCTTGCCCCACCAGTACTTTCCACGTTGGTTCGTAACCAACAGCAGCTTCGTTCGCGGACGAAGCTGCGAACGCTAGGTCGTACATAAATCTCAAGACACAGAATGATGAGGATTAAATATACAACTTTGTATGTTCTAAACTTTCAATATATTCAATTTATTAGCTACCTGATTAAATTGAGGAACCTTGGCCGAGGGAATATGTCACATCCACTGGTCGGTAGATCTTACAAGGATGTGCTCGCGTTATTCAATTACGTTCTAGTCTAGGAACTCAGGGAGGTATACTATACGGCTTACTCGAAGACGTAACCACTTTTTTACATCCTGTAAATAATTAATTACAGTACTAACTGTACTGTGATTGAGATTTCAAGTCGTACTAATATGATACCTTTTCACAGAGTTTTGACGAAATTTTGCACCAACAGCTTCTATGTACCTACAACATAACTTAAGTATAGGTTTTTACAGTTCTCGACATCACAGTCGCTAATTACTGGTCAACCAACATTCACAAAAATAAGTGATAAGAGAAAATAAATTAAAATGAGTGGCTCTAGAAATTAAAAGGGATTATGGCATAGAACAGATTTATTCCGACAGTAGGTTAGGTACACAGGCTTCCCCCATAAGGTGAAAGCTTTGTTCACAACATGAAATTCGTGATATTGGATATTGGAGCATTCAGTTTTGGGTTTGGTTACTAAATTGAATTTCTCGGAGTCGTGAATTCTGTCATAACAATAGGGTACTTCCACCTGGCATAGCGTCTGTTATATTTAGATCTAGTGAAAATAAAAGGCGTAAGGTCTAGTCGCAGATAGTTGTACAGTCTACTAGCAGACTTAGCAAAGCGCGGCTTCGCAGGGTTCTCACTGCAATATACATATAAAGTTTTTCGTTATTAAGGCATTTACAGTGCTTTAAAACGTTTTTAAACACGCACAATGTTTAATTTTGTGTGTCGGAGAAAACTGGTCTGTGCTGCTTTAGCCTGCTTGTATATACCCACTTATTCTTTTGCTGTGAACAACTACGGTTGATTTTTATTGTAAAGGCACGGTCTCCAGTGTTGTATAGATAACTCATCATCTGCCTAGCCTTTTCCCATCTATGTTGGGACCGGCTTCCAGTCTAACAGGATTCAGCTGATTACCAATACTATACATGGAGTGACTGCCTAGCTGACCTCCATAACCCAGTTAATACTGGGTAGTATGATGCCCCTTGGAAAGACTGGTTGTCAGACTTTCGGGTCACTGTAACAACTGTCAAATATATAAAAATGGCAGTCGGGTTCAACGGCTTTATAACGTGCTTTCCGAGGAAACCGGATATGTAATGGGTGGTTACCCATTCACGGGCCAACCCAGGCAAGCACGACTTAACCTGAAGAGCGACCCGAGCGGCTGTTATTATTTAGCCACGAGCTCCTCCAACGTGAACAAACTTCCATTCGTCGAGAAAATGTTTGTATGCAACTGGCTCTATAACAGTAACATATGCCTTTGTCAGGTTAACTTCTTCATCGGCGCCTTCTACGACGGCGTGTACTTGCTGGGGATGGCGTTGAACGAGACCCTCACGGAGGGCGGAGACATCAGGGATGGCAGGAACATCACGAGACGGATGTGGGGACGAGACTTTCATGGTAAGCTTTTTTTTTTCGACACGCGCCGTAGCCAAATGGTAAATGGCTATTATACATACATATATTATTGTAGGTGTTTTTTTCTATTTTTTTTTTAGGTTTTTTTTTTAATGTAAAACCATATAACTTTCGTATTAAATATTGTTAAGGAAATCTGCTGTCCAAGTAGTAATTATTACAGACATGTCGCCTGTGAAACAGGTTTCACCTAGTACAGGCATTGAACTTTGTTATACCTTTATTATTTCTAAGATTTATACTGTATTAATTCCGAATTTAATTTTGAATAAAAATATATTATTATTAATATATATGTCTGTATTTAATATATGTATCTGCCATTGCTGATTTACTTAAAGTTATACCGATATATTTAAGATATGAAAATATTTTTAAGAGGAACGCATTACGCAACGCACGTTTTAATTGTTTAGGTAGCCCTCACCGAGTGAAAAGAAAGTCACATCCAGTGTCACGGTTCATGTCTTGTCAACGTAGTAAACAAGATATAATACACGAGACAAAGTTATTGGCTAAAATTGCCTGCTGGCCCAATATTCGCCATTTTTGTCGATCTTTAACATAGTTAATGGCTTATTGGCTATAAAAAGTGAATGGAACCAATTTGATAGACGAGCGGTTTATTATAGTTTATAACGTTCTTTACAATGTCTTCATCGGTTTGAAAAAGAAAGAAGAAGGAATATATAATTATCTTTGGGTCTTTGTCACAGGCTAACTAGCAGCTCAAGGATTGTTTGGCGCGAAACCAAAGGCAACGCCATCTTGATTTTCATCAGATTTCACAAAAAAAATCCACAAATTTTACGAATTAAATCGATTGATTTGAAGTGAGAGTGTTGCATGATTTGTTTGGGCCCTTGAATGACGTTAAGGAGGGCGGTGTGGGTTAAAATTTGTAAAAATATCTGTGGAAACTGTTTTGTTTTTTAAAAAGATGGCGGCGTTCTTTCTGTTTAAGAGGGAAGCGCTAGGTAGCCGTCAAACTTTTTTTTCTGAGGTTTTTGCAGTTTGTAAAGCAGTTTCAGGCAGATTGTAACACTATGTAGCTACAGAATTATATCTAAAGACATGAAAAGTCATTCAATGGGATTAAATAAACTTAGAGGTTTGTCAATACAAACCTCTAAGTTTATTTATGAATGAATGAATTTATTGATAGTAATTCTGTAGCTATATACGAAATATGAATTTTGCTTCCTTGGCCTTTAAGCCACGTGCAAAAAGATCAATATTTATAGGTACAAACAGCGCCTGTCAACGTAATTCGATCAAAATATCGTTGTAGCAAGTGCTTATTTTAAAGCTAATACTCGAACTGATACAAAGTATTTACAATTTTGTAAGATATACTTAGAGGTACTTCAATTCACACAAAAGGTTGACGACTCCTACGTATTAATTGTATGTAAAAGCTGGCAAAGAGTAAAACTTTTTACGCTGTGTTAGATTCTTTGAACTATGCATTAATTGGAGTAACTCGAAAGTCTGTTATTTCTAACAGTTAAACAAACAATGTTTACCAACGTTAAAAGCTCTTTGAGTAGTTGAAAACACGGACAGAACAATAAAGAGCCAATTATAACAAGAACAACGGTACAAACGGTGTATACGGTAAATATATTTGTAAACTTGAAACGTAGCAATTACTGGGGAATTTATTCAGCTACAGAGAACAACGCTTCGCTTTGTACAGAAAGTGAGCTTTTTTTATTAAAAATGCATTCAGTAGATCCAATAATTTCTCAGTATTCTCTTAGTTGGTGCTATTTTATTGATTAAATCTTGCTATAGTTCTTGGCCAGCGTGCTACGCTTCTAGCGATGTGCATCTTGCTATTCCAGAGAAAACAATTGAAAGAAGTCGCATAGAACGTACCACGAGTAGTCGCGAGTCGCGACGTGATCGACGCAAAGGTCGAATAAGTGACGCGCGTGTGTCGCGTGTTGTCGCATCTCCCGAAGCTGTGGGTAGGGTATAGGGTCTAAATGCTGACTATACGAAATAAATTGTTGAAACGTCATTTGGACCGATAGAAAAAGTCATAAACGTCTTATAAACACATTTCCCATGAAATATAGAATTTTTGAAGGAATAAAAATCATATGAGGGAACACTTGTAAAAAAGAAATATTCCTCTTTTATTCTTTAGCTTTTGGATTCGTAGTTTGAAACATAAGTTAGTTGGAAACCTTTTAAGATACATCAATATTAAATACTAAGTAGGTTTTACTTAGTATTTAGGTAACTTCAAATGAAGCTTTTAGTATATTTGTCGAAACTTAATCATTAACACAACAAGTTTTGCCTAAGCCTGCTTTACAAGTTTCTTGAAACAGTATGTCACGACTTGATAAAGCAGTTGTCAATATGAACATATATTGAAGACGGTCCAACTGGGTTATGGGCACGAAGTAGGTAAACAGGTTCAGTTTTTGTTTATGTGGATTAGTGATGATGATACTTATACAAGGCGGAAGGAACACCGAAGCCCCAACGCTTATCCCGCATTCAATATATCGTATAGTACTGTAAAGTGCAATACCTCTTCTTCATCTTCATCAGCCTATTATGTTCCCACTGCAGGGACACAGGCTTCCTCTCTATTAGAGGAAGTGTGCTATAATCCACCACGCGGGCTCAGTGCGGGTTGGTAAATGTCACATGTCTTGGAATGTTTACTTCTAGATCATGCCGGTTTCCTCACGATGTTTTCCTTCACTGTTTTGTGAGCAGCGGTGATGAAATAAATTACACAATAAATGTGCCTGCCTGGGTTCGAACCCACGGCTTACTGCTCGTAAGTCGGAGCTGCCACAACTGGGGCAACGCTGCTCCTCACGTGCATTACCAACACGGTTGAAATGTTGGGACCTGCTGATTTTTTCAAGCGTTTGTGCGTTGGTTACACTTCCACTCGGTAACATTAAAACACTACACCCACATCATAAAAAATAGTGATGAAAAATTTCTATCGGGGGGGTTCATAATGATGTACTGCATACGTGGTGACCGTTTTAGCGTCGGTGTCACTTCAACCCTGTATAAAACTTAATAATTCTTTGAATAAAATATAACTTAAACATCATCTACTGCCTAGCCTTTTTCCCAAACTATCTTCGGGTCGGCTTCCAGTCTAATCGGATGCAGCTGAGTACCAGTATTTTACATGAAGTGACAGCCTATCTGACCTTCACAACCCAGTAACTGGGTAATACGATACCCTTTGTTAAGACTGGATGTCAGACATTTTAGCTTCTGACTATTCGTAACGTAACTGTAAAAGATCTACAAATGACAGCCGGGACCAACGGCTTAACGTGCTTTCCGAGGCACGGAGGAAACTCGGTATGTAATTATGGTCACCTATCCACTGACCAACCTCGGCAAGCACGGCTTAACATTTAAGATCGACCCGCGCGGCTGTTATTATTTAGTCACGAGCTCCTAAAATATGACTTAAACACTGATATAATTGCCACAGGTATAACCGGACACGTCCGCATAGACGCCGTGGGCGACCGGGATGCAGACTACGCCATATTAGACCTGGACCCAGTAACTGGGAAGTTTGAGGTGAGACTCTTCAAATAATTAGAGCATTCGTGTTATTTTCAGCCTTTACAGATGGTGTAATTATACACGGGGATAATGGTGACTAAAAAGTTGTATGAATGTGGAAAATTTCGTGGAATAAGTTTTTCGGTGTTGTATATGCAACGAAAAATTTGCATGGATAGAATTTGCCAAAACTGATTTGTCTAGTAAGAGGGTGACTTTTTATAACAACTAAAAGATAAATAAGTATGAAATAATAAGACAATGCTGCTCCAACCCCAAACGATATGGGATGACACTAAAGAATGATGATACTGATTTTTGATGACAATATTACAAACAAAAAAATAAAAGACTCCACTGTCGGCGCTTCATTGTATTTTATTCTATGAGCTATACACAGCTGCTCTAGAGACACAAAACAATTTGAGATGCTTGCCTGCACAAGAATTTAGAACCAAACTAACTATCCTCACAACAATCTCGAGGACGTGACAGTTAATTCTAAAAGTTACGGTCCAAGAAACTGAAGTAAGACCGAAACTCGTCCTTTCCCAAAACTTTGTGTAGTTTAGCTATAAGAAATTCTTATTTGACATTGGTGGGATGGAATTTCGTTAGTAAAAATAAGGTAGACGTAGTTAGAGCAAGTCTTTTTAGGCTGTCCCCTGGGAGCAGTTTAAGCTCCGACCTTTTAATTAGACACGGTTAGTAATTAGAAAATAGACTTTGTTTAAATAAATGTTAGGTACAAACTTTTTATAAGTAGCCTTTGAAGTTTGGACTATACAAGGTGTTGATTTGCATTCTCGTTAAATTCAAGGAAGTAGCTATGCTAATGATTCTCGTCCCAAATCAATAATAACATGGGTAGGTAATTTTTTTTTTCTTAATTACGGAAATCGGTAATTGTGAACGTTGTGTTTTAAACGCGGGCCGTCTTATAAATACAAACAATCTCAAACATTTATTCGATAATTTTTATTTCCTAAACAGCGTTAAGTAACCCCCTTAACGCTGTTTAGGGAATAATTTTTTTCTGAAATACTGACAAACATAAACAACGCGTTTGCTAATAATTAACTAGGTACCGTAATTTTAATTGATTATTAATGTCTTGTGTGACAACCTTCTGAATTTTAACGAATACGCAAAACAACACCTTCACAACCCATTTAGTACTGGGAAATACGATATCCCATGGTAAGATTGGTTGTCAGACTTTCGGGCCACTGACTTCCTGGAACAATTTTCAAAGATCAAAGAAAAGATACAATTTAAAATGATAGCCGGGGCAAAGGCTTAACGCGTTTACCGAGGCACGGAGGAAACTCGGTATGTAATGGGTCACCTATCCACGGGATAACCTAGACAAGAACGGCTTAACCTAGAGATCGAGCCGAGCGGCTATTTCTATTTAGAATATTTAGGATATTTAGAAGAAGCTCGTGGCTAAATAGCCACGAGCTTCCTCTCACTATATTCCATAGATAATATGAATAATTATTGAGAATACTATAAATATCGTCATGTTCTCCTCAAATAGCGACAAACTGTGATCATAAATTTGTCCATCATGTTAATAGTGAATTATGACAGAACTTCTAGCTCCAGCAATTAGTATTTCAAATTCCCTGAGCCCTTAATAAATTATCTGCGTTAGTGTACAATATGTTTATAAATAAACTAGCACTTCCCCGCGACGATGGCTTGAAAATATAATATGTTACTCGGTAAAGATGTAGCTTTCCAATGGTGAAAGAATTTTTAAAATCAGTCGAGTAGTTTTTGAGTTTAGTCGTTACAAACAAACAAACAATCAAATCTTTCCTCTTTAGAATATTAGTTTAGATAAGACTAGCTGTGCCCGCGACTTCGTCCGCGTGCAATTTTAATACGGTTATTTTAATATTACAAACAGACGCTTCAATTTTTTTATTTGTATATATGTATCATCATCATCATATCAGCCGTAGGACGTCCACTGCTGGACATAGGCCTCCCCCATGGATTTCCAACAGGACCGGTTGGAAGCGGCCTGTGCCCAGCGTCTTCTGGCGACCTTGACTAGGTCGTCGGTCCACCTAGCCGGTGGACGTCCTACACTGCGCTTGCCGGTCCGCGGTCTCCACTCCAGGACCTTCCGGCCCCATCGGCCATCGGTCCTGCGCACTATGTGACCAGCCCACTGCCATTTCAACTTGCCAATCCGCTGGATTATGTCGGTTGCTCCCGTTCGTCTACGGACCTCCTCATTTCTGATTTGATCTCGTAGAGAAATCCCAAGCATAGCCCTCCATGGCTCGTTGCGCGACTGCGAGCTTCTCCATTAGGCCCATAGTGAGAGACCACCTTTCTGTTCCGTATGTCATGACTGGCAACACACATTGATTGAAGACCTTTGTCTTCAAGCACTGAGGTATTTTTGACGAGAAGACGTTGCGTAGTTTCCCGAACGCTGCCCATCCGAGTTGGATTCGGCGATTGACCTCCTTCTCAAAGTTGGACCTACCTAGTTGGACTGTTTGTCCTAGGTAGACGTACGAGTCTACAACTTCAAGAACCGAGCCTGCAACTGATATTGGGGTGGGCACAACATGGGCGTTAGACATAACTTTCGTCTTATCCATGTTCATTTTAAGGCCCACCCGTTGCGAAACTCGATTGAGGTCTTCGAGCATCGTACTGAGTTCCTCCATTGACTTAGCCATGACTACGATGTCATCGGCAAACCGTAAGTGAGTGATGTATTCGCCATTGATGTTGATGCCGTGTCCTTGCCATTCCAGGAGCTTGAAGGCGTCTTCCATTGTGGCTGTGAAGAGTTTGGGGGAGATAACATCCCCTTGTCTCACGCCTCTTCTCAATGGAATCGCCTTCAAAGTCTGCTCCTGTACTCGGACCGACATGGTGGCGTTATTATACAAGCACTTTAACACTTCGATGTACCGACAGTCAATACACCATCGCTGGAGGGACTCGAGCACCGCCCATGTTTCGACCGAATCAAAGGCTTTCTCATAGTCCACAAACATACATACATCGTACATATGTATAGATATGTCTAACTAAGACGCAATAGTTCAGTGATCATAAATGTTCAGCGTGTTTTGCAACTTTCTACATTTTGCACTTGCCTAATTACTTTGGAAGTCACAAGCGTCTTTCAAACTTCTAACCATAGATTAATTTATTTACATTGGCATTAAAACCATTTCTTAATGAATACTGAATGTGTTCATCAAAACTGAGGCTGATATCTCAGGCATTTTCTACAAGTCCAGAATAAAAACTCAAAATTTGTATTTATTAATTTAAATAAAAAAAAGAATGTCTCCTGCAGGCCTAGCCAAGTAACAAACGTTTCTTATCTAATCTCTTTCTACAATCTTTAACGCCCCGGCGTAAGCAATTGTAGAAAGCGCTAAGTTGGTAGCCAACTTGACAATACTAAATCGATCGCTCGTTCTACAATGACCTTAAAAAAAAACTATACTTTAGTCTATGGTGAGCGTTCCTAAAAACGTCAAACTAACGTCAAAGTCACAGTTCAAAGACTATAATCACAGTTTTTTACATTGTGCGCGGGCTGAAGTTTTGTTTTGGATTGTTAAGAAGGGAATAATTTGTTTTAAGTGACAAAAAATCGCAAAATAAGGTAACAAGTTCTTCTTAGATTTGTTTTATTATAATATCACAGTGCGTAATGTAATTTTAAATATTTTTGTAACTCGAAATGTTATGACGTGATCCTGCATTTGAATGAGATACCCTAAATCAAGTGATAACTTTTATAGGATGGAATCTAGATCTCGAGCAAGCCCAGAACAGTTCGCAGCTTTACTAGAATTCATGGAAAGGTACGTAAATTATTAGTTATTTCGTAAATATCTTCCTTTGTTATTTGAAAATCGATCATACTCGGGCACTTGAAAGTTTGTAACATAAATATCATTGTTTATGTTCCAAACTTTCAAGTGCAGTTTTAAGTGTATCACGTCATCGTGATACGCAACATGAAATAATACTACTACTTACAAAAGAATTGTTTTTGACTCTTTATTTTATTAATAGACCCTTTGTGTTTCTGAAATAGTTTTAACTTATGTTCTAGCCATGGGGATATAACGAGACCCCAGCAAGGGCCTCAAGGCCGAATAAAAGCTGACAGACTGTGGCAGGAGTTGGAAAATTTATTGAACTCCATTGGTGGAGGAGCGAAAAGGCCAATAGACAAATGGAAAAAAGTAAGATCCCACCTAAATTTCTCTCATTATCTACTGTGAAAATATTATTTTATGGTGTTGGGTTTCCTATTATTTTCATTTATTATTCTACAATGTGAAGTACATACAAGAATCAGCTTACTTCATAGACTAGAAAATGATTGATGAAAACATGCATGATAAAATTTAACAGACAAATATGTTTAGGTGTGGGCAGACTGGAAAACTAAGACTAAGAAAAAAGCCTTGACAATACGTAGTGAGGCTTCTGGTACTGGTGGTGGTCCAAGCAGCAGACTAACTCTTACTGCTTCAGAAGAGAGGTTGTTAGCCATAATGGGTTGGACTGCTGTCACCGGTCAAGTTGGTATTGAGGAGAGAGGTTTTGATGTTAGTTTTTCTTCCTTTGCTTATTACTATATTTTATTAAATAAACAAGTGTATTGTTTCTAATTTATATTCTTCATATTTTTCAGGCCCTACCATCTGAGAGAAACTCTCTACCACCACCAACCAGAGATTCTGCACCAACTGTCTGTCCACCCCAAATTTCTGCTGCAGATGGCATTATGTCGGATTTTATTCCTTCTTATTCTATACAAGGTAACCTATTTTTTTTTAAAGATTCTATGTGTTGGCTAAATAATTAATTTGGGCACAATTTAATATATATAATTATTTATTCTCAGCAACACCAGCATCTACCGGCCTTTCTTCACCTTCTCTTCTTCAGAGGGTGGTGGCCTCTGGAGAACCTCTACGCCATCCTCCACCACCAGTTCTAACGCCGCCGCCCGGCACTGCATCCGCGCTGATACCTTCAGCGACGTCGCCTACCGCGTCCACGTCACGGGGGCCTGCGCAGCGGCGGCGTAATCAGGCAAGCCCGTCACTCACGGCTTCGCCTACCACATCCACTCCGCGGCGGCGCGGGCTGTTTCGAGCGCGCACACGCCGGCTGCAAACGCCCTTCGAACGAGCCACAAGTGAGTTCGTGGCTGTCGAGCGTCGCCGGCTGCAACTAGAGGCAGACCGCGAAAAAAATCATCACGAGAGGGAGATGGAAAGGCTGCGATTAGAATTAAGAAGAATTGAAATGGAAGAAAAGCAAACCCAAATTTTAAGTCGTTTGGCTGGTACTGTAGATAATTTGGTAGAAATTTTACCACAGTTAAGACTATCATCACTACCTTCAACAGATATTATTATACCTTAAATGTCTCAGGTAGTGATACTGGTCTCAGCTGTGGGCTATGAACTACTCAAATTGCCTACTGTATCAGAGTAACATTTTTTTTTCATTTTTTATTGTTTGCTATTCTAATCCAGTTAACTTTCCCTTCTCTAAACTAATGTACAAATTATATGTCTCATATTTATTTATTTTTCTTAGTATAATTGATTGTTTGATAATATTAAATAAAACTTAATTTAGTCTAAAGATAAAAAAATTTTCGTGCCCTAAATATAAATGCAAAAGCTTACTTAAAGATTATCTCCAGACACTAAATTATGATGACACTGAGGTTCTTCTGCTGGGTAATTTACATTGACTATGTACTTTATAAAAATAAGTTTAAATCTAAACATCAGCGAATGTGTACTGGTTACACCGCATTCTTTCTCACTACATACATCCTACACCTACTCACCACACACGCACACTCACATCCTACTCTTACTCACTACACTCACACACAAACTCAGACCCTACACGTTACAACGTTTTTCATTTTGTTTTTTCTTAACATAGATTTATTGTTTTCTTTTACGCCATTTGCTAATTGTTTGTAACGTCCCGTTTTACTATGCTATGGCTTTGTAGTTTAGGAGTCAGAGCATTAACATTATTGTGACCTAATTATAAGCCTTTTAAGCGCTTAGTCTGTGGATCCTGTATCGTGTTGGCTTTTGGTGAAATAAAGAATTATTATTATTATTATAGTCTTGAATTGTTAGAACTTTGGCCCCAATATTTATGTACAGTAAATGTAGGCTTGTTGATTGATTTTTATGTAAGATATTTTTCCTAACTATTGTCACCTTGTTGATATTGATACCTAAAATGAATATAAGTAGTGAATTGTAAATAAAAAATCCTTCCTCCTTAACTACTATTCACACCACCAGTGTGTCAGTGTTTTAGTAAAATTAAACGTGTTTGTAATTATAAAGCTGTTTTATTAATAATGTAATGCAATAATAATAAATTAAAAAATGTTATGTTAAATCTAAGTAAATTACAATCAAAATAAAACAAATTAGACATTTTCAAAACAATATTAATAATTTAGATAAGATTAACAAAATATAAAGTACAAAAAGTTTAATTTTTAGAAAATATCAATATAATCTTAATAAAACTTAAAATTATCTTACTATAACCTATCCAATAAACATCTCAGCATGGCTCTTCCTTGGATTAATTCACTCTGGCCTCCCATAGTCACAGTGGGTGTGGGATCTAGCATGATTATATCATTCCCATCATCGTCATGTGCAGCAGGAAGTGGTGGTGGTGGTGGTAAGCCAGCTTTCAATGCCATGTTGTGTAACACGCAACATGCCATTGTAATATTGCTACCTTCATGAGGATGATAGTGTAGAACTCTGTCTCTAAGCAAACATCTCCATCGTGCTTTGAGTAATCCAAAACAGCGCTCAATGCAGTTACGGGCTTGCACATGCCTTTGAGTGTAACGTTCTTCTGTAGAACCTTGAACTGCATTGAGGATAGGTGTCATGAGCCAAGGGCGTTGTGGATATCCAGAGTCACCTGAAAAATTAGTTTCAGTAGACAAAACTCAGGAAAACTTCTATACCATGATTAGATCTTTTTACTATTATAAATACATACCTAAAAGCCATACTTGTTCATTATTTTGATGAAGTTCACGCATATATGATTCAACTCTACTAGAAGACCATATATGTGAGTCGTGTGTAGCTCCACCAAACTTTGCATTCACATTTAAAATAATGAGATTTGTATCACAAACCTGAAAACAAAACTATGTTTAAGAAGTGATTTATCTAACTTTAACTTGCCATACATTATAATAAATATTGTATAGCTACCATTTGTACATTTAATGAATGATAAGTACCCTTTTCTATTATAAAAAAGATGCTCTTCATCATTGGGCTTTACCAAAGCTACATGGGTGCAATCTATACACCCAATGACACCAGGCAGGCCAAATTTTCTTTGGAACCTGAAACAATAATTAATGTTAGTTAAAATTTCATGTGTTATTATGTGCATTACATGCACTTAATAATTTAAATACTTAGTGTTAAATCTTTTGTTAAGTACTCACTCTTGTTTTATAAATGCTCTGTCTTGTCGTGTTTTCGGAAACTCAATCCATTTTGCCATGACAGCAGGGTGGTTCAAAGCATCGACTAGGTACTTGTCTGATGCACCGACTAGTTGTGCGTTGCGCAAGATGCTGAGTGACGCCAACAATTCGCTGATAGGATCCTGTGGCTAGGAAACTAAGAGCGCACAACACCTAGAAAAACACAAACATTGAGAAATGAAAATGATAGTTTAGATACTAAAAAATTGCTAATACTTACTACCTAAGTTTTGTGTCGGAGTTCTTGACAAAGGGCTTGGAATGTCGCTTTGTCTAGCCGAAAGTGCTGCACAAATATATTTTCTGGCATTTCGCGTATTGTCTCCGTGCACTGACGATTTATGGCCCTTTTTTGGCGCCTTAGCCACACTTCTTCATTATGCGCGCACCACAACATATTTAAAGTATGCATTTTATGGTAAATACAGTCCAAAATTAAGGTAAACAAACAAAACAGTTCTCGTTCTCAACACAGCGGATCATATAGACGCCATTTTTTTAGCGTTTTCTAATGGGTCTGGGCGTTCGCTATGTGAGCGTACAAAAACTACGACATCGTTTCGTTATCGCTTGTCAAAAGTGTGACTTGGCTAGCATTTATACGGGACTTAGCAATCAACATTGTAGAAAGTGTCACATTTCATTCAATCATTCTGAACGCTTCGCTATATTATAAAGATGGCTACGAATTTTCTATTCGTTTGTTCTGACCACGTGATTTAGCGTTGAGATGACGTCATTCCCATACATTTGACTTGTTTTCTATTAGCGTAAACGATTTTAGAATGTCAACTTGGCTAAGCCTGCTGTATCATGGGTGCGTTTACAAACATTTAAACTTACATACACAAACAGACAGACCAAAAACAATTATCTGTAGGCCATACAAATATTTGTTCCGTGCGGGGATCGAACCCAAACATCGCCCATCACTGCCTTCACTGTTTGTCTGTGTCATCCCACTGCTGGGCAAAAGCCTCTCCCCATGTCTTCCAAAT
Organism: Cerastis leucographa; assembly: GCA_963082945.1. Taxonomy (NCBI): domain Eukaryota; kingdom Metazoa; phylum Arthropoda; class Insecta; order Lepidoptera; family Noctuidae; genus Cerastis; species Cerastis leucographa. The sequence goes on along the minus strand of OY720362.1, from coordinate 15,379,363 downwards.
CCTACGATCCAAAGCCAATAATATACAAGGTGTTGTTTTGCATCCTCGTCAAATTCAAGGAGGTAACTATGCTAATGATTCTCGTTCCGAATCAGTAATAAAATGGGTAGGTAATTTTTTCTTATTTACGAAAATCGGTAAATGTGAACCACCCGTGTTTTAAACGCAAGCCGTCTGATTCTCGCCCTGTAACCGCGCTTCCACACATACAAACAATCTCAGACGTTTATTTGATAATTTCTTATTCCCTAAACCACGTTAAGGGGGTTATTCTGAAATACTGACAAACATAAACAACCGTAATTTTAATTGATTATTTAGGTGTTTTGTGACAACCTCTTTAATTTTGACGAGGATGCAAAACAACACCTTGTAGATCACTGCTCCAAATTAAAAATGAAGCATGGAAATAAAAATGTAGGATTGGAATATGAACCAATAGACCATCAGGCAAAAAAGAAAGAAAATCGGTATTTTTATCCCAAATCGACTAAGATCTTGATTGTAGTGAGAGATGAGGCAATCCGCTTGTTTAATGTATAGGTTCTTTAACCTTTTGAACGCCAGAGCAAAAACGCACGCGCGTACTCGCCACGCCGAGCCACAAATTCGCGGCAACTTAACTTATTTTTTTATAAGACAATTAATATTTATGATATTTATTGATCACATTTTTAAGATATATAAATAAACACATACAAAAGTAATGATTTAAATTGCATTTTTTGTGCTAAATTGCACCACATTTTTTGTCACATATTGGTGTCGTTCGCGTACAGGGCACGAGCTTGCTTGTCACGTATATGTGACAATAGCGTTCAAAAGGTTAAAAGACTATCTCGGACGCTAATCTGCATAGTCCTCACATGACTGGCTGAGACAATATCGGGACCTTAAAAGAGACTATCTCTTCGAGTTTATTTCGATGTTTCTAGTCAGATACTAAACATCGATCTCATCTCATCATTCTCAACCTCATTTATTTGGGGTCAGCGCATCATGCCTTCTTCTACCATATTTCTCGCTAAACATGAAACATTCGACGTCATCTAGTTTAAATAACTGAGTTGCAAAATTGTTTGTACAAACTCACTTACCTTACAGGTGGTGGCTTTCTTCCATGGACTAAACAGCAGCTACAAGCCAGTGGCAGGCAAAGCCATCCACTGGCCTGGGGGGCGACGGGGACCCCCACCTGACACTCCGCGATGCGGCTTCTTGTGGAACGACCCCATGTGCCAGGGTGGTAAGCATTTGATTGTAATAATTATATAAAATATTAGTTCGTTTCAGAATTTTAATGCATATTTTTACTAACAAAAAAATGCGATTTATATTATAATTTACGATATTTGTTTGGGCATAAAATATATGACAACATAAAATATTGTCTTGTGATTTATTGAGCAAACACGTAACAAAGAAAGTAAAAGCTCTGACATTCGATCACTAGTAGAAACATGGGAACGATTTCTTTACATTGCATTGTCTTTATCTAATGATTCTCAGTATAATTGAAATAAATGACTTTTGATTGAATGCTGAGATCCTAATTGCTTCACAGTTAGCAGATCAATGATAGAACAAAATCTAGATTTTTTAAATAACCTACGTTTTTTACGACGACGCTTGTAAAGACCTTGGACCTCGCTAAGTCCAATATCCATGTCTTGATGACTTCCGCTCCAGTTAGCTACATAGTTAGTTCATTAGCAGACAATCCTAATTGGATTGTCTGCTAATCAAGTAATCTATAAACACAGTATATTACAAAAGGTGTCAAGAAAACTTGATTATACAGTCCGCTACGCCACATTTGCGACTGGCGTAGTCATAACTGCCGTAGCTCGTAGCTACTACGCCGCAGTAGCTACGGCGTAGGTACTACGCTGCAGCAGCTACGGCGTAGCACTTTAAATTTACATTCCGTTCCCGTTGAAGAAATCGAATATATACTCTTTTTTGTTGTGTCTTAAGAGGAAATGTCTGTTATAGATAAGGTATAGTTAAGTGGAATGTTGCAGTGGTTTTCTCTCAAAACTTAAACTTCGGTAAGACCATTACAGGAAGTATACGGCAACGTTAGTTTAATTGGAAATATTATGGTCATAAAAAAAAGGATTGTGTGGTTTTATGAAACCACGGTAAAAGTGAAACTTTTTTTTCACACTATAGCGCGGAGTAGGGATAAAGTGAAAGGCGCTCGTCAGAGCGCCTTTCACTTTATCCCTACTCCGTCAGCGTCACGCGACATGCAACACACAGACGAAAAAGTTTGAGACGATGCAATAAAAGTTTCACTTTAAAAATACGTTCCTGCAACTAAATAATTATCGCCTTTTTTGGTTCTTAAAAAAATATAATGATCTTCATATTATGATCGCCTTTTTATTTAATAAATATAATAAAATAATTTTCGCTTCAATAAGTAGTAAGTACACAACGTCATCAAACAAGCAATCGCTTCATTTCGCCGCCATCAATTATTTATCATTTTTAATTAAACCGCGACAGGTTTACAGTGAAAGTTTTAAATTACTTCAAGTTTGTAACGGTCGGTTATGAAATATTGTTAGCTACACTTTATTTTGTACAATAACATCATTTTTAGGAAACCTTTGAGATCAATAGTAGTGATAAACATTCTTCTCGAACTGTATTAATTCACTAGCTGAATCCCGCAACTTCGTCTACGTCTACCCGTTTTTGCAACATTTTTCATTGATGCTCCGCTCCTCTTGGTCTCAGCGTGCTGTTATGTAGCTTATAGCCTTCCTCGATAAATGGGGTATCCAACACCAAAATTCAAACCAGTAGTTCCTGAGATCAACATGTTCAACCAAACATACAAACTATTCAGCTTTATAATATCAGTGTAGATTAGCTGTACTGGCCTTGCCCGCAGAACAATAGGGTTTTATTGACAAATAGGTTCTATTACAATAAATACAAGTTTATTTACGAACGAAAGATTGGTGATGGGCGATGGCGTAATATTCCTAAGTTTTGTATCGAGTCATGGAGTGAAACTGCGCTTCGGGCGTCTCCCTGCTACGTGATTCAACGGCGATAGAGAAGTTGGTACAGACTGGATGTGGTAGAGCAGTGGTGGCAGCCCCGACTTACGAGCAGTAAGCTGTGGGTTCGAACCCAGCCAGGCGCATTACTTTGTGTAAATTATTTCATCACCGCTGCTCTCAAAAACGGTGAAGGAAAACATCGTGAGGAAACCGGCATGTCCTAGAACTAAAAATTCGAAGACATGAGACATCTACCAACCTGCACTGGGCCCGCGTGATTATAGACAGGAGGCCTGTGTCCCAGCAGTGGGAACATTATAGGCTGATGATGGTGATGATGATGGATGTGGTATACTGCGCCTGTCCGGCCGTGGTGGATTGCGAATCCATCGAAACATGATAGTGCATCTGTCTCTGCACACACAATAGGGATGATGATTGGGTAAAGAAAACGAAATTCTATTTTGTCCGTCAGTCAGGTAATACAAAAATATTAGATACGTATTTTTTGTTTTGTCAAGTTAACAAAAAAATACTTAGTTAAATCGCATTAAAGTTGGAGAGTGGGGGCTCACTACGTCACAACTAGGTATAAAATGTACTGAGCCGTGACGTTATGCGCCATTTCAACTCAAAATATCTCCGTAATTTTATGATTACGTGAAAAAAGAAAAAATACGTGTCAAATACTTTTTAATATTCTACCCGATAGACAAATTTAAAAAAAAATGAGTCACCATCCCTATTGTGTACTATAATATCTCTAACGCTGATATATAATATCCTCTGAGATTGGTTGTGGCCGTATCTGAAACTATGTTGGGAGGATATTATTATTATTTATACAGTGTTGTGATAATTTAAACACTAGCGTCACTGTTATGTACAACGTTTGTTCCACGCTGCTCGGACAGAGGCGCAGACCGTCATAATATATTGTTTCATCGGACTGGCGGTGTTTCTTACCTTCGCTGTTACTGCTGCTTGCGTTGCGTACAAGTAAGTTTATAGATTTAGTAATGAGGAATTAAGTGTTAACTGAAACTTGAACTAAAAGAACCTACGAAGAAAGCTTACACTGTCACATTTACGAGATATCTTCCGTGATTTTTAATTATTGTGTATTTCTGTTAACTATTTGTATATATTTTTTCAGAAATGACAGTGTAAGTTTAGTTATAAACCGTGAAAGCTTAAAACAGTCCTCAAAGAAAGGTTTAAAAATAGAAAACTTTAATGTACACCATTATTAATTGTGTTTGGATTTTTATTTATTTTTGTTTATATTTTATTATTTTAGTTTTATATGGGTCACGGACCTGAAATAAATAAATAAATTAAATTAAATTATTGAAACAGCTGTTGTACAATATTGCTAACTCTATGGTTGCAATCAATGGTGGTTTTATTGCTGATAGCGATATCTTTAACACAATCTTTGGATGGACAAAAAAGTTTTTGAAGCCCTGAAACAATAGGGGTGCGGACTGGGTAAAGAAAACGACATTCTATTTTGTCCGTCAGACAGGTAATATAAAAATATTAGACACAATAGATCAAAAAATTACTTAGTTAAAACTCATTAAAGTTGGAGAGTGGGGGCTCACTACGTCATAAGTAGGTATAAAACTTACCTACATGTGACGTCATGCGCCATTTCAACTCAATATATCTCCGTAATTATAAGCCCACGTGAAAAAAGAAAAAATACGTATCCAATACTTTTCAATAAACTACCCGACGGACAAAGAAAAAAAAATGTGATCATCCCCTATTGAAATGGTTCCATTAATTTGAATCAAAAACAACTTCTTATCTTGAAACCCTGACCTTTAGCTTTCTCAAGCAACTCAGTTGTAACTAAAAACAATCATTTACAGCCTACTTGTTTAACTACAAATAGAACACCTTGTATAATTAATGACGATCGTCAAAAGCCTGGGTTTGGAATGCTCAAAAGTTATCCACTTCAAAAGAGTATTCTCAAGGATTAGTGAAAACAAAACAATTTGAGACAATGGAACTCTGAGCAGTCTTATTGAATGAAATAAGTTACAACATTATTTAGCCATCTTGTGAACGTTTTAGTAGATAATTCAAATATACATATTTTAACTCAGCATTTTCTGTTTTATTTTACTTAAATATTCCTTTGAGTAAGCTTCGAAATGATTTTAGAAAGAAATAGAACATAAAAACTCTTTTGATTATTTTCTTAGGCAAGATTTAATAAAATTTGTTTGTAATATATTAAATTGGAGATCACTTTTTAACTCTGACATGTTTATTATTATTTAGAAATGAATGTTACAAAAACATGGCGCCTTGATTAACAATATCACCGAGCGACAGGCTTTTCAGATTTGTGAATTTTCGCTCGTAATTACTATGATTTGTTAAACGCTTTTGTTTTGTCGTAGTTTTTAAACAAACGCTGAGAAATTTCTAAATCCTAATTGACATCTTCTACTCAAGCCTGTATACAGGCTGTAACGGAAAGGGTATATACATACTTAAAGGTATGCTACAGACTATCAAACTGAACATCTTTCTCCATCGGACAAAAATTGTAATAGCGAAAAAATTCTCTGCTGCCCCATACAAAATTTCAATACCTATTCGACCCAAATGTATGGGGCAGCTGATATTTTTTTCGCTATTACGATGGTTGTCCGATGAAGAAACATATTCAGTTTGATGGTCTGTATAGCACACCCTTAAATATGTGTATACCCTTTCCGTTACAGCCTGTATAAGTTATTAATCTTGGCTTTGGCTGTGTCTGCTAGGGTAAGCCTAATTGAGAAAACAGATAAAAACAGCGGTCAAGGTTAGCCAGACAAAAGCTATTTTTATTTAATCGTTTTGGGCTCAAACCACCACGTTCTAGCATTTTGATTTATTTTTGTTCAATTTTGGCGAACTATTTTTTTTCATGAGCCCCTTTTTTTCAGCCACACTTCATTTTTTATTCATGAGCCCCTTTTTCTCCGCCACAACTTTTTTTTTTTTTTGCCGCCAGGATATTTATTTTTTATGTTTTCACATAAACAGCCTTCCTTGTTTGTTTTCCCTTGAACATTGATACTCAAAACGTTTTATGAGACATAGCATATACATGTATTTTGGAAAAATACATTCGATCTCAATTCATGCTTTTTTATCTTGCAGACAGGCTCGAATAGACGCCGAGCTAAACAATACTTCTTGGAGAGTTCGACCAGAAGAAGTACTAGTGGAGGTTGGCACGGCAATCGGAGCCAGTCCTGCGCTGCACAGCATTAATGAGGTACTAAAGGTGTGTATGGATAGGTGTTTTATAAGATTTTTTATGAGAATGGTACTGTTCAACTCTGCTGGGCGAAGGTATCTTTTTGTGCTGAAAAGTGAACGAGCATGGAAAGATATATAGAATGCTCTTTTTTATGTATGTGTATCAAAGGTATAATAATTGTAGAAATTTTACTTTGTGTGACATAATAGATTACTTTAAAGGTCAATTCCCATATTAGAATACTAGCTGTCCCGCGCAACTTCGTCTGCATCACATTTTCCCCGTTTTCGCAACATTTTTCATTGCTGCTTCGCTCCTATTGGTAGTAGCGTGATGATATATAAGCTATAGCCTTCCTCGATAAATGGGCTATCTACCACTGAAAGATTCTTTTTATTTCGGATCAGAAATTCCTGAGATTAGCGCGTTCAAGCAAACAAACAAACTCTTCAGCTTTATAATATTAGTATAGATTTAAAAATACGACAATTATCCCTCCGCAGTGATCAGCGAAGTTTCCTCATCATATTTTCTATTGTTCTGAAGTGGGGCCTTAAATATCCGGGTAGAGGCCCGATGAGAAGATGAACAATAGTATTTATTTAATAATAAATAGAGGCAATGATGCTAACGGAGTTTCCCCAAGCGGAAGTGAGCTGGAACAATGCCTATTATTTCCAATGAATAGTTTTAGTGCGACTGGTGTAGTCAGCGCTTTCGTATTTGAGTTTTAATGGCGCTGTTGACCTTTGTTAAATTGGACAGTTTTAGGTTATACGAATGAATGGGCAACAAAAATAATTCCACGATTAGCGCCGATAGTATAATGTAAATACGAATGATTTTATAAATTGACAATAATCGCTACGCTCATAATATTTACTTTTTAGAACTTCATTTATGACTTTAGGTAAATAAATAAATAAAATAAAAAAAGCCTTTTATTGAAGTAGAATTTACAAATAAAATTACAAAATAATAAAAATAATTAACACCGGGTCATACAAAATTAGGATTGATTATGTTTGTATGTTAAAGAACGGTGTGTAATTTAAATAAATGAATTTTAATCTAAATATAAAGTTTTAGAAGTGTTAACAATTCAATTGATTTTAATAGAAATGTAATTAATTGAAACTAATCTACATATAAAATTTATAGTCTTGACTGACTGAGATATTAACGCACAGCCTATACCGCTGGTTCTACAGACCTGAAATTTGGAGGGTGCGTTTTTTGTGAAAAGTAGGTATCCACTATGAAAGGGTTTTTTGAAATCCCACCCTTAAAGGGGTAAAACAAGGGATGAACGATTGTATGGAAATCGGTTATTTTTAAAGTTAGAAGCATGAAATTTCATATATAATCTTCTGGTTTGAAATAAATAAATACGTATTTTAGCGTTTTTGAGAATCTACCCCTAAAAGGGTACGATAGGGGTTGACAGTTTATGTACGGAATCCGTCATTTTTTAAGTAAGTCCAATAAAATCAAATGTTGAAGTTTCTGAGCAGAAATAAATGAATACGTATATCGTCGTTTTTGGAAATTCCAGCCCTTAGATAGCAAAAAGGCGGTTATTTTTTAAAAATTTTGTTGTGAAATGTTGGCACGTTTTATTATACTTGCGCTTCATGGGTGTCGTTTTCGGGGTTTCGGAATCGTTGATAACGGAAATGAAGTCGAAATTTAAATCCAAGATAGCGCTCAGGAAAATTTTCTGATTTTCCTTCATGGGTGTCGTTTTCGGGGTTTTCGGGGTCGTTGATAACGGAAATGAGGTCGAAATTTAAATCCAAGATAGCGCCCAGGAAAATTTTCTGATTTTCCTTCATGGGTGTCGTTTTCGTGGTTTACCGGGTTACTGGCAATAAAAATGAAGTCAACACGAAAATATAGGATAGCGCCAAGGAAAATGAATTCAAAAAGTATTGCTTAATCTGAGTATTTTTGAATTAAAAAAAAATGTAAGCTAGTTCATTCACACTGTTAACTATATCAAAAGGCGTGGGTGGATGGCCGGGGCATCCGAGCTACGCCACCGAAGCTCGGAAGACATGTATAAAATAAATTCTGTTTCAACCCATTTAGTTCACTAACAACCTAAACCAAAAAAAACTCCTTAAAATTCTCTGGCTTCTTACTTTGAAAATCACAGACTTTTCACAACTATTTACCCTATACATACGCTTACGCGCGAGCAAAGCTACAGGCAATAGTTATTATCTATAACATTAAAATGACTTTTAAGCCCACCGTAACTCCGAAGACATGTATAAAATAAATTCTCGTTCAACCTATTTAGGTCACTAAATCTATAAAAGAAAACACGCCGTAACATATTTTTTGCGAACCAGAATGAATTCGCTGACAACTTACTTTGAAAATCACAGAATTTTAAACAAATTTTTCTTATACTTACACTTACGCACGAGCGAAGCCGCGGGCAACAGTTATTATCTATAACATTTAAATGACTATTTTCGACATTATTATGCTGGCACACATTGGCAATTGCCGAACTCAGACAGACACAGGCAGAACTTGTCGAAAAAACATAAAGCAATTTCGATTCTTCAGAGTCACTTTACTTTTAATTCGCGCATAGTCATTAGTCATTTATTCTGAACAAAAATACATTTGTGTCGAATACAGGATTAATATATTAATTTTAAAAAAAAAGTTACAATCAATAATATAGATTAAATGTCAAAAATAAAATAAGAAATCAACTTATTCAAAAAAATGACATGTTAAGAATTAGACCAATAAACAAGTTCCACTGTGGCATTATTTTTGTCCCTAAAAACTCTTCTATACTATAGTAGCACTTCTTCAATAGGAATGAGTTTACCTTGAATTTAAATATTCTCGGACTGTTAATCATTTTTAGTTCTAATGGCAATTTATTGAAAATTTGTACAGACTGTACTCTATAGCTATGTTTGACAACATTTAATTTTGGCTGCATACACAAGCAATAAAGCACAACAACTTACAAATATCTCAAAGAACAACAAAACATGTACAACAACAAACAAGAAACACGAACAACGTCACATGTTATTTAATATGGCAGATACAATTATCTTTCAAGATTCAAAAACTCACGAACGAAGCTATTTATTTATAAAATAAACAATAATAAAATACGTTCAGTTCGCTGTAACGTCCAATTATTGTGTCGTTCGAGCAATTTTATTAATTTGTCGGCAATAATACCTACGTGAATGATTGGGACTAATTGGACCGTATAATCAAATAGACGAGCAATTAATTTTTAATTTATACGACTGTTTACTAACACTGGGCACGCGTGGAGGATTACGGCCCACGTCCTCTATCAAACAGAAGACCTGTGTCCCAGCAGTGGGAACGTTATAAGCTGATTTTCTATGCCATAGGACTGTATCCGTACTGTATGGATCGGAATGTTGGGCAGTGAAGAAGACGGATGAAAAAGCTTGCATGCAGCAGAGATGAGAATGTTGAGATGAATGTGTGGAGTGACTAAAATGGATAAAGATAGAAATGAGTATATAAGAGGAAGTTTGAAAGTGGCGCCTGTTACATAAAATATGAAAGGGAGTCGTCTGTCTTGGTATGAACACGTGATGAGGAGGGACGGAACACATGTGACTAAAAGAGTGATGAATATAAATGTGGATGGATGGAGAGGGAGAGGAAGACCAAAGAAAAGATGGATGGATTGTGTGAAAAATGATATGTAGGAAAAAGGAGTAAATGATAGCATGACGAATGACAGAGGAGAATGGAGGAAAGACACATGTTGCGCCGACTCCAAATAAAATGGGACAATGGCCGGAAGATGATGAGGTTGGAAGTGACACCAACGCATAAACGCTTAAAACATCAACAGGTCCATACATTTCAACCGTGTAGGTATTGCACTTTACAGTAGTATACGATATATTGAATGCGTGATAAGCGTTGGGGCTTCGGTGTTCCTTCCGCCTTGTTTAAGTATTGTCAGTAGTAATCCACATAAACTAAACCTAAACCTGTTTACCTACTTCGTGCCCATAACCCTTGATTGTGTGAAAAATGATATGTAGGAAAAAGGAGCAGGTAAATGATAGCATGACGAATGACAGAGGAGAATGAAGGAAAGAGACGTGTTGCGCCGACCACAAATAAAACGGGACAAGGGCAGGAAGATTAGGACTGTTTCCGTTCACATTATAGGTAGTATTCATTAAAAACCTGTTTAGTGCGATGTGATGTTATATTATGTTAATTGCCTTAATAGACATTAAGGCAATTAACATAATATAACATCACGCTTGTTATCCCCGCTAGGCAGAGGTGTACCTAATTTTGTCAGTTATGTTTTAATTCCCATGTAATAACGGCGAGCCTTCAAAAATATTAATAAAATAAAACAAATATGTTTATCAATAAATTAAAAGAATTTCTAATAACCAAAAGCTACTACACTATTGACGAATAATTTAACGATAAATTTCAACAACAATAAAAACTATTTTTACATAATACCTAAAATACATAAATAGTATTTAGCTTATTGTCATTGTCAATAATGTAATTCGTGCAATATATAATATAAAAATACATAAATATAACTTTAAACCAAATATATAAATAAATAACATAAAAGCAAATAATGCAACTATTTTAATGATACTATTTTAATTTAATAATTATTTATTTTCTTTTTCCTAACAAAAAACGCCTTCATCCTCTCTCCTATTGAAAATTAAGTTTGCTGTGCCCGACAGGGTCCATAATTGATTCGATGTTTTAACATACCAACTGTTACATGTACACATTATGGAATGCAATAAAGTATTGAGTATTGAGTATTGAGCCTATTGCCATCAACCGGGGTATTAAAAGTACAGAAAAAAAATGGCAGTTGAATCATAAATTTAAGCCAAATACATTCTTTCTGCTCTAGATTTTTCCGGTTATAAGTATTTCATACTTGATCGTTAAGAACAGAATATGAATATCTTAGCAAGTTAACCTAATTGAGCACCACAAGTTTACCATGTGATGTTGCCTGTTCAGTGGCTCTTGAGTGTTTCATAATCATATTGCGGATATATTCCGACACAAGATGTTACTTAGTTGTATACGTACTTTGTTTTAATTTGTAGTATGGACCCTAGCAAAACTCAAAAATGAAATTAATAGCTTAATTAATAAGATTAAAAAGAGATTTTGATTTAAAGGAATGTCCATGGAGTTTCTTGTCTAATGTTCTCCATGGAATCTACACTTTCGAATGGTCAACAGTACTTTCACAGTATTACACACAGGATTACACACATTGCACTCGCAGCGTACAGACGTGCTCATTAGCAATATTAATATTTACTTAAATAATAGTGACCTACTTTAGTGTATTACCGTCGTAATGCATTAAGTAATTTTACATAGTGTGCAGTTTTAGTGGACACACGGACATGGACACGAAATAGTGAACTTTTAGTTAAAACTAACAAAATGGACAACAGCCCCTGTAATCCAAGGGGGCCAGCGCAACCCTCCGCCTCTCCGTCGCAGTCGGCCACGGCTGATGTTATCGTTTCAACGCCTGAAATCCAGCGATGGATGTCCACCATCCAGCAGTACTTGAATGAAGTTTGCTCTATTGCCGCGGATGGGAAACTCAACACCGAGCAGAAAATGAAGATAACTAACCTTTGCCGTAAAGTTGAATCAGGTAAGTCATAGATGGCAGTCCACTACCAGTCGCTGAAGAAAAAAGCTATTCTCGCGGATAACATGATAGATAGCCTTAAACAACAGCGCGACCTGACAGAACAAATTTTGGAGCTCAAGCAGACATTCGGGACTCTAGTTATTCGGGAAATGCTTCTTTTGCCGATATGGTAAAAAAGGGATCAAACCATTTTGTTAGACCTAATAATTTAGGCGCTGTCGCCATTTATCCCAATGATAAATTGAAAACTGGTAACGAAACAAAAGAACTAGTGCAAAAAATCATACGGCCTGAGCAAATGAAGCCACAAATACGTGGTGTCCGAAAAACAAAAAATGGTGGCGTGATAATAAGTACCGAGACGAAAGAAGACGCTGATAAGCTGAAGAACGCAGTCCAGCTCACTACATCTGGACTTACTGCCGATGAACCCAACAAGCGCAAACCCCGGATCGTGGTTGTAGGTGTGCCGAACTCCTTGGCTGAAAATTAGGTCTTCAAGTGCATTTATGAACAAAATGTTGCCGACAAGTTACCAGCAATGTCCTTGGAATCCTTTTTGACCATGGTAAAATTAAGCCACAAATCTGGGAAGAGAGAGGCAGCGACTAGTAACTACGTTATTGAAGTTGCGGCCAGTATACGGAAAATTCTAATCCCTCAATCAAGGATTTTCATAAATTGGACATCTTGTCCCGTCAGGGACTTCACATTAGTAACGAGGTGTTACAAATGCCAACAGTATGGCCATGCAGCAAAATCGTGCAGAGAAATAAATTCGACATGTGGCCACTGTGGTGAAGCAGGTCATATGATGTCCGAATGCGCGAAGAAAGCATCCTTAGCATTTCCAAGATGCGCAACTTGCTCCCGCTTCAAAAAGCCCAGTGATCACAAAACGGGAGATGCTGAATGCCCTGCTAGAAAAATTGCTGAAACCAGATACATAAACTCCGTCGATTATGAGGGCACCTAGTGCGTCATCACTCAGACTTCCGTCGATATCGCGCTGCCTAAGCAAATTGTCGCAAACAGCAAAAATGCCCTGACGGTGTTCATTTTGAAATATTTACTTGTTTCGTACTGCTGACTGACTATCATATTTATATTAGCAACTATGTGCAACAAATTGTTTTCCTTAGAATTTATTGACCTACATTTTTTTTTTGTTTGTATGTTTTATTAGCGTTTTAAGTACATTAGGTTTATCATAATCTATTAACTTTTACTAACCCATTTCATAACTTTAGTATTAAATATTGTTAAGAAAATCTGTTGTCCAAGTAGTAATTATTGTAGACATATCGCCTGTGATACAGGTTTAACCTAGTACAGGCATTGAACTTTATTATTTCTAAGATTTATATTGTATGAATTGTTACGATTCTAATTTTTGAATAAAATATATATTAAATATAATATATATTAAATATATATTAAATATTCCCAAAATATTCCCACAGTTATTATGTCTTTTGCCTGCGACTGTAGCTTCATCTTTTTCTTTTTGATATCGCAAAAGTGCATGTAATGGTCTGTTTAGAATAAATGTTTTGTGTTTGAGTTTAGACAAGCGAAAATCCATTTTCGCCAATTATTCTGCCAAGCGCCATAACGTAAGTTATCTCTAAGCAGAGATAACTCATAAATAAAAGTCGTAATCAGTTTCTTCTATTAAAACTCTCGCAAAACAATTAAGTCTTACATTATCTGGACACTCTTACAAACAAGAAATGGGAATGAGAGATCAGACAATGCAGGGCTTACTGTTCTAAATAACTAGTCCATTGTCACAGTTTTAAATATCAGTTCATCAGTTGTATTGTGTATTCTAATTGCGTTATGAAATAAAATAATTAATGTACTTTAACAGATGTCTTCTTCTTTTCAAACCACAGCTGTCTCTGGGCTGGAGCACTCGAGGCAGTACCGGGGCTGCCTCTACCCTGGGCACCCCCTCTCTGACCCTGTCATCGTTCACTGTCGGCCTCTACAAAGGCAACAGGGTCGCCGTCAAGAAGATACACAGGAAAAAACTGGATCTTAACAAGAAACTTCTGTGGGAGATCAAACAGGTCAGTAGAAAAAAAAACCAAGTTAATACAAAATCACGCATGTAATCCTCGAAGGCAGAGATGTAGGCATTGGTTTTCCGCGGTAGCTACACTCTTATTTTGCCATATAATAGGGGTGAGCCAATTGCCATCAATCGGGCCCGAGTCCTGATAATAAACGATGTTTCACTGAGACATGCCTCCCACGTTTATCGTGGTATTAAGTGCAAAATTATGTTTGTGAGTCAAGTCCCTTTAATGGGACTTGACTTACATATAACATTGACTAACGAATTTTCTAAAATAGGGAACATTTATACAGTATGTTAGGTTAAACGAGGGATATATTGAGGGAGGGTATTCAGTATTCGATTCTCGTCCCAAATATGTAAAAAACCTATAACGTATATAGAAGAATTTTTAATGTTTTGTTTAGTGCCTAGATATTTTGGACTGTCCTAAGCCAGGTAAGTTTAAAGTATGAAGGAAAAATGGATTATACCTAAGAGTCATTGACCCGCTCACATGTTCTGCGATAGTATTAAGTCGCTAGCGCAAGGGTGTATGTCACGTTGCGTGACATTTGCGAAAATTTTGGTATGGTTCTGTCTGTTATTTATCAGTGTTTTTTTTTGTTTATATTTTTATTAGTAGCATGTTAGCATGTACTATTATGGGTTTGAATATGTCCCTCGTTTAAACTAACATACTGTATTTGCCTAATGCAGAGATCAAATATCTTCCATCATTATAATTATGGTAATAAGTGAGCGGTGGCCCAGTGGCGGCAGCTCCGACTTACGAGCAGTAAGTCGTAGGTTCGAACCCAGGCAGGCGCATTACATTGTGTAATTTATTTCCTCACCGCTCCTTTCAAAACGGTGAAAGAAAACATCGTGAAGAAACAGGTATGTCTTAGAACTAAAAAATCGAAGACATGTGACATCTAACATCTAGTTAACAGAGAACCTCTGAGTTTGTTTCGGCTGTTTCTTCTCAGAGTAGTCAGGTACGAAACACCGGCCCCACCTAGCTTAAAAAAAAAAAACGTGTAAAAGTGTGGCTCTGAAAGTAAAAATGGGTGTACCACAAGGTTCGATATTGGGTCCTTTCCTCTTTTTAGTATATATTAATGACCTTCCCCATTTATTTAAAAACCAACCACAAATGGTGTTGTTTGCGGACGATACTTCGTTAATATTTAAGATAAACAGACGTGCCACAAACCTTGACGATGTAAATAACGCTCTAATGCAGGTCCATAAATGGTTTACCGCAAATAATTTAGTATTAAATGGGAAAAAAACTAAGTGCATAAGATTTTCTCTACCAAATGTCAAAAGCAGTGGACTGTGACATAGTATTGAATCAAGAGAAACTTGATTTTGTCGATGAAACTGTTTTCTTGGGGATCACGCTCGACTCAAGGCTACAATGGGGTCCTCATTTAACATCTCTTGCAGGACGGCTAAGTTCAGCAGCATATGCTGTCAGAAAAATCCGTCAATTTACTGATGTAGATACCGCGAGGATAGTGTATTTTAGTTATTTTCATAGTATTATGTCATATGGTATTTTACTATGGGGACGGGCTGCAGACATCGAGTCTATATTTATTCTGCAGAAAAGAGCTATCAGAGCCATATATAATCTACGTAGGCGCGATTCTCTAAGAGAACTGTTCAAGGAAATTAACATCATGACGGTACCTTGTCAATACATCTATGAAAACATCATGTACGTTAGAAAAAATCTGCATTTATTTAGTAAAAGAGGTGACCGGCACCACTATAATACTAGAAACAGAGACCAACTAGTTCAGCCAGGTTTCAGGTTAGCTAAAGTAGACTCATCTTTCATGGGGTACTGTTTAAAATGTTACAATAAAATACCTCCCCACATCCTACAACTGAATGAAACGAAATTTAAATCTTGCATAAAACGCACACTATGTAGGCAAGCATATTATAAGTTGGGGGATTATATTGATGATAAAAATGCTTGGCTCAATGCTGGTCCTGCTCCACAACCATAGGGGCAATCGGAATCATCAGAATTAGAAAGTGAAGTTATTGTGAAAGCTGCAGAAGATTGTAAAAATATATTTGCATTGTATAGATTCAATCTCTTAGTATTATATAATTTCATAGCACATGTGTGAGTACCATGTACTGTAAAGCCACTATTTAATGAGTCATGCTCACTTAAATGTCACGCTGATGGTGGCGGGTGTGTCGGGTCGTTTAGTTCCCTTCAAAATGGTTGAGTTGAATGATGGCTGATACATGCGTCATGTTCGTGAACGGGCGCTGTCAGTTGTGACTGGTCATCTCTTAGCTGCCACGGTTTATTTTAATTACTTTATTTTTTTATTACTGATTTAATCTTTTACTCTGGACGCTCTTAACTTGCCCGTATTTCTACATTGTTCTCACATATTTGTAATTCTTAACATGAATGATGTAACCAAGATTTTGTAACATATTTTGATTTAAAAGAGTGTCCATGGAGTTTCTTGCCCGTTCTTCTCCA